>CM069860.1:37381257-38101257 GCA_036172795.1 Pelodytes ibericus
TCTCCCCCCCTCTCCCCCCCTCTCTCAATTTGAGGTCAGATTATAAGACGACCTCGAATGTAAGACGAGGGGGATTTTTCAGAGCATTTGCTCTGAAAAAAACCTCGTCTTATATTCGAGCAAATACGGTATGTTTTGTGTGGCCTAAGCATGTGCTTATATTGCTTAGTCCAGCCCCGGTTGCCACCTTTTCTATCATATCAATAATCCTGTCACCGCCTCCATAGACTATTTCTTTAAATTCTTCCTGTGAGTTAAATACCATCTTGGGTGGCAACCATATTCTTAATGCCATCGCAACCTACGCATATATCTAAAAAAATAAATAAGGGTGAAGATATGTGCCAGAAATCTCTGCCACCCCGTAGGTAAGCACAGTCTCAACCAATATTTCCTTTCGGTTTTACTGTGAAATAGGTGTTTTGCACCTAAAATGTACTAATATTGTTGGCTTTTTAAGCCTTCATACTCCACTTCTTAGTGAGGTTTACCGTGTTCATTTCAGTATTGATTGCACATAAATAAGTTGAAGAGTTGGAGGGGAACCTTACTACCATTACATTTGAGTGACTCTTTCCCTTTGCAAACTAAAGTTGCTAAATGTACAGGAGATTCATGTCTTGAATGATCTTGCACATTACTCACCCTTTAATACAGCAGTCTCTAACCTGGCATGATATTCTGCTTACAAGAAGACCATGTTCTTGGCCATCGACCTGCACCCCTAATTCTATTTCACCTCCCCTACCTAATTTTGTATTGTTAAGTTATTTGCAACTTGTGCATTCCATGATTGAGAGGCCAAGTATTTGAAAATAAAACTAAAATATATTTTTGAGAGCTCCAGTAGCCACTGCATTAACAAATGTACAGCAGGAATGGGCATCAACATGATTCATCCTGGTGGACACTTACTGGATTTTATCGACGGAGTTGTAATGATATTCTATCATGGACACTAGGGTTTTTGTACAAACACTTTCCTAGCAGGAGGGCTAAATAACTTGCAAAAGGTCATAATAAAAATACTTTTAAATGCACAGGTTAAACACTAGAGATGAATCAAAGTTAGCGTGCGTCCCTTTACTTGAGTCATCAGGATGTTGGTTTTCCAACAGTGTAAACCTAAACCATGAAAACAAAATTGTTTAAGCTACATTTGAGAAAGATGGATCAAATTATACATCAAAAATTAAAACAAACAAACGAGCCATCCATAACTTTAAAATATGCTTTAATTTGTATTTCTTTTTCCTGAAGTGCAGTTGTCATTGTAAACAAAGCGAGTTATTATAGACACCCAGCAGGACATGTTTCATGTGTTGATCATATAACATGGAAAAATAAAATAATCACGGAAACTACAGAAGGCATTCTAGTCTGCTGGTGCTCAGCCTTTGAAAACTCAAAGGATTAATCTATTCCTTGCAGTAATTCACAGAATCCTTGTTCAGCTGTAAACTTGTAAAAGTGACTAGTATGAAAGGTCATCCACCAAATGCAGACAATCTGCGTTTAAAAATTAAGACTAGCTGCATTGTCTCAGTGCTGTGCTTCAAGGTTTAATTAAAATGAGAATTTCAGGTTCACTTGTTTTACAAATCATCAAGGGATAGTTAAAATCCAGGATTGTTGCTGGCCCTTTTGTTTGCAGCGAGAAGGTAACTTAAACGACAAGTGTTGGCAAAAAAAAAAAAAAAAGTTTAATTGAAAGGTTGAAGGCATTTAATAAAAAAAATTTAAGTAAGAATACAAATAAAATGGTCTTACTGAGCCCTCCGTTTGTATAACGCTATCAGGGGGTTGGCACTAAACATGTCCATAAGCGATATAGCGAGCAAGACGGCTCAATAAAAAGGTGTTTATTCGTATTGTTTCATTACAGTGCAGACATACTGTAATGATACAATACAAATAAAATACCCTTTAGTGCGCCCTCTTGCTCTGTATAGCGCTTACGGACGTGTTTAGTGCCAACCCCCTGATAGCCCATGTCTACACTGGATGCAGTCTTTCAATTATTCATAACCATTGTTTTAATTTAGCCAGGGAATGCACAGCCTTTGAAACAGGAGTACTTGACAAGGATGGCATGCTATACAATTGCAAAACTGGCAGGATTAGAGAATACTTGTGTAGTGCACACAACTGAAGGCGGCACTCGTAATAAAAAATAAAAAAATGTAAAAAAAACTTTAGAAATGGAACTAAGAATTATAACAAAAAGGTATGTTGCTTCTACAGCCTTGTTTGTGATAATAAAGAAATGTTTTACCAGGCCAGCACATCTCTGCAGTGTGTGCACCACATCTTCTCTCTGCTCCTGCCCATGAGTGAAAAACCAAGCGACACTATACACTGCATCACTCAAGTTCAGAGGTATCAAACTGAAGCCTTCCAACTGTTGGAAGGCTAAATTTCCCATACTCCTCTGCTTGCCTCTTAGCTAACAGAGTATTATGGGATGTAAGCCATCAGCAAGTATAGAACCACAGTTGATACCTCTGCTCAAGTTGTGACAAGACTGTGCAAGGTGTGTTGCACATCATTATCGTCATCATAATACATTTCAAAAGAAATCTAGGTACAATTACCAAGAAGCCCAAGGTAGCTAAAATTACCATTTGAATTGAATCATTCTTAAAAAGGATAATTTCACAGACACACACTAGAAACTCAAGTGTGCAAAGTAAGCATGAACAGTAAACAGGAGTACTTCTAGTAAGTTTAAAACAGCTACTTTTAATTTCTAATGATACCTTTTACTAACCAAAATCTCCATGGAAAATTTTAACTACTTGTAAACAGAACGGTCAGTCTTTATTAAAGTATATTTCCCCCAATTGTTTTCTATTTATGTGGCCACTCAGCCACTATACTCTCCATTCCTTGAAAATCAACAGGATGTCACAAAGTATATAACCGAATCTTCCTCTTGGCCTACTTCAGGGTAACAAAAAAAGCTGAAATTACACAGGTAACATATAAAAATGATTTCATAATAACATAACTTTTCTTGCTGAGTGAAAAGGACAGTAACTCCTAATGTTTCAACAAAGAACAAGTATGATCCTATATGTTGTTTGCCGTCTATGGATCCTTGGTCAGTTACAGGATTTCCAAAAAGACTATGGAGACTGGAACAGTGAACTGCGCCAAGAAACCAAAATATTTTTTTTTTACTTCAAATTGTATTACAATACCTGTGCCAGCATTATGGGTGCTACTGTTTAGTTCTGCAGGAAAATATCTAAACAAGAAAATAATTAGATTTATATAGTAGGGGGTTTTTTTTTTTTTTTTTGCTCCAACAATAAGTTGGCTTAATGTGTGCCAAGAACACATGAAAATACAAAAATGTTCTATTAGCAGCTCCAGAAGATATATTAGACTCACATAGCGTATATATATAGTTATAAATAATTCTCAATAAAGGGATTGTGGCTTTAAATGGTAGAATTTGGTCTTTGAGAATATTATACACTGATTCCGTTCTATTTGGTGATACAAACCAATCCAAATCAAAATGGATGCCGATTTACATTGTGTTTTAGCACAGCTTCAAAACCAAACACAAAGAAACAAATGCTCATATTAAGGAGCAGTAGCCATTCAAACGAGACACGTCAATCAGTATGATCAACTTAACGCATATAATCACAGCCAGCACATACCTGGTGACTCGGACTGATGGGGAATGTTCATGAACAAACAGAATATAGTTAAATTAGTCAGCTTAATTAAGGAAGACAACATCAGCCACCATGTTTAACATTTTAAAATTAAGAACTTCATACACCTGAGTTATAGATGACAATATCTCATTTGCAACCCAAAAACCTTGCGGCCTAAAGAGGTCTCAGATTTTCCTGAACCAAACTGAAGGGAAAATAACTTTTTTTCACATGATCATCTGTTAAACTGTGACAATTAAAGGATGAGAGACACAAAGATGTTGTGTAAGTGTGCAGATTACTCATGCAGGAATCCTTTGAGCCCTGGAAATAAAACATTTATGAGTTTTCCTGAGTTCAATAGATAAAAATTTGACACCCCTTTTAAGGAAGAAAATGCTTATTTCTTTAGGTGATATCACTGATGAGAGATGACAAATTCTATCAGTGTCTCAAAAACCTTACAGGTTTCCTGCAACAGTTTCCACTATAGTTTTTATGGGTGGATTGACAGCCTGCAAGGCCAGAAATGGTAGAAAGTTAAACAAACAAAACAAAAAAGGCCAGGAATCGATGCTGGACAGAACATTGAGGCCTAGCTCTTGCATTCAAGCCTAAAGATGTACACACACCAAGGCAAGTATGCATTAGAAAAGGGATTTACTTTGATAACCAAAAAAGGCATGAATAAGCCTGACAAGCCAGTGATATCGGCTTTGAATTTCTTTTAGCAGCTCTATATATTACCAAAATCTAGGATTAAATTAAAGCAATAAAAAAAAAAAAGAAGAATTTTGGGGTCTACCAATGGAAGACTATTTTTGGAATGTGAGAGAAAGGTGCATGTATGCATACATGTAAGTGTTTATATGCATGTGCCCAAATAAAGGAAAAACAAAGTTTGGTTAATCAAGTTGACATGCAACTAGAAATATGGCTCTGTGTATATATTTGGAATTGTTACCACTGGGAAAACAAAACAAAAATATTCCAAAATAAAAATGAACATATGGGAGTCCGGTGGTTAACTTCGGCCCAATACAAAAAGGCAAAAAAAAAAATCAAATAAAGGGAGGAGAAATGTACAAACTTAGAACATGTTCCAGAACTGCTAGATGAAACAGTTACTAAGGTAGCCTGTCACACTCATTCAGGCAAAATGGAGTGTGACAGAGCTGGTGGTTTAAGGTTGTGTGTCTGTGAAGACAATGGTTATTCATATACAGGCACAGTCCAGTTTGATGGAGCAAAGAACTCCATTAAGGCATTGTCCCTCACAGAAGAACACATCGGAAGAAACTGCTCTTCTTTTGCTGGTCAGGGGTGATCTTCACTCCTTGGTTACTCCCCTGAGGGCTGTTTCCCTCCTGAAAAAAAGAAAAGAAAAAGATGAATTATTATGGTTACTATTGTTTAGTTCTACCTTGATATAGTGCCAGACCCATTAAACAATGTATAAATTCAGCAATAGTTCATAGATAACTGTTCTAACTCAGTGATCTCAATGGCATTAAAAGAAAAAAAAAATACTACTTACTATTTATTAAAAGAGTTGTCCTTTAAAGGGCCACTTACATAAAATTTAACTAGATTACCTGTGCATTTAAAAAAAAAAAAAAATACAAATAAAATTGTCTCCAGCATCCATTTTGAGAATTTTACCCATGATGCAACATCCTCCAAAAAGTCTCACTTCACAACTGTGGCCAGAGGGACATGGTGATGTTTTAAGTAACACCCCTGCTCTCTTACTGGCTCCTGTGTATCACAAGTGGGCAGTACTAAGTGGCTGTGTACAACCTTTTTTACCTGCCTACCAACACAAAGAGAGGAGACTGACATGAACAAACAGGATAATAACTCCGCCCCCTTGTGATGTAATAGTTACATTACCCTCCCATTCAATGCAAGTCTATGATCAGAATTCTGACTTATAGACTGCATTCTGTGTCCCCAGCCCCAAAGCGAGATACTAGTGCTGTAAAAACACACCCAAAACAATTTCACAAAATGCTGGCGCCCAGTCACACTTGTAAAATATTTCATAAACTAAACTAACATAAACTAAAACATATCTGACATCAACAATGCAAAATAAAAAAAATAAACCCTTTTCATTTTTTAGTGGGAGTGTCCCTCTCAAGTAATGGACACAAGAGAAAAACTACATAACTAAACTGCACAAAATACTTATAATACAGGCAACTGAATGAGCTGGCCACTAGGTGGCACTGCACAGCTCAGGATTTCTGAGTTTTGGAAAGTATGCTAGTACAGCTTATGAACTTACACGTACTCTATGGCATATGCATTACAGTTTATAATAGTGTAATAGTAAACATATTGCTATGTGTGTTTGTAAGAAATGCATGCATTGAAAAAAATATACTGGTTTTCTTTGAGGATATTAAGCAATAATACTTAGGTCATGTGTTTTGTACATTGTTTTCCGCCCACTAACAGAGCTATACAAGCAAAGAAAACTCATTAAGGTCATTAATTGTGTCCTTTCCCAGGTTAGACAAAAAGTTTTTTCTTTTCCCAGCCTCCTTTGAAGCTTAGCATTTCACACAAAGGAATCACAGCCTGCTACTTACCATTTTCTTGTCCATTTTTGCTTTGATATCTCTTGCCAATGTAAAAAATGCCTATGAATTGAAATGTTACATATGAAAATCCGTATGATTTTGACCTTCACAATTTTTTAATCAGTTAAAAAATAAAAATTTAGTAGTGCGTTGTGTGTTAGGGACAAAGGGTAATTAGTGTATTTATTTACTTATGCCACATGTTTACAGGCCGGGTTTGTTCCAGCAGTTGAAGGGTATAATGGACACAGGTGACCCCACACTCAATGCCCACGACATTATCAAGATTTCTAGCAATGTGTGAGTGATCTTAACGTTTCCCAATTAGTCACACACTACAGGAAGGGGCGGTTCCACAGAGTTTATTTCCTGTATATTGTACATGATGCTAATTTATGTGAAATGTACTTAGTTTTACAATTTACAGTTCGCATGTAGCTTTACATTGAAAATAATTTCATTGGGGGATCTAAATTCAGTGACCTCCAGCAAGGAGGGCTCAGAGACAGTACTGTTGCTATAAGCATCAGCAATAATTCTATTACTTTTTATTTGCAGGGTTTTTTTTAAAGGAGATGGGTAGACCTGAGGGGAAAAAAAAAAAAAACTGATAAAATTAATCTGTTTCTTTCGGTTTACTTTTACATGATGCAGTACGTCTCTAAAAACATTTTTTGGACACTATAACTTCCCCTTTTAAAGGACAACTGCAGCAAAAAATTAAGTTGTGTTTAACAGATTGCATTAAGTGTAGGCATTTTAAATAGAAATGCTTTAATGAAAGAATACAAATAAAGTACCTTATTGAGCCATTTGTACCCCATATAGCACCACCAGGAGGCAGCCATTTTGTTTAGAATCTTTGGTCAGATCTTTCTTCATCTAAACCAAGATCAGTGAATATCTGACACAAGATTCTAAACAAGATGTCTGCTCCCTGAGAGGACTATATGGAGTAAAGTAGGCTCAATAAGTCACTTAATTTGTATTTTTTCATTACAGAATTTCTTCAGAAATCATTTAAGTTTGATACAATCTTTCAATTAAACATAAGTGATTTTTTTGCTACAGTGCTCCTTTAAAGATGAACCTAACCTGAAAATGACTTTTAACCAATCAGGTGGTTACTTCTGCCTATTAAAACACAGATCGTGCTACGTAGCAGCAGAGAGCAGGTGAAGCAACGTCAATTGTACTAGACACACAACAAATAATGTGGCAGGGGATAAGCATCGAATTCTGACTTCCAAAAAAAAAAAAACAGAAAACGATGTTGAAGAACACATGTGATCTGTCCTAAAACAACATGTTGTCAGATTTTCTTCTTGTTTATCATGGTGGATTTTGTGTTTTCTTATGTTGTTATTCATTTGCCAAATTTTAGAACTTCGGCTACTTACATTTTCAACATTGATATTTGCTTTTGCACTAGTCTCCATGAATTTAATTCCATACTCCAAAGCCAACTGAAAAACAAGCAGATGTTAAAGTCAGAGCAGGCAGTAAGTTACAGATAACATCCATCTGCTGCATCCAGTCCATCCGTAAACATTCACTACAATGCGTCATTAATGGAAATTTGAAATTGGGCCAGAGTAATACCTCCCACTCTCTCATG
Source organism: Pelodytes ibericus (assembly GCA_036172795.1). NCBI lineage: Eukaryota > Metazoa > Chordata > Amphibia > Anura > Pelodytidae > Pelodytes > Pelodytes ibericus. The sequence continues at coordinate 37,389,138 of CM069860.1, forward strand.
ACAACAGTTGTATACAGCACTGCATGAGTACAACAAATTGAAATCGTTTATATTATAGAGCATCTCACTAGCTGTGTCATATCATCTTTAGAATGAATCCATCATTTGACATTCTTCAGTAGTATATTCTTTTTTTCAGTTCCTTCTATCTGAGAGGGGAAAAAAAGCAGCAGTATGATACCTTTTCACCCTTCTCTTTGGTAACTTGACGTTTTTCATTGACGTCGCATTTGTTCCCGAGGATCATTTTTTCAACATCGGCTGATGCATGCTGTAAAATAAATTTTTTTTTTTTTTAAATACATACAAACATTAAACAGAAACAAGTTTGCCAGTGCTAGAAGCCTTGGCATATACACATTCAACTTTTCTAGTCTTTCTTCATAACCAAGATCTTCCATTTCTCTTATTGATTTTGTAGCCCTCCTTTGCACACGCTCTAGTTCAATTATGTCCTTTTTAAGGACTAATGCTCTGACCAGTATGCTTGCGTTCTATTTGGCTAATCTAATAATCCCCACTGAAGTCCATGGATACGAATTCACATGAATTTCTGCAACTCTGTAAACAGTTTTTAAAAAAAAAAAAAAAGTATAGAATTTTTTTTATAGAAAACTCCTCACTATCCAGTTTCACATGTCACACATACGTATACATTCGAGGATAAACTGAATAAGTAAGAATTTCTCAATGGATAAATTGGCAAGTGTTGAAGTACTTCTAGAACTATCTGTGCTACTGCAATGCAGAGTTTGGAATCATGCGTTGTCGGGGACCTTTATTTGTTCAGGTTGGATTAATGTGGTGATATACAAGGGAGGAAAGCTGGAATTAGAGGTTGTACATTTCCCATACTCCTCTTCTAGCGTCTTTGCTAAAAAAAAGCAGTAGTTTATCAGCAGCTGCAGGTTGCCTTCCCCTGCCATAAATTATGCATTATTCACTTTTTCTACACTACTCCCTCACAGCCTTGGTAAATAGAGGATATATCTGTATAGGTTTCCAGAATTCGTAAGGAATACATACCTCCTCAATATTTCGGATCCAGTTCTTAATGTTGTCAAATGATTTTTCATTGGTGATATCGTACACCAACATAATACCCTGAAATCAGAGTGTATCAAATCAACATTGCTATACATGAAACTAGGAGGCCCCAAATTGAATATAAAAGCAACATCACTTGCTCATTTACATTAGTTCATTATTATGATCAGAAGGAGACAATCTAGCTGGCAGTAGAATGAAAGGTGTGTGCCAAACTAGTATAAGCACATTCATGTAAGAATACATTTGCAATACAAAAGAATACAAGATGAAGCTAATTTCCTGACATGTGTTTGTTGTACCCTGTCAGAAAGGCAAAGCAATAACCAAACAGCACTCATTTAAAGGACAACTGTAGCAAAAAAAATTACTTATGTTTAAATGAAAGATTGTATCAAGTGTACATAATTTATAAAGACATTTAATGAAAGAATACAAATTAAGTGCCTTATTCAGCCTTCTTTACTCCATATCGTTCTCTCAGGGGGGCAGACATGTTGTTTAGAATGTTGGGTCAGATCTTCACTCACCTGGGTTCAGATGAACAAATATCTGACCCATTTGACCAAAGATTCTAAACAAAATGTCTGCCTCATTGCAGAGCTATAATGAGTAAAGATGGCTTAGTAAGGAACCTCATTTGTATTCTTTCTTTAAAGGATTTCTATGTAAAATGCCTACACTTGATGCCATATTTCAATTAAACAGAAATTATTTTTTTTGCTAAAAAAGTGCTACAATGTGCAGTCTTCATAAACTATACAAAGTAAGCATTATTGTTAGAGGCACTATCTTAAACTAAAATACACCATAATACTTGTATGTAAAAGGTAGCTCAAAACATCCTGAAGTGCCTCCCATATAACATATTATGTGTGATTACAGAGGGAGGTTATATTGTACAAATGGATCTGTGGCAAAGGTCTACCAGAGAAGTTGTTGTCAGCATGTTTTGGACACCTTTACTTCAAGTATGTTATTTTATTTGCCATTTGTATGCTGGGTTTACCGATTGTACCACTCTACTTAAAAATCCACACTGAAAAAGTAAAAAGAGTCTTATTAACCATAAAAAAAACAGGGAAACAGAGTTTTGCATTGCAAATAATAAAGCACTCAGTAAATCATCAAAATGATGTTACGTTATCCATTACAACACCTACCATTGCCCCTCGGTAATATGCAGTGGTGATTGTTCGAAACCTTTCTTGCCCAGCTGTATCCCTAGAATTATAAAACACAAACATGCCCTTGAAACAGTGTCAGAAATCTGTATAAAATCTGACCATTATCTGAAAACCACAGTACAGCAAGTAAACCTACATAAAAAAAAAGACCCTTTCTAAACAGATACATGTAAATTAATTTAGCAATGAAAATAGATGTTTGGAATGAATAGCAATTTGGAATAGGAGGTAAGTCCATAAAACTTTGAAAAGATTTTCAGTGTGCGAGATACATCTGCTAATTCTCTCTAGAAAGTTTACCAGTCGAAATAGGCATAGGGAACACCTTGTGCAAACAATTCAACGGACAAATTAAACTTACAACTCCCATGTTGAAGGGTTTAGAAGTCAAATGGACAAGAAAAATCAAACCATGGCTAAACTGTACACACCAACACGGTTATTATAAAAGATGCATCCTATGGGTCAGCTCTATCACATACTGTAGTATAGACTCTATGTAGATTTTGCCAGGGGTGTCCAAGTTTTTTTTTTTTTGCAGTGGGCCACTTCACATTAATGTATGTGTGTGTGTGTGTGTGGGCCACAGTCATTTTTCATTCAGAGAAAATCATATGTATTTGTACACACACACACACACACACACACACACACACACACACACATATATATATATATATATATATATATATATATATATACACACACACACACACACCCAGTAATGTGCAGCATGTGAGTATCACAGATGGCAAAAACCTTTTCACAGTAATGTGCATTGTGTATCGACAGCAATAAAATTCACTTAAAACAAACAAACAACCTCACATTAAATATACACACATTCACATATGCATACAGTCACAAATATACATACAGTCACATTTACACACATACATACACAAATACAGTCACACACAGCGTCACACTTTTATTCACAAATACATTTAGTTACATTTACACAGACACAGTCACTTACATACAGAATCACACTTACACACACACACAGAGATACTTATATACAGTCTCACACTTACATAGAGTCACACACACACACACACACACACTTACATACAATCACACTTACACCCCTGCCCAAACCCTCAGTGTTTATTTACTTTTATTATGGTTTTGTACTTTATCACCTTCGCGACAAAGGACGTGCCAGGCACGTCCTGGGAGAAACTCCCTTAACGACAAAGGACGTGCCTGGCACGTCCTGCGGTGAATCAAGCGGTTTTCGCGATCAACGATCGCGAAAACCGCTTTAATGGTGCTGGTCTATTGCCTCGATGTCGAGGCAATAGCCAGCACCGGAATTTCTATTCTGGGGCACCCACGATCGCCCCACGGAGTGATCGTGGGGAGCCATATTGACGGAGCATGCTGCTCCGTCAATATGGCTAAGCCCTCTGCCGGTCTGAGCTTCGGAAGTGAAAGTAACTTCACTTCCGTCGCTCTGAATATGCTACTTGACTGCCCCTAGTGGTAGTTAAGTAGCATTGCAATGGAAAATATTTAAAATACATATTTAATTAATTAAAAACAGGTTATATAGCTATATTAGCCTATAGGGTTAAAATTCAATATTTTTTAGCATAGGGGTAGGGTTAAAATTAAATTAAAAAATATTAAGGGATATAATAAGGATTAGAGTTGGCGTTAAATTTAGTGTTAGGGTTAAATTTTGGGTTCGGGTTGGGGTCAAAAGGTCAATAAAGGAAAAAAACAAAAAACACTATTTTTGGTTTTTGCCCCATAACTCACAAAAAAATACAGAAAAATATGGAAACATGCATATTTTTGAACTCAGGACAACATTTAGAAACTATTTAGATGGGGTCTTTTTTAATGATTTTATTTGTATAAATTATATTTTAGGTCAAAGATAGAAAAAGTGGGTTTTTGTTAAAATTTTTCATCATATTTTATGATTTTTTTTGTAGTAAATTATAAGATATGATGAACATAATGGTATCTAATGAAAGCCCTTCTTATGACGATAAAAACAACATATAATTTGTGTGGGTACTGTATGTGAGAAAGAAAAAAAATTACAGCTAAACACAAACACCCTAGAAATGTCAAAACAGCCATTGTCACCAAGGGAAAGTCAAGGTGAAAATGTCTTGTCACTAAAGGGGTTAACGTACAGATACAATAATGCTGTACAGATTTACAAGAATGAATTGAACAAATGAATGAACAAAAAATAATCTGATCTAAATTCTTGAATCTAGGATACAATCCAGTGCTTTAGGGGTGGAACAGATCTCCCAATGGCCAGGAGGCAGCATGCTTTGTCTGACACTGTCACCAGATTTCTCCCTGTAGAGCTGCATCAAATCCAGCATAACGTACTTGGACATATTGGAGTACCTGAGCCGACAATTTCATCACCTCCATGCATGCAATGCTATGGTTACAGCGACGAATCAGAATGATCCTGTAGATCGCAGGGTAGCGGATGGGTTACGGGCACTAGACTCTGTGGAGCTATGTGCAGGGAACTTTGATCCCCGACGCTCTTTCTCGTGCGGCCAGCAGTTGGAGGTGTGGATACCACTGCAGAGCTCTCGCGGGCTGCATGTTGGACGCCCCTGTACTATGCCAATAGGCTCTAATAGGGGCATGAATAGAAACCAACAGGCCATGGTGCCCTCTGACGACATAGCACATACCACCAGTGCAATCCACCCCTACCTCCTTCTACGTATGAACTTTGTCCGCACATCACTTGTAAGTGGTTGCAGGGGTCACCAGGGACAAATGGACATTCTGCACCTCATTTCTGGCCTATTCACCACACAGACCTCCAACATTGCATTTATATGTTTTAGGGCCTTACATGTTGCTCCACATCAGTGAAGCCTTGCTTGTATGGGTATCTTCTTCATATAGTGTTTAAGTTGCAACATACTACACTATACACACCCTGTCTTTTACAGTGTACTGCACAAAGGATGTCCCTCCACAAGTCCCTCTTTGTGTCCTTACATCTAGGATTTTATCTTTCCCCATTCGACTCATTGATTTATTTATTGCTTCTTGGCTGAATATGTGTTACAACCTGAAAAATAATGAAATATTATTTTAACTTAGAAAACGGACATTCTGCACTTCATTCCTGGTCTATTCGCCACCTAGACCTTCAAAATCGTATATATATATATATATATATATATATATATATATATATATGTTTTGCGGCCTTGCATGCTGCTCCGCATCAATGGAGCCTTGTGTGTGCGTATGGGTATCTTCTTCATAGTGATTAAGTTGCAAAGTACTACACCCCTTTTCACAGTGTACTTCAGATCCTATCATTCTGCAGTTTTTCTACAGTAAGTGCTTTTACACCATTGGTAGCTTTTCGGTTTTGTGTCACTTCATTCTCTGCAGGGGTTATTCTAGTTATTGTATAAGTATTGAGGTAGTTTGTGCTACACCTCCTACTAAGAGTACCTACTTCTTGGGCCACTAGTTATCGCTTTCATCAGGGGTCACCACTGCAACTGGACTGACCACCCCACATGGCCCAGGAAACCCAACTTGTGTGGGCAAACCTGGAAGGTGAACAGTGGGGGTGTATTGAATTGGTGGCATCATGTGGTGAGGTACTACATGGCCAGAGGGCCCCTGCCTAGTGCACTCACGTAATAGTATATTATAGTACAAAATGTACATATCATTAGAAATTTCTAAGTCAGTTAACCACTAAATTTATTTAATTTTTACTTTAAAAAATAAAGTGGTCAATTGAACCTAATAGGGCTGAAATAATAGGCCAAAATCGGCAATACTGAATTGAGGATTTTTCCGATATTCAGCTATTAGTCCCAAATTCGGACCATATCGGGCATATAGTATAAACTGATATGATAAAAAAAAAAAAATCACTCCGGTCTGGAAAACAAAACTGGACAAATAAGCTTTAAAGTGTTTGCTTTACTATGCATTTAAGATACTCATTATGGAACTAGAGAAAGTACAGAGGAGGGCTACAAAACTAATAAGGGGAACACGATTTTAGTTATGAAGAAAAGCTGGAAAAAGTTAAATTTGTACACTCTGGAGAAACAGCAGCTTAGAGGGGATATGATAATGTTATTTAAATATGTACAGGGCCCATACAAAGGTCTTTCTAAGTACCTGTTCATTAACAGAACAGTACAAAGGACAAGAAGTCACCCACTAAGACTTGAAGAAAGCAGATTTAGTCTACGACAGTGGAAGACATTTTTACATTATCGACAATTAAGATATGGAATTCACGGCTAAGAAGTGGTTCTAGCAAATACGATGCCTTTAAAAACAACCTGGATACTTTATTAATGCCAAAGTATAGAGGGCTATGCATGTTAGTATAGGCATTAATATTTATTTACTGCTTGTTGATCCAAGGAGAAATCTGATTCATATCGGCTGATGCCTGGGTATGTAATTTTTTTTAGCCCTGCTGGGTTTATCCCCTTCGCTACCCTATACTTTGCAAAAAAAACAACAACAGGTCAACATGGCATAATTCTAAACTCAGGACAAATATAAGAAACGATTTAGATGGGGTCTTTGTTACCGTTTGTTATTGATGGTCCTTAACAACCAAAGCACCAAAACAGCATCTTAGATATATATATATATATATATATATCTCTATATCTAATATCTATCTATAGCTATTTATCCACTTGCCTGGCTGAGAATCGTAGAACTCTAGTTCACTACAATTAAATAAATAAATGTAGGGCATTGATGACTAAACTTTTAACCCCAGATGTTGTGGGTGATGCTCAACCAACCATTTTGGTGGCTTTGCATCATAGGATTTTTAGTCCAGAACACTGGGGTGTTTAGTGCTGAGGAGTCTGACATTTGCTTTTTTAAAATAAGGTTTCCCTCCCTCTCCCCAGGTTCACAAGCCTGCTTCCTTTAGGGGAGAATATTTAGTATAGTGTATAGTGTAGCACACAGGAGCATGGATCTGTACTTACACAGGCAGAGATCAAATGTCCAGCAACCCCACTCATTTCAGTGAGGTGTGGTCATATTCTGGCATTGTGCATGCAAACACTACAAGGGGCCTGTGCACTGTATCTGTGCTCCCCCGCACTACACTAGACTGCAGGGTAGAGAAGGCTCCACTTTCTCTCGTAAAGGAATAAAGAACAATTCTATAGATTTCAGTGAAACATTATACATGCATATATAACAAAATCAAATGATGATCTTGTAGGAATCCATCTTTACATCATGTAAAAGTTGATGAACCAATTGAATAATGTGTGCACTAAGTTGTTAGTAACTTACCATATCTGTAGTTTAATTCGTTTGCCATCTAATTCTATAGTTCTGATTTTGAAGTCAATACCTGCAAAGAAAAAAACATTAACCTTTAAAAAGGTAATACATTGTTGTTAGAAAACCATTAAACAGTAAATTCAGGACTCTTTCCACAACTTATTATTAAACAAGATCCACCCTAGGTAATGTATGCCTAGCAGAGTCATACCACTGTGGAAGACATATCCTATCCTTTAAGTATAATCTTAAACAAGTAACCAGAAAAAATAAAATATGACAACAATAGGAATGTATTATCTTTACACTTTTTGCAATGCCTACCTTCAAAGCATAACATTGGAAGGATTTTCAACAAAAAGCACCTTCTACATTCAGAGTGCCAATGCAGACATACACATATGCCCTGCACTTTAGCAATCTATACCCTCCACTACAGGGTAGGCGGGGGGGTGGGATGGACATTCAAGGCAATGTTGCGCATGCCTAGGGATTTCCCCATTATATTCAATCAAGGAGCTACTGGGCAACCACACTTGAACCAGAATAGCAAAATTAATCAGATATGTGTATTTGCAACCTAGAGAAATGAATTCCAAAAATAGAATGAAAAAGATTTGTGAGTAATTGTCATGGGAGGAAGATAATATCCTGCCCTTTGTACAGGTCCATGGTAAGACCTTACCTTGAATATGCAGTTTATTTTTCAGTCTTTTCTAAAATAAAAAAAATATGGACATGAAGAAAGTGCAGAGGAGGGCTACAAAACTAATAAGAGGAATGGAAGGTTTTAGTTGCAGAGAAGTTACATTTGTAAACGGTCGATTAACAGCATCTTAGAGGGGATGTGATAATGTTATATAAATATGTACAGGGCCCATACAGATGGCGCTCTAAAGACCAGTTCATTAACAGAACAGTACAAAGGACAAGAGGTCACCCACTAAATCTTGAAGGAGATTTAATCTATGAAAGAAGAAGAGATTCTTTACAATAAAAGGTGTGGAATTATCTGCCTGAAGTGGTAGTGCTATCACATACATTAGATGCCTTTAAATGTGGCCTGGATACTTTTTAACCCCTCACAGGTTTTACATAGTATGTCCTTTGTTAAAAAAAAAGTGATGGAAGCAATCAATGATACTTTCCACCCCATTAACTTTTCATTGTAAATTCTTGGGTGTGAATAAAGAGGTGACGAGTCTCACAAACCTCGACATAATGGAAAGTGAATCAAAAAATCTTTGATGTATTGGTATCTTCCACATAATGTAAAATTAAACGTTTACTTTTCCTTTACATTTTCTAACATTTCTGGCAGTGCCATTACACAAGTACTTGGGAGATGCGTGCCCATCCATTTCCTCTTCTATCTCAGATAAGGCAATAGCAAGTAAGTAGATTAATATATACGTGTTTGCGACTATATATATTTATATATAATCAGGGCTGCTGTTAATCACAGGGAGCCCTTGCGACTGCCATCTGTTTTTTTTCTGCAGACTGAAGGGGGAAAGTCCCTCCGCTGCAATGAGGTAAAGCAGCAGGGAGGGAGGACACTGTAAGAAAAACCTGCTGACTGGTGTGAGTATGTAACTGGCTGTGAGGTTTGATGTGGTGTTTATGTAACTGGCTGTGTATGTACGGTGTGGTGAGGTGTGTGTATGTAACTGGGTGTGTGTGTGTGTATCTAATTGGCTGTGTGGTTTGGTGTGGTGTGTATATAACTGGCTGTGTGGTTTGGTGAGGTGTGTTTGTAACTGGCTGTCCCTTTAAGGCAGGGCTTGACAAATGCAATTTAGTTTTAGGAGCCAGCAAAAAAATCTAGGAGCCAGACAACGGCACATTTATGCAACCATAAACACAGAAACAGTCAGTCACATACACACAGCCACACACGCATAAGCAATCAGGGTTTTTTTAAAAGAAAATTTTAAAAAGCAGGGTTTTGTTGAGCCGCTGCTTTATGGCTACTTAAAAACATCTAAGATTACAAAATTGTAGATTTAGGCGCATTCTACAGCCATGTAATACTTAACCCACCACTACGCCAAAGTAGTCCAATATTTTGATGGGTCCTAAAAATAAATACTTTTGCAGATATGGTGCTTAATCGCTTCTGTTATAATACTTACCAGGGATCAAAGGACTTTCTATTACAGATAGATGGGGGAGAGAACAGTTTTACAATTGATAGGTTTCTCTGGACACCATTTGTGGGGTATCCGTGATGGGGCGGGGAACATACAATACACAGATATTCGTTAGCCGCATTAAACAATTGGAAAAGTGATAAATCCAGATTATGTTATTGGGCCCATCCATTTGGTATGAATGAAGGAAGTATACTTTTTGCTGAGGCAATACATTATTAGTTAGCGATTCGATGCCCAGATGTTAGAAAAATATAGAAATAAATTCTGGGTAGTTTCAGAAAATTCAGTTAGAAATCACAAAAGGATGATTGACTCCAATGCTGTAGATGTAGTTGCAAACTTGATGTTTTTAGTAAATGAGGATATATTTTAATATTATGCCACCCTTCTCACAATTCTTTCTGAGCCTGCCTTACTGCCGTCGCATTGGCTGGATTACAAACACCCGTCTAGGGGGGACAAACCCAAGATTGGGCAGCACTGCTCTAAATAGTATATAAAACAAGTAGGAAAGTGAAAACTTTAGCTCCTTAAACACCATCTGTCCAGTTCTAAAATTACATAAATTCAAACTCAGGACTACAGTTTTTCACAAAGGAATAGAATTTCCTTCTGTTCTTTTAAAGCAAATTTCTATGTTTTTTGCCCTAAAAACAAAATGTCCCAAGCTGCACCACTAGGAATGAAAGGAGGACATCCAATTCCAATACTGCATGCTGAAATGGGTACTGTAATAAACTTTCCGAAATCCCTCAAATTTTGGAATGAGGTTTAACCTGAGGCCCTCTAGCACTGAACAGGTTCACGCACAGAGTGCTTCAGCCATTAGCTGTTTCAGGCTGTGAGGACGAGTATATGCTTGCTGCTCACATAACACGTTGCAAGTTCAGATAACTTTACATTTCCTGCTGACTTTGCAGCTAGGGCGGAAGTGAGCCGACCCTTCCACCTTTAAAAAAAGGAAATCATTGAAATGAAAGTAGTGCAGTCATTTTTGCTAATGTGCCACATACACTGTAAGTGGGATCTACGGACATTTTAGGTTTACTTAGGTTTGTTGGTAGCTATACTGCACATGGAGGGAAAATCCTGTATTGGGATGCCACAACGCGGAATATTAATAGCCACGTCAAAGAAGTGCACTCTCTACATCTAACCAAACAACTTGCAGCCCACAAGTTCCACAAAGCACACATCACAGCGGAAGGTACTTGTGATTAATGCTTTCTATAGTGCCAAAAGTCAGTGTTCAACCTTTAGCATAAAATGGCTGTAGCAGTTCAAAAAGTCTGTTCAAAAAAACAACTTTGATACAACACCGTTTAGAAAATATATAATTATAATCTTAAAAAAGGCACACTAAAGTAGTCTTTTAACTTTTGCTTATACAGCACATGGGTTTATACTCAGCTCTGCCTCTGAGCTAGGACAAAGCCAAAATCTGGCTCCAAGTTGGCGCTGAAAGGATCAGCATGCACCTGGCCAATCATAGCTGTCAATCATGCCTGTCATGGGTCTACTGGATTATATATAATATTTAACATATATATTTATTTATAACATTTTATATATCAATTGTGTGTGTGTGTGTATATATATATATATATATATATATATATATATATATATATCAAATATGTACACATACACACACATAATATATATATATATATATTATTTGTGTGTGTATACACATATTTGAAATATACACACACAATGTTATAAAATATATATATATATATATATATATATATATATTTTATAACATTGTGTGTGTATATTTCAAATATGTGTATACACACACAAATAATATATATATATTATGTGTGTGTATGTGTACATATTTGATATATATATATATATATATATATACATACACACACACACACACACACATACACACACACACACACACACCAGTCCAAAAAGAAAGAAAAAAAACACGCACTCACGGGGCTTTGCAAAAGAACTACAAAACTTTAGTCGATGCTCATGCAATAACACTCTATGAACCTTTACATGTAGTCGACGTTTCGGTCGGAACCTCGAACCTTTATCAAGGATATATATGTTATACACACACACACATAATTGAAAATGATATACTTGGATTAGCATGGTGGCTGCTGGTGATAGAATACAATGGTTCTTACATATTAAAGGTTTCCTTCCAACCAACTTTACCCCTTAGGTATTCAGACGTGTCCCTTTCATTAAATGCAAGTTAATGTCCATTGTTAGCAGATTCTCCATGGTTTCCATTTTCAAATTTAGAGCATATAATAAAACAAATCCCAATTGTTTCGAACTAGAACAAAATGCACTGTCCTCGGGAAACTGAGGCACAGTATGAGGCCGGACAGAAACCAGCATACCCTGTAATTTACATTGTGTGGGTATAAATTTCCACTTGCCTGAAAAAAGGAAAACCAAAATTCAGTAAATACACAAAAGAAAGTATGAAGTGTATTTGAAAATGACTTTATAAACCAAAGTGGCTTATGCAGTAGCTACAGTGGCACTTTTGTCAGCGACACAAAAATTATAATTTTTTAATGTTTTGTGAAATGCTTTTCAATGAATTTGTGTGTGTCTCATCAAGTTCATGTTTCTGCTAAAGGCCCAGGTTATATAGACATATATTAATGTATAATAATGAAGAATTAACCATAAAAGTTACATTGAGATATTCTCTCATTTTCAAGCACATCCTGTGGATGTTATGATTTCTCAATTTTTTTAGATTAAATTACCCAATTTAATGGTACTTATTTTACAGTGGAGGAGTTGGTACTGCAGGAAATTAACATGCAGCCCTGAGAACTGAACAGGTTCTATAGTTTGCTCTTTAGCTAACTGAGACAAATGAATAGGATTATTTTTCCGGAGACCAAAACTTTTAAATTCCAGTCTTACATATAGAAAGATGGGATCCTTTCAAAAGACATTTTCTTCCTTATGTAGGACAGTACTTTGAATGTTTTGGTCTGAGGCGTTAGAATCGGTAACATTGGAATTTCACAGTTGTACTCCGCTTTTGTATTGGATAGGCCAGCGGGCTACTGCCGTCATCCATGTCAGAAATCAGGCCAATAATTGGGTGACCGCGATCGGAGGGCAACTTTATTGGTTGCATAGCTGCTGTTCTGAAATTGGTGAATTTATGGGGGCAGAGAGTACTAACAAACAAATATGATTGGTTGCTATACTGAAACATTTTAGATCAGTGGTAGATCAGAGTCTCAACTGTATATTTAGTATATTTCATTTTTAGGTTGATACTTTAACAACACTAACTGGATCTCCACATTCCATATGGTGCCCAAACTTTACTTTAAAACATCCCTATAAGAAGCCCATTTATACTCAATTACATTCAATCATCTTCAGTAGGAACGGACCAGACATCAGTTCAGTGGTCCTAATGACCCAACTCCTGATCCAACCAATCCAAAACTGGAATTGTTCAAGGGAACAATTTTCCTAATATAGGCATTTACTTGCCATTTTGCAAATACAATATATCAATCATTTTCAATAATTTGTTTATGCTCTACATGCACCGTAAAAACAATGTTCAGGTGATACAGTCCATTTAAGTAACAAGGCTCTAATTATAAGACAAAAGGAGTTCCAACTATAAAATATCCGGACAAACCTTAAATTCATTAACAAGAAAAAAGTCCAACAATTGGCACATGTAAGAAGGCTGACTGAAAGGGTGTAGGAATGGAATTCTAATCCTTACTGTACACTGCACTTGACAGTGGAGGGGCAAAGTTCAGCAAACAAGTCACCATTTATCTGCTCCATTATCCAAATCATCTTACATTTCTATTACATCATTTAAATTCTTTCATGCCATGGGGCAATTCTGAAGACAACGCCACTACTTTTCACTGCAAAACATAGCTTTATGAATCAACCCCTGTGCACATAACATAAAAATAAATCCTTCTGTGTCTAACTGCAAGTAATTTTAAAGGCCAGCTTGCACTTTCCTCATCACAACATTTACCAATTGTACTGTATTATTATTTATTTATTTTTTTAAAGTATAAGAGGCACCTGATTATAATATAAACCAATTATTTTTCACACTAGTAAATTTAGAAAAATAACTAATCAACTAGCAATTTGGTCACATCTGGAATATATATCAGGAGGTATTTTTTCTATGTAATGTGAGTTTTACATTTCATGGAATTCTAGTATTATACAGTTTAGTGAATAAGTAATCTTCATAAGCATATATAAATACAGTATAGTAGATAAATTCAAGCACATTTACTTGTACCTAACAAAGAAGGAAGCCGTGTAGGAGAGTAGAAAATGTTCTGAAATTATGAGGTTACAGTACGGATAGCAAACCTCAGGCGCCTTAGCAGTTTTGGACTACGTGTCCCAGCCACAACTCCCTTAGCACGATAGGAAATGTAGTCAGCAATAGCTGGGGAGCTTAAAGTAACCGGACAGTCCATACCTATAGATGGTGTCTAATGACAGACCAACATGTCACACACACATACTTCTGCACACCCCCTGGTTCATTCACCTCTCCCACCAGTTGCTCTCACCCCTTTCTCACCTATGGTGGATATAAAGGTGGAGTTGAAGGCATCTTCAGAGAACCTGAATAACACGCATGTCTTCCCGACTCCTGAATCCCCGATCAGAAGCAGTTTGAACAAATAATCGTAAGTCTTCGCCATATTAAAAACTACTATACAGGAAATACCAGTGGATGGACGCTATTGGATGACGTCCGTGTCAATCAAAGGAAAGGTATGCGGTGATTGTGTGGTAACTCCATTGCGTCATAAAATGCCCGCCCATCTCCCGGGACCCCCACGGCCGATCCCTGCGTAAAGTTTATCTGGCTAAGCGGCCGAGTCAAACCGATAGCTGTTTCCTGATTGGCCGGTTAGACGTCATAGCGGCTGCGCCGTATTGGCTACCGCTGTACTAAGAGTTGAAAGATTGTAATGTCACCGGTCTTAACATGAGCGGCGCATTCCCACTTCACTGTGTGATATGAAGTTAAAGTGCTCACCTTGTCTACTTAACTAGCAAGTAGCACAGGATTCATTATTGTTCATGTTTAAAACGCTGACAGTCTGCAGTTCTGTTCAGTGGGCAAACAAAACATAAATAGCAAGTATATGATACATCTGAAAATACAGGAGAATAAAGTATTACATGAATAATATCACTATTAGGCTCAGGCCTGTAAATTGATTGACTACTTCTACAATAGCAAGGTCACACACCCTTTTATAACAGAATATGATTAGCTCTCATCATTGTTGTACCTGTGTGTATGAGGTTGTAGGATGGAGCAGAAAGGTTGCCTCTGTTCCACTAAACAAGTGATCTATAGGGTTTTCTTCAGCCAAAAGTAAATTAAAGGGCAATTATGTTTTACAACACTGATTCAATAATTTACTTGAACTTATTTTTTGGGGGGGCGGTGGAGTACCCAGCCCCTACTAATTTTATCCCTGACCGCTTGTCTTTACAGCGGACGAAGGTAGTATCCAAATTGCCTGGCAATGGTGATTTGGAAGATGCCTTATAACGTGCGAGTGTATGCGCGATTGAGGCTTTTAACATCTGAAAAGATACAGCAGCGCTTCCTCCACCACAGAATCATGGAAAATGTAGTTCCCATTGACTCTTCTGTATCTTTACAAATTTTTAAAGCCTCTACCACGCACACAGTTGACTGAAAGTGCCAGTGCAAGACTTCTTGTCGCCCTTGGCAAACGTATATTTTGCCGCCCCTTGCTGATGCCGCCCTCAGCAACGAATACACAGTCACACTAGAGTGCCAGGAGGTCACGTGACCCCCGAAGATGCTTTGGCTTCCGCACAAGAGAGGGAAGTTTGAGAAGCTTTGTGCCTATTAGTGTTATATTATTATACATGTATCCCGTGCAGCAGATGGCATCCCCCAGTGCCAGCACTCTAGGTGAATGCCAAATTTGCCTATTGGTACCACCAGCTCTGCTCACACATCCATATTTCACAGTTATCATGAACAGAGAATAAAGGAAGTTCAGATGAAAACTGGGCAGACATTAAAGATATATATTGGGATTTAGATTTATCTCATTACATTAACATGATGATGAAGTTGCATGTCCTGGGTGTGCAGTGCAGGTGATAGGGCCTGTCCTATAAACATTTAATACCATGCTGTATTTTTTAAAATATGGTTATATTTATCTACATTTTCAGCATGATAGAATTAAAATAAAAAACTGATAAATACAACCATATACAGAGCCGGTGGAAGCATTTTTTGCTACATAGGCGAAAGTGTTTTTGGGTCCTCTGCATTCTGCATACTGATCTCTTCCCCATGTGTCAATCCCTCACATCATTATTATATATAATTATGTATAAAATTTATTTTATTTATTTCAGCCCAGTGGGCTTAACCAGTTAGGTTACAGATCAACAGCTTCAAACTCTCCTGTCAATTTATATGTCCATAGAACTATTCTATATTAGAAATGTATAAACAATAATGAAAATAATAATGAAATATATTATCAAAGACATCCCTTTAAATCATTTGTTATAACAAACTGATTTTTTACTTGCACATTCATCCAGCTTGGCATGTGAACAGTCCTTTTGATAAATATCAAATCACTGTCATTAACGTACACATAGGGTTGCCACCTTTTCTTCAAAAAAATACCGGCCTTGGTACTGTCTCCATAGACTTAACATTGGCCTGATGCCAATTTTTTACCGGCCTGCCGGTAAAATACCGGCCAGGTGGCAACCCTACGTTCACATGCTGAATTCCTGTAATGTGAAGCATTACTTCATGCATTTGCACACGCTATTAATAGGATCATGTGTGACGAGAGATAAGATGAATTCTTAGTTCAATATGTATCCCTTTTATGGAATTATTGTCCATTATTAAAAAAAAGATGTCTGTGTATAGTATAAAATACCTAAATTACTGCAGGTTGAGTATCCCTTATTCAGAAATCCATTATCCAAAATGATCCACTGTCCCAAATAATTATTGGATTTTGCCACAAGTTGCAAATTCCAACACTCATGTCAGATTGCAAGCGCACACAAAAAAAAAAGAATGTGTGTTTGTGGAATAGTGACTCAGTGTGTGTGTGGGGGAAGTGTAACTTTGTGTGTGTGGAATTGTGACTCAGTGTGTGTGTGTGTGTGGAATTGTGACTGTGTGTGTAAGTGTGACTGTGTGTGTGTGTTAGTAGATGGAATATCATCAGGTTCATCAGGAATAGTTCAACCCTCCTACCTATCATTCCAGCTTTTGATCCAAAAGAAGGCAAAAACCCCTAAGGAAGCTATTTCGAATTTTGCCTCCTGGGGGAAAAATTCCTTCTTGACTCCAAGCGGCAATCAGATTTCTCCTTGGATCAATAAATTCTATTATTAATGCTTATTCTATTATTAATAGCCCTGTATGTTCTGTTTTTCTAAATGTATGTATGTATATATATATATATATAAATGTGTGTATGTATGTGTGTATATATATATATATATATATATATATATATATATATATATACATACATACAATTTCTTTCAATGAAATATGAATGCGACCCATGCACAAATAGATTTAAGGTGAAGTGGCCCACTGCAGAACAAACTTGGACACCCCTACTCTATACAGTATTTGCATTGATATCACTGTATTTCATGAGTGCTGATTCAATTATCCAAAATACTTTTGGTTCCAAGCACTTTGGATAAGGGATATTCAACCTGCAAAATCTCTTCACAACACAAGGTAGAAATACAACTTGGTTAGTCTTTTCACTATATATAAGAGTCTACTCAATAAGGAGATAATTGCAGAGAATCGAGATGTCCAATATAGATAAAATTCACCAATGCAGCTGAATCTACTTTGGGATTAAGTTTGACATTCTCATCTCAATTCCCTGCAATTCTCCCTTTATTGAGTAGAAACTAAAGTTAAGTTGGTTGGATGAAATGTTCCGCTCACATATACTTCACGTTTAGTTAATAGCTCCCTCTAAAAGGAGGAACTTTGCTCTGTCCTTGACAAATTATTACTTAAGTACAACTGTCATGCAATAGCCATTAAATCAAGTTACATATGCCCTCAAATAATGGTGGAGGCTCAACCGGTACACAAAAGTATACTGGAGAGACCTCCGTATGGGGTAACCCAGATAATCGAGATAAAAATAAACGGGGGTCTGAGGTCTCAGAGGAATGAAAATGTTAAAACTTAACTTTTATTAAGTACAATTAAGATACAAAAATTTTTTTTGCACATATAGCAGACAAGTGATTGTGTGTGTGTGACACTGTGTGAGCCTTTGTCTGTGTGTGACAATGTGTGATTATTAGTTTGTGTCACACTTTGTGATTCTCTGTGTACATGATGGTGTGCAACACCATGTAATTGTATTGCTATGTCTGTGATACACAAGCTGCAAGCTACTGTAAATTTATATATATATATATATATATATATATATATATATATATATAAATATGTGTGTGCATATATATATATAATTTTTCTCAATGTAAACTGAATGTGGCCCACACACAAATACATTTCTAATGAAGTGGCCCACTGCAAAAAAAACATGGACACCCCTGCTCTAAACACACTATTTGCCTAAATTGACTATCTATTCATTTTTGATAACTAATTAGAGTGAATTAACCCCTTAACGACAGGTGACGTGCCAGGCACGTCACGGCAAATCGAGGACTTGCCGACAGGTGACGTGCCTGGCACGTCATGCACTAAATGGAGTAAAGAAAGCGACCAGCGGTCGCTTTCTTTACTCTAACGGTGTTGCTACAATGCCTCTAGGTAGAGGCATTGTGCAACACCCCCCAAATGTGCAGGGGCGCGCTACGATCACTCCACGGAGTGATCGTAGCAGCCATTTAAAAATGGCTGCGCCCGCTGCACACATGTGCTTAGAAAGCGAACGATCGTTCGCTTTCTAAGCATCTGCGGTGTTGTTAAAGTGCCTCGCCAGCGAGGCACTTAACAACACCTTCAGCTGCCCCAGAGCCGATGGTGGTCGCTCTCCTGAGCGACCCCATCGGCTCAGTAGAAGGGAACGCTGCCTATACAGGCAGCGCTTCCCTTCTAATGGCAAGAGCATCGGAAGTGAAAGTATTTCACTTCCGATCCTCTAGGGGGAGCCAATCGATGCCGGCACAACAGATCTATGTGATCTGTGTGCAGGCATGTATGGTAAGTGCTCTGATGAGCACTTACCATACAGTCAAAGGCAATATTAGCAAATATTGCCTTTGACAAGTATTGATCTGCCTCCCTCACCTTACTAGTTATAGTAAGGGAGAGAGACAGATCAGATAAAGTAAAAAAATAAAATAATAAAAAAAATATTTAATAAAATTTTAAACACCAAGGGCTTTTATAAAAGCCATTTAACCCCTTCCCTGCCATTGATCGCTGTGTACGCAGTGATCATACACAGCAGCACATTTTTTGCTGTCTGCATTTTTTAGGGGTTCATTTTTTTTTTACTGTAATTCATTACAGTATAAAAAAAAGCTCTTTTAAGAGAGATTAACCCCTTTCTTGCTGTAGATCACTGCCTAAGCAGCGATCTGACGCAAATGCAGCAATCTTGCTGCAGAAGCATTTTTAAATTTTTTTTAACTTTTTTATTACACCCGTCACGTGTTAATTATACCCGCTAGGGGACTACGTTTAACGTAAAAAAATTTTTTTTAGCTGTCTGACCGCATGTATAGCGATCAGTAACAGCTGATAAGTGACAAAGGCGGGTTGGCGTTTGCTTAGATGAGCATCACCATTCGTCTGGTTAGATCAATATTTGTAAATATTTGATCTGACCCGTGTAGATCTGCCTCCCTCTCACTTGAGTTTTAGTGAGGGAGGGAGACAGAGCTGTATAATGTAAGTTTTTAATTATAATATATTTAATAGAATTGAGACCCAAAGGCTTTTATAAAAGCCGTTTCCAGTATTTAACCCCTTCCCTGCAATTGATCGCTGTGTACGCAGTGATCTTACACAGCAGCACATTTTTTGCTGTCTGTGCATTTTTTTAGGGGTTATTTTTTTTTACTTTGATTTATTACAGTATATCAAAGGCTCTTTTAAGAGCTATTAACCCCTTCCTTGCCGTATATCACTTCCTAAGCAGCACATATGGTCACTGCCTAAGCAGTGCATATGGTCACTGCCTAAGCAGCGCATATGGAGCAATCTAGTCGCAGAAGGATTTTTTTTTGCTATCAGCATTTTTTTTGTCAGACTCGCTAGGGGTTAGTTATACCCACTAGGGGATTACGTGTATTCCTTTTGAAGCTGTCTGAACGCGTGTATAGCGATCAGTAACAGCCGATCAGTGGCAAAGGTGGTTTGGTGATTTCTCAGATGAGCATCACCATTCGTCTGGTTCGTAAATATTGTTCTGACCCATATGGATCTGCCTCCCTCTCCTCACTTGAGTTTTAGTGAGGGAAAGAGACAGATCTGTATAACATAATTTTTTAATTGTAATAAATTAAATAAAATGTAAAAAAATTGTGAGTCCCAAGGGCTTTTATAAAAGCCATACCCTTTGTATAGTGTAGTGTATTAACCCCTTCCCTGCCACTGATCACTGCACAGCAGAACCTTTTTTCTTGTCTGTGCATTTTTAGGGGTTAATTTTTTTGTACAGTACTACAAAGGCTCTTATAAGAGCTATTAACCCCTTCCTTGCTCTACATGTTCAAATTCCAAGTTTGAAAATCAAAAAGCGCACCTCTCATTTTGTAGCCTTTCAACACCCAACAAAGCTGACAAAGCTATGCATGGGTGGTATCCCTGTGCTCGGGAGATGTTGCTGAACATATATTGTGGTATTGTTTGTCAGTGACACATACCGAAATATGTGAATTTGTGTCTAAAGTACAATGTATGTGGGAAAAAATACACAATAAAATGACTACCACAAACTTTGACAAAGGCTGGTGGTAGAATTGGTGCATGGAAAGTGTTAAAATAACACCATTTAAAATAGCCTAGGGTGTCTACTTTTACAAAATATATACTTTTTGGGGTAAAATACACTGTCCTACTTTAAAAAAAAGTCCCAAATGAAAGATGGGCTCATGCTGGCTACACGTCAATATTCCAAATTGAAAATGCGCACCTTCACAATGTGGCCCTTTTAGCCCCCAAACAACCCAACAAACCTATGCATGGGTGGTATCCCTGTACTCAGGAGATGTTGTTGAACACATATTGGGTTATTGTTTGGCAGTGACACATACCAAAATCTGTGAATTTATGTCTAAAATACAATATTTGTGAAAAAAAAACACACAAAAATTACTACCACAAACTTTGACAAAGGCTGGTGGTAGAATTAGTGCATGGAAAGTGTTAAAATACCACCATTTGAAATAGCGTAGGGTGTCTACTTTTAAAAAATATATGGGTTGATGGGGTAAAATACACTGGCTGGTTTCAAATATGTCCCAAATGGGACATGGGTGCAGGCGGTCTGCATGTCAAAATTTCAATTGGGAAAACCAAAAACTGCACCTACCAAATTTGGCCTTTTACCCCCCAAACAACACAACAAACCTATGCATGGGTGGTATCCCTGTACTCAATAGATGTTGTTGAACACTTATTGGGGTGTTATTTGGCAGTGACACATACCAAAATCTGTAAATTCATGTCTGAAGTACAAGGTTTGTGAAAAAAAACCACAAAAAAATTACTACCACAAACTTTGACAAAGGCTGGTGGTAGAATTAGTGCATGGAAAGTGTAAAAATACCACCATTTGAGATAGCCTAGGGTGTCTACTTTTAAAAAATATATGGGTTGATGTGGTAAAATACACTGGCTGGTTTCAAATGTGTCCCAAATGGGACATGGGTGCAGGCTGTCTGCATGTCAAAATTTCAAATTGGAAAACCAAAAACTGCACCTCCCAAATTTGGCCTTTTACCCCCCAAACAATCCAACAAACCTATGCATGGGGGGTATCCCTGTACTCAAGAGATGTTGCTGAACACTTATTGGGGTGTTATTTGGCAGTGACACATACCAAAATCTGTAAATTCATGTCTGAAGTACAAGGTTTGTGAAAAAAAAACACAAAAAAATTACTACCACAAACTTTGACAAAGGCTGGTGGTAGAATTAGTGCATGGAAAGTGTTAAAATACCACCATTTGAGATAGCCTAGGGTGTCTACTTTTAAAAAATATATGGGTTGATGGGGTAAAATACACTGGCTGGTTTCAAATATGTCCCAAATGGGACATGGGTGCAGGCTGTCTGCATGTAAAAATTTCAAGTTGGAAAACAAAAAACTGCACCTCACAAATTTGGCATTTTAGCCCCCAAACAACCCAACAAACCTATGCATGGGTGGTATCCCTGTACTCAGGAGAAGTAGTAGAATCTATTTAGCATGTTTTTTCGTTCGCTATTGTCGATGAGGAGAAGTTGTTTCAAATAAAAACAAAGAAATTTGTGTATTTTTTTTTTTTTTACCATATTTTATTATTTTTTTTTAATAATATGATAAGATATGATCAAAAATATGGCATCCATAGAAAGCCCTTTTTGTCCCGATAAAAACAATATATAATATGTGTGGGTACAGCAAATGACGAAGAAGAAAATTACTGCTAAACACAAACAGCACAGAAATGTTAAAATAGCCATTGTCCAGAAAGGACAAAAATGTTTCAAAGGCTCTGTCCTTAAGGGGTTAAACATTACAGGTTGAGTGTCCCTTATCCAGACATCCGTTTTCCAAAATGATTCGTTATCCAAACTTTTATTTCCGGATTTTGCCCCCCCCCCCCCCCCCCCCCCCCCACACACATACACACTATCACAAAGAGTAATACAATGGCACATGTGCAGGCCTGACACACCGACAGCAGGTTCCCGACGATGCCTCACATCTCAGCTACATCACAGTAAAAGTGATTTATTTGTTCTATACAGTATTTGCATTGATACTATTGTATTTCATGAGTGCTGAGAGCAGTGGCGGCTCTAGACTTTGTGAGGCCTTAGGCGAAAGTCGAACATGAGGCCCTCACGGACACACATTATTAAATAAAATATATGCAAGTGATAATAAAAATGAACTGTAGAAATAGCATATTTCAAGATCAGACTCAAATCCCAGCTGCTAGAAATGAACAGCTCCTAGAATTTTATTTGTCTCATAATTATTCTACAAACATCTATAAACATTTGGTATAGATAAAATTGTGTGCAGCTGACTAACTCACATTGTTATTGCTGTGTCCTAAATGTGAACACTAACACATATCACACAGTCATTCATAGACACACTCAGTGTGCACACACTGACTCACAGACACACTCAGTCAGCACACAATCACACTCAGCCAGCACACACTCACAGATACACTCAGCCAGCACACACTGACTCACAGACACACTCAGAAAGCACACAATCACACACTAAGAGAAACACTCAGCCAGAAGGAAAGGTGCTCAATGTTGAAAGTGGTCTCACAGACCACATTGTGCTAGAAGATTGGCACTTTGTTCTTCCTCACAGCACCGGATGCACTGTGATTTAGCCATTCAAAATGCCAGAATTTTGCCACTCAATATGCCAGGATTTAGCCATTTAATATGCCAGGATTTAGCCATTTAATATGCCAGGATTTACCCCCTCAATATGCCAGGATTTACCCCCTCAATATGCCAGGATTTAGTCCCTCAATATGCCAGGATTAAGCCATTCAATATGCCAGGATTTTGCCCCTCAATCTGCCAGGATTGTGCCACTCAATCTGCCAGGATTTTGCCCCTCAATATGCCAGGATTTTTCCACTCTATGCCAGGATTGTGCCCCACAATTTGCCAGGATTTTGCCACTCTATGCCAGGATTTTGCCCCTCAATATGCCAGGATTGTGCCACTCAATCTGCCAGGATTTTGCCCCTCAATATGCCAGGATTTTTCCACTCTATGCCAGGATTGTGCCACTCAATGCCAGGATCTTGCCCCTCAATTTGCCAGGATTTTGCCACTCTGTGCCAGGATTTTGCCCCTCAATATGCAAGAATTTTGCCCCTCAATATGCAAGAATTTTGCCACTCTGTGCCAGGATTTTGCCCCTCATTATGCCACAATTTTGCCCCTCATTATGCCACAATTTTGCCCCTCAATATGCCAGGATTTTGCCACTGTATGCCAGGATATTGCCCCTCATAATGCCACTATTTTGCCCCTCACAATGCCAGGATTTAGCCTCTCACTATGCCAGGATTTTGCCACTGTATGCCAGGATATTGCCCCTCATAATGCCACTATTTTGCCCCTCACAATGCCAGGATTTAGCCTCTCACTATGCCAGGATTTTGCCACTCTGTGCCAGGATTTTGCCCCTCATTATGCCAGAATTTTGCCCCTCACAATGCCAGAATTTTGCCTCTCAATATGCCAGGATTTTGCCACTGTATGCCAGGATATTGCCTCTCACTATGCCAGGATTTTGCCCCTCACCTCATTATGCCAGGATTTTGCCCCACACTGTGCCAAGTCTTTGCTCGTTTGTACCACCCTCCTCCCCCCTTCCCTAGTACTTACCTCCATGCTGCTCTCCGTTGTTTCCTCCGTGCATCTTCTCTCCTGCACGGAGGAAGGAAGTTCCGGTCGCGTATTTTTTTTTTTTTTTTAAACTTTATTGAAGCTGCCCGGGTTCAATAAAGTTTAAAAAAAAAAAAAAACGCGACCGGAACTTCCTTCCTCCGTGCAGGAGAGAAGATGCACGGAGGAAACGTCCCAGGTTAGTGTAACAGGAAGCTTAACGGCAGCGTTAAGCTCCCTGTTACATCAAAGGTAATAAGGTGAGTTAGGCAGCCGCGAGGCCCCCGTGAGTGCGAGGCCTTAGGCGGCTGCCTAACTTGCCTAATTAGAGAGCCGCCTCTGGCTGAGAGGCTTTCATATATCTTATTGGTGAAAATGATCCGTTATCTGGTCCCAAGCATTTTGGAGAAGGGATACTCAACCTGTAATTACCGTATTTATCGGCGTATAACACGCGCCGGCGTATAACACGCACCTAATTTTAAGAAGGAAATTTCAGCAAAAAAAACGTAAGAACTTAAATTAAGAACTTTGAAGCCCAATATGCCATTTTAATATGCCAGGATATTGCCCCAATATGCCATTTCATATGCAGGATATTGCCCCCAATATGCCATTTAATATGCCAGATATTGCCCCTAATATGCCATTTTAATATGCCAGATATTGCCCCAATATGCCATTTAATATGCAGGATATTGCCCCCAATTTGCCATTTAATATGCAGGATATTGCCCCAATATGCCATTTAATATGCAGGATATTTCCCCCAATATGCCATTTAATATGCAGGATATTGCCCCCAATATGCCATTTTAATATGCCAGATATTGCCCCAATATGCCATTTAATATGCAGGATATTGCCCCCAATATGCCATTTAATATGCAGGATATTTCCCCCAATATGCCATTTTAATATGCCAGATATTGCCCCAATATGCCATTTAATATGCAGGATATTGCCCCCAATATGCCATTTAATATGCAGGATATTGCCCCCAATATGCCATTTATTATGCCAGGATATTGCCCCCAATATGCCATTTAATATGCAGGATATTGCCCCCAATATGCCATTTTAATATGCCAGATATTGCCCCAATATGCCATTTAATATGCAGGATATTGCCCCCAATATGCCATTTAATATGCAGGATATTGCCCCCAATATGCCATTTATTATGCCAGGATATTGCCCCCAATATGCCATTAGATATGCCATGATATTGCCCCCAATATGCAAGGATATTGCCCCTTAGTATGCTCGTTATGCCACCCTCCTCCCCCAGAGCCCAGTACTTACCTCGTTCCTGCTCTGTCCCCCGGTGCTCTGAAGCTGCGTGGCTGTGAGGGAAGCATTGTGAGCTTCCCTCCGGTCGCGCTGTCAATAAAGTTTGTTTAAAAAAAAACAGACTTTATTGACCGCGCGGCTGGAGAGAAGCTCACAATGCTTCCCTCACAGCCATGCAGCTTCAGAGCACCGGGGGACAGAGCAGGAACGAGGCAAGTTTTAGATTTTTTTTTTTTTTTCGGCGTATAACTTGCACATAACATTTTCCCCCTATTTTCAGGGAGAAAAGGTGCGTGTTATACGCCGATAAATACGGTAAATGGGATTGTATATACTTGGGCCCCTGTATACTGATAACCCTCAGTCCCGCATGCATATAGGAATACAATAATAATAGTCAGACAACTTCATGCTTTCAATAAGGGTTGTCTACTGTCAGAATTACCCCATTTATTTCTAATCTTCTGTGGGATTATCAGAATAATCACAGTTAATTCATCTAATAAAGGCTAAAGGACAGCTTAATGTTATTTCACTATTTTGCTAATTTTTCTTAAAATTTTGTCTCACTTATATAACTTGTCTGTTATATGTGTAACTGTATTCTTTTTTTTCACTGGGTGCAAGCTGGTTGTTCTGGAAATACCTGTGAGTGCAATCCTGGTGCTTTGGAAAGACCTGTGGGTGCAATCTGGGTGCTTGTCAAGTCCTGTGGGTGAAAGCTGGGTGCTGTTTCAAGTGCTGTGAGTGTAAATTGGTGCTGTGGCAAGTTTTGTGACTGCATACTGTGGGTGCAATGGTTAGGGATGTGGGGGCAATAATGAAAAGAGAAATTAATGGTGTAAAGGGAGGCAGAGGACAAGGAATGCATTTGTTTTAAAAAAAACGCTTTATTATTTTTCCTATGACTGGCAATGGGGGGGAGGGGGGCACATGGGTGGCCACACAGGGCACCTAAACACCTAAGGCCAGCTTTAAGTGCAAGCTGTATCACAGTGCAATCTCACGTAAAGTCATGTGTGACCGTGCAAGGAGAAGGGGGGAGGCGCTGTTAGCTTCGGTCAGAGAGTTGGCTATCTGACCCAAGCAGAAGGAAGAGGGCAGTCCTTGCAAAAGCAGCAAGTTTTGCTAAAAGGTAAAATATCTACAAGTTTACCATAGATTGCGTTACTGAAAAACTAAGAGCATACGCCGATCAGCCATAACATTAAGACAACCTACGTATATTGTTTATGTCCCCTTTTGATGCCAATACAGCCCTGACCCGTCGAGGCCTGGACTGTACTAGACATCTGAAGGTGTGCTGTGGTATCTGGCACCAAGATAGCAGCAGATCCTTTAAATCCCGTGAGATGCAATGTGGGGCCTCCATGGTTCGGACTTGTTTGTCCAGCACATTACATTACATTACATTACCTCTTATTTATATAGCGCCAAAAAAATTACGCAGCACTTGGTACAGAGTATAAGAAGGGAGTTACAAACAAATTTAGACAAAACAGTTTCAGACTAAAACATGAGGTAGAGGGCCCTGCTTGCAAGCTTACATTCTAAAGGGGATGGGGAACATGAGACACACAAGAATAGTGTAAGGCAGAAAGAAAAAAAAGGGGAGAGGTAAAAACAACAGTAGATTGTGATAATGGAAGGTGTGTGGGGGCAACTGAGAACTGAGTCACACCAGAAGTTACCAAGTAGGAGAATAGTTGGATGCAATGTAAGTCTACAAATGGCAGGTGATTAACACCTTCGCGACAAAGGACGTGCCAGGCAGGTCCTGGGAGAAACTCCCTTAACGACAAAGGACGTGCCTGGCACGTCCTGCGGTGAACCAAGCGGTTTTCGATATCGAAAACCGCATTAACGGTGCTGGTCTATTGCCTCGATGTCGAGGCAATAGCCAGCACCGAAATTTCTATTTTAGAGCACTCTGATCGCCCCACGGAGCGATTGTGGGCGCCATATTGACTGAGCATGCTGCTCCGTCAATATGTCTAAGCCCTCTGCCGGTCTGAGCTTCGGAAGTGAAAGTAACTTCACTTCTGTCGCTCTGAATATGCTACTTGACTGCCCCTAGTGGTAGTTAAGTAGCATTGCAATGGAAAATATTTAAAATAAATATTTAATTAATTAAAAACAGGTTATATAGATAGATTAGCCTATAGGGTTAAAATTAAATAATTTTTAGCATAAGGGTTAAAATGAAATTAAAATTAAAAAATATTAAGGTATATAATAAGGATTAGAGTTGGGGTTAAATTTAGTGTTAGGGTTAAATTTTGGGTTCGGGTTGGGGTCAAAAGGTCAATATAGGAAAAAACAAAAAAACACTATTTTTGGTTTTTGCCCCATAACTCACAAAAAAATACCGAAAAATATGGAAACATGCATATTTTTGAACTCGGGACAACATTTAGAAACTATTTAGACAGGGTCTTTTTTAATGATTTTATTTGTGTAAATTATATTTTAGGTCAAAGTTAGAAAAAGTGTTTTTTTTTAAATTTTGTAGTAAATTATAAGATATGATGAACATAATGGTATCTAATGAAAGCCCTTATGACGATCTTATGACGATAAAAACAACATATAATTTGTGTGGGTACTGTAGGTGAGAAAGAAAAAAATTACAGCTAAACACAAACACCCTAGAAATGTCAAAACAGCCATTGTCACCAAGGGAAAGTCAAGGTGAAAATGTCTTGTCACTAAGGGGTTAAAGTATGTGATGATGTTAAGATATTGCTAGTAGATATGTGCAGAAGGGGGAAGTATGACAGGTGGTTCATTAGAGGTCAAGACACATCATCTGATTAACCAGACCTATAAAAGAAATCAAGCTGGGGGTGGGTGTGTTGTGGGGAAGGGAGGGAGGTAATTTAACAGTCTGGTCTGGTTGCAAAAGGATTCTATGTTTGTGGGTCCAAGTGAGATCTCAGGAATATGTAGGAAACAGTCTGGTCTGGTTGCAAAAGGATTCTGTGTTTGTGGGTCCAAGTGAGATCTCAGGAATATGTCGGAAACAGTCTGGTCTGGTTGCAAAAGGATACTGTGTGTGTGGGTCCAAGTGAGATCTCAGGAATATGTTGGAAACAGTCTGGTCTGGTTGCAAAAGGATTCTGTGTGTGTGGGTCCAAGTGAGACCTCAGGAATATGTCGGAAACAATCTGGTCTGGTTGCAAAAGGATACTGTGTGTGTGGGTCCAAGTGAGATCTCAGGAATATGTTGGAAACAGTCTGGTCTGGTTGCAAAAGGATTCTGTGTGTGTGTGACCTGGCACTCTGACGTCAGATGCGTGCCCGGTCATGTGACCTATCCACACTTACCGTGGGAGACAAACATGCCAACACCACCCTCCATGACATGCCTCCAACACCCCCCTCCATGACATGACCCCAACAACCCCATTACATGCCTTCCTCATTACCCCAGATTACATGCCTCCATCACCCACCCATAACATGCCTCCATCACCCACCCATAACATGCCTCCATCACACACCCATTACATTCCTTCAACACCCACCCATGACATGCCTCCAACACCTCCCCATGACATGCCTCCAACACCCCCGGTCATGACATGCTTTCAACAATCCCCCGCCATGACATGCCTTCAGCACCCCCCCGCCATGATAAGCCTCCATCATCCCCCCGCCATGACATGCCTCCATCACCCCCCCGCCATGACATGCCTCCATCACCCAATCGCCATGACATACCTCCAACACCCCCCTCCATGACATGCCTCCAACACCCCTCTCCATGACATGCCTCCAGCACCCCCGTCCATGACATGCCTCCAGCACCCCCCTCCATGACATGCCTCCAGCACCCCCCTCCATGACATGCCTCCATCAACCCCCCATTACATGCCTTCA
Organism: Pelodytes ibericus; assembly: GCA_036172795.1. NCBI lineage: Eukaryota > Metazoa > Chordata > Amphibia > Anura > Pelodytidae > Pelodytes > Pelodytes ibericus. The sequence goes on from CM069860.1 coordinate 37,418,651, forward strand.
ACACCCCCCCGCCATGACATGCCTTCAACACCCTCTGCCATGACATGCCTTCAACCCCCCCGCCATAACATGCCTTCAACACACCCCGCCATGACATGCCTTCAACCCCCCCCCGCCATGACATGCCTTCAACACCGCCCCGCCATGACATGCCTCCAACACCCCCCCATGACTGGTCAGTTAATTTACAAGGTTACTCACTTTTTAGAAAGGACAGAGTAAATAGAAAAGGGGGAGGGATTTGTCTGTATGTAAATCCTAAATTAAATCCCAGTATTAAAGAAGGTGTACATGATGTAACTGGAACTGATGTGGAGACACTGTGGGTGGAGATTAGCTTAGACGCTAAAAAGAATCGCACATTACTTGTAGGTGTATGCTACAAGCCACCAAATATTAGCATTGATGGAGAAGATCAGCTTTTATTACAAATTGAAAAGGCTGCAAATATGAATGAAGTTCTAATCATGGGAGATTTTAATTACCCAGATATAGATTGGAAGTGTGGCACAACTAGTTCAGCTAGGGGCAGCAAGTTTCTGGACCTGCTTAATAACAAATTTATGGCACAATTAGTAGACACCCCAACTAGAATGGATGCCTGTCTGGATTTGGTAATAACAAACAATGAGGAGCTTATCTCAAACATCCAAATAAGAGAACACTTGGGGAATAGTGACCATAATATGGTCTCATTTGAGATTAATGCAAAAAAGCAAATTGGTAAATACGCCACCAAAACACTTAATTTTAGAAGGGCTAACTTTGATGGACTAAGGGCATCGATTGGACATTTAGACTGGGAACGATTGTTTTCTGGACTAAACACAGAAGACAAGTGGAATGCCTTTAAGCACACATTACAAAAGTACACATCCCAATATATACCTTTGGGAAACAAATGCAAAAGACAAAAATCGAAACCAATGTGGCTTACAGGTAACGTGAAACAGGAAGTACAAAACAAGAAAATGGCATTCAAACATTATTAAAACACGGGATCAGCATTATCATTTATAGAGTACAAAGAGGCCAACAAAGCGTGCAAAAAGGCAATTAAAATGGCTAAATTGGAAAATGAGAAAAGGGTTGCCAAGGAGAGTAAAACTAACCCCAAAATGTTTTATAAATATATAAATGGAAAAAAGCTAAAGAGGGAAAATGTTGGGCCTTTGTTATCCCAAATGGGAAATTTGGTAAGTAAGGACAGAGAGAAAGCAGACATTTTAAATACTTTTTTTTCTTCTGTTTATACTAAGGAAGAGCAGATGGACGAGCCCCTGCTACAGGAAGTTATGGGACATTCGCCGCAAACATGGGATTGGCTGACACAGGAAAAAGTGCTTAAGCAATTAAACTCTGTTAAGATAGACAAGGCCCCAGGACCAGATGGTATACACCCAAGGGTACTTAGAGAGTTAAGCATAATTCTGGCCAGACCACTATTCATGATCTTTAGGGATTCATTCAGTTCAGGTACAGTGCCAACAGACTGGCGAAAGGCGGATGTCATTCCAATATTTAAAAAGGGATCAAAATCTCTGCCAGGTAATTATAGGCCAGTGAGCTTGACATCTGTAGTGGGGAAACTATTTGAAGGATTGCTAAAGGTATACACTCAAGAATACATCTTGAACCAGAATATAATTAGTAAAAGTCAACATGGTTTTTTGAAAGACAGGTCTTGTCAAACAAACTTAATAACATTCTATGAAGAAGTCAGTAAAAATATAGATCTAGGTGTGGCAGTTGATGTGATCTATTTGGATTTTGCGAAAGCATTTGATACAGTTCCACACAAAAGGTTACTCTACAAATTGAGAGAAATAGGTTTGGGGGCAAATGTGTGTATGTGGATTGAAAATTGGCTAAAAGATAGAACACAAATGGTTGTTGTAAATGGAAAATCCTCAAATTGGACAAGGGTATTAAGCGGAGTACCTCAGGGGTCTGTTTTGGGCCCTCTTCTTTTTAATTTGTTTATTAATGATCTGCCACATTGTGCTGAGAGCCATGTCTCCGTGTTTGCGGACGACACTAAATTAGGTAAGGCAATAAAGACTAATCTTGATGTTTTTTCTTTACAGGAAGATTTGGACAGAGTGGGGGACTGGGCAGTAAAGTGGCAAATGAGGTTCAATATAGACAAATGTAAAGTTATGCATTATGGGAAAAATAATAACAAAGCAACATATACGTTAAATGGTTTTTTCCTGGTAAAAACTACTAATGAAAAGGATTTAGGAATAATTATAGACAACAAACTTGGCAACAGTGCCCAATACCAGTCAGCAGCTGCAAGGGCCAATAAGATATTGGCATGTATGAAACGAGGTATAGATTCACGGGAGGAGGATATCATCTTGCCTCTTTACAAATCAATGGTAAGACCTCACCTTGAATATGCAGTACAGTTCTGGGCACCAGTCCTTAAAAAGGATATTAAGGAACTAGAAAAAGTGCAAAGGAGAGCTACAAAATTAATAAGGGGTTTGGAGGATCTTAGTTATGAAGAGAGACTTAAAAAATTGAATTTATATACGTTAGAAAAAAGGCGTCTCAGAGGGGATATGATAACATTATATAAATATTTGCAGGGCCAATATAAAGAGCTCTCCAGTGACCTGTTCATTAACAGAAAGGTACAAAGAACAAGAGGTCACCCCCTCAGACTGGAAGAGCAAAGATTTCATAGACGGCAAAGGAAGGGATTCTTTACGGTTAGGACAATAAAGTTATGGAACTCCCTGCCAAGAGAGGTAGTGCTAGCAACCACAATAGATGCATTTAAAAATGGTTTGGATGTTTTTTTAGGAAAGCAGAACATACAGGGCTATTAATAATAGAATAAGCATTAATAAAAGAGCTTATTGATCCAAGGAGAAATCTGATTGCCTCTTGGAGTCAAGAAGGAATTTTTTCCCCCAGGAGGCAAAATTCGAAATAGCTTCCTTAGGGGTTTTTTGACTTCTTTTGGATCAAAAGCTGTAATGATAGGTAGAAGGGTTGAACTTGATGGACTTGTGTCTTTTTTCAACCTAAATTACTATATTACTATATACTATATTACATGCCTCCAACAACCCCCCCATTACATGCCTCCAACACCCCCCATTACATGCCTCCAACACCCCCCCATTACATGCCTCTAACAGCCACCCATTACATGCCTCCAACACCCCCCCATAACATGCCTCCAACACCTCCCTATTACATGCCTCAAACACCCCCCAATTACATGCCTCCAACCCCCCTATTACATGCGTCCAACACCCCCCATTACATGCCTCAAACCCCCCCCTTACATGCATCCAAGACCCCCTCATTACATGCAAACACACCCCCATTACATGCCACCAACACCCCCCCATAACATGCCTCCAACACCCCCCCATAACATGCCTCCAACCCCCCCCATTACATGCCAACACCCCCCATTACATGCCACCAACAACCCCCCATTACATGCCTCCAACACCCCCCCATTACATGCCTCTAACACCCCCCCATTACATGCCCCCAGCACCCCCACATTACATGCCTCCAGCACCCCCCATTACATAAATCCGACACCCCCCATAAAATGCTCCAACATCCCCCAATTACATGCCTCCAACACCCCCCCATTACATGCCTCCAACACCCCCCCATAACATGCCTCCAACACCCCCCCACTACATGCCAACACCCCCCATTACATGCCACCAACACCCCCCCATTACATGCCTCCAACACCCCCCAATAACATGCCTCCAACGTCCCCCCAATTACATGCCTCCAACACCCCCCCATTACATGCATTCAACACCCCCCATTACACTCCTCCAACACCCCCCGATAACATGCCTCCAACACCCCCCTCATTACATGCCAACACCTTCCCATTACATGCATCCAACACCCCCCCATTACATGCCTCCAACACCCCCCCATTACATGCCTCTAACACCCCCTCATTTCATGCCTCCAACACCCCCCCATTACATGGCTCTAACACCCCCATTACATTCCTCCAACACCCCCCCATAACATGCCCTCAACAACCCACCCTATTACATGCCTCCAACATCCCCCAATAACATGCCTCCAACACCCCCCCATTACAGGCCTCCAACACCCCCCCATTACATGCATCCAACACCCCCCCATTACATGCCTCCAACACCCCCCGATAACATGCCTCCAACACCCCCCGATTACATGCCTCCAACACCCCCCCATTACATGCCAACACCCCCCCATTACATGCATCCAACACCCCCGATAACATGCCTCCAACACCCCCCGATTACATGCCTCCAACACCGCCCCCCATTACATGCCAACAACCCCCCATTACATGCCTCCAACACTCCCCCATTACATGCCTCTAACACCCCCCCATTACATGCCTCTAACAACCCCCATTACATGCCTCCAACACCCCCCATAACATGCCCTCAACAACCCCCACATTACATGCCTCCAACACCCCCCCATTACATGCGTCCAACACCCCCCATTACGCCTCCAACACCCCCCCATTACATGCCTCCAACACCCCCCATTACATGCCTCCAACACCCCCCCATTACATGCCACTAACAGCCACACATTACATGCCTCCAACACCCCCCATAACATGCCTCCAACACCTCCCTATTACATGCCTCCAACACCCCCCAATTACATGCCTCCAACACCCCCCATTACATGCCTCCAACACCCCCCCATTACATGCCTCTAACACCCCCCCATTACATGCCTCCAACACCTCCCTATTACATGCCTCCAACACCCCCCAATTACATGCCTCCAACCCCCCCTATTACATGCGTCCAACACCCCCCATTACGCCTCCAACACCCCCCATTACATGCCTCAAACCCCCCCTTACATGCATCCAAGACCCCCTCATTACATGCCAACACACCCCCATTACATGCCACCAACAACCCCCCATAACATGCCTCCAACAGCCCCCATTACATGCCTCCAACACCTCCCCATTACATGCCTCCAACACCCCCCATAACATGCCCCCAACAACCCCCCCCATTACATGCTTTCAACACCCCCCCATAACATGCCTCCTACACCCCCGCATTACATGCCTCCAACACCTCCCCATTACATGCCTCCAACACCCCCCATTACATGTCTCCAACACCCCCCCATTACATGCATCCAACATCCCCCCATTACATGCCTCCAACCCCCCCCCGTTAACATGCCTCCAACACCCCCCATTACATGCCACCAACACCCCTCCATTACATGCCTCCAACACCTCCCATTATATGCCTCCAACCGCCGCCATAACATGCCACCAACAACCCCCCCATTACATGCCTCCAACAACCCTCCATTACATGCCTCCAACAACCCCCCATTACATGCCTCAAACACCCCCCATTACATGCCTCCAACACCCCCCCATTACATGCCTCCAACACCCCCCCATTACATGCCTCCAACACCCCCCCATTACATGCCTCCAACACCCCCCCATAACATGCCTCCAACACCCCCCATTACATGCCTCCAACACCCCCCCATTACATGCCCCCAACACCCCCCATTACATGGCTCTAACACCCCCATTACATGCCTCCAACACCCACCCATAACATGCCCTCAACAACCCACCCTATTACATGCCTCCAACATCCCCCAATTACATGCCTCCAACACCCCCCCATTACATGCCTCCAACACTTTCCCATAACATGCCTCCAACTCCCCCCCATTACATGCCAACACCCCCCATTACATGCCACCAACACCCCCCCATTACATGCCTCCAACACCCCCCCATAACATGCCTCCAACGTCCCCCCAATTACATGCCTCCAACACCCCCCCATTACATGCCTCCAACACCCCCCCATTACATGCCTCCAACACCCCCGATAACATGCCTCCAACACCCCCCCTCATTACATGCCAACACCTTCCCATTACATGCATCCAACACCCCCCCATTACATGCCTCCAACACCCCCCATTACATGCCTCTAACACCCCCTCATTTCATGCCTCCAACACCCCCCCATTACATGCCTCCAACACCCCCCCATTACATGCCTCCAACACCCCCCCATTACATGGCTCTAACACCCCCATTACATTCCTCCAACACCCCCCCATAACATGCCCTCAACAACCCACCCTATTACATGCCTCCAACATCCCCCAATTACATGCCTCCAACACCCCCCATTACAGGCCTCCAACACCCCCCCATTACATGCATCCATCACCCCCCCATTACATGCCTCCAACACCCCCCGATAACATGCCTCCAACACCCCCCGATTAGATGCCTCCAACACCCCCCCATTACATGCCAACACCCCCCCATTACATGCATCCAACAACCCCCCCATTACATGCCTCCAACACCCCCGATAACATGCCTCCAACACCCCCCGATTACATGCCTCCAACACCGCCCCCATTACATGCCAACACCCCCATTACATGCCTCTAACACCCCCCCATTACATGCCTCTATCACCCCCCCATTACATGCCTCCAACACCCCCCATAACATGCCCTCAACAACCCCCACATTACATGCCTCCAACAACCCTCCATTCATTGCCTCCAACAACCCCCCCATTACATGCCTCCAACACCCCCCCTTACATGCCTCCAACACCCCCCCATTACATGCCTCTAACAGCCACCCATTACATGCCTCCAACACCCCCCATAACATGCCTCCAACACCTCCCTATTACATGCCTCCAACACCCCCCAATTACATGCCTCCAACCCCCCTATTACATGCGTCCAACAACCCCCATTACGCCTCCAACACCCCCCATTACATGCCTCAAACCCCCCCCCCTTACATGCATCCAAGACCCCCTCATTACATGCCAACACACCCCCATTACATGCCACCAACACCCCCCCATAACATGCCTCCAACACCCCCCCATAACATGCCTCCAACACCCCCCCATTACATGCCAACACCCCCCATTACATGCCACCAACAACCCCCATTACATGCCTCCAACACCCCCCCATTACATGCCTCTAACACCCCCCCATTACATGCCCCCAGCACCCCCACATTACATGCCTCCAGCACCCCCCATTACATAAATCCGACACCCCCCATAAAATGCTCCAACATCCCCCAATTACATGCCTCCAACACCCCCCCATTACCTGCCTCCAACACCCCCCCATAACATGCCTCCAACACCCCCCCATTACATGCCAACACCCCCCATTACATGCCACCAACACCCCTTCATTACATGCCTTCAACACCCCCCCATAACATGCCTCCATAGTCCCCCCAATTACATGCCTCCAACACCCCCCCATTACATGCCTCCAACACCCCCCCATTACATGCATCCAACACTCCCCCATTACACTCCTCCAACACCCCCCGATAACATGCCTCCAACACCCCCCCTCATTACATGCCAACACCTTCCCATTACATGCATCCAACACCCCCCCATTACATGCCTCCCACACCCCCCCATTACATGCCTCTAACACCCCCTCATTTCATGCCTCCAACACCCCTCCATTACATGCCTCCAACAACCCCCCCATTACATGCCTCCAACACCCCCCATTACATGCCTCCAACACCCCCCCATTACATGCCTCTAACAGCCACCCATTACATGCCTCCAACACCCCCCATAACATGCCTCCAACACCTCCCTATTACATGCCTCCAACACCCCCCAATTACATGCCTCCAACACCCCCCCATTACATGCGTCCAACACCCCCCATTACGCCTCCAACACCCCCCATTACATGCCTCAAACCCCCCCTTACATGCATCCAAGACCCCCTCATTACATGCCAACACACCCCCATTACATGCCACCAACACGCCCCCATAACATGCCTCCAACACCCCCCCATTACATGCCAACACCCCCCATTACATGCCACCAACAACCCCCCATTACATGCCTCCAACACCCCCTCCCCATTACATGCCTCTAACACCCCCCCATTACATGCCCCCAGCACCCCCACATTACATGCCTCCAGCACCCCCCCATTACATAAATCCGACACCCCCCATAAAATGCTCCAACACCCCCCTTTACATGCCTCCAACACCCCCCATAACATGCCCCCAACAACCCCCCCCATTACATGCCCCCAACACCCCCCATTACATGCCTCCAACACCCCCCCATAACATGCCTCCAACACCCCCACATTACATGCCTCCTACACCACCCCATTACATGCCTCCAACACCCCCCCATAACATGCCCCCAACAACCCTTCCCCCATTGCATGCCTCCAACACCCCCCATTACATGCATCCAACACCCCCCATTACATGCCTCCAACACCCCCCCATTACATGCCTCCAACATCCCCCCATTACATGCCTCCAACACCCCCCCATCACATGCCTCCAACAACCCCTCCATTACATGCCTCCAAAAACCCCCATTACTTGCCTCCAACACTCCCCCAGTAAATGCCTCCAACACCCCACCTTACATGCCTCCAACACTCCCCCACTGCATGCCAACACCCCCCCATTACTTGCCACCAACACCCCCCCATTACATGCCTCCAACACCCCCACATTACATGCCTCCATCACCCCCCCATTATATGCCTCCATCAACCTCCATCACATGCCTCTATCACCCGCCCATCACTTGGCTTCATCATCCCCCCATAACCTTTTCATGCCTCCATCATCCCCCCCATAACCATTACATGCCTCCATCATCCCCCCATAACAATTACATGCCTTCATCATCCCCCCATAACCATTACATGCCTCCAACATCCCCCCTCCATTACATGCCTCCATCACCCCATTACCCCCATTACATGCCTCTGTCACACCCCCATTACATGCCTTTCTCCCCCCACATTACCTGCCTCTCTCCCCCCACATTACATGCCTCTCTCCCCCCACATTACTTGCCTCCATCACCCCTATTGCATGCCTCCTTCACCCCCCCATTACATACATCTTTCACCCCCCATTACATACCTCCATCACCCCCTATTACATGCCTCCATCAAACTCCATCACATGCCTCCATCACCCCCCATCAAATGCCTACATCACCCCCCATTAAATGCCTCCATCATCCTCCATATCCCCTTTTTACAAGCCTCAATAACCCCCCCATTACCCACCCATTACATGCCACCATCACTTCCTATTACATGTCTCCATTACCCCCCATTACATGCCTCCATCAACCCATTACCCATCATTACATGCCTGCATCACCCCCCATTACATGCCTCCATCACCCCCAATTACATGCCTCCATCAACCCCCCATTACATCTTACTTCACCCTCCATTACATCCTCCTTCACCCCACATTACATGCCTCCATCACCCAACATTACATGCCTCCAACAACCCCCCATTACATCCTCCTTCACCCCCCATTACATCCTCCTTCACCCCCCCATTACATCCTCCTTCACCCTACATTACATGCCTCCAACAACTCCCCATTACAACTTCATCATATGCCTCCATCACCCCATTACACCCCATTACATGCCTCCAACACCCCCCATTACCCTCCATTGCATGCCTCCTTCACCCCCCATTACTCCCCATTACATGGCTCCTTCACCCCCTATTACATGCCTCCGTCACCCCCTATTACATGCCTCCGTCACCCCCTATTACATGCCTCCGTCACCCCCTATTACATCCTCCTTCACCCCCCATTACATGCCTCCATTACCCCCCCCCCCATTATATGCCTCCACCAACCTCCATCATATGCCTCTATCACCCGCCCATCACTTGGCTTCATCATCCCCCTATAACCATTACATGCCTCCATCATCCCCCCATAACCATTACATGCCTCCATCACCCCATTACCCCCCATTACATGCCTCTGTCACACCCCCATTACATGCCTCCATCACCCCCCTATTACATGCCTCCATCACCCCCATCACATGCCTCCATCACACACCCATTATATGCCTCCATCATCCCCCATAACCCCTTATTACATGCCTCCATCATCCCACCATTACCATTACATGCCTCCCTCATCCCCCCATAACCATTACATGCCTCCATCATCCCCCCATAACTATTACATGCCTCCATCATTCCCCATAACCATTACAGGCCTCCATCACCCCATTACCCCCCCCCCCATTACATGCCTCTGTCACACCCCCATTACAATCCTCTCTCCCCGCCCATTATATGCCTCCGTCACCCCACATTACATGCCTCTGTCACTCCCTATTTTATGCCTCCTTCACCCCTATTGCATGCCTCCTTCATCCCCCCATTACATGCATCCTTCACCCCCCTATTACATGCCTCCATCACCCCCTATTACATGCCTCCATCAACCTCCATCACATGCCTCCATCACCCCATCACATGCCTCCATCACCCCCCATTATATTCGTCCATCATCACCCATAACCCCTTATTACATGCCTCAATCACCCCCCCATTTAGCCACCCATTACATGCCACCATCATTTCCTATTACATGCCTCCATTACCCCCAATTACATGCCTCCATCACCCCATTACCCCCCATTACATGCCTGCATCACCCCCCTATTACATGCCTCCAACACCCCTCCATCACCCCCAATTACATGCCTCCATCACCCCACATTACATGCCTCCATCACCTCACATGACATGCCTCAGTCACCCCCTATTACATCCTCCTTCAACCCCCCATTAAATGCCTCCTTCACCCCCCCATTACATCCTCCTTCACCCCACATTACATGCCTCCAACAACCCCCCACTACAACTTCATCATATGCCTCCATCACCCCATTACACCCCTATTACATGCCTCCAACACCCCCCCATTACCCTCCATTGCATGCCTCCTTCACCCCCCATTACTCCCCATTACATGGCTCCTTCACCCCCTATTACATGCCTCCGTCACCCCCTATTACATGCCTCCATCACCCCCTATTACATGCCTCCGTCACCCTCTATTACATCCTCCTTCACCCCCATTATATGCCTCCATCAACCTCCATCACATGCCTCTATCACCCGCCCATCACTTGGCTCCATCATCCCCCTATAACCATTACATGCCTCCATCATCCCCCCATAACCATTACATGCCTCCATCATCCCCCCATAACCATTACATGCCTCCATCATCCCCCCATAACTATTACATGCCTCCATCATTCCCCCATAACCATTACATGCCTCCATCACCCCATTACCCCCCATTACATGCCTCTGTCACACCCCCATTACATACCTTTCTCCCCTCACATTATATGCCTCCGTCACCCCCCATTACATGCCTCTGTCACACCCCCATTACATGCCTCCATCACCCCCCTATTACATGCCTCCATCACCCCCATCACATACCTCCATCACCCCCCTTAACCCCTTATTACATGCCTCCATCATCCCCACATAACCATTACATGCCTCCATCATCCCCCCATAACCATTACATGCCTCCATCATCCCCCCATAACCATTATATGCCTCCATCATCCCCCCATAACCATTACATGCCTCCATCATCCCCCCATAACCATTACATGCCTCCATCATCCCCCCATAACTATTACATGCCTCCATCATTCCCCCATAACCATTACATGCCTCCATCACCCCATTACCCCCCATTACATGCCTCTGTCACACCCCCATTACATACCTTTCTCCCCTCACATTATATGCCTCCGTCACCCCACATTACATGCCTCCGTCACTCCCTATTTTATGCCTCCTTCACCCCTATAGCATGCCTCCTTCATCCCCCCATTACATGCATCCTTCACCCCCCTATTACATGCCTCCATCACCCCCCTATTACATGCCTCCATCACCCCCCTATTACATGCCTCCATCACCCCCATCACATGCCTCCATCACCCCCCATTATATGCCTCCATCATCACCCATAACCCCTTATTACATGCCTCAATCACCCCGCCCCCCATTTACCCACCCATTACATGCCACCATCACTTCCTATTACATGCCTCCATTACCCCCAATTACATGCCTCCAACACCCTCCCATTACTCCCCATTACATGCCTCCATCACCCCCCATTACATGCCTCCATCACCCCCAATACATGCCTCCAACACCCCTCCATCACCCCCAATTACATGCCTCCATCACCCCACATTACATGCCTCCATCACCTCACATGACATGCCTCCGTCAACCTCCATCACATGCCTCCATCACCCCCCCCATCACTTGGCTCCATCACCCCCCCCCCATTATATGCCTCCATTATCCCCCCATTACATGCCTCCATCATCCCCCCATAACCATTACATGCCTCCATCATCCCCCCATAACCATTACATGCCTCCATCACCCCATTACCCCCCATTACATGCCTCTCTCCCCCCACATTACATGCCTCCGTCAGCCCACATTACATGCCTCCGTCACCCCCTATTGTATGCCTCCTTCACCCCTATTGCATGCCTCCTTCACCCCTATTGCATGCCTCCTTCTCCCCCCCAATTACATGCATCCTTCACCCCCATTACATGCCTCCATCAACCCCCTATTACATGCCTCCATCACCCCCCTATTACATGCCTTCATCAACCTCCATCACATGCCTCCAACACCCTCCCATTACTCCCCTATTACATGCCTCCATCACCCCAATACATGCCTCCAACACCCCTCCATCACCCCCAATTACATGCCTCCCTCACTCCCCATTACATCCTCCTTCACACCCCCATTACATGCCTCCATCACCCCCCAATTATATGCCTCCATCAACCTCCATCACATGCCTCCATCACCCCCCCCCCCATCACTTGGCTCCATCACCCCCCCCATTACAGGCATCCATCATCCCCCCATAACCATTACATGCCTCCAACACACACACACCCCTCCATTACATGCCTCTATCATCCCATACCCCCCCATTACATGCCTCTGTCACCCCTTCATTACATGCCTCTCTCCCCCCACATTACATGCCTCCGTCACCTTACATTACGTCTCCATCACCCCCCATTACATGCCTCCATCACCCCCATTAGATGCCTCCAACACCCCCATTACCCCCTATTACATGCCTCCATTACCCCCCCCCCCTCCCCCATTACATGCAAGAATTAACTAGTGTTGAGCGAACCCGAACCGCAAAGTTCGGGCTCCCACCGAACACCACGATTTCTGGACCCCGAACACGGACATTCCACTGTATGTCCGGGTTTGAGTTCGGGGTTCGGCGATTTAATGGCACGTTTTGAAAGGCTGCAGGGCAGCCAAACAGAAAGTCCACACCATTACATACATATACATTGTATGCAATGCTATGGGCATTCTATAAACCGAAATTGCTAAATGGAGTACCAAACACAGTCCAAGGCAGCGCTAGACCAGCTTTGCCGTGAGAGATTGATTCCCTGCCGGGGAAAAACCAAAGAGGAGCTAGTACAAGCGTTGGTGGATTATACCGTGCAGCAAGCAGCACAAAGTGATGCCTCAAACACTTCTGAGGGAGGCATGGTCACAGAGGAGATACCTGCAGCTATTGTTATGGATGTACCCAGATCTGGAGATCCTTTGGACTCTTATTTACAAACTGTCCTCAAATACGTGGACTCACGCTGACACAAGCCTAAAAGTGCAGCTCATCCTTAAATATCAGGAGGCTGCAGAGCGTCAGGCTGAGAGAGAGAGAGAGAGAGAGAGAGAGGCTGCAGAGCGCCAGGCTGAGAGAGAGGCTGCAGAGCGCCAGGCTGCAAGAGAGCATGAATTAAAACTGGCAGAATTGGAGAGGTCAATTGCCTCACCTGTCAGTGTTGCGTTGAGAGACTCTTCTGCACCCAAACCACGGGCAGAAAACGTTACAACTTTGGACAAAGATGGGGATCTGGATGTTTTCCTGTGCAGTTTCGAAAAGGTTTGCAGGCAGTATCAGTTACCAAAGGACCAGTGGGCAAAGTACCTCACCCCTGGTCTCAAAGGTCCTGCACTGGAAGCATTTGCAGAGCTGCCAGCTGAATCTGATCAGGACTATGATGCAATTAAAGCTGCACTGCAGAAACAGTACAACCTTACTCCTGAGGTGTACTGAAAGAAATTCCGGACTTTACAGAAATGTTCAACGGAGCGTTACACTGCAGTTGTGGGTCACCTTACAACCACATTTAGACAGTGGACTAGAGGGCTGGAGATCAAAACCTTTGAAAACTTGGAAGATCTAGTCATCAAGGAACAGTTTTTGCAGCTGTGCCCGGCCGATATACCGGAATGGCTGCTGGACCGGGAACCCAAAACAGCATTGGAAGCTGGTGAGCTAGCAGATTTCCACATAGCCAACCGAGAACCAGAAGACCGGAGCAGAGGTTTTGTAAAGGGAGCATCCAGCTGGAAGACCACTAAACCACAACCTCCTTTCACCCAGCCTCCTGTGCCTTCTTCTGTGTCAGCTTCCACCTCAGGGAGAGGGGGAGCTAGTGCCACTTCTGTGCATGGCGATAGTCGCAGATGTTTTATTTGTAAGAAAGTTGGGCACCTTAGTGCTACCTGCCCAGAGAGGAGCACATCCCACAGATGCTCGATTGGATTGAGATTTGGGGAAAGTGACAAAGTGCCCTTCGCCAGTTGGTCCTGGAGAGGCCTGTTTGCCAGCCTCCTCCCCTGTGACTATGGCCCTGGGGTGTATGGCCCTTTAAAAATGCTATTTGGTCCTATGGACTGTGTATGGCACATTGAGAACATATTTGGGGCATGGTGAAAATGCCCCAAAAAGCTAACTTTTGAACTTCTGGGTGGAATTGTTTGATTTTTAGTTATGTTCATATTTAAAGTATGCTGATTCTGAAAATGTATGTTTTATGTCAATGTGATGCATATTTTTAAAGTTATTAATATTGTATAAAACCTGTATATTTTAGCTTGGAGATAATTGAGCTGATACAAAGGTTAACTCAATTATCTCCCAAGCAGAGGACTGTACTGTAATTACTAGGATCCAAGTCTTTGTCCTATTCACTGAGCTTTCCTCAAGTTAAGATTGGATCCTATCTTTTAATCCCTGTAATTATTGTCACTTTTCCCATTGTCTTATGTAAGTCATTTAGTTTCCTGTGTGTATCTGAACTTGACACCTTTGTATCCTGAAAGGTGTGAGGCAGGATTTCCCTTTGTATGTCCTTAGGTTAAACTTTAATCCTGTTATAGTTCCTTTGTCTAATCTGGTTTGTCAAGATGTTCAACTGTATATATTCTGTGTTTCTGAATCAATAAACAGTTCTGGTCAGTTCTTGTTTGACCTTCAAATCGCAGCCTTGACTCGTTTTGGGTGGAAAGAGTATCCTAGCTGTAAAATAGCTAGTGGGATTGATCTACACTTACAAGATCCGTCTGGATATCGAAACAAAGTGGCTTCTCTCTCTCTCTAAACTGGGATCCAGACTTTCTAGCGGTCCAGCTTCCAGCTAGCCTGGGAGTAACCGTAACAGGGAACTTGAGGCCAAGTCAACACCTTCAACTCATTGTTGTTCCTCAAACCATTCCTGAATTTTTTTTGCTTTGTGGCAGGGCACATTATCCTGCTTAAAGAGGCCAATGCCGGTGAAGCAAGATACCGGACGTGATGACGTAGACGCTACAGGGCGGAGCGTCTGAGGCTGTGGAACGGTGGTGAGAGCGGGATGTGCTCTCGATGAAACGCTGCAACAGGGCTGCGGAAAGGATTCTTACCCTCCTGAATCATCAGTGAAATCACCCCATTAATTTGGCCGCCTCTGCAGGTGTGGACCACGCTCTCTTCTCTACCCCCCTTCCTTCTGAGAAACCGTGAATATCAGCCGGACGGGCAGCTGAATGGATGACCAAGGAAACGGCTCCAATTTACCGCTGTGAAGCTAAGGGGAGAGCTCAGAAAGAGAAATAGTCCCACTAGCAAAGGGATAAAACGAAAGAGAAACTGACTTGCCAAACGACCAGAAGACAGGCACAGTATAACCCCTTTTTTCTCCTTCTGTTGGTTGCTTGAACATTCTAAGCATAAATGCTGTAAATATGTTGAAATATCTATGTACCTTAAACCCTCTCACAGTGAGATAGGTCTGTGCATAAGTTTTCTATCTGTTTAAAGGGACAGGCATGCTCATAAAGTGTATAGAAACCTAAGAAGACAGGGGAAAGAGAACCCTAGCTCTCTATATAAGCATTTTTTTCTGTATAAAAAAATTGACCTACATATAAGCACTCTGATAAAAGCAAAGATTAACCCCTTATAACTCTGACCTATTTAATGCTGAGAACCTGTGGAATATATTAAGGGGAATAAGACCTCGCTATATACTTTGGATCTATCAGATGTGTTAGTAACACTTCTAAAAAAAAAAGATATAAGCCGTCTCTAGGAACTTGATACCTTACTGCAGAGTGTACACCTCTATATAGAAGTAGAAACGCGGAGTTGGGAAGGAGAGGAGAGCAAAGGAGGGGAGAAAGACAAAACACTCTAACAATGGCTACTAAAAGGGGCAATGAGCCTAATCAGGTCCCCAGAAAGATGAAAACTAAAGATAAACGGATCCTGGAGACGGGGAAGAGAAAAGAGCAAGGAATAGAAGCCCACTTCTCCCCCCAAAGCACCAAAAATACTGATACCCTAGACTCTACTAACATACAGGACTACAGTCTGACTACATTAGAAATTGAAACTCCTAAACTGCTGGATAGCTCTGGAGAAATAGAAAGTAGAGGTATCTCTCCTGAATATCTCCAAAAATGCCTTGAGCTTCAACTTCAACTGATCAAAAAAGAGTTTACCTCCCAATTTGGAGAATTTAAAGAGGATATATTGAAACTGGGGGACAGAATCAAGAATACTGAGGACCAAGTGGAACACATGGAGATATCTATTAAGGATGCAGAAGGAAGACTCACAACACTACATCTAAAAGTACAAGAGATGGAGTTGAAAATGTCCGATCTAGAGGATAGAAGCAGAAGGAAAAATATAAGGATCCGTGGTGTTTCTGAATCGGTGACCCAAGAAAATATAGTGTCTCATCTATTAGATTTGTTTAAAACCATGGGAATACTGGATCTGCGTGAAGAAGATATAGAGAGAGCACATCGATGCTGGAAACCGACAAATGTCCCGGAAGATCTACCTAGAGACATTATTGTCAGATTCGCATTATACGGAGTTAAAAAGAAAATCATGCAAGCAAAGAAATCCTTTGAGCCTAAAGGAGAAAGATTTTCCAAGCTATCTTTTTTTCAGGATTTATCCTTCCACACACGCTAAGCAAGAAAGTCCTTTAAAACTATCACAGATGTTTTGAGACAAAGGCAACTGAGATATTGGTGGGGCTTCCCTGTAAAAATATGCTTTATGAGAAACAATAGAACATTCTCTTTTGAAAGGGTTAAAGAGGCACAAAAATGGTTGGATGAAAACCTTGGTGACACCAGGGGAACGCCACAATAACGAGGAGTTAAGGCCTGCACAAGGGAAAGAGAGCTTTGGAGTGATTGGGGGGGAGGTGGGGTTCTCACTAAGAAGTAGACATAAACACTTTTTCCCTTTTTTTTTTTTTTTCTTTCTTCTGCATATATTGTCGATTAATGTATGAGAATTAGGTACTGATAATTACGACGCTAATACTAGGAACGTATGTGTATAGTACTAACAGGGCACATGTGAATTTTATGATATATAAACATATATATATATTTTTTTTTTTCTCTCTCCACTAAGTTGTACAGATAAATGTTTCGACTTTTTGTATATATTGCTGATTAGGATATGAGAATCAAGGCACTGATAATCACGATGTGTATATTAGGAATGTGTATGTGTAGAGTATTAATAGGATGCATATGAATTCCTTTTTTTTTTTGTTAATGTATGAGAATTAGACTGATAATCATGATGTCAATATCAGGAAAATGCACGTATATAGTAGTAATAGGGCACATGTGATTTTTTTTTTTCTTTCCCTTCTTCTTCTCTTCTCCTTTTCTTCCTCACTAAGACGTAGAGATAAACGTCTCGATTTTTAGCATATAATGTAGCACCGATACTTACGATGCTGGTAGTGGGTGGTACTAGGAATGCGTATGTGTATAGTTATATTAATAGGGCACATGTGAATTTTCTTTTTCTCCTCACTAAGATGTACAGATAAACATTTTGACTTTTTGCATATACTGTTGATTAAGGTATGAGAATTAAGGCACTGATAACCACGATGTGAATATTAGGAATGTGTATGAGTAGAGTATTAATAGGGCACATAGGAACTTTTTTTTATTTATCTATTTATTTTTCCTTTTTTTTTTATTTTTTTATTTATTTATTATATTGCTAATGTATGAGAATTAGACACTGATAACCATGATGTTAATATTAGGAAAGTGCACGTGTATAAAATTAACAGGGCATCTGTGATCTTTTTTTTTTTTCTTTTCCTTTTTCTCTTCTCTCTCTCCTTTTGTTTCCTCACTAAGACGCAGAGATAAACGTCTCGATTTTTAGCATATATCGTAGCACCGATAATCATGTTGCTGGTACTAGGAATGCGTATGTATATAGTTATATTAATTTTTTTTTTTCTCTCTCTCTTTTCTTCTTCCTCTTCTTCTCTAAGATGTATAGATAAATGCTTTGTTCTGTTTTGCTCATATTGCTGATAAAAGTGTGAGAATTAAGTACTGATAACCATGATGCTAATATTAGGAAGGTGTATGTGTATGGTATTAACAGGGCATATGTAAAATTCTTTTTTTTTATATATATCATTCCTTTTTTTTCCTTTTTTTTTTCTCTTTCTCTCTTTTCTTCTCCTTTTTTTCCTTCACTAAGTTATACAGATAAACCTTCTGGTCAACACTTATATTGTTGATTAATATATGAGATTTAAGGCTCTGATGACTACGATGCTAATATTGGGAATGTCTATGAATATAGTATTGACAGGGCACATGTGAACTCAAATGTTTTTTTCTTTTTCTTTTTCTTTCTTTCTCTTTCTTCCTTCACTTTCCTTCTCTCCTTCTTTCTGTCTCTTTCCCCTCCCCCTTTTAGTGTTTATTTTGACACACCACCCCCACATTGACCTCAATGTAAGTTCATCTTATGTGGGAAAAGATGAACTATAGGAAATGGGATGTTGGGAAGCGAATTGATAAAAAATTTGCTCTTGTTTATGTTGTTATGTATGTTTGTATTGTGGAGACAGATCCTACAAAGGGAGGAGAGGAGAGAGGAGGGAGAGGGGGCAGAGGAGAGAGAGGAAAGGAGAGAGAAACAATAAAAACTTTCCATATCCTGAAATGACCTTTAAACTACTATCATTAAATGTTCAGGGTCTGAATTTACCCCAAAAGACTTCATGGTAAAACAAAAAATAGATGTGGCTATGCTGCAGGAAACACACTGGAATAGGGAATTTGCTAACAGAATCACCTTTAGCAAATACCCTTACATGGAATCCTCATCTTTGATGACACAAAAGAAAAGGGGGGTAGCCATAATAATTGCGTAAAGATGTAAATATGAACTAATACATAAAATAACAGACCCCGAAGGACGGTATGTGTTCCTTATCTGTAAACTGGATGATAGAATTTTTTCACTATTAAACATATATGCACCTAATAGAGGCCAGATGGGCTTCCTGAACGGGCTCATGCAGAAGGTGCATGACCTCGTTCAGGGATCCTTCCTACTGGCAGGCGATTTTAATTGTATTCTGGACCCGGTATGGGATAAAAAATTGTGTAGCGGTGCTAAGATAGATAGATCCCTATTAGGGCTAGCAAAATCATGTAGTGAATTTCTGGCTAAACACAAATTATACGATCTATGGCGAACTATCCATCCGGGTTTGCGGGATTACACATTCTATTCTAGAGGTTTCAGATCATACTCTAGAATAGATATGTGCCTTGTACATGCACATCTGATTGAGGAATGTGGAAAAAGCGATTTAATGGAAGTTGCATGGTCAGATCATAGCGCCCTTATAAATACATTTAGATTTAACAAAGGAAAACTTAGACCAAGTTGGAGAATAAAAGAATACATTTTGAATGACAAGGAATATGTAGAAGAACTGAAACAGCTGACAGATCTTTATTTTAAGGAAAACCTTGGGGAGGAGACCTCAATGACCAATGTATGGAATGCATACAAGTGTGTTATTAGAGGAAACCTTATCAGTAGAGAAATATATCTGAATAAATCACGCACAGTTAAACTCTCAGACCTATACATAAAATTAGAAAACCTTACCCGAAGTAATAAACAGACACCTCAAGCGGATAAAGATATGGTGATTCAACAAACTAAGAAATAAATAAATGAAAAATTAATAATAATAGTAAACAAAATTTTGTTACATGCATAACAGAAATACTACTACTTAGGTAATAAACCAGAGAAAATTTTATCTAAACAACTACAGAAAGGAAACTCCAAAGCTAGAATAGCCAAAATTATCAATGGCAACAAAACTGCAATATCCCCGAAACATATAGGTGCTGAATTTGAGAAATTTTACCACTCCCTCTATAATCTACCTGATAAGGGATTCTCCCGTGATCAGGTAAAAAATTTTATTGAGAGATCCCACTTAAACAAATTAACAGAAGATCAAATTAAACAATTAGACATGCAGATTAGTGAGATCGAGGTAACAAGGGCAATAAAACACCTAAAAAACAACAAAGCACCGGGCCCAGATGGATACGCAGGTATCTTTTTTTTTAAAAACTAGCCTCGAAACTAACGTCCCACTTAACAAAGTTCTGTAATGAAGTAATAAGTAACAAATGCTTCCCCGCAGAATCGATGCAAGCGGCAATTCTGCCAATCCCAAAATCAGGGAAAGACCCCACAAACATAAAAAACTACCGCCCAATTTCCCTAATAAACACTGACACTAAAATTTATGCTGCCATTTTGGCTAACAGATTAAAGGGCTGTATGGACTTACTGATCCATAGGGATCAGGTGGGCTTCATGCAGGGAAGAGTTTCTGGAGATAATGTAAGGAAGATAACCAACATTTTTGAGGTCGCTCATCGACGGGGGGAACCCATGCTGGCCCTGTCATTGGATGCAGAAAAAGCATTCGACAGGGTCAGCTGGGCTTTCCTAGAAGAATCATTGAAAGCTATGGGATTTGGTCAGATAATGATGGACGCTATTATGAGCCTGTATGAGAATCCATCCGCAAAGGTAATAGGTCAAAATATAGAATCAGACTGGTTTAGGATTCAAAATGGAACCAGACAGGGCTGCCCTCTAGCTCCCTTACTGTACATAATAACATTAGAACCACTAACAAATATGATCAGACAAAATGGTTGCATTAAGGGAGTAAGAATGGGGAGTTCAGAATATAAGATTTCGGCATATGCCGACGACCTATTCCTGACAATATCTGAACCGGAAAGTTCAACCCCGGAGCTATTAAAGATAATCTATGAATATGGGGAGGTATCAAATTACAAATTAAATATTGGAAAAACTCAGGCAATTGGAATAGCACTATCAGATACATTACAAAAAAATTAAAAGACGCCAATCCTTTCCAGTGGGTTAGCTCCGGGATTGAATTTCTGGGCATTACAATACCACCCATTGGTAAAGCCACGGAAGAACTTAATTGCAATATTATACTAGATGAGATACAGACTAAACTTAACAAATGGCGACAAGCCACCATCTCGTGGATGGGTAGGATTAACACCA
Organism: Pelodytes ibericus; assembly: GCA_036172795.1. NCBI lineage: Eukaryota > Metazoa > Chordata > Amphibia > Anura > Pelodytidae > Pelodytes > Pelodytes ibericus. The sequence goes on from CM069860.1 coordinate 37,440,378, forward strand.
TCAGGGCTTATGTCATACCAAGGTGGATGTATGTGTTTAGGATGGCACCAGGGAAAATAAAAGCAGAAATAATGGAAAACATACAGAAGAAACTTCTGAACTTCATATGGTTAGATAAAAAACCTAGGATAAATAAAAAGACATTATATCTTGATACAACAAAGGGAGGCCTGGGATTCCCGGTTATTAGGGAATTATGGGAAGCCAGTATGCTTACACATATAAATAGAATTCAGTGGACCTCTAGTAAAAAATTAGACTGGTGGAAGATAGAATGTAACATCGCAGGCTTAGATAACCTGGAAAATATCCTGTGGTTAAATAGGGTCAACCAAAAAAAGATACAACAGAAAGTTGGTGGCACTACACTGGCTGAGCTTGTAGATTTCTGGTATAGCCTCAAGAAAAAATGTAACTTGGATCTAAAAATCTTAAGATCAGCACCTCTGGACGTCATAGATTACAATATGACAGATATAAATATTAGAAATTGGAAACAAGCAGGTATGGACAGAATAGAGGATATGTACACGGGAAAAAGAATTAAAGGATTTAGTGACTTGAGACAGGACTTCAATCTACCTTCGAGAGATCTTTTTAAGTTTCTGAGAATAAAACACTTCCTAATAGAGAGCACATACATGAACTATGACACGGAGAAGACAGATATGATTGTTAATCTGTTCAATAATGCTCCAAAGGGAAAAATCCTGAAAATATGCTCAAATATCATAAAACAGTTTAGGCAACGCTACATACCTATTGCTTAGATGAGCTGGGAAAGAGAACTAAAAGTAAACTCCAACTTGACAGCTCTAGAACCGATGGAACACTGGCATAATAGCTGGAATGAATTAAGGAAAGCTGTGCATTGCCTAAACCTACAAGAGGTATTCCTTAAAGTGACCAATAGATGGTACATGACACCAGCAAAATTAGGAAGGATAAATCAGACGTTAGATAGTCAATTCTGGAGGTGTAGAAAGAGCAGGGGCTCTCTTCTTCATATCTTTTGGGAATGTGAAGGAGTCACGGAGTGCTGGGAAGAGACATTTAGGATTGCATCGAGCATCTGTGGTCAAAACCTCCCTAAATCTCCCCTGAGAGCCCTCTTACATCAAGGACTGGAAAATATTGATAGAACAGATCTAACCCTGATTATACACATTTTTATAGCTACTAAGCTGGTTATCGCGAGGAGATGGAATAAAGCGGGGAAGGTTTGTTGGGCACAAGTAAAGAATCAAATTAATACCCAACAGATGATGGAAAGGGATTACTATGCAAGTAGAGATGACTTAAACAAATATAACAGAATTTGGGGTAAATGGAGTCTATGACCAAAATTGTTTTTCTCCAAAAAGGGCATAATCCATGACCTATGACTTATAACTGATACACTGATCATCTCTTACACTCCCTTAATATAAGAAACTTACAACACAAATGATAAGAAGAAGAATTCCTCCAACTAAGAAATTCCCTCAGGTCCCACCTCTCTCCCTCCTCCTCCTAGGACTTAAGATAATACTACATTATGACTTTTGGATCTTGATCTCCACAATGTATCACGTCATACATGTTATAGTCTGTTATGTCATATGTTTTGCCCATCCTGAGACGTACAAGGAATACCCTGACACCGAAAAATGACAGTTGGGCGATATGTCTTTATGTGTGTAATGTTTGTATGTTTTTATATTTATCTGAAAATTGAAAAATAAAAGTGTTAAAAAAAAAAAGAGGCCAATGCCATCAGAGAATACCGTTTACAGTAAAGGATGCACATGATCTGCAACAATGCTTAGGTAGGTGATACATGTCAAAGTAACACCCACATGAATGGTAGGCAGTAGTTTATCTTCTGCGAGGCAACCTTAGGCACCACTTTGCATGATGGCACAAATGAACCCCCCCACCGCCACCACCACCCTTCAAACACCTTCGTTCCCACCCCCTCTACGTTTCCAACCCCCCCCCCCCTCCGCCAGTTTGCACTGTTCTCTTCCTTTCCCGCAACCCCTGCCAGTTCACACTGCTCTCTTCCTCCCTCCCCGCTGCTGGTTCTCACACTTTGGCTCCCTCACTTCCCCTGCCTGCTTGTTCACACACCTTCGTTCCCATTTCTCCCCTCGGAAGTGCGAGGGTAAAGTCTCAACACCGCGCGTTTCAGAGAGCAGCAGCAGCATAATAATTTTTTAGTTTTTTAAAGGTGAATGTGATGGGAGTCTGAATGTCATGGGAGTCTGAGTGTGTGAATGAGTGTGATGGAAGTCTGTGTTTGTGACTGAGTGTGATAGGACTATGAATGTGACGTGAGTCTGAATGAGATGTATGATAAGTAGTGTTGAGCGAACCTGAACCGCACTGTTCGGGTTCGTACCGAACATTACGGTTTTTGGACCCCGGACCCGAACACGGACATTCCACTGTATGTTCATGTTGGAGTTCTGGGTTCGGCGATTTAATGGCGCATTTTGAAAGGCTGCAGGGCAGCCAATCAACAGGCGTTTGACTCGTTTGCCCTTAGAAGCCATCACAGCCATGCCTACTAATGTGATTGGCCAGTGCAGCATGTGACCCAGCCTCTATATATAAGCTGGAGTCACGTACACGCACATCACATGAGCTCTTCTTAGTGTAGGGAGAGGATGCTGCAGCTGTGAGGGACAGATTAAAAAAAAATTCTGGTGTTGAATCTGCAAACTACAGCGATTATTCAAACTACAGCGATTATTCAAATTACAGTGATTATTTTAGTGGGTGCTATACTACATATTTGTACCCTGCCCTGAGCCCAGTGCCACAGAGAGTGCAGTGCACTTGCAACTGCATGTGTGCCAGGCACATGACTTTAATCCTGTTCTGTTAGCTCAGTGGGCAACATCTAGACATTTTTAAATACTGCAATTTGTTGGTGTTAAATATTACATTTGCGTCCTGCACTCAAATGGAACCGTCAAATACTGTGCTTACAGCGCACTTTGAAAAATTCTAATTGTTTTGGGTGCTACATAGTACATTTGCGTCTTGCGGTGCACTTCATATCTGAGAGTCAAATAGAACAGTGAAATACTGTGCTTACAGCGCACTTTGAAAAATTCTAATTGTTTTGGGTGCTAAATAGTACATTTGCGTCTTGCGGTGCACTTCATATCTGAGAGTCAAATAGAACAGTGAAATACTGTGCTTACAGCGCACTTTGAAAAATTCTAATTGTTTTGGGTGCTAAATAGTACATTTACGTCTTGCAGTGCATTTCTTGCAGTCCAATAAACAAACAAAAAAAAAAATTGTTGACTGTTGGCGGTTACATTGTCGCCTGACATAAACCATCTGTTACTTTGGTGGGTGACCGCAAAGAATGAGGAGAGCGTCAAATAAGGGACGTGGCCCTGGTCGTGGTGCTGCTGGTGTTGGTGGAGCTCCTGTTGCAAGTAGGGGATGTGGTCGATCTGTGCCAGCCACAAGTGAAACACCTTCCTCAGGTACGCGACAGAACCTTCAGCGTTATTTGGTAGGCCCGAATGCCGCTCTTAGAATGGTGAGGCCAGAACAAGTACAGGCGATAGATGGACCACCGAAGCACATCTCTGATGATGACGAAACACAGGTGCCAACTGCTGTGACTTTCGGCAGTGTGCAGACCAGCAAGGAGGGAAGGGTTGAGGAGTGGGTGGAAGATGATGTGGAGGATGATGAGGTCCTAGACCCCACATGGAATCAAGGTCATGCGAGTTCCCTGGCGTGGCAGTTCTTTAGACAATGTGCTGACGACAAGATACGAGTGGTTTGCAAGCTGTGCAATCAGTACCTGAAGCGCAGCATAAACGTGCTAAACCTGAGCACAACCTGCATGACCAGGCATCTACATGCAAAGCATGAGCTGCAGTGGAGTAAGCATTTCAAAACTCAAGAAAGGTCTCAGGCTCCTCCTGCTACCTCTTCTGCTGCTGTCTTGGCCTCTTGCTCCAGCTCTGGAGTCACAGTGGCACCTGCCACTGAGCAAATAGAGGAAGTGGCAGCAACGACACAACGTCCACCACCGTCCCCAAGCATCTCCACACTGTCCCATGGAAGCGTTCAGCTGTCCATCTCCCAAACACTGGAGAGAAAGAGGAAGTATGACCCTACCCACCCGCGAACACTGGCCCTGAATGCCAGCATTTCCAAATTCCTGGCCTTTGAAATGCTGTCATTCCGTCTGTTGGAGACGGACAGTTTTAAAAACCTGATGGCAGTGGCTGTCCCACAGTACGTGGTTCCCAGCCGCCACTACTTTTCCCGGCGAGCCATCCCTACCACAAGCAATTGGCGGACAAAATCAGGTGTGCACTGCGCAATGCCGTCTGTGGCAAGGTCCACATAACCACAGATACGTGGACCAGTAAGCACGGGCAGGGACGCTATATCGCCCTAACTGCACACTGGGCAAATGTAGTGTCGGCTGGGCCTGAGGCAGATAGCAGGCGCATGTCCTTCCTCCACCAAGGATTGCGGGGCATTTCTCTTTGCCTCCTGTTGCCTCCTCCTCCTACTCAGCTTCTTCCTTCTCCTCTACCACCTCCTCTACCACCTCCTCATCCAATCAGCGTAACACCTTCACCACCAACCTTAGCACAGCCAGGGGGAAACGACAGCAGGCTCTTTTAAAGCTCATATGTTTGGGGGGAAAACCCCACAGCGCGCAGGAGCTGTGGACGGGCATGGAACAACAGATCAATGAGTGGTTGTTGCCACTGAGCCTCAAGCCCAGCCTGGTGGTGTGCGATAATGGGCGAAATCTCGTAGCAGCTCTGGGCCTAGCCGGTTTGACGCACATCCCTTGTCTGGTGCATGTGCTGAATTTGGTGGTGCAGAAATTCCTGAAAAACTACCCAGATATATCAGAGCTGCTGCAGAAAGTGCGGGCCGTCTGTGCGCATTTTAGGCATTCTCACCCAGCTGCTGCTCGCCTTTCTGCGCTGCAGCGTAACTTAGGCCTTCCCCCTCACCGCCTCATATGCGACGTGCCCACAAGGTGGAACTCCACCTTGCACATGCTGGAGAGATTGTGCGAGCAGCAGCAGGCGATAGTGGAGTATCAGCTGAAGCACGCACGGGTCAGTCACTCTGGGAACAGCACCACTTCACCACCAATGAGTGGGCCTCCATGCGAGACCAATGTGTCATTTTGCATTGTTTTCGAATACTCCACCAACATGGCTTGTCATTCACAAGTGGCTTGGAGGGTGGGTTCCTGCACCAGCATGGGCCAGGTACACAACTGTCAAGCCAGGGCACAGTTTTGGAGGAGGATGAGAATGATGAGGAGGAGGAGGAACCGTGTTCACAGCAGAGTGGCACCCAACGCAGCTCGTGGGCATCACTAGAGAGTGGCTGGGGGAATACGGAGGACACAGATGATACACCTCACACAGAGAACAGCTTGTCCTTGCCTCTGGGCAGCTTGGCACACATGAGCGACTACATGCTACAGTGCCTGCACAACAGCCCGCATTCTAACTTGTGCTGATTACTGGGTGGCCATCCTGCTGGATCCCCGTTACAAGGACAACATGCCATCCTTAATTCCATCACTGGAGCGTGATCGTAAGATGCGCGACTACAAGCGCATACTGATAGACGCGCTGCTGAGGGCATTCCAAAATGACACATGGGGCTCAATGGAAGCACAAGGCGAAGGCAGAGGAAGAGGTCGCCAAAGCAGCTGGGGCACCGCCAGCACCTAAGAAGGCAGGGTTAGCATGGCCGAAATGTGGAACCGCTTTATCAGCACGTCACAACAAGCAGCACCGTCATCTGATTTGCAACGTCTTAGCAGGAGGCAGCATTTCAGCAACATGGTGGAACAGTACATGTGCACAGGCCTACGCTTACTGACTGATGGGTCTGCCCCATTCATCTTCTGGGTCTCCAAATTGGGCACATGGCCTGAGCTTGCCCTTTATGCCTTGGAGGTGCTGGCCTGCCCTGCAGCCAGTGTATTGTCTGAACGTGTGTTTAGCACGGCAGGAGGCGTTATTACAGACAAGCGCAGCCGCCTGTCCACAGCCAACGTGGACAAGCTCACGTTTATTAAGATGAACCAGGCATGGATCCCACCAGACTTCTCTGTACCTTGTGCAGAATAGACATTTATACCGGCCTCACCCAGTCATTGTTATACTCAAGTGAACTTATTCTTTGTTTTCTGTTGTTATATGTCCCAATATTTTGGGGGCTACCCCAATTTAAAAAAACAAAAACAAATAAAAAACAGTGTTGGCTACCTCCTCCTCCTCCTCCTCCTTCAGTGCCGCTTCCACCTACACTGCCACGGTCACCGCCTCCTCAACCTATGGGTCACTTAGTATAAACTGAATGAGAATACCCTGCACTCCAACCCTCTCTCAAATGGATAATTATGTTGATCCTCCTGGCAGCCATGCTTTAGATTTAGATTTATGCTCTTCCAAAGCTAAAATCAAAGATTCCATCTAGTGCTATTTTATGGCTCAGCTGTATTTGTAATTTGTATGTATTTTATGTTATTTTAAGTTATTTCGCTATCCACATTTGCTTGCAGGGCACTTGTCCTACTCTTACCCACATTTTACTTCATTTTGCAGCCCTCTAGCCCTTTCCAGGACTTTTTAGAGGCATTTTAGCGGCCAAAAGTTTGTGTCCCCATTGAGTTTAATGGGGTTCAGGTTCGGGGTCAAGTTCGGGCACGGACCCGGACATTTTTTGGAAGTTCGGCCGAACCTGAACATCCAGGTGTCCGCTCAACTCTAATGATAAGCAGTGAGTGACCGTGTGTGTAACTGACTGTGACAAGCTATATGGCACTGAAAAACTGTATGGGCAAAAATATGGCACTGGGAAGCTGTTGCACACAAAATTGGTCCTGACAAACTGTGTGGGGAATGAGATGGTGCTGACAAGCCGCGTGGAGACTAAGATGCCTCTGGCAGGCAGTTTGGCAAAAAGGTGGCACTGACAATATGTTTGGGGTCAGAGAGGGCATATTTTAGTGTAAAATTGTAAAAAATTTGGAAATAATAAATATAGCCCCCCCCCCCCCCCCCCCGGGTGCCAAATACATTAGGTACACCTGCTCCTGAGCTATTTTTCTCGGAGTGGCGATGGCTACAGTTGGTGGGGGTTTATACAGGAAGAGGTGTGGCTTTAACATGAAGGGGTGGGACATATTCAGATAAGGGGGGTGCGTAAGTTTAGTCTTGCCTAGGGCAGCACAAAACCAAAATACACCACTAATGGTAGGACATAAGCTTTCCCTGCAGAACATTGCCCAAAGCATCACACTGCCTCCGTAGGCTTGCCACCTGTCAGTGGCCATAATGTTATGGATGATCAGTTTATGTAACATGGTTTAATGCACTGTTTAAACCAATTTAGGTTTGTGCTTGAGAGACTCTATCAGCTACAAAATAGTTTATACTGAGAATGTATAGAATAAAAAATAATCTAAACATTTTGTTAGCAGCTCTAACAGCAAGTAAATGTATAGATTGAAGAAAAATATGTTTTAAAATGCCACTTTCAGAGTCTGTGGTGTCTGCTGCTTATGACTTTGCCTTGTGGCTTGATAACTACACATTTCCCATTGAAAGTAGTTAATTTGCATATTGAGCCACAGGTGAGGTAATAAACAGGAGAGCTATTTAAAACATGTGTTTCTCTTAATTTATGCATTTGCTTTCAATTCTGCCAACACAATAGATTATTTTTGACGTTTTATGCTCTACATTTATAGTGTAAACATGGTTTAGCTGACTGAATCCATCCCCCCCCCCCCCCCCCCAATCAAATGGAATTTATTATAACAGTTAAAAGACTGTTAAAAAATATAATTACATAAAAAAAAACACGAAAAACCATGTGCAGAGTTAACTACAATACACATCTCTATAATGTTCATCTGACTCCAGTGAATAGGCCATTCTGTTTCAGCAACCTCTAGAGAGGTAGTAAACCTTCCACAAAATTCAGATTATAGATTGCATAGATTTCTTTTTATGCGTCTTCTTCTCTTTCTGTGGTATTCAATACTGGCCTCAGAGAGGGGGGATGGGAGTGTAGAACTGTGTAGATTGTCCAAAACAAAATGTAATTAAATATAAGATTTACAAGTAGAACAATTTAGTAAACAGACAACACCCCAATTCAGCAGTTATACATCAAGTATTGTGATTTGTAATTGTCGCACTTTGCATGGAAAAGGTGATACAGATGAGACAAATTCATTGGCTGCAGAGCAGTAGCTAATTCTACCTCTGCCTGGGGCAAGAACTGAAAATTTCATCTTCATATTTCATGCACTGGTATGGTTATTACGTAGCTATCATCACTGTGCACCATCAATTATGTGCACCTGAGGGGAGTGCCACATTCGCCTCACCCTCATTACTGCTCAGACTGACTGCTTTAATAATTTAGTAGTAAATTTGTAAATTACTGTATTGTCCGGATTATTTACCCTAATTTAAATTCTTAAAGCAGGGGTGCAGCCTATAATCTGGCTTTAGTAGCAGGCTCCGGATACAGCCTAGTATTCACATGACAACAAGAGCAAGCTGATGCTAGGGTTGCCACCCAGCTTGTATTTTACCAGCACAGCCTGTAATATAGCATTAGGAACCAGTGCCTAATGTTAAGACAGGTATCTGTTTTGCAGGCAGTGGGAAAGGCGAGCAGCAAACACCATGCTGTGGCATAGTGGGTCAAGGCAAAACGACTGGTATTCATCCACATGGCCACCTTGCAGTCTGTCAGTGTGTGTGTGTTGTGGCTTTGCCTAAAAGGTGGCAACCCTAGGGATATGTAGTTTCCAAACATCTGCAGTGCTAAGGTTAGCCATTATTAGTTTGTAGCAGCACATGAAACATTTTTACAGCCTGTGGACAGCAGCCATACTACAAGGATGAGGTCAATGAAGGCCGAAACATGTCTGTGGTTGGTGTGTCCCTCGTGAAGACGAGGCTTGCCAGGCATTTCCAGTCTGGACTGCCCGTATGGGTGGAAACAGTCTGGAATGCTAATGGGGAGGTTACTGACTAGTTTACGTCCTTTGACCATTCTCGGCTGTGCTCTCAGTTCTTCTGGGTTTTTTGAAACAAGTAGACATGGAACATGTAGGAAAACATACCATGATTAATTACACACCCATCTGTATAGCTGCCCAGTACACCATTCTCCCTACAACTATACGCATATAGCCGGTACTCTCTCAAAAAAAGATTATATATATATATATATATATATATATAAATTCCTGCAAAGACAGAAGCAGGCAGCATGGTGTTTGGAGCATAGCAATACAAAACTTCCATGCTGCCTGTTCTGCTCCCCATGCGGTTTGTCGGGTGAGTGTGATAGGTCATGGGACCCAGCGCTCTGACATCAAACAAACACACTATGGGACACGTGACCTGTCAGCACTCCTGAGGGGAGCCGAACAGGCAGCATGGTGCCACTAGATATCAGGGAACAGTACTCCCCAAAGTCCTGGGGTGTTGGGGGTATGTAAATGGAGGTGATGAGGGCATGTCCTGGGTGCTTTACGGGGTGTGAAACTGAGGGATCGTCCGAGCACATATGTTTGAATTGCCCAGTGGTTAAACTGTGGAGAAAACCTGAAATATACCTCTCCATTTTCCTCAGTAAACTGTTGGCAGAAAAGGGTTTGCTGAACCTACCACTGCCTCTTGTTTTGTTTTTTGAGGAAAAGGTGTTCATGAGTATAGGAATGTAAATTGCCAGAGAATGGAGAATACTACACCCAACAAAAGTTACACACTATGCATTGACCATCACTAATATGGTCATCATATTATTCCAATATCAAGGTCTTTTGCAAAATAGTGACCTTGTTCTCCTCGCCCACTGAAGACTGTGGAGGTTTCCGGGAAAAACAAAATGTATAGGCTAATGAGCTTTCAGCGTTTAAAATTATAATTGTATTTTCTTTTGAAGTGCATAATCAAATGTTTCAATTGCCTTTCAGGTGCCAAGGTACAATAAATGTCATCAAATCCACATGGACTCCATGGAGCCCACCTAACCTGGACATTTCGATTGGTTTCAATTTCTTGTGTCTTAAAGCTGTACCATTGATATATATATATATATATATATATATATCAGTCTTGTAAAGACTCCTAGCAATATGTTCCCAGCTCAAAGATCAATTTCCAGCTCCACACACACACAATGGTTGGTATTCCCTTTCTCACTGAATTATTTACTCAATCCCATCTTACCACTGCAATCATGTCTCTGAGAAAGGTAAGCAATGCTTACCAACCTCTAACCAAATTCTAAACAGGTTATTTTCAGGGTATTTAATAAAACATATTTCCATCATTGCAGTTTTTTGTTTGATTTTATTGGTTGTATTAAAAAAAACAAAAAAAACACCTCCAATATCTTCTTCCATAAATTTATACCAATAAGTTTTGGTCCTGTAACAGGATAACATGAGAGACAAAACATAGTACAACACATGACTATTCTAGATTTGTACACTGGGACCACCTTAATACAAAAAAAAAAAAAAAGGGATTATTACATACAATGCACCACTGTAAAATGAGAATTTGGACTTGTACTTTCAATATGTCACTTAAAAAAAAAAATATTTGGTCACACTTTCTTTTCCTCTGGAATGTTATGATATTATAGATGAGAACCTGTGTAAAAAATAAAAAGGAAGGAACGGTTTAAAGATATGCCAAGGCGTCTGCATGTCCCATTATAAACTGTTCAATTCTAGTAGTGTCTGATCCAGAACTTGATGCATTCCCAAGTTTTCTTCTTTGGCATTTGCCAATTTGTCTGCAACAAAAAAAATAAAAAGCAAGGTTGTGAACAAAAAAAACAAAAACAACACAACCAAAAAATATTGGTTATCTTTTTTTTTTTTTAACCTGTATGAATCATGTGACCCTAAACATGCAGCACACATTGTATGAACATGTAGACATGCTTAAATGGAGGTTGTGTGTCCATTTCACTGAAAATTTTCAAAGAAAATACCATATCTCCACCAAAAATAAAAGTTGTGTAATAGAAACACAAGTGTACAAAATTGCTTTTTTAAGTTCTGCAAATCTATTTCCATACATACAGTTATGCAGTCTATACATGCACACAGACCATACACAGAAATAAAAAAATAAAGAGTGAAGAAAAAGTGCAGACAGGTTTTTATTTCTCAGAATAAAGATGTTTATGTATAGTAAAAGTTGGCAGAGGATAACAGGAAAGACCAAACATGATATGGAACCACTGGGCTGGTCTACAAGGAGGTCATGTCATTGAGAGCATGGTCAAGCTCCTCGCTGATAGCTTTGTATTTCAGCTTCTGGGCATACAACTCATCTACCAGACAGAAGAGGCAGGAATGGTTCAAAGAGAAGAGTCGAGTACACATGAAGAAGAATGAGGAATGTGAAAAGAAGAAAAGAAAGATACGGATTAGAAAGTATTAAGGAAAAAAAAAAAATAACAAAGAATAGAACAGAACATCTAATTTAATTTGTGGTTGGAGAGATTGACTTCAAACCGGGACACTACTAAAGGGTTTGCAATATTATATACATTTCTAACAAACCAGATTATCTCACAGATGGGTAAAAATCAACTTAACTACTAATCTATCTTTACTAGTTTCTCATCTTCACCTACCATATCAGCTCTCTAAACTCCCTATTACCATGTTTTTCATCTGTTCTACCATTCTCTCTAGATTGTAAGCAGGGCCCTCTCTCCATTGTGTATTGTTTTCTAATTTTGTATCATGCCCAATGTATTAACTATAGCATAAACATGTGTTAACTGCTGACACAAATGTATGTCAATAGACACACTAGTGCTAGATATATATCATTATATAAACAAACACATACGTTAGTGCCAGCAGTTAGCACATGTGAAAACAGAAATAATACATTATGGCCACAAAGTTACAATCTAAATACATTGAACAAACGAAAACAAACAGTTACAGGTCTGAATGTAACAGCAAATAATGTGTTCATGCTACTTTATTATACACCTTTTTCCCATATCTGGTATGGGGAAACTAACTCATTCGTGTATTTTAACTGCTAAGAAATACACTAACCAACTCTTGATAACTTTGAGACATGTATTCACCAACTCTCTATTATTACTCCTTCAACCTTAGGTTTCAATGTATCCGAAACCAGTAAAATAGTTTTACCTTCCAGGTCATCAATAGTCTTTTCTAGTTTGGCAACAGTCCTTTCTGCAAACTCAGCCCTCGTTTCCGCCTGTAAAATGGAAATTAATTAAGATAGATCACATTTGAAAAGATAAAAAAAAAAAAGTGTGTGTGTATTTAGCAAGTCATTTTCGTTTGATTCATTCCTTATACTTACTTCTTTGAGTTTATCTGTTAAGATCTTTATTTCTTCTTCATATTTGTCTTCTTTTTCGGAGTACTACAAATAAAATATATTTTTGTTAAGCTCGTCAGTCTAACCACCCAAAAAACTATTTTGTCAGGGACACATAATATTAGATGGACACATAATGTTAGACACACACAGACACACACACACACACACTGAGGTCCTAAAGGGTTGTTGTTCCTACAAATGTTCAAAGCATTCACTAATTATCATGAAAGCAAACAATTAACAAGGTTAATTAGCATTACACGTGTCAAGCAATATTCTGAATCCACTGTGTCTACCGCATATGAGGTCAACATCTGTGACCAAGTTCTACTAAAAATATATGTTAATAGTCAGGGGGGAAAGAAAAATAATTGGTGATGGGTCAAAAAATTATTAATGTTGCTAAATCCCATCATTCAACAGTTCATAATTCCATGCCACCATTTGCTGAAAAGAATGACTCATTCCAGTTAGACAGTTATGTGGAAAACTGCCAAAGTCTATGTTTCAATGCCAATTATTTAAATATTAACCCTGCTGGCAGTCAGCTGTTAAGAGTGAGACTCCTACAAAATCAATGTGCTTTAATTGGACTGGTACCCGACAACTATGAGCTCAAATTAATTTAAGATTTTTAAACATGAATAGCAAAGCATTCGACTTTATTTTTAAATGACCATTCTAGAAAACAGTGATGTGTTCCTCTAATAATCAGCGGAGTGGGGGGAAAGGAAAATAAACCATGCCTCAATCCCTAGCAGTAAAAAATAAAACTTTTCTCGACAGGGTGGCTTAGCCACAAGCCAGTAAACAGACCACCATTCATTGTGCTGGGTGGGATAATCTTATTATTCTTGCTATTAATATTAAAGGACAGTAATTAATGTACGGGAACTTATTTTTTTTTTTTTTGAGGGCAGGGGGACGTACTTTATTCCATTCATTGAATCCCCAGCCTCCGCTTGGGACTCTATGAATGTTACATCTGAATTACATTGCTGACAATTGTGTTGGCAATGCAATTCAAAAAAAATAACTAACTGGTGAACTGCGTGCGCAATCGTTTCCAAATAAAATAAGTTCAATTAGTTTAATTATGGACTCAGGGTTGGGGGTGGGGGTGGGGGGGGGGGGGGGGAATAGTTGTCCTTTAAAGGGTTTTGAAGATCTAGAGAGAAAAAAAAAAAAGTTGCAAAATACAGGACATTATACCAGAATTTGCAGTTCAAATTAGAACACTGCCAGAGGTAAAATTACCAACAGCAGAAGCAGCGCTTGATTCCTGCTTCTCTTAACTATGAAGCGATTCCAACAAACATATGGAGGAAATGTCTTGCTGTATAAACATAATCCAGATATGGAAGGATAATTATTTACAGACAGAGTCTCTGGGGAAAGGAAAATGATATGGTTTTGATATAGGTAGCTCTAGGCTTTAGATTAAATAAACTGCATTACAGCAAAGCTTGCATAAGCAAACATGGGGCCCCAAGACCAAAAGGGAACACTTGGCAAATTGGAATCATAAGTTTAGATCTGGATTTCCAGTCGACTGGATACATACCCCAGCTAGAAAATGACTATATTTTCAAAGAGTAGAGAAGGGTAAAAAGCACATGACTGGGTCAAATTTAACAATGCTTCCGAAAATAAGCACAGCTCACCTTTTCAGACTGAGCCTCAAGAGATTTTAAATTGTTGGTCACATTTTTCAGTTCTTCTTCCAAGTCACTGCATTTACTGCAATAAAACATTAGAAATGTGTTACTTAGATTAGAACCCAACATACAGATAGAAACAGCCTTTCCAACATGTCTGCTAGTGCAGGTCAGTTTATCCTCACACTAGGGACAACTAACGTTTCCACTTGTGCTTCTATATTAGACCCACAAGTGAAAAATAAAGTTTTGTGTCTCTTGAAAGAGAATACCAAAGCATACGCTACAGAGGATCCAGCCTAGTAAAGAAAGCTGCAGATATCCTGAGATTGCAGCAATATCCACACGCCTGTGCGTACTTACAGTTCTGACACTTCTGCACGCTCCTCTGCTCTCTCAAGTTCACCCTCAAGAATGACCAGTTTCCGGGCAACCTAGAAAATAAAGGTTAGTGGGTTAGTACAAAAACGATAATCAGCTAATGATTATAAGAGATAAGAGATCTGAAAAGCAGGAAGGAAACTGCACTGCTAGCAGCTAGTACAGCAGTATGCTGCTGCACATGTTGCCTTTTAATGATACACGAGGAATGGGATTATGGTAGGAACACTAATGAATTAAGTTAAATAAGCATGAGGTTTGTCTTAAGAATTTGCTTTGTGAACTTTGAAAAATGGGTGAATGACAACGAGAATCTTATTTAATCCATACACTTACTAGAACAACGTGTATACATTGAATTTACACTCCTCTGCATTCTGGCTCCTGGTCTGTACATGGGGATGTTACCATCACCCAATTCTTTTACCTAACAGTGTCCACCTTGTCAGGGATTGAAACCCAGATGACTGAACAGATACCCCAGATAATGCATTTGCCCACTGCCCTCTCACCAGCATGTGCCGGAATAATAATAACTCCTCCTGATCACTTCCACTCAGTTCCCTTTGCTTGCTTACCTCTTCATATTTGCGGTCAGCCTCTTCTGCAATGTGTTTGGCTTCCTTCAGCTGCATCTCTTGAATCTCCATCTTCTCTTCATCCTTCATTGCCCTGTTCTCTATGACCTTCATGCCTCTGAAAAGCAAAAATAGTACTTTACAAAAAAAAAAAAACACATACAGAGAGGGTCTAAAAGGCACAGTATAAATACCTATTTTGATCGAGTGTTATGACTGGCACAAATCCACTAAAAACTCAAGAAAAGCTTAAAAATATAATTAAGTCACTAAAGCGAAAAGGCCTGTGCTTTAGGTCCATTATTATTTTGTGTGGGCCACATCCTTTCCTATAACCAGTGCTTAAAAAATAAGAAAAAAAGGACATATATAAAAATGTATGTTGATGTAAAACCACTAAACTTGTTGAATATTCTTCAGTGTTTCACAGATAAGGTAATCACGTAGCAGTTTGATAGGTTATCACTAGGACACAGGTATCAAGATGCCAAAGAAAGAAATGCTACTTTTGAGAATCTACATAAGCCGCCTCTTACTCACCTCTCGCTTTCATCAGCTGCTTTCTCCGCCTCTTCCAGTTTCTGTAAGGCGGTGGCTAGACGTTCTTGTGCTCTGTCCAACTCTTCTTCCACAAGCTGGATACGGCGGTTTAATGCTGCCACTTCACCTTCAGCCTGAAAATAGATAAATATACAAGAAAAAGTAAGCTTTATTTATGTCGAAATCATAAAAAAAAAAAACCTGATAAATATCAATTAAAATGAGCAAACAAAAACAATATATTTTCTAGACCGTTGAAACGGCTGTTTACGGACGACGACCCAGAATGCCATGTGTGTGGGGGATATCTTCCTCTCTTACATTTAATACATGCCAGGCATACAAGTGGAATGTACAGCTTAAGACTACAACAATATATATGATACCATATTGGGAGCAAAGGTGGCACAGGTATGCCAATGTCATGCGCTAGTAGCAATGAAAAACAGATTAAAGTTGAAATAAATTCATATTTCTGCAATCCCTGTAACATGTATACTCTATTACAATTATTATATGGATATAAGTTGCTCAGGCACTAGCAAACACACATACAACTGCGTGAAAGGTAGCGCGACAGGAAGCTACTGACTGAACTGTCCAGCCAGATACAACAGGCCCAGGCACCTTCCTCACCATTTTATTCCAGCAGATTTGCAATTAGCAATGTCAACACTGCTCAATTAAAATCACGTGCAATGATACCACCATTTTACCCACTTTAGTTAAAAGGGCATGACAGGTTTTATCTTGCAACTGTTCAAAATACAAGTGAGAGAAATATTATCCACAAATTACAAGCTATGATGCCAGAGCGCTTCATGGTATGTTATAATTAAGCCATCAGTTTATAATGAAGTATCCACACACATGGGAATAATAGACAGTTGTGTGGGACAGGAGCCATCTGGCACTGAGGTCTTTTTGGAAGCTCACAGAGAAAGGGCGTTCAAAGCATAATGTAAAATGCATGAGTCTCTGCTGGAGATGTTTACTCTACTTTTCCTATAATAATCCCTGCCCATTATGTGAGGAGTTCTCTTTATAGGGTGGAAAAAGACAGGCAAACAGGAAACCGCCTGCCGAGTGACAGTTTGTCACAGCTTTGTGATAGCAGTGATAATGCCATGAAATGTCACATGTAGACACATTCATTCAAGTTGTTGATTTTTACCCTGTACATTTCTATTTTTTCATTAAAGTGGTAAAAAAAAAAAAAAATTATGTACAAAGTTCTAGAAGTATTGCCATCAACCCAATGGAATATTCTGTGGTTTGGTTTACTTTTATAACGTTTGACTCGCTATTCATGCAGTTTTGTCCAGTGTGTGTGTGTGTGTGTGTGATATATATATATATATATATATATATATATATATATATATATATATATATGTTTAAAAGGATTATTTATTTGTATTTTAAGGATTTAGAAGGGTTAGAGTGCTGGGAAGTGGTGGTGAGTTAATTTAGTAGGCCATGTGTAGATTCCAACAGAACAGTATTTAATACGAATGGCAGTGTAACATGTGGGTGGTCGGAGGGGAAACATGGAAGGTTCTGTATCTTAGACTCGGGGTCTAAAAACTTGATGGCTGGTGGAATGGGAATCCAGTTAAAAGGGTTTATGACGTACAATGGCTTACAAAAGCGAAATCATAGACTGACCGCAGTATTTTGGATAGAGAGTAGGTCGAGAGAGTTGCAGTAATAACTATCGGACAATACCTCAGAGCTAGAAGAAATTGTTCCTCCCTAACTCTTTTCCAACAAGAGGCAAACAAACTACGTCAGATGTTCAGATCTCGCGGCTACCCCTCTAGATGGCTCAAGAAAGCATATCAGCAAGCACTAACATGGGATAGAGAAACTATGACTTTAACAAATTCCCATGTAGGGAGACAAAATGAAAAACAAGCTCCCATCATCAGATGTGTGGCCAATTTTGATTGTGGTTGGAATTCGGTCAAAACTGTATTACAACGCTACTGGCCACTCCTCAAATCAGAGCCTTGACTCCAGGGTGCTGTTTCTGACAGCGTAAGCCTAACTGCTAGGAGAGGACAAAATTTGAAGGATATGCTTGTCCATACACTACTGATGTTCAAAAAACTTGGCTACAACCAATTAAGGGATGTTTTAGGTGTGGGACTTGTAAAGCTTGTAAGTTTGTTGCTCCATCAAAAGTATTCACCAGTCACAGCCAAGGGGAGGTATATACTATCAACACCTTCCTTAACTGTAAGAGTACATATGTTGTATATCTGATAGACTGTGAATGTGGGGTTCAATATGTCGGAAAGACAATTCGAGAATTCAGGAGAAGAATTTTAGAACATATAAACTGTATTACTAGTCATCTGGATACGTCAATCTCTCGGCATGTTAAACTGTACCATAATTCTAATACTAACTGCCTACATTTTAGAGCTATTGACCATCAAAGGGGGAACCCTCGGAGAGGTAACAGAAACCGATCCCTTCTCCAACTAGAGTCTAAATGAATATACAAACTCCAGACTCTGACCCCTAAGGGACTGAATGAGGGGTTTAACTATACCTCTTTTATATGAAATGCCTTACCTATATCGATATGTATCCATCAGTCCATTTTTCCACACGCACATGTATATGTGTGTGTATGTATTCTTTGGTTTATTTTTGTGCATATGTATGTATGTATGTACGTACGTACGTACGTACGTACGTACGTACGTACATGTATATATTCTCTGTTTTACCTTCGTCATAAGGATAGATACCCAATACCACTAGAGGTCTATGTAGATGACATCAGTTCCCATCACCTCTGCTTCCCAACTTATGAATTAACTTCATTTATTTTATTAGTAACTAAATCATTAAATGAATGGTGTACATATACTTTCTGGTTTCCCTCTTGTAAGAATGCAGATTTTTAATTCAATTAGATACCTATGAGGATGGCATTAATTCCCACTATCCCTATGCTTTAATCTATTGATTAATTTCACCCATTAGACTAGTAACTAAGTAACTAAATAAGTAAATAAGTCTCCTCTGCTGTTCAGGGATAATAATAATGAATCTTATCTACATCTACACGCATATCCATTTTTGCATTTTTGACAATATATCTATTGTCCTGCTCACAACATGTAGGTTATATAGATGACATGAAGGTTATATAGATGACCTTTGAACCATCGAGGTGAGGTGGGTCCAGCAAGGTCAAGTGGTCACACACACATATATGTCTTATATAAATAATATGTAACAGCTGTACACTTCTTTTCTATTGCCAATGTGAAGCTACTGGGAGTGGGACATCTGTCCTTATGTATAACATACTGTATGGTACTTTTCCCTAATGTATGCTGGAGAGCAGGTCTCCGTGCAGCCCTGCCTAGGCTCCGCCCACTCACCTTATAGGATTACTTGGGTAGACGGACATACACACCCTCCGCCTTACCCAATCCGACGGCTCGCTTACTCCCACTTAATTTCTATTGGTTGTTGAGACGCCAGCTAATTACAGCGCGCGTCTATTTAAACTTCACATATGCTCAGTCCCGTTTATGCCCCTGACGAATCTGTCACGGCGAAACGCGCGTCGGGCGCCTTCTCTCCTTTTTTAGTTTATATTTTGCCCTCCATTATTATGCTTTAGATCCTTCACCTGTCGCTTCTGCAGCTGTATTATATGTGTTTCCCTCATCTCTCCTATTTTGCTGTGTATCGCTAGAAATCATTAGAACAGGAATTATCAGACATTGAGACTAGGGACTCCCATTACCCTCCACTACTGCTATTTACCACCCCCCTTTTTTTATATATATTTCTAACTATTTAGTTGGATGGGATATCTTAATAGCTGCTTATTATTTATAGACAGGTGCTTATTATAGAGCACTTCTCTTATTTCCTTCATCTATTTTGATTGATTTTTTTCTCTCACTTTTTAAGTGTTTGGTTTATTTATCTATTCGTTTTTTGGTTTATATGTTATTTTTCACAAACCTCTGTTTATTATTACTTTTTTGCCTTGAGAGTGGTATGATGTATGATTTCAATATATTGTACTTACCTTCAGTGTTTTTTCTATTATTTATATTTTTCCATGTACGTGTATGTGTGAACTATTCACTTAGGTTTAAAATATACGTGTGCCTACCTATTCAGATATATTTATTATCTATATTTTTCCTTCCCTATTTTTCGTTCTAGGTATACTTTAGTCTTCTGATATTTTTGGTGGCTCTCCACCTTATTTTTAAATATATAATTAAATAAAATTGTTGTTTTAAGTGTTCTGTGCTCTTTGTCTAAGATTTACTCTTCGGGTTACCCCCGGTCATTTCCAATACGTAGCTTTGCTTTGTTGTATAGCTCTACTTTTCCTATAATAATCCCTGCTCATTATGTGAGGAGTTCTCTTTATAGGGTGGAAAAAGACAGGCAAACAGGAAACCGCCTGCCGAGTGACAGTTTGTCACAGCTTTGTGATAGCAGTGATAATGCCATGAAAAGCCACATGTAGACACATTCATTCAAGTTGTTGATTTTTACCCTGTACATTTCTATTTTTTCATTAAAGTGGTAAAAAAAAAAAAAAAAAATTATGTACAAAGTTCTAGAAGTATTGCCATCAACCCAATGGAATATTCCTGTGGTTTGGTTTACTTTTATAACGTTTGACTCGCTCTTCATGCAGTTTTGTCCAGTGTGTGTGTGTGTGTGTGTGTGTGTGTGTGTGTGTGTGTGTGTGTGTTTATATTATATATATATATATATTAGTTTAGAAGGATTATTTATTTGTATTTTAAGGATTTAGAAGGGTTAGAGTGCTGGGAAGTGGTGGTGAGTTAATTTAGTAGGCCATGTGTAGATTCCAACAGAACAGTATTTAATACGAATGGCAGTGTAACATGTGGGTGGTCGGAGGGGAAACATGGAAGGTTCTGTATCTTAGACTCGGGGTCTAAAAACTTGATGGCTGGTGGAATGGGAATCCAGTTAAAAGGGTTTATGACGTACAATGGCTGACAAAAGCGAAATCATAGACTGACCGCAGTATTTTGGATAGAGAGTAGGTCGAGAGAGGTGCAGTAATAAAGATGTGAGGTAATGGTCCACATAAACCATCCTATACTCCTCTTTAGTGAGGCAAAGAAGCCTTTTTTTTTTTTTTTTTTAAACAGAGAATTTCAAACTTAAAGACTAAGTTGGAAAATTTCGCCAACTCTGCTACTTTGGCCTTAAGTTTGAAATCCCACATTTATTGAGTAGACCCTATAGAGATGAAAGCACAAGCAACTTCTAAATACATGGATTATTATCTACGGTATTTTACAATAATTGAGAGCGAGCTTAAGCACTGTGTACATGGCAAGAGAGTAGCCATTTTATTCAGCCCTCGGTTGAATTATTATGATGTTCACCCAAAGGAGATTGAGGTCTGCTGGTGGAACATTGTACTTTAAGCACATGCACAGTGAAACAGTTTGCAAAGACTAAAGGGCAATATGTTTTGAATGGTGCTCTGGTTAACTCATGTTAGGGTGTATTCCTTGAAGATTGCATAGAGTAATCCATTTAACAACTGCATAAAAAATAAACTTTGGCTTTTTATCTACAAACAGAATGATCCAGGAAAGCATTAAATATAAATCAGGAGCTATTTTTTTTTAAAAATGTTCACGTATAGAACCACTCCTGTCAAGAATTAACTTTCTGCCTACCACCTAGAAAGTCTTGTCTATACACACTATTCTTTGCTTTTGTTCTAAAAATCATACTCTGTAAATCAAACTCCATCCCCATCTGGCCATCTCAATCTACTACAAAAAAAAAAAAACTCAGTTTGCAGTGCTATTAACCCCTTCGTGACGTTAGGACGTACTGTGCCGTCCTAATTTTAAGTGGCTAAAAGTCGTTAGGACGGCATAGTTCGTCCTGTGTTAAACAGCTCATCGCGGCTCCCTGCGATGAGCTGTTCTCGGATCCCACTGCAGGCCCTTGAAGCCACTTTGAGTGGCCTCAGTCTGACAGGGGAAATGTAGCCGGTGCTCAAAGCGAGCACCGGCTACATTTATCTAAAACTCTCCGTGCCCGCCCCCGTGACGTCCGGAGGTCTAGCGACCTTTTGGCAGGGACCCACAGGGTCTATTAAGACCCTGATCGGGTCTCTGCCATAGTGTTCCTGGCTACCGATACCCTTGTGATCAGTGGCCAGGAACAAATCATGACGTTTTGGTGCTTTGTTGTTTGAAAGGGAATTTGTATCATTCGATAGCAACAGAAAACCCCAAATTCATCCTATATTGAACATTTTCTCAAACGCAAAGATCCGATTAGTATAATTTGATATTACATGCTCGGTTTACATGGAATGAATATTTAAAGAGAAAAAAAAATACAGAAAGTATATGTATATTTCCTTTTATACTAGTTAAATACCTCCTTACAGCCATGGCTCTCACAGACCATGTACTGGGAGCATTCACATAAAAAAAAAAAAATAAAAAAAAAAATTATTATATATTATTATTTGTGCAGTGAATACACCCAATGCACAGTAGAGGAAAGGTAACTTGCAGGTTAATGATCTGACAATGTTTCTATGATAAATTCTGCACAAGTCACCAGCATACTGAGCAGATACACATCCAGATTGGTACTGCACAGTTTGAAAATGTCTCTGTTCTCTAAGTGTAATTTCTCACGATTGTACCATATGGAATTCCACAGTTCATTGGGCTTAACCTTCAGTAAAACAATCCGGGAACCAGCAGTGCGAACAAAGGGAAACTTTATGCAGCTGACCTACTGTACAGTTAAAACAGGAAAGGGAGTGTCTGCAGGATACTGGATCCTACAGACTTCAAATGGCACCCTGGTGCCCATTTTGAGATCACACAGGAAGGGCTCAGTCGCATTGTGTTAGATCATGAAGTGGTTAATATACAATCCCCCCCCCCCCCCCCCCTGTATATGTACATATGCTATTCTTTTAGTTTAGCACATTTCACTTTTGACCAGAATATCAAAATCTATTTAAAAGTGGTTTTATGTATTAGAGGAAGGGGGGGGGGGGGGGGTGGACACACAACAAATCGTTGTTTCGGTTTAAATTCCTCCTAAATAGCTACATTTCCCCACAACTTATAAAAAGGTACTCTTTTCAACAAAGTATACACAGAGCAGCCTAGGAAGTAAAGAAACAGCAGTGTGCATGTATTAGCTTATTGAAATATAAAGTGGATTTTAAAATGCATGTGAACTAGAGCAATTACTTTATTATTAAAAAGAATGTATGTCTGCATGGTGATTGAGCTGGCATTTTATTAACCCTACAGTCACTATGCATGGGGCACAGTAAGTTATGTCATTTAAAAGGGACTTTATCACCTAAACATTGTGACTGAAGAGAACAAAAATGATTGAAAATGATCTATACATTGTGTTAGAAAAATTGCAAGCAAATACTTATAAAAAAAAATGTAAATGCATCTGTGGAGTCTCCTGTTTATGACATCACCTGTGGCTTGATATGCAAATTACACATTTCTCATTGCAGTGAAGTTAATTTGCATATCAAGCCACAGGTCATAAACAGGAGACTACACAGATACATTTAAAACCCATTTTCACCTAATTTTGCGATTTGCTTGCAGTTTTGCAAACACAACATATAGATTTTTTTTTTTATAATTTTTTTAAAATCGATGTGATTTGTATTCAAAATACCCAGGTAGAGCCTTCTGGGGTTAATTCCCACATAAATTCACCTATTTAATTAATTAATTACTTTCTCAAAGTTTCTTCTGAAATAACTTTTAAAATTACATCCAAAAAAACCCTTGTCACTCCTATAAGCTACACTTTGGCAGTGCACCAATAGGGTGCTTAAATTGAAGCCCACGCCCGTCTGCACAGACTGCTCTGGAAAAGCTCTCCAACCTGACAGAGGCCTTTATAGCAAAAGGCACAAGCAATTATTTTAACTGTAAACCTCACCAGAAACAAGCTACTCACTTAGCATGACTATTTGAGATAATAAAAAAAATCCTTTCAACTTTTAAAAAGGGACTTAACACTCGCAGATCACTTAAGCATGTATAGCTGTGTGTGTTAAATTAATAGTTAACATTTTGATTTTTTTTCTGCAATACTGCACAAATCAACGGGACATGGTAATTCACAAAAGGAGATCATCTGACTAGACAGTCCCTGCCTCCACCATGTCTATAACCAGCAACACAGGCCAACTCCCATGCCAGCAACAGTTCAGTGCGGAACACAAATGCCATAGAGAATGTAATAGGGGCAATAGCCATGATTGCCCATGAAGAAGGGGGAAAAAAAGTATGCATAGAACTGAAAGTGCGGGCACATGGTGATCTGTCTCACTGATCCCAGCAGTGTCCATATCAAAGTAGCGTTGAGACCAATCACTATTATTTTGAATAATGAATAAAATAAAATAAAGTTGATTAATATTGCATTATTCAGAATAGTTGATGGTTATGTACCTTCATGTTCTCTTGATCTCACCCAGCATTGTTTAAGGGGGGGAAAAGGGTGGGAAGTTAGCACACAGGGGAAGAGGGGTGTGGCAGATCAGCCCAGTGGGAAAGATGTATAGATAGTAATACGATGTCTAAAGCCAAGTCCTTTTTTGACTCCATGTGTGTGTGAGATTATATATATATATATATATATATATATATATATATTTATATTTTACAAAATGTGAATTGATTTTACACATATAGAGAAAGAGGGGTAGAATTGAGACTTTAGTCTAATTTTGAGCAATAGCTATCCTATATAAAACTTAACAGCATATGTTCCCTTGCTCAGTGCTTACTAGACAGAGTCCCTACCAGACTGCAGCATAATGGAAACAGTTATTCTGCCCCAGATGTATATATATAAAAAAAAAAAGTTATTTATTTTTACACCAACTTAACCCTCTTCATCCAAATAAACTGAAACTCGTTATAACCCTTTAGAAGTAGTGAAGAAACTTGCACTTTTCTATTCTGGAACAGATGTAGCTAATGTTTTTTTTTTGCTCAACAATAGTTATTTAATATTTAAAAAAAAATACTTGCAAACGCTAATGATGTTAAACCTCCAATTAGATTATTAAGAGCTAGATGATCACACATGCTTAAATACAAATAGTGAATAAAATATTGCCGGAAGCTGTTCATGATGGGTTTTGTTTTTGTTTGTAAGTATTTCGAATACTATCTATAGAATATTTGAATATCAACAGATTTCTGAAACTTGGATTTTGTCACAATGCAGATTGTTGCAACTTCTACAAGCAAAATAATTATTAAAATCAGTACAGTTGCTGAAACAAACCGATATCGCTACAAAAGCCAGTAGTGTGTTTCGCATTCATGAAGGTCCAGAATCATGGAGATATCTTGCCTAGAGTGTCAAATAAATTTGGTTTAAATCTCAACCCCACCCACAAAAACAATTAGGTGGTGGGGAAGGGGGGGGGGGGGGTTAAATACAAATTTAAAAAAAACAAAACAACTTTATAGACCTTTCATATCTGGAAAATGATTATTACCTCTATAACAAGACTGCATTGTCAGCACTGACTGTATGAAAGAAACCCATTGTCTTTTTATACCATCTCCTTTCAAAGCAGCATAACCAAGTCGAAAATTAAGTTACATGCAATGATTTGAAGGGAGGGCAGAGCTTTTTTCATTAAAATCCCCAGAACTTTAAAGAAATTATATTTACATTTGCTTTAAACAAAAAAACAAAAAGTGAATACGTTAGTACATTAGTAAAGGACTTTATAGCATATATCACATCCTGCTGCTATAACAGGGTCAGATCAGGTACTAATGCCAAAGTCAGCCCAACTTAAAGGGACACTAAAGGTTTTTTTTATTTTTTTACTTGTGCTTCTAATATAGAAGCACAAGTGAAAAGTTAATTGTCCCTAGTATGAGGATGAACGGGCGTGTACTTTTGATAGTACACACCAGTTTATCCTCTGACCAACAGTTGCCATGCTTCCATAGGAAGCAGGCACCCGTCTGGTCGGCGACTGTCTCTCTCTGCTAGCGCAGAGAGAGACCATCGTTTTTGCATGGGATCAGCAGGGAGGCCATTAACTAGGTCCCCCCCCCCCCGCTGATCACATGCAAAAACGAGGCTCTTTCTCTGTGCCGCTTTGATTGGCTGTGCGCGTGCCGACAACCGGGAACTGCTGTGTCTCGCATGTGAGACACAGCAGTTAGTAAATCCGTGTGTATCTATTAAGATACATGTCGGGTTTACTTAATTCTACCGGCAAATGTATTGTTTAACCCTTGCTTCCAACGTTTAATTTTCCTTTAAAGCCAGGGCAGACTTATGTAGAACACCGAAGTCAGATTAATACATCCAGGCATACCTCAGCATTATTGCGGGTTCGGTTCCGGACCACCACATTAAGTCGAATTCCACAATAAAGTGAGTCACATGAGCCAAAATGATTAATGACAAAAAATATGTACAGTACATTCATTTGGTGCTTAGAGGCCATTGCAAGTGATTAATTGATCAAATTTCAAATCAAATATTGTTGTGTCTGTGCAAAAAGGGACATGGAATAATTAGAGACACAAAGAAAATGTGCTGAAAGACTTGGATAATTGACACATCCTGTCAAGAGCAATAACTGCGAAGCGCAATAAAACAAGGTATACTTGTACATAGACATATATACGGTTCTAACAAAAAGGTAATGCACTAGCAGTAAACTTTTAATAGCCATATCGCGTATGATTTGTCTAGCTCAGACTTAATAAAAAGCCAATTCAGCACAAACGTGAATCAAACCCTGCAAATCAGTCATTCTGCAATTATCAATTAAAGCCTGTAAAACAGGCTAAT
The DNA here is from genome assembly GCA_036172795.1 of Pelodytes ibericus. Lineage (NCBI taxonomy): Eukaryota > Metazoa > Chordata > Amphibia > Anura > Pelodytidae > Pelodytes > Pelodytes ibericus. The sequence continues at coordinate 37,466,859 of CM069860.1, forward strand.
GAGGTGAGGTCACAGGGTGTGGTTAAGCGTCAAAGCATTTTTCTCCTCCCTTGAGGATAGGTTTTCTACACACACAGCAGCAGTAGCAAAGAGTGATGTTCTTTAAAAGCTGGCCTCTGTTAGATTTGTGGCTCATAAAAAGGTAGCAAACTTTTTTTTGTAAAATATAGCTACACACTATTAAACGAATATTTACAATGTAGGCGTTTTTTAAATGCGCGTTCAAGACAATAGTTTCTATTTTTCAATTGATTCCCACTGGTTGTTTAGTATTACATAACACAAGGGCTTTCCAAATACTTTAGGAGCAAAACTAGTTGTTTTTTCCCTGGAGCTAGGTAGGTAGTCGTAGAATGTCAGAGTTCTATGCATGACAGTATAAAAATTTAGGAGCCACCTGAAGCGGTTTTAGGAGCCATAGCTCCTGAAATTTGTCAAAGCCTTTATTACACTCACTCAGCTAAAACAAACAAAAACATTAAAGGGACGCTTTTAAGATGTAACTAGATTACTTGTGCATTTGAAACACAAACACACATATATGAAGACATGCCACAGTCCCCCCCCCCCTCCCTCTATGTTTGAATTAATTGCATATAAAAGTAAAAATAAAATTGGGTGTCCATTTTGAGAAGCTTACCCATGATGCAACATTCTCCAAAATCTTCCAGCCAATTTCACTTCACAACTGTGGCCAGAGATACGTTATGATGTCATAAAATACACCCCGGCTCTCTTATTGGCTCCTGTGTATTATAGTGGGCAGGACTAGGGGGCTGTGTACAACCTTTTTTTTTAACCTGCCTTCCAGGTATACCTCTCCCATTCAATGCAAGTCTATGATCAGAATTGAGACTTATAAACTGCATTCTGTGTCCCCAGCCCCAAAGTCACTGGAGGGGAGGGGTGGGGGGCACCCAAAAACACTATATCTCACAAAATTGCAGCACACAGTCACACGTGTTTAGTAAAATATTTCAGAAAATAAACTCGCATAACAAAAACAAAAGACTAATCTGAAACCAAAAATGCAAAATAAAAAAAAATTAAACCCTTCTCATCTTTTGGTGGGTTTAATTAAATTTAACACAAAGAATGGAGGAAGATCAATAAACAGATTTTTTTTTTTTTATATTTAAAAGGTTTTTAGCATAAATTAAAGTTCTGCCTAATCAGATGCAATATAACTAGAGTACATGCTTACACAAACAACCTATAAAAGGCAATTATCAGTGTTGGTTTTGATGTGGTAAGAATGTGGTTCGTTTTAAGAAAGGAAAAAAAAAAACCTCTTAATCCTGCTGTGTTGTAAATACACATTTGCTATAACAAGACATGCCCACAGAAATACATTGTTCATTGTAACAGGATTAGCGATTTTTCTACAATGGTTTTCGATTTGAGTTGGAAAGGCAATAGAATACCGTATGTATATTACATAAAGAATATTTTTCTCCGCTTTTTTTGCTAGGAAATAGTGTGTGGCATTGGTGTGTTCATTGGCTTTCTTGTAAAGCAGCTAGCACTTTTCTCAGTTTGAACAATGGCAAATTCCAGTTAAATGTCAGATTTGTATCAATACCCTAATTCCAGGAAGACTAATCATAATAATCAAAGAACTGCTTGAAACATCTGTTCTCAAGATGAAGAGTTGTAAAAACATGCCTGCTAGAAGCATTCAAGGGAAGAATTCTGTCATAAATACTCTGGTTCATCTGGTGATAACCCAGAGACGTTAGACTGCAAAAACATTTTTAGTGTAACCCCGGAAATAATGGCAATCACACGGTATTTTCTCGGCAAATAATTCTTGTTAAAAGCTTTAGAGTAGGTGGGTGAGGCAGACGAGCAGCTCCATTTTAAAACTGCCAAACTGGTGAATGGCACACTGATTTATATTTGTGTAGAATGACTGAATCAGAAATAAACCAAATTTTTTTTTTTTTTTTTTTTAAAGTATTGTATGATAGTACTCATAAGCCAACATATATATAATCCAGTCAGTGCGGAGTCTGCAAAAAAAAAAAAAAACCACAGCATCTGAACATCTGGCTAAATAATGACTTGTTCTTTCTGGAGTAATAAATATCCTTCAAAATGAGGAAGATTAAAAAAAAAAAATCAGGGGCTGACTAAGATTGTTACTTTGTGCCAACAGACAGCTCAGATAATAGACAGAAGGCACAATGATTTTGAAACCTCTAAATGAGCTCATGAGATGAATCATGCAGAGGAATGTGCTGGTTTAACAGGTAAGATCTCCTTTTGTTGTCTGCTACTGAGGATGTCCAGACAAGTCTGTGCTTCATTCTTATTCATTGATGAAAGCATTCAGGGATGGACCACTTTCCATAACATTATGCAAAGTATCAAATCAAATACTACATTAATAACCATGTGAAAACAATGTGTGTATTTTAAACTAAAAGCAGTGATCTTGGAGTAGGTTTTAATTAAACAAGCAGTCACACAGTTATGGCTCGAGTGTGGTTATTGGTTACATTTTTGCCAATAGAAAATCTCCTGACCAGCAGACTATGGTTCTCTTCAACTCGGTGCCATAAACAAAAGTGTTGCAAGGAATATGTTTGCACAGCAGGAACATGGATGTTGGACACCATTATTACAACCTTAAAGGGACTATCACCTGAAAATTGTTTTTATTGTAAATGTAGAGCATGAAAAAAAAAAAAAAAAATATATATATATATATATATATATATATATTGAAAATGACCAATACATTGTATTATCCAAACTGCAAGCAAATGCCTAAATTAGGGAAAAATGTGTTTAACATGTGTCGGTGGAGTCTTCTGCTTATGACCTCACCTGTGGCTTTTCCCCATGGAAAAGTCGTTCATTTGCATACCATGCCATGGGTCATGTGATAAGCAGGATACTCCACAGACATTTATTCAAATGTTATTACATACACATTTAAAACAAATTAGGACACCTAATTTAGGCATTTGCTTGCAGTTTTACTATTACAATGTATAGACTATTTTCAATATCTTTTTATGCTTTACACACAGAAAAAAAAAATGGTCTGGTGACAGTCCCTTTAATAGAAAAATTGTACATATTATAGATATACAAGATATTTAAAGTGCAATTGTGGGTACAATTGCACTTTAATATACTTTTGTACATCAATTGGGTACTTTATTTGTATTCTTTCATTAAAGCCTTTATATTTCAATTTCACAAGTTTTTTGTGCAACAGTTGTCTTTTAATTGTTTGTGGCTGCACTTACTGGTGAATGTAAACCTGTGAGCAAATTGCTACAATTTATGCTGCCCTGGACTAGTGACCACTTGCAAACTCACAATACATCAAACAGTTTTACGAACTTCAAATTTCAGCAGATGTTCCAGGGTTCTACAAGGACTATTTGAAAGGCTTGATTTTTTTTGTAGGTGGGGAGATGGCTGTAGTTCTCCATGCTACCAACATGTGAGTGGACATGACTTGTGAAGATACAATTCCCAAAACTAGGAATGTCTCCTGCTAGTAGGGCTGCCACCTTTTCTTCAAAAAAATACCGGTCCTGGTACTGTTTCCATAGACTTAACATTGGCCTGATTTTTTACTAGCAAAATACCGGCCAGGTGGCATCCCTACCAGCTAGAGTATGCCTACATTTGAAATCCAATCAAAATCACCCAAGGATCTTGTCCAACCTTTAACACATCTTGTCCCATTCAGGATGTTAGTCATTGTTCATTGTAACAGGAAGTAGCTGACAAAGCCATGAGTAGGGTTTGATATCCATATTTAATAACATTGGTCCCTTACAGGAAGCAGTTGATCCAAAGTGCATCAACAAGCTGGGAGGTTGAGTTGCAGTTGATAAATGACTTCTCAAATTCAATACCAGCTCTCTAGAGCTAACATCTGTTTTTTTAGAAACAAAAAGGTAATTGAATTGTACATTTAATGTTTTGGGAAAAAAGTGATTCTACAAAAGGTGTTGATTTTTTTTCTGAAAATGATTAAAACTGTATTTGTTTACACCTTCTCCTCTCATAAAATTAAATAATAAAAACCATAACTTTGAACAGTAATATTTTAGTTGGCATCCTACTCCTATTGTCTCATAGCTGCAAAACTAAGATGGTCATGCAGATGGTATTCCACTGGGAAGGGATACTAAAATTCCAAATGGCAATGTGACTTTTGTTCACAAAAGGTTGCAATCACGACAATAACACAGACTAAATAAGCATAACAATGTGGGTTAATTATAAAAGTCAATTATGGAGGTAAACTTCTAGTAGAGGAGCAATCACTATGGAAGCCAATGGGATGTTCCTGCTGCTTTGACCACTTCTAGAAGTTTACCCCAGAATTTATAATTAACACCCAATATCCTGGGGATATAGTAGTAAATGGCAAAAAAAAAAACCTTCAGATATAAACTCCCATCAAATCTATCCAGAAATGAAATACACGTGTCCAATTCAGTTTATGGATTACTGGAAACAAGACCACGCATGTCTACATAATCCAGAAAATCTAACTATGATTACGTTTTAGTGGTTTTGCCGAAATTTAAATAGTAGATCCCACTAACAGGACAAAAAAAAAACCCCATGGATCTACTTTATATTGGGAACGCAGTGCAAGAAGCAATGCTTTTGGTCCCCTGCAAGCCACCGTACACAACAAGTTTAACAGGTAACCACACCCCATGAAAGACTACTCGAGTGATTTAGCCAAGTATTACCGATCTACACACACACCATTATTAGCACAGAAGTTTAAAAGCACGAAGCGAACTCGAATTCGTGTAAGGGGGAAAAAAAGTATCAAAAATAGCTTAAAACATATCCCCACCACAATTTTGAACAAGATTTCAAAGAAAGAGAAAAGAAAAAAAGGTGTTAAACAGAATGTTTTATATATATATATATATATTGAGAATAAAGGACACAGATTGGCCACAGGAAGATGGAATGCGGAGAGATCTTGAAATAAAGGAAAAGATTGGGATCAGAGCGCAGTAGGAGAGAGGACAGGAAATAGATGCCGTAGTATCTGGAGTAGCTGCGCCTCACTTTCTCACGCATCTCCCGTTCAGTGTCCAGGTCTCTCTGCAAGTGCTGCGCTCTGTCTTCAGCATCGTCGGCCTGCTGCTGTAGCGTCTGGATCTTTCTCTTTACTGCTTCCAGGGTGTTGAGATTAGTCATTCTGTATCTTGTTGTAGCACAAAATCTAAAAGGCTAAACTGAAGTACCTACACCAGAAATCACACTTCCAAGTTCCCTTTTGATGTAATTCTCTAAAAAAATGTTTTAAAAATGTCAAATATAAAAAGGTTAAAGTGCAACTAGCAGCTGAAGGTCAAATTGAATGAATATTGCACGAAAATTGTATATAAAAAACGTTAAGCTCCAAAAGGCTTGCAATAAAAATATGTAGAAAAATATTGCACTTGTAGGGGGAAAAAAAGTGTACTTTACGCCAAGCGGCTGAAATCGTAAAAAAAAAAAAGGATTGTCCAACGAAAAAAAAAATATATATATTTATATACAAATGATTTGCACCTTGTATTTTGGATATGGAGCAAAGCGAAAATAATAAATAAAAAAAAAAGTTTGATCAGTGTAATAAAGGGAATTTGGAAGCAGATTCCGAACCTGTGGCTTGCTCCCTGCAGAATGAATGCAGTCAATGAGTTACTGCCTGGAATTCTTGGGTGAGGTCATGCTACGGAGTGGGCGTGTCTACAAAGGGGCGGTGGGTGTAGTGATGTCATCAGCAGGGGGTGTTTCCATTGTAAAATATGCAATGGTTTTCGACTTATTTGGGAAAGAAAATGTGGATTTCTCTTCCCTCTCCCGCCCCTTGCTTTGTGATTAAGGCCTCTGATGGAAAGTTCAGGCAGCTCCCAGGGCCTGTCTGTCTTCCTGCTGGCAATCAGCATAGGGAGAAAAGGGATATTCGTTTTTTTATTGTCCTGTGGCAATACGTTATTTGTAAATTAGGAATGCTATAAATGTGTGATTGTGAAATAATTAGTTGCACATTGTTCAGTGTTATATTTATACTTGTGTGATTAAACACAGAGGATCATAATACTTTTGATAAAGAGGCCTTTGGATCAGATGTGGCCCTCTTGGATTGTTGTGGATCACCTAGCCTGATACAAAAAACATTAGGTTATGTTGTATAGCTTCTCTTTTTCATGCCTCTGTGTTAATGAGTTTGGTATTTTACTGGCAGGCCATTCAAATATTGGCTTGTTAAAGTGGCACTAAACTTTGTTTTTAACTTTTGCTTCATTAACCCCTTTGTGACGCAAGATGATTGCGTCCCAAAAGACGCATGCACCAAAACGCCACTTTTCGTCCCTGGCCACTGACTGATCACAAGGTGATTGGTAACCAGGGACAAAATGGGTGAGACCTTCTTAATAGACCCTGTGGGTCGCTTTCAAAAAATCGCGAGACCTCCCGACATCATGTGTGACATCACGGAGGCGTGCCTGAACCCAGAAGTTCGGTGCCCAGTGTGGTTCAGAAAAATGTAGCTGGTGCTCACTTTGAGCATCAGCTGCATTATCCCTGTCAGACTGCGGCCACTCAAAGTGGACTTGCAGTGGGATCCGATGCTGGATGTTCAATGTTATCTGAGCGTCTTTTGGAACCTTTAAATTAGGATGGAATAGAATGGCCTAGCGTCACAAAGGGGTTAATAGACGCAAAAATGAAAAACTTAGTGCTGTTGCTCTAGAGTAAACCCGATGTGTACCTTTGCAGATACATGCAGATTTACTCTGAGCTCTACCTCTCAGCTGAGGTAGAGCTTAATCAGAGCATGACCTTGCACTGCTCTTCTGATCGTGGTCTGTCAGGGCTACAAGTCTCTTTCTGTTAGTGCAGAGATAGACCTTTGTTTTCAGATGCTACTGACAGAAGGGACCGAGTTAAGGTCCCCTCTGTTGGTGGCATGTGAAAATGGAGGTGTAAAAGACTCTGACAGACGGACACCACTGCTGTTCAGAGAATAAACGGACATGTACCTCAAAAAGTACATGCCAGTTTATCCTCAAACTAGACAACTGCTTTTACACATAATTTTTAAACTATATAGGGTCTTTTTTTTTACCATTTTTTATTGTGTAACAGATTTTTCAGGTCAAGGTTTGAAAAAGTGGGTGTTTTTTTCATCATATTTTAGATTGTTGTTGTAGCAAATTTATATGATGAAAATGCTGGTATCTAAAGAAAGGCCTTTTATTGTTGTAGAAACCTCATATAATATGCATGGGTACATTATATGAGAAATAGAAAAAATTACAGCTAAACACAAACACCACAGCAATGATAAACAACAGTCCTGTCACCAAGGGGTTAACTAAATGGAGGAAATAGCGGGTATTTTTTTTAAAGAAAAGGTAGCAACCTTATATGTACTGGGGGTCATAGTTTTTTTTTACATAATTATGACCTTTTTTGTTCACGTGCTAAAAAAAAACATTTAGATGTATTTGAATATATTCTGAACACAAGTTCCTTTTCTAAAAACACAACTGCTGTTATGAATTTAGCAACACGTAGATTTTTATAAGGGGAGAGATCTACCAATCTGTCCTTTTTGCTTCATTTATATATATATATATTTATATATATATACCATTAACAACTTAATAATGCTTTTTTCTCCTATTCATATTTGACCTTTAGAAAATGTGCTATGGATCACTCCGGCACTCATGATTGTAGGCTTGTATCAGTCTGTTCTTGTTCTACTTATCAAATAGTCTTCTGTACTGAGCGCTGTGTAAATTGTTGGCGCTAAATAACTAAATGTAATGTAGTGGCCTGTTTAGTTTTTTTGTATGTCCCTTTTTCTTGGTTTGCAGGTAACCCTGGTATGGTAGCTGTCAGATGGGAAGCTTGGAATGTGGAAGAGGGTGTATACATGTATTGCCACACAATGCCCATTGTCTGTTTATTATGGAAGGCTGAACTTTTGTATGAGGTGACATGCCTACAAGGCAAGAGAGAAATGCTGAACAATTGTAAAAGTCACCAATTCATGTAAAGTAAACGTTGTGTGTTGCTATGTGTTTGATTGATCGGCCACAAAACAAAGCTTCAAGAAGTGTTTTGTATTAGTAACCAGAAAAAAAAGCAAAGCAAGTGTTGGAGAGAAACCCAAAGCACATCTGACCACAATGGGGAACTTGTACAATTCGTAGCACAGAAATATAAATAAAAGAAGAAGAAGATTTTTTTTTTAAAAAACTTGTTTAGCTTACCAGATTATATTTCATATGGCAGCTTTTAAATTACTCATCACACTTAAAAATTAGAAAAACGTATTGCCATCCTGTGTGGTCATGTTGGTAAAAATGTCCACTTAGAACACCTGGGAACATCTGAGGTTCTTCTAGCGGAGTCCTTCAGCAGTATAATGTTTGTGCATGTCATGTCTAAGGTGTATTACTGCATCCACAACTAAGGCTGACATTAAATACAAGTATCCCCTAAGTATTAAGACTACAATTGACCACTTCCCTACATTTCCTAAAAAATATTGAACATGTGAAAAGAATGAGACACAAAGTGATTAGGAGAAATGTATAAATACCTTAAATAAGAGCACAAAAGAATAAATCAAACAAACATTTCAATTTACATCCTAGTACTGTGAAAGGCAATTATTAGGTAGATCGCCAATACAACAACGTTGACTATTCTATAATAATGCAGATATAGAGTGACATATGACTGAAAGGTCAAAGAGCTATTCTAGTTTCTTGTTTCATTGGGGAGGCACTTTTGGGTGGTGGGCCTAGGCTATTCTGCAGAAAGGGCAAGTTGGGAATAAAGATTAGTATAAATACATACAGGTCCTACATACTATGATATGGTATCTTATTTTCACAAATAGGGGGGAAAAGTTTGAAAAAATGCTAGTTGTAATTCAAAAAGGCATTTTCTTTTTCAAATATCTACTCAAGTCTGGATTTATATTCTTTGTAGACCTGTAACATTGTTGGAAAATGAGGTATAAAGACTTTAAAAAAAGTAAAATAAAAAGATTTGAGTATAGGACATTTGTAGAAAATGATTAGCGCTCAAGCAACATTTGGTGGGATATGACCACAATAGGCAAATCTATGGGAGAGAGCAGAGATACTGACCTTCTTAAGAAGACAAAGGCATCAGAGTTATCAATCTCAAATACGTCCGGTAGCTCTCAACTTCAGAGTCTTGTTCCAAATAACTGAATAAACCTTCTTCAGTAGGTAAAATAATGTCAGAAAGTAGATTGCCAGAATCTTGATGATCTAGTTATGATGCATATGCATAGCCAGCTCTACACTTAAATGTAAGATGGAGGTAATAGTTTATAGCTAATGTCTTCTTTTCCAAGGATCACAAAGTGAAAATCCCAGCTCATATAAAATGATAAGCATGTGCTGCTTATTTTGCATTGAATCTCCTTGAGGCTTACTTTCAACTATGTATGGAACCAAGTGGCTAAGCTGCATGTTTCTATGTTTTGTTTTATGCTTTACAACAATTGTTGTGGCACAAAAAGCAAACAAGGAAAAATATAAAGATGTAATCATAGCAAATTGTTTTGTGGTCTGGTTCTGTAAATCCAAAACAACTCTACAGGGCATAGCCACTAACTTTGTTACTTTTGCTTTCAAATCTATGGATCATGTACCAAAAATGGGTTGAAGGGATCTAGCAATTTGAAATCTTGCAACCAAACTCTCAGTTAGCCAATAAATGGTATCATTTTAACCTTATTTGTTTCCTGTTTTTTCCACGGCTAACACAGTACTACTCCTTTAGCTGTACCAAAAATGTATTAGTAATAATAATTTATACAGGATATATTGTACTTAGAATGTACATGTTTAAGTTTCAGGAAATGCTGTGCCATTTCACATCGGTTTAATTCTCCTTTCTCTATTGGCAGACAGAATATCTCAGGAAACTTGAGTACTTACATCCCACAAGCCACATTTTAACTCCCTTCCCCTGTTGAACCAGATTACCAGAGTTAAAGCAGTTACATCCTGTGAAGGTTTAATCCATCAATTGTCAACTTTCTTCCCACTATTTCTAGTTCAGTTGGCCTTTAACTACCTGTCAATAAAGCTCTTATTGTTATGGCTGTCAATATAATGGTAAACAATAATAACTGTATTGAAAATAAAAGTACACTTTCTATTTAAAGCAGTGATATATTTAAGAACATGTTTCCATAAATAGAAATGCTGTGAGAATCTTGTTTGGCAGTAACAAGAAATGGAAAATACATCTTTAGATGTAATTTCCCATAATACTTCTGTGTGAATTTTAGAACAAGCCTAAAATAATTGGTAAATTTGTGGTAAAAATAATTTACACCCCTGAGAAATAACATTTTTTGATACGGCTGCACTCTCTGTAGAGATCAAACATACTTACTTAGAATAAAATCATTTTCCAATATTCATATTCATTATCCCTTTAACAACCAACTATACTGTTTATAAAATAAACTACTGAAACATGAAATATCATACCATGTTGAGCTCCTTCTCCTTCAATAGTACTATCAGGGGGCAGACATGTTGTGTAGAATCTTAGGCCAGATGTTTCATGAAGGAACATCTTACCCAACATGTCACCCACCCATGCAGTGTAATACAAGCATAAGTGTCTCTATAAGGTAATTCATTTGTATTCTTTCCTCAAAGCATTTCTATTTAAAATGCCTAAACTCTGTCCTCTAAGATTGAAGTGAAAACTTTTATATGTAATTCTATTTATGTAATTCTTTCTACTCCTGAGGAACATTATCCTTGGGTATTTTTCAGTGGAACTTCACATCTACTTAGTCTTTCAATTTTTTAGAAACACAGATATGTTTAATTCTTTAACTGCAGTTTTCTAGTTCCTCCTATTTAAACAAATCTCTATAATTCTTAACAGCAGCATTATTGGAATTTGACTCTCAAGCTGTATTTTTTGTCTGTTGTGGTTACCAACCAAGATTCTCACAGTCTAGTTATTTTAGGATAACATCAGTTCCACTGTTCCAGAAAAGTAATAACCTAAGATTAACAACTTACTTTTCTGGATTAGCAGGTTTATAACATATGATCAGTCATTAGCAACCAATTATCGATCATTAACTGCTAAATATGTTGGTAAGTAGAATATGTAAGGCATGTTATGTTTTCTGAGATAAACATATAGTTATAAAGTATTTTTGTATGTCCTGAGAAGATGATGTAACTGTATAATAAGATGATAAATATCGCTAAATTCCATTTTTCCTGCTAGTTGGTGTTCTAAATGAAATCTCTATTTAGTTATGCATAGGTGTAAGATGACATCATAGTCAATTCAGATGCATGAAGTATGTCATTCTGCCCCCAGTGATGTCATGTGGAAATATAATCTACCAATGTACTTTACATAAAGAGAATCTTCTTTTAGCTGTCATTAAATTGTATTGTGTGTTTTCTATTGTTAGGATTTATAAATTAAGGATCAGTATTTATTTTGCAGCTCTGTGCCATGGGGAACATATACAAATAGAGATATAGGGTGAGCAGAATGTGTGGAGTACATGTTTGGAAATATGAGTATCACTAAGTTCACTCATGAATAGGGGAGGGCTGGCAATTGTTGACCTAGGGGCAAAAAAAAAAATGTAGTTGGCTTTGGTGCCACTTTATGAGCCCACATGATATCATCAGAGGTAGACACACATACACATGCAAGACAGATAAGATACAGAGATTAACAGGCAGAAAAAACAGCTGTATAGAAAGGTCGAAAGTGTTACCGAATGGGACATTTAAAAGTGAAAAGTGGGACAACCTCAGCCCATTGAGTGAAATGAGAGAACAGCCCAGGGGAAATTGCACTCTTGCCCCCCTTGCCATGAGCCCTGCTCATGAATGGTCTAGAGCATTGGTTGATTGGTGTGTGAGGTTGCATTGATGTGCAGCATGTAAGACACTGATCAGTCAGTCACACATGGCCAATGCGTTGCTTAATCAGTCTGTGCATTTGTACTATTTTGTTGCATTCATGGAACCTGATTTGAGAGAACCAAAACAATGGAGTTAAAATCTGGGACTGCTCTGCATGAAGGACAACTGTCCTAAAAAAATAAGTGATGTTTAGTGGAACGATTGCTGCTCGTGTAGAAATGCTTTAATAAACAAATACAAAAAAAAGTAGCTTACCGTTTAATTAACCATCTTGTCATACCAAAATGGAACAAAAGACCATGCACTGTCAACTCTACACCCCAATCCAGTGTTCTTTCTTCACCGGGTTATATTGCTCTTGGTAAGCTTTCACACTCCGTATAGCTCTATCGAGGTGTGGATATGGTTATGATTTTTTTTATACCCTACATTCACAATATAACTAAGTCAATTAGGAGAGATTTCTGAGTTGAGAAGCATCTGCTGATTCGCTGAGACCTCCTTCGCTCAGTGTTCTCATTCTAGTACTCTGTGCAAGTTCTATTGCGAGACTGTCCCCGGCTATCCGGAACATGTGGTCACCCTATAATCCTGACCATTGTCCTGATTTTGACAAATCTGCATAACTGCAAATGGATATGACTGGTGCTTCAAGAAGGAACACTCCCACCAAAAGATGAAACGTTTTTTTTATTTTTTATTTTGTATTGTTGTTTTCAGATATGTCTTTTGTTTTTGTTATGTGACTGTATTTAATAAAAAATGTAACTAAACAAGTGTGACTGGGCACCGCCATTTTGTGAAGTATAGTTGTTTTGGGTGCCACCCCTAGTTTAACTCCAGCTTCATATAATCATTAATGCCATTATGTAATATCCCACATAGGGTGATCTATATATGCCTGAGAAAATGTTCAGCGGGTATATACTTCATGATTCAAATTCAAAGATTTTAGAATGGATGTAGATGTTATGTCTGCAATTTGAGTTTTGCAGGGTTTAATCCATTCAGAAAATTTTATTTCATTTTAGGAGCCAACAGAACTATTCAGTTGCCAGACAACAGCACATACACACAATCACGCAAGCGTACACATATCACACAGATATAGTCACACAGACAGTCACACACAGAGAGGCTGTCGCAAGCACAAAGGCAGATATACACACACAGTCATGCATACAGACGTTTCACCCACAGCCATGCTCAAATAGCAAGAAACAGTCACATAGACAGACATAAACAGTCGCATTAACAGACCGAAACAGTCATAAGCCAGTAGTTTATGATTTAAAAAAAAGAAATCATTCAAAAAAAGTACATCATACAATTTTTTGCTGCTTTACCTCAGTGAAGGGAACTAGATCACTTCTGCTCCAGCCTGGTCTGTGTTTCTTACACAGGCATAGACCACCTTCAAGTGTCATCCTGCTTAGCTCCCGGATGTCACATGACACAAGGCGCCCTGACTCTAAAGAGTGGTGCACAAAGGGGCAGACTGCCCACTTGTGCAGACTGGGAAAAAATCGTTCCCACCGGTGAGAGGTACAATGTAGATGGCAATACCCTTGCTTCAGGTCTAATTTCCTGGTCACCATGGCGACCTGGATTTATAAAGCTCACTTTTCATTATTTTCACAAATAGTATGGATGCATAAATTTTAGAATATCAATGCCATCTCTCTTCAAGAAGTCAACATTACTGTGGCACTGGTCACAAACCTTCCGGTTGCTCCTGCTTGCAATTATTTAAAAACAAAAGTGTGCATAAAATTGTCCTTAAAATCTCTGCCTCCCCACAAGTGCAAAACAGGATGTTTAAAAAACGTGCAATCACAGTCCATTTATATAGGTAAGTGATAATAAATACTATTAATAATAAATAATATTGTCAATGTCAGACAAGTAGGGTTGCCACCTTTTCTTCAAAAAAATACCGGCCTTGGTACCGTCTCCATAGACTTAACATTGGCCTGATGCCAATCTTTTACCGGCCTGGTGGCAACCCTACAGACAAGCAGTGATAGCTCTACGATACATGCAAAATAAGCAGATGCATAGGGTCCCCACTCAGCTCATATGGTAATGCACCATGGGTTAACCATGAGAAGACTCTATACCGCATGGGGCCTAGTTTCCTGACACGTATTGTGTTTAGGCCCTAAAAAACTTAGAACCTCTCTTTCCAACAGTTATGGGAAACTGCGGGGATAGGACAAGATGGGGCAACTTAACCTGACATTTTCCTCCATATGATCTGCAAGTTGTTCATGTATCCCATATATCCCAAAACAATAATCTACAAGCAAAGGTTTTAAAAAAAAAAAAAGAATTCAGTGAGCGTGAATAATACTAGAAAGCTAAAACCAGATTGCACAATCGTGGAGTAAATAATCAATCTTAAAAATAATATCAACATGGTTTTCATTTATCACACAAACGACCCTTCCCCCATCTTCACTTTCCTTCCCCCACCTCCACTGCTGATAAGAGAAAAATAGAAGTGAGGTAGATCACATTCTTGTGAAGTGTGTCATTTATGAGAAAAAAAAAAATCTTTGCTGCTGGGTATATTGGTACGTCACAGCATCCTGGCCAGGAATTAGCTCTTTTTTTGGCTATAGGCACTTTTCCCTTCTATGTGTAATGGAGCACTAAGTAAAATGCCGTCTCACGCTTTGGCTAACACTTCCTGTTTATACAAGAAACGCTTGCAAATTACCAAAGGAAAACAAAAAATCCATTTTTTCCCGCTGTAATTGATGTCAAGCCCATAGAAGGTTATACTTTTCTTGCAGTTGAATGCAAGGAATCACAGGATTGCACACATCTCAGTTTAGTCTTTTTAAACTTATTTTCACAGAATTAAACCATAATGGGAACATTTATCTTGCTGTAGTATTTACACAGTATGCAGCACCTCCCTGCCTTTATTTTCCATTTACAGTAAAAACAATCATGTGAATGCCAGATAACATTTGGAGATTCTTAACTTAGCCCATTTTAAAAATATCTGTTGGGGTGTGGAAATTAAATAGTTTTTCCAACAAAGTGCATTTAGTTACAGTGCTATGATGTTAGTTTTAAAAAACGTACAGAAAGGAAAATGATACTTGTTTTAACCCTTGCTTCCTAATAGAAAGCTAAAATGTTATTTTCTTTTATATTAAGTAATCCCGATGTGTATCTTTAGAGAAATAGGTGGGTTTATGCTTAGCTCTGCCTCAGAGGTGAGGCAAAGCCGGTCAGGAAGTTGGCATGCTCCGCTTATCTGTAGTGTTCTCTCTCTGCTGGTGCATTAGCAGCGCTATATTTAGCGCAAGGCAAACAAGGGAAGTGCCTAGGGCGGCATTTACCTTGTGTGCCTGGGGAGGCAGCGTCAATAAAGCAACCAAACCTTTTAAAAAATGCTGCCTGTTCAGCTCCCTGTGCGGTATGATGGGTGGTTGGCCACAGATATCATACAAGCGTTGGGACACATGACCTTTTTGGCACTCATCAGTTAAACCACGTAGGACACCATGCTGTTTGCCACTAGACACCAGGGAACAGCGTTGACCAGGGTAAGTTCTGGGTAGCTGGGTCCATGTAACAGAGGTAATGGGGGCATGTAATGGGGTGATGGGGCGATTATTGGAGGTGATGGGGGCATTTAATGGGGCAATGGGGGTGTGTAATGGAGTAATGGAGCATGTAATGCACCACTGTACATTAGCAGTTAGAGACTGTCTGCGACAGCCACAGCCTGATGCTTCCTAGGAAATATCATGGCTGCAGTTCAGAGAATAAACCGGCAGGTGCCCTAAAAAGTACATATTGGTTTATCCTAATACTAGGGCCAATCAATTTTTCACTTGTGCTTTTTTATTAGAAACCCACGTGAAAAAAAATGTTTAGTGGCACTTGAAGTGTCTTGCCATTTAAACAAGGACACTGTGCATCTGTGGCAGACATATATTTGGGGGAGAAAATTGATAAAAGTGTTGGGAAAGTAAAAAAAAGGTGCCATCACTGAGATCTTATGTATAACAGCAAATCCTGACACTTTTATTTGCTGAAATTGCTCTTCTGAGAACCATAGGGTGACTTTGGTTTTTAGCTCAATATAAGGCGCTTTTTCTTTTTATACATAGGCTCCACTAGAGCTGCAGGCAAACCTATGAAACAGTAAATTCAAAATATGCATGCGGGAGCGTGTGCTGAAACACAGTAGCTAATGCTACGCCTACGTAATATTTTTGAGTTTTCTGTAAGGATTATTTTTGAATAGCTGTATAAATCAATTTAGATTTTGAGTCATGCATGTGTACGGTCTGGCTTTTGTAACAAAGGCTCTCCTGTCTAATGGGATAACATGCTGACAGGGTGGCAGACGAGTTTGGGTGTAATACTACCACCATAGAGCGCATGAGAAGCCTGCTCATGATTTATGTGAGAGTGAGAGTACTCGCTCACTACTTTGCTTTTTATACTGTGCCACTGTGTTTATACCTTGAAATTGCACGTCTTTCATTGGCCTGATTCTCTGGGACATCGAAGGACAATGGATTCTGCTCATGTGCCCCTTTGGGTGCTGACACTCCCCGCAAGCCATGCATTCACTGTCACCCATCACTTTCAGGGCATGTTGGGAGGTATGAAACTATGACAACTACAAAACAGGAAGATAACCGATCTCGCAGCATTTCCCATAGGAAATGCTGCACAAATATCTAAAACAGGGGATTCCAACGAGTGGCCCATTTGAGAGCAAGATGAGGCCCACCTGGCATAACTGCCCATATTCTACTTATTACATTACATT
Source organism: Pelodytes ibericus (assembly GCA_036172795.1). Classification (NCBI taxonomy): domain Eukaryota; kingdom Metazoa; phylum Chordata; class Amphibia; order Anura; family Pelodytidae; genus Pelodytes; species Pelodytes ibericus. Next base: position 37,483,629 of record CM069860.1, read on the forward strand.
ACCATTTATTTATATAGTGCCAACAATTTACATACCGCTAGATACAGAGCATAGAAGGGAACTACATACTAAGTTAGACAAAGTAGAACAGACTGCTACATGAGGTAGAGATCCCTTCTCGCAAGCTTACAATCTAGATGAAATGGGGTACATGAGACACATAAGGGAGTGAAGAGGACAGAGGGAATGTAGTTGTAGTAATAGTAATGTGGAAGGTTGGCAGTAGGTGAGTTTGGCCAAAGAGTATGTGTGTGCGTTCTAGCTGGATCAGTTGTAAGCTACCTGATCTTAACAGTGATTGAGGACAGCGAGAGCTAGGTGGGAATTGGTAAACCAATCGGTATGCTAGTTGGATGGGTAGTAAGCTTCATTAAAGAGATGAGTTTTGAGGGACTTTTTAAAGTTTGAAAAGGAAGGAGAGAGCTGGATGCTCTGCGGAAGGGAGTTCCAAAGAGAGGGGCCGGCTAGGGCAAAATCTTGGAGGTGCGAGTGGGAAGAGGTGATGAGGTAGGAGGAAAGACCCACTGAGGAGCGCAGAGGACGTGAAGGGAAGTATCACGAGGGAGGAAATATACGGAGGGGCCAAGAAATGGAGGGCTTTGTAGGTTAAAGATAGAGTTTTACATTTGATCCTAGAGCAGACGGGGAGCCGGTGGAGGCATAGCAGAGGGGAGCAGCTGAATCAGACCAATGAACTCTATAAATTTACACTTTTATTTGAATACAGTTAATTTAAACGTGTTTTGAACTGTTTTTTTGCATTACTGCTAAATAACAAAACATTTTTCTATGGCTAACAAGCTATTCTTCACCACTGAATTTTCCCAACATTAGCATTTCTAATTGTGAGGCCTACTTCAGAAAAAAACTCCCCTGGACTGAAATAGAGCACCAAAATAGTAAAAGAAAGGGAACAGTTCAGTGAGTATAACTGATATTAAAAAGGTAAGACCAAATTGCATAATATCATGTTGCGTAATCTTAAAAAATTATATGAACAGGTGAAGAGCTGCCTGATCCCAGCAAGGGAAAGGCTTTATTACTCATTTCTATTTTAGTGAACCTATTAACTAACATTCATTTATAGTACAGTGACTTTCAACAATAAATAAAGATTATTAATCAACTTATGTATGATGTATCTATTCTGTATCTTTAAGAATTATTATTTTTTTTAAATGAAACCAACATAATGCAGTCATTTCAGTGCACTGCCATACAGTAGAAAAGAGTACACGTGTGAAATAGTAAATAGCTCCAAACCATTTATTCTAACACTGCTTAATAAACATATCTGACTTCATCATGATTCCTGTATGACATAAAGCCTTGAGATTAAACTGGTGGCCCAGGGATTGATTATGTCCATACGTTCTATGGTGTTACATCAAGAACAGAATAATTGCTTCTGCATGGTAAAACAAATTTGACTTTTTATCAATGCTGCCTAGAAACACTGAACAAACTCAGACACATAAGGAATGTGTTGTATCCTTTCCTTCCAGATTTGAGTGGTATCTGCAGCTGTGTACCGTGTGAAGATTGACAGAGTACTAATCACCAATATCTTTAGGATATGCAAAACCTTTACTGTTGACAGGAGATGTTGCAACGTAATGTTGCAATGTATATGGCCTCAGGCACATTTACAAGAAAAAAGCAAAGCAGATAGATCCAATGGGGTTTATTAATAAAATATAATTCTGGTGCAAAGTACTAAAAGTGAAGAAATCACTATGTAAACAAATGAAATGTTCCTGCTGATTAGACAACCTTTAGACCTTTGTCCCAGAAATGAATTTTAAAAATAAACCCCAAAGTATCCCTTATCCGTATTTCCTAAATGGCTGTCTTTTTATACCTAAACCTTTCATTCAAGTCCCAATTCATACCCAAGCCCTTCAATTCTGGAGTGTCCCTTTACTCTTCAACAGAATAGGAGTCATTCATAAATGTCTATGTATAAAGCAAACTCCCAACAAATCTTTTGAGTCTGAGCTGCTTCTGCTGGTTACATACTTTTTGGTTGTCCTGGCACTCATTGCACCAGAGCATCCAATGTATAAAAATCTGATTAGTGTCGGTGAATCTCCATCAAACACTGTTTGGCGGAGGTCCTTCTCCCATACTGATGGGAGTGTCAGGGTTTATAAAAGCGCAATTGTCATTTTACATAACAAACGGTGATTGTGTGTGTGGTTTTTTTTTTTTTTATCTCTCCCAACACTTTACAGTGAGAGAAGTTTTTATACATGACCCCCAATTTCTCATGTTTATACATTTTTTTTAACAGAGCTTCATAGCAGTAAAACATCCACCAATGTATTGTTATGCATTTGGAAATGTAAATATTACTTTTTGCAAAAACAATACTTGGATTTTTTTCTGACATCTATTTTTAGGAGTTAGAAAGTCCCATAAAAATACTCAGTAAAGTCCCATCAACGGCCACAACTTGAACTACTTCCTAGAATTTCAAAACTACCCACTGAACCTTTGCAAGCTGTTTATCAATTCAAAATTATACAGTGGCTTTCATAATACAAATTATTTTTTTTACATATTTTTCTATAAGCAAAACTGGGAAACTGGAAAGTTTATCGGAATATTAATATTTTCTTCAATTACTTATATGACCCAGAATCATGATTCTCCTATTTAAAGTGAAATAAAAACCTCTTTTACATATAAGAGATTATTAAAGTATCTGTACAAGGACATATGTGTCCGTGGCAAGGTCTGTTAAGGTTGATAGAACATCATTACATTGTTCATCATACAGTCCAGTAAATGTCCACAGTGAACATTCAGCAATGGCTGAAGGCGTAGGCTTTGCTTTCACCAGAATTTATTTTATTTACAATATTTTTCCTCCTAGTCTTGCAAGAGTTTCCTGATTGATGGTGTCCAGCACCTGGTTCCCCACTTGTAGGCTATCTAGTATTCTTCTTTATTAAACATCTATTGAATGCAGCGAAGGCCCTTATATCACTTCACTGGGGCAGCTCCGTCACACCATCCTTTCAGAAATAGATCCAAAGATAGCAGCTAGAGCAGATAACCAAACTAAACGCCACAATAAAATCATCCGAATTGTAAGGCAAGGGGATCCTTCAAGGCACTGTGCTGCCTGGGGTGAAGGATGAAAATCTGCTGCTCCAAGCAAAAAAAGTATATATCACAATATTAACAAAATATTTTTTTTCCAAGGGCTTACCCCTCCCCCTCTCTCCTTGCCAGTCACAAAAATGCATTCCTCATTTTTATTGGTTCCTCTGCACCCATGACTTACCCCAGCACCCAGAATGCACTCACAGGACTTACTCCAGCACTCAGGTTTGCAATCAGGACTTACCCCAGCACATACTTTGCATTTAGGACTCCCCTCACCACCCACTTTTTACTCAGTACTCAATGCCAGCATCAACTTTGTACTCAGGTACTTTGTACTTTTGTGCACCCGCCGCACCTCTGTAGATGACACATGACATGCGGGGAGAGCAGCACTAACATTGTACTCCCTGTACAACGCGTCATGTGACACACAGTGCTCCAAAATGCGCCAAGCATGAGGGAGAAAAGCAGTAAGACTATGATTATTATGCACAGACTTCACCACTTGCACTGAAAAAAATTCATGGGCAATGGCCCCAGCCTGGACCATAATAGGGCTGGCTCTGGGGATCTGCCCATTTGCAGGCCCCACTATCCCTATTCTATATTTTTCTACCCTTTTGTCTCCTTTATTCCTGTAAAATGTTTCCTGTTATAGTATTTATTTATTATTCAATATTTAGACAAAGAACCCTGCCGGCTATCAAAATATTTCTAGTGCTGGTGGTTCCACCACAACTATATATGTATTTGTAGAAGTAAAGGGGATAAAGAGAAGCACAATGTAATAGATCTTATATGACTATGACCATATATACTTCCATATAAAAGTGCAATATATATATATATATATATATATATATATGTATATATATATATATATATATAGGACTCAACTTAAGAATAAGACAAAAAAGAACAGAAGAAAATATCTTAGTATTTTTACGTGCAAATATATGTGAAATTAATTACTTTTTTTGTCTTGATACTTATTAAGAGAGTTTTGTAGATGGGTATTTTGATTGAAAATTTCAAGTTTTCTTTCCAGGTGACCCAAAAATATAAAGAACAAACAATGTTGCTCTCTGTTGTGTACAGTTATTGAACAAGGTATATTATATAAAATTCGGAACCACAAAAGGGGACCAGTACACTGCTCTTTCAAAGCGTGTTGGTATAATATATCAGTTGTCTTCAATCATTATGTGGCACAGTGCAGATACAGATTCTCTTGGAGACGGTTTATGGGAAATGAAAGAAAAGGGGATGTATGCAACAATGGTGTAATAATATAGGAAACAATTTTATGTATAAAAATATCTAAAAACCTTACAAAAAAATGTGCGTACACTTCTGTAGCTCACACAGCACACAAGATTGGCAAAACCGGTTGACCAGGGTAACACACGTTGGTCCATCTCACCACGCGTTTCGCCTCATTATCTAATTTCGTCCTGTATTGTCTGTCCCTGAATTTTTTTTTAAACTAATGAAACTGACTTACAAAAAAATAAATCCGAGATGGAATGATAGATTTTTCCCTCCCTACTTCACTGTTAATTGAAAAGATCCCATAGAACATCTTAGCAGCTCACCACAATGAGCTGTGCTTGGATCCCCCTACACCCGCTACATTTTACCCAATCATGCTGTGCCTGAACTTACGGGTTTGGGTGCACCTTCAAGACGTCACACGTGATATTTTGGCATGGACTCACAGGGTCTATTAAGACTCTGATCGGGGCTCTGCCATTGTGTTCCTGGCTACCGATCACCTTGTGATCAGTGACCAGATACTAAAAGTGGCATTTTGGTGCTTGCCTTGTCTGGATGCAATCACCATGCGTCATGAACTGGTTAAGAGCTTTATTTCTTCGTTTTTAGAATAGCTTATGGAGTCTACTCAATAAAGAGAACTGCAGGGAATTGAGATGGGAATTTCAAACTTTAGGCCAAAGTAGCAGAGTTGGAAAAATGTCTCTAATGCCGTTGAGAGGGGATAATTTTTCCAACTCCCATCTCAATTCTCTCTCTCTTTATTGAGTATACCCTTATATGTTTTAAATAGTACCTGCCTCATGTGGCTTATGTCCTGTATAGAATAAAGCCCTATATCTCTTCTGATAACCTTGCTTGTAAAAATATATAGCTTGGGTAATTCTTGTCACTTCATACTGTTATCACCAGACAGATTAAGTGATCAATTTGCCTCTTGAGATAATACTAGGCGTAAGTTTCAGATAAGATATAATTATTTATTTCACCACAGGAGAAAGCGTTAGCATAGTGAAACAAACCCACCCAGAAAAAGTACATCATGGGAAGTTCTTTGAAAAATAATTTGACTTTTGGATTAGTGGATGAGTCTCTATTTTGTCTTAATTATTTACATGTTCTGTTCTCAAGAAGACCCATACAACTAGGATAAAAATGTATAAAAATATATTATAGCAATCAGGTGCTAATCTGTGCTTAAAGGGACTGTATAAGCTAAACAATGTTTTACTGTGCATATAGAGAATAAAAATAATCTGTACATTGTGTTAGTTAACTTTCAAGAAAATGTCAAAATTAGGAGAAAAATGTGTTTTAAATGTGTCTGTGCAGTCTTCTGCTTATGACATCACAGGTGGCTTAATATGCAAATTACACATTTCCCATTGCAAAGCCACTCATTTGCATATCAAGGCACAGGTGAGGTCATAAGCAGGAGACTCCACAGACACATTTAAAACACATTTTTCTCCTAATTTAGGCATTTGTTTACAATTTTGCTAACACAATGTAAAGATGACTCATCATTCATCAATCATTTTTTATTCTCGGCATTCACATTTAAAACAATGTTTGGGTTATCCAGACCATTTAATTACATACATTAATATTCTGTAATTTCATTTCCAAGTAATGGCCTTTCAGTGGTGATTGAGAGCTGGTGCCGAAAAAGACTAAAATGAAGACAGCATCTTTTTATGATCATTCTTATTCAATGTCACAAAAGGTAAAAAGAATGTGGCTAGAGATACAAGTGAAGCAAGTTAAGAAATGTTTCCGATTCTTTTCAGGATTGCAAGGAAAAAGGCAAATTTTATTAAGACTAAAACACAATGATATCTATTACTCAACAAAACATAAAAATAATTAGGAGTTTAGATAAATGTTTTCCACATAAAATATATATATATACTTTATAAACTTTTCCACATGTAGTGTGTTGCGTTACATATTTTGATAGCACAGGGTATTTGTACTGCTGTGTTCCTGGAATAATGAAACAGAAATGTCAAATTGTGTAACAAATCTCGCCAGGAGGTTGTTCATGATGGGCTAAGTTGACTGAGCTATACCTAGGAGTGTTCATTTCATGGTAGGTATCGTCTAAAGTGGAATCAAGACCAAGTCATTAGAAAGTCTTCTCACCACCATTGACTTTAAACATCAAAATGTTGTAAACGTAACCAAGTACTTGAGACAACTTAGAGAGGCTCAGAGATGGTCAACATATAGTCAAGTTTCTGATTACCCCGGTCATTACTGATCTTCTGTTCCTAGTTATGGAGTGTTATCTAGGTTTCCTAATGGTCCGTTGACATCACACAGTCCATTTAAGCTAGAGTGAAGGAGTTATACTAGTGATGTCATACAGAAAAATGTTAGGGAGGCACAAAATGCCGACTCGAAGATAAGATAAATCACTACAGGCAGGAATTCAAGAGAAATGAGAAGAAAATATAATGCTTCTTCTGTTTTTCACATCACAGCCACTGAGTGCAAGATACTATGCAGGTATATACATTATATACATTTGGCAATGAAATCAGGAGAATTTGTGCAATTGAGTAAGAGTAAGGTTTTTTTTGTGGATATAAACTAAATAGTTGAATTGACATTGATGGGCACTTTTTACGTACCATATGGTCAAGCTGCTCCCGTAACAGCTCAATAGGTTGAGATACAGTGGCTGTGCTGGCCACTCCATTATAGACAGAATACCAGCTGACTGTTCTTCTCTAAATTGTCCTTGCATTGTTTGGTTCTGTGCTTTGGGTCATTGCCGTGTCTGAAGAAAATTGACTCCAGTCAAGCACTGTTCACAGGGTATGGCTTGGTGTCGCAAAATGGAGTGATAGCCTTCCTTCTTCAAAGTCCCATTTACCCTATACAAATATCCCACTTTGCCACTTTACCACCGCCAAAGCCCCCCAGACCATTACATTGCCTCCGCCATGCTTGGCACTCCTCCAGCATCTTTTCATTTGGTCTCACGAATGTTCTTCTTTGTGATAGTACATCTCACTTAGATTCATTTGTCTATTTTATGGTTTTTTTCAATCTTCCTCTGTTCAGTGTCTGTGTTGTTTTTCATATCATAATGTTTAATTTTTATTAGCCAAATCTGCCTAGAAGGCCCGCATCCCGGAGTTGCCTCTTCACCGTTGAGACTGGCGCTTTACAGGAACCATTTAAGGAAGCTGGCAGTTGACATCCTGTGAGGCAACTGTTTCTCAAACTAGACACTTATGTATTTGTCCTCTTGATCAGCTGCGCACCAGGGTCTTCTACTCCTTCTTATATTCTGGTTAGAGTCTTTTCCACTGTTCTGTTAAGGGAGTAATATACAGTATTGAATGAGATCTTCAGTTTCTTGGCAGTTTATCATTTGGAATGGTCTTAATTTCATAAAACAAGAATAGACTGACAAGTTTCAGAAGAAAGTTCTTTTCAATCCAGGGGTCGGTAATCTTGTCTGGCTCATGGGTCAGAAGTTAAGTCTTCTATTTGATTGTGGAATCCATATGCCAAAGGGCAGCGTGTGGGAGGTCCAGTATCAGTCACATTAAATTACTGGATAGGCCCACCAGGGATAAGTTGGCTTGCAAAACCCCTAATGTTGACCCCAAAGTGGCCCAATTTCTGACAAAAACAGGCTGGAAGTCCAGAAAAGGTCTGGATTATGCTCTGCGCAGCTGTCAAGATAGGATCCTGGATGTTATGTGCCTCCTGACCAAAATGTTCAAACTGGCTGAGTCAGCACTTGCCCAGGGCAAAGCTGTGGATCCAGAGACCTTAAGAAGTTAGGTCCAACAGGTGATCTGTTTTGTGGGCAACGCCAATACGGCCTTAGCTAGCAAATGTAGGAAAGCTATCATACTAAAAATAGAGCCCAAACTGATTAATATAGCCTCCTCCGTACCTGGCCCTAAGGCTAATGGTATGCTTTTTGGCGATAGTGACATCAAGGACCTGGGGTCCTTTGTCCAGACATTCACTGCATTACATAAGGCTCAAGCTAGTTTGTGCAGTGTGTAAAAGTTATATGTGGCCGGTAACAAAATGGCTGAGGTGGCAACCCTACATAGATCTTAATTGCAAACCCACGTATAGATTTCCCCCTTCCTTATCTTAAGAGTGCAAATAGGTGGAGCCAGCCAAGAGTGAACAACCCAAATAAATGTGGCCAAAACCACCCAAAAATAGACAGCAAAGGTCAGACTTAATTACCAGTTCACTGAGCATCTTCTTGAGCAAACATGGCAAGTACCCCTTAACACAAGAGATTAGTCCCTAATTTTGAAATTCAAGGTGACAATCCATGTGCAAGACACGTGATGGACAAACATGCTGAAAGGAGCATAGAAAGCTATCACTTCCTATGCTCAGCGGGTGTTGCTGCAATGCCTTGATATAAAGGCATCCATTAACACCCAAATTTTCCCCATCTGTTCCACAGAGCAATCACAAACGCCATATTGAGAGGCAGCATGCCGTTTCAATATGGCGGTGCCCTGGAGTGGGAAAGAGTTTCGGAAATATTCAAGATCCCGTCCATCGCTCTGGGAGTGTTGCTAGGATTAGGGTTACAATTAGGGTTAAGGTTACAATTAGGGTGCTTTCAAAATGGAAAATGGCAATTAATAATTGTAGTTAACATTCCATAATGGGCATCCATTATGTGATTGAGTAGTGTCAGAAGGTGGATTTACATCCCAATGGTTGACCATCTTGACCATGACAGTGGAAGGACAAACTGCCATCCCCAGACCCAATAAATAACACTGAGCTGGCGAAAAGGTTGCAGTTTTATTTATAATTTTCTGCAACATAACTAACATACTTGGCATACATAACTTTCTTAACTAATAAATTAGCGTCATTTACTGATATTTATTAATACTTAAAACCAGTATTAAACCACAACATAATAGCATAATACCATAACTGGATACTAACTGAATGACTGAATATTTAAAGCGGTATAGTGCATAACCATCCTAGATACTAGAATAAGGGTCCCCAAGGATCTGATGTAGGAGTATCTATCTTTTTTGGCTACTGGCGTCCTGCTTATGCACAGTAGCCCCCGACTTCACTCAAGACAGGCCCATGGTGAGCATGCGCGTGTAGCCACCACGGCTACTGCTACCCGGGTTGACCAACACCTTTTCACTGACGTCAGACCTTGGGGGAACCTCTGCCAATGCTTAACTTAAAGGGAGGGAACCAATTTCCTTTATTAAAAGAGGAAGTTTAAGGGCTTGGGCTATTGTTTATATAAACAATGCCCAGCCCCCTACAGCACCATGCCCAAACCCTGCTTTGCACTGATTGTCCATGGTGCCCATGTTGACACTTGGACAGGATGACAGGCAGGGGATGATGCCCACCCCTCTCATGCTGACCTTCCACATATCTTTTATCGTTACAGGTCATTTCTGTCTCCTAATTTTTAGATCATTTTCAAATCTATGCATTCACAATATAAGCAATATTTAGGCGATACAGTCCCTTTCAAAAGGCCAGATTTAAAAAAATGCTCCATGGCTTAGTGATTAACTTTAACAGTAAATCCAGCCTGAGTCATTAAATGGCACTGATAAAATTCTCTACTAATCGTTTCAAGACTACCAGACATCTTATTTCACACTGGAAGACAAAACCGCTTGTTTGCATAACTGGCATTCTTTAAATTCCCCCACTTCTGCACGGTTGTAGCAGTTTCATATACACCCTGCTGTGCATACGCCTGCTGGTATTTGTGGAGACATGTGTAAGCAATCAGGCACGGTGAGCATTTGCCTGCACAGAAACAGTTGAGAAAAGGCAAGTATTGGGCCAGTATTAAACAGACATTTCTGTCTGACTATGTTCTGCATAACACTGGGGTTTATTCAATTAAGGAGAAATGGAGAAGAATGTGCTAGGCAGTGCCTTTACCATCTACAGTTAGCATAAACCCATGCATCAGGGGGGCTTGTTCGTGTGGCCTTCCCATACTTTTAATGAAGTGCATGGAAGAGTAGGAAGAAAGACAGGTCTGTGATCAGCAGGACACTCTGCAGCCCATGGTAACCTTAATTTCGCTCCTGACCACCAGGTATGATCCCCCAACCAGGTAAGCTGGCTCACATTTTTCTTTACTGTTTGGACTACATGTCCCATAAGGCTCTGGCAGCATCATGGGGACTTTGGGCTGGCTCATGTGACTTGTACTTAACAGTAGATGGAGTGACAGACACCGGGGTAGATTATATGGCAACTGCTAAATACCGCACACAGGATATTTAGACTAGTGCACGCTATTCCATTTGGAAGTCATATGATTCAACTGCAACAGGGATGGCAAAAATGTCATACGTTTAAATAATGGGTATGTGGTAAGGGAATAACGCTGATCTTCCCACCTCCAGTAAAAAAAGAATTACCGGCCCCCATTAAATAAAACAAGTGGCCTCCTAGTGACTGCGCCACGCTTGCGGTCACAGTCAATAAAATAATGGGACCACAGACGCAATGCCCATGGCCCCTTAATAAATACAATTATTTCCCCCCAAATGACCACAATCTGACACAATGCCTGTGGCATCAATGTAGATAAATATTGGCACCAGGGCCACAGGACTGCAAATACCCGCTGCCCACAATTTAATCATGCTAGCCCCATAGGGTCAGGTGATTGTGCAATGAGGTGGCCCCAATATACATAAACATATTACTCCATGGGTTTTGGGCCAGAGTTCTGCCCAAAGCCCTGATTAAATAAATATTTGCCCCCATTTTACCCAACCTTCCCTTGTGCCAGGAGCTGGCCTATTGCCCCGGCACAATAAAAAATTAAATCTTTAAATACAAATTTACCTACCTACCACTACTCAACCTCTACCTTGCCCTTTGTGGGCCGGGGGGGGGGGGGGGGGGTCTGTGTTGCCAACACTCATGGCACTAAAAGGTTGTTTGTTTTCAGATTTGGGCAAGTGGCACAAGGTAGCAAGGGGGGGGGGGGTCAATAATTTATTTTATTAAGGACTTGGTGCGCCAACCTGCTGGGGCTGCACCACCATCAATTATTTTTACTTGGTGACCGTGGGCATTGTGCCAGCCCGTGGTGACTAGGGACCACTTTTTTTTTCCATGGGGCCAGCGAGAAGTCAATGACTTATATTTTAGGTGGAAGGTGGAGGACATTGAGGGAGCGCCCATAGTTCCCCAAACTTTTTTTTAAGGCTAATCCTTTGAGGGCTGTACGGAGCACATTGTTTGTTTGTTTTTTGTGGGGGGATGGGGCTTGGGAGGATGGGTGTCAGTGCAAAAAGCACTCAAACTGGCAACAAGCATGCTCACAATTCTGATCATGCACAGTATTCAATATCCGGGACACTGGAGAACGAAATCGGGACCAGGTTATTGCATATACAGGGGTAAGATCTCAGTTTTATTGCACAGTGTTTGTCACATTGCACCAGATTATACCCACGGAATGCCCACAGCCTCCACAATGCACCTACATGACTTGCAACTGCCCCCTCATTGCACCCACATTACTTGACACTGCTCCTTCATTGCAACCACAGGACTTGGCGGCACTATACACATATTCCACCCACAGGACTTACAATGCTCCATATTGCACTCACATGACTTGCTACTGCTCCCATATTGCACTTACAGGACTTGTCACACCACCCATTTTGTACCAATAGGACTTTTTACTGCACCCATATTGCATTCAGCGAATTTGCCATGCACCAAGATTACAGCCATAGAACTTGCCATGCACCCATATTGCACTCACATGACTTGCCACTGCTCCCACAGGACTTACCATGCATCTATAATGCTACCATAGAACTTGCCATGCACCCGCAAAACCTTCCACAGCTCCAGAATCACCGCAATTCTTCTCCTATGATGCTGCCGAACACTGTCTGAGCATCTGCTGAGTTGGATTGCCGGGAGTTTACATTACCCTGACATTCCAATCCCATGTTCGCTGAGCGGAGGACATACATCCACCTGCCTGTGTTGCCAGTGCCACAGAGGAGGATCCAGGTCCCCTGAAGCACTGCAGGGGATCTGGATCCAAGTCTTATAATCAGATCTCTATTTGAGGTCTGATTATAAAATATCTTTGAACATAAGGTTAGCTGAATTTTTCAGAGCATTTTCTGAAAACCCCACCTTATTGTTAAGCAAATTAATGTTGCCTTGAAGTTACATATCCTTACCCCGAATCCCTTGTAATAAATATAGCACTACAGTCTGGGGATATAAATGGAAAAATACTTAACTACATTGTGCATTCTGTATAGCTACTAATAATATAACTATTCAAACAAGTGAACAACATGTGGATATTACAAGTAGCTGGCAGATATGACTCTTGATGTTAACAGAAGGCCTCTCCTACCTCTACGCATTCCATTCCTCTGACATTACTCTTTACTTACCTCATTTGTGTTGTGTTGTTTCACCTAAGGCCAACTGAGACTCTTAAAACACGGGGGAGGGCTCATTTGTTTTATTTTCTTTTTTTTTTTCAGGGTTAACCGCGGTGGCAATTTCACTTCATTCATTAAGAAAACCCGTTATTCTACCGGTGAGGGGGTATAAAATGACGGCACCCGCAGTTATTTCAGTGCCCCTTTCCACCTTTAAGGGGTTACACAGGTTGATTTGGACATCAAAATACAACTTGCCTCCCAAATCGAACTTTTCACTTTTTCGAGAATACCATTTTTTTTTTTTGCATGTAAAGAAGGTGAGTTTGAGATGGACACGGGGAGAAGGAGAGGGAGGACAACTTTTGTTTTCGGGACTAGCGTAAGGTGGTCCAGTTGGGAAGTTAAATTTAATTTTTAAACTAAGTTACATTTGACTTCTCAACTCGACCACCTTGAGATGGATTAGACCCACATATACAAGCTCTTGTTTCCACCCCTCTCTTTGTATTTTTTGTCTATCTTTTATTTGTATTTTTTTTTTTTAAATATTCTACTTTGTCCTGAAAGGTTGATTGATCAGGTAATTGCACCAGTCATTTCTAATGTTTCATCTTAAAACACACAATAATCCCATATTAATTAATAGCCTCAATAAAAGTAAGGGATTTCACATGTTCACGAATTTCGTCTGAAACGAATGCAGTAATGAACGAAATTCGTTTTAGACTAAATAAATAACATTTTCGTCCGAATGGACGAAAACGAAACGAAAATTTTAGTTTTGCACATGTCTAGAAATCACTGTTTTTAGGTCATCTATGCATCATCAGTTTCTTGTCTTTCTCTTCTTTTTTGCTGTTTCATTACAAAGCTTGCAATTTTCTCTCCTTCATCTTCTATGTCCAAATCTAGTTACCGGACTCATGATTTGTAATTATGATTTAAAGAGACATGTAAAGGGATTTAATCCTAAAAGGCTGCATTGGACTATTACAATCTGTCATAATTAGTACATATGGAGCTGGTAAATGTGTTGACTTTGGGAACAGCCCTGCTACTCCACACTATTGCCTAATTTCTTAGTTGGTCTATATGACATGACTACGTGGCACAAGACATTATCCCATAAGAAGGGGAGGGGAACTCTGTTCCTCTTTCAACTCCCTGGTTCCCTCCTGAAAAGTATTAATGTAGTTAACTTGCAGTGAAAATTGTAGTAACATCTGTAAAAAGCATGCACCACAGTAGAGGCACTGCTAGTGTCAGGCAGAGAAGAGGAGACTGTTTTTTATTGAGCCACAGCACTTATGGATAGGTGTAGTTTAATTCCCAGTCACTGGGATCTTTGAATGCTGGCATTCCTCCAAGATGTGTATGTTGGGACTGTAACTGGGAAATAGGATCTGCATGCTCTATAGAACATCTGCTGACCTTGGGTGATCCTTAGATCGATCTAGAGGTCAAAGATGTGCTCTTGGTTCTTCCAGCAGTCTACAAAGTAGCCTCTGGTAAGGAAGAGCGCAATAACTTATTTTTAGGAAGAATTCTTACCATTTACCTAATTTTCTCTTTTTTTTCTAAAAATTTTGCGCAATATTGATGTAACGAAACAAGATATCTTTAACCGAACTGCCAAATCCCTGCCGAATTGCGCCAACATTTTGAAACCATGCTCATGATATAATGATACAAGGCACCCTTAATCATTATCCTTGCCGAAATGCGGACTTGCGCTGACATTGTTTCGATTGAGTCATGGAGTATTGCGCTGTGAATTGTGGTAGGATTGAATTCATTGCCACAACATCAATCATTTCTTAAGGTGCATTTCATATCCACATAGGCAGTGCTTTAAATAGAGGCTCTGTGACAGCCTGAATGGTGAAGCCAAACCAGACTTCTCCGACTCATAAAAAATATCTGCAAATCAGCATGTTGTACCACAAAAAAAGCAGCAAGATTTCTATGTTGTCGAATGTTTCACAGACAAATGCAGATGGAATGGACTGTTTTTGATGACCATGTACATTAAACACCAGAGAAATTTGCTTTTTAATAAAGCTGTTTAGCCTGTTAGGGAGATTCACTGCTAAAGAGCTGGTTTTAATCCACTGCACATTTTAGCAATGTCCTAACGCTGCAGAAGCGTAACCACGTTATCACATACACACGGATTCACATATACATAAAATACATTTTATATTATATAAATGATTAGGTAGACTTGGGAACCATGTAGATTTCAGATTTAATAAAGTATTGACATTTAAAATATATGTGTGTGTATGTATGTATGTCTATATGTATGTATGTATGTGTGTATGTGTGTGTGTGTGTATATATTAAACCAGCTTCAGCACAGTTAAATCACTAGAAATGGGACATGCAATAGGAACAGATACAGGAATACAATGGTTAGACGAAAATGGTAGATAAAGACCATGATGAGATATGCACAAACACACTGATTCACATATTGATACAATAAATGTCATATTGTATAAATTATTACGAAGCCTTGGGAACCATGCAGATTTCAGATATATGTATATATTTATACATACAGTCATTACTTATCACAATCAGTTTCATCGCATTAGCCCCCTCTATTAGCAGACCTGAGCAGTTTCAGAGAATTAACTCCTCTATTACTATCCATTACACACAGTCATATAGACAGACAGACAAACACTGTCATACACATAGACACACACAGACATAGGCGTGCGCACGGGTGTGCCTGGGCACACCCTAATCCAGGGCTCGACAAACCCCAGCGCCAGGTCGCCATGGCGACTAGGAAATTGTACCTGGCGCCCGGGTAGGATCAGCAGCACATGGCGCTCCACCGTCCTGAGGTTAGTTAAAAAAAAAAAAAAAAAGTATTATTCTTTCGCAGCGCGAGGGTAAGCAGAGTGTGCGCTTCCTGCTCCGCCCCCTCGCGCTGTAGTGTCGGATCAGCGGGTGTCACGTGACATCCCACCAATCAGCAGTAGCATGCAGACGGTCTGTGCCTGTGTGACAGGCATGGGTCAAGCTGCAGTAGAAATCCCCCTCCCGTGCAATAAGGTAAAACAGCAGGGAGGGTGAGTCACTTTTTGTTTTCTCTTTTCTTTTAAAAAAAATAACAACCTGATGGCTTATGTGTGTGTGTGTCTGGCTAAGTGTGGATGTGAGTGACTGACTGACTGTCTCTGGATGTGTGTGGATCTGACTGACTGACTGTCTCTGGATGTGTGTGGATCTGACTGACTAACTGTCTCTGGATGTGTGTGGATCTGACTGACTGACTCTGGATGTGTGTGGAGACTGACTGAATGTCTTTGCATGAATGTAAATGTCTTTGTATGAATGTGACTGACTGTCTCTGTATGAATGTGAATGACTCTGTGTGTGTCTGTGTGTGTGTATGTATGGTTTCGTGTATGTGCCGTTGTCTGGCTCCTAGATTTTTTTTCTGGCTCCTAAAAGTAAATTAAATTTGTCAAGCCCTGCCCTAATCAAGCCTCAAAATTGAGGCTCTCTCACCTCCGTGCTGCACTGCCGTCTGCCGCCCGAGTTTGTCTCCTAATCCGATCCTTCACTATGCGAGCAGAAGCGCCGCATAGTGAAGGACGGACTTTCTCCTCCCTCAGACCTCCCCTGTAATGTACGCGTTCGCGTACACGCGTTCCGTGACGTCACGCAGAGGCGGAGTCACGGCAACGCAAGGGTGAGGCCCAGCCGCAGTGCCAGAGGAGAGGGTGCAGAGCGGAGCACAGGCACATCGTTTTTTCCCAGGAGGGGTTCTGGGGCGGTCGGCTGGCTGGTAAACTTTAAGTAAGTGTTTTTTTAAGTTAAAAAATGTGAAATGTTTGTTTACATTGCTAAATGCTTAATTAATAAAAAAAAAAAGTTTTAATACAGTTTTTAAATGTTTGTTTATATTGATAATTATATGAATGCGGGTCTGTATGTAAGTATGCAGAGTGCATTTGTGTATGTGTGTGTGTGTGTATAGATATATAGATAGATATATATCTATCTATATATCTATACACACACACACGTGTGCGGCGTGTGTGTTTGTGCTTTAGGGTGCACACCCTAATGCAATAGGCTGCGCACGCCTATGCACACAGACACATATAGACACACACAGTTCCCTGCAATTCTCTCTTTATTGAATAGCCCTTATAGTACAGTATATGTGCGCACAAGACACTTGACCACATTACACAATTAAATCACGTGGTCTCTGTGGTTCTCAATTCCCTGCAATTCTCGCTTTATTGAGTAGATCCTTTCACATTTGAGTGGGAAGTAACCAGCAAAACCAGCGACCTCTTGATCTGGGCTGTCCATATAGGATTATCCCAGGATAATTGTAAAGTTAAATGAACAGGTATTGTCATACATGGATGGAGAATTATTTAACAACATTTTCAAGCCAGACCTTTGTGGTACTCAGATGAGGAACAAGAAAGTGCCTACATTAAAAACTTGAAAATGTCAACATTTGCCATCAACAAACCATGATCATTTAACTTTAAAAAAAAATGGTAGTGTAAACATTTAACTTTAAAGTAAATCAATCAAAAAACTTTATTGCAAAAGCAAATCGAGATGATCACATAAAACATGTAGCATGCCTGCAAGAAAAAAATGAGAAAAAGAAAAAGAAAACAACATTTACGTGATTTATGCATGAAATTTATACACAAATTCATTAATGATAAATTTAGGGACCTTATAGTGTTGCAAGTTTTCTCTTACTGTAAGTAGCCATAATGTAACTTTTCAACTGGTGCCCTCTGGTGGACAAAAACTGAAATTTTTCACAATAAATGCCACAACCTTCAAGAGAAAGGTATAGGCAGAATGGCCTCTGTTTTTGCAGAAGACCAAAAAATCAATTTACACAATGGTTAAATTCTAGATACAACACTAAGCAAAGGTTTTAGGCACGTGTGAAAAATGCTGTAAGGTCAGAATACTTCTTCTTCAAATCTAGACATGTACATCTTTTATTTCTATCAATTAACAAAATGAGTGTACAGAAGAATAGTATTTCATGTGATCATGCTTTGCCTTCAATAAAGCATCAGTTCTTCTAGGTACACTTGCACACAGTTTTTTTTACGGAACTCGGCAGGTAGGTTGTTCCAAACATTTTAGAGAATTAACCACAGTTCTGCTGTGGATTTGGGCAGCCTCAGTTGTTTCTTTCTCTTCATGTAATCCCAGACAGATTTGATGATGTTGAGATCAGGGCTCAGTGTTGGCCATGCCATCATTACCAGTGCTCCTTGATCTTCTTGATGCTGAAGATAGTTCTATAATGGCTCTATGTTTGGCGTCGTTATCATGCTGCAGAATACATTTAGGGCCAATTAGATGCCTGCCTTCGGGTCTAGGACACTTCAGTGCGGCAACTTCATCGCTGACAGTTCAGCGCGGCAGTTAGAACGCTGAACTTTCAGCAATGAAGAAGGACACTTCATCTCTGACGCGGCTATGTAAGAGCTGACAGTTCAGCGCTGAACTGTCAGCTCTTACAAACGTACAAGTTAAAATAAAATACCCCCCCCCAATAAATGAATTCCCCCAAACCCTTATACTAAAATTACCCCAAAACCCCAATACTAAAATTAACCCCAAAACCCAATACTAAAATTAACCCCCGAACCCTAATACTAACCCCCTAAACCCTAATACTAATCCCCAAACCCTAATACTAACCCTCAATACTAACCCCCTAACCCTAATACTAAAAGTAACCCCCTAAACCCTAATACTAAAATTAACCTCGAACCCTAAAAACTAATTCTAACCCCCAAAGCCCTAATACTAACCCCCAAACCCTAATACTAACCCCCTAAACCCTAATACTAACCCCCGAACCCTAATACTAAAATTAACCCCCTAAACCCTAATACTAAAATTCTAATTCTAACACTCTATCTTCTAACTCTAACACATTAAAACTCACCTTTAGCGATGAAATGTCCCGCGATGAAATATCCCGCGACGAGCTGTCGTGCGGTGAAGTGACGGCGGTGAAGCGGCTGCGCGGATGCAGCCGCGATGAAGCGTCCCATCCCCCTCTCTGATGGTATTGTATGCCGGATATGTATCTGCCTGTACTTCTCAGCATTGTGGAGACCACTAATTCTGACCAAACCACCAAATCTATTTGCAGAAATGCAGCCACAAACTTTCAAGGAAACTCCACCATGTTTCACTGTTGCCTGCAGACACTCATTCCTGTAATGCTCCCCAGCCCGTCTGCAAAAATAATGCCTTCTGCTACATTCAGACATTTTACATTTTTACTCATCAATCCAGAGCACCTTCTGCCTTTTTTTTCTGCATTGCAGTTCCTGTGTTTTTGTGCATAAATCACTGGGTCTTATTTCCATGTCAGAGGTATGGATTTTAGGCCATATGAAGACGAGTTCTGGCCAGACTTTTTTCAGACAGTAGATATGTGTACCAGGGTTCCACTGTCTTCTGCCAGTTCGGAGTTGATTGCACTGCTGGGCATCTTCCTCTTGTGAAAGGGAATAATGCATGTTGTGTCTTTCATCTGCTTTGCTAATTTTTCTTTGCCGAACACCGCATCTACAGTCATCAACGTTGCTTTATCCTTGTGCTTCTTCAACAGAGCTATGCAACACACCTGTAAACCCCTATCTGAGTTAAAATTTCTGCCTGGGAGAGAACTTGTTGATGCAGTATAACTACCTTGTGTCTTGATACTGTACTCAGTCTTGCCATTGTATATGACTTTTGAAATTAACCTTGTTAGTTGAGTTTGGCTGTTCCTCACCTAGTTTTATTCATTTATTCCTCCTTATTTAATGTGTGTTTCAACCTACATATTACATTAATGATCATGAGCACCTGCTTAGAATAATTCTTTAAGCATATAACTGATTGTTTTGAAGGCAGAGGATGGTCACAAAAATATTGATTTGACTTTCCTTCAGTTCACTCACTTTGCACTTTAAGTGATAAAAATAAATAAATAAACATGTCGACTTTTGAAAGCATTCTTACTTTACAGCTTTTTTCACACCTGCCTTAAACGTTTGCAGAGTACTATATATATATATATATATATATAGTTCTGCTGTCACTCGCCATAATAATCCTCTTGATCCGCCACCATCATTGCCCAGGAGGACGCTGTCCCGTAGGCTGGGACTCCGTGTCAGAGCCCAAGCATCTCCCAGTGCTGAGACGCGAGTCCGTCCGTGAGTTCAGCGAGATGTGCGCTCAGTAACGTCACGCACCCAAACACGACAAAATGATGTTTCTTTTTCTTTATGTCTTCCCAAATCATTACACATCAACAACTCTTTCCATATGTCTTTATTGAAACCTGCAATTTCTAACAAATATACTCAAGTGTTCAGAGTTCAAAATCCTGTCTTGTTTCAAGATGAAGAAGAATATGAAGTTCAGTCTATCTTGGATTCCCCATTCCAGCAAGGCTCCCTGCAGCATCTCATTCGAAGGGTTATGGTCCTGAGGAGAATTGTTGGGTACCAGCATTAAACACCCATTTGCATGCGCGAACAGGTGATTAATGGATAAACATGAGCCCGGATAAAGGACTATTTATCAAATTAACCCCTCCTGTGCCAAATTGACCAGAGGTGTGTCCTGGTCATTAAGGAGTATTTAAACACTCTTTTCACAGGTTACCTATGCCT
The DNA here is from genome assembly GCA_036172795.1 of Pelodytes ibericus. Classification (NCBI taxonomy): domain Eukaryota; kingdom Metazoa; phylum Chordata; class Amphibia; order Anura; family Pelodytidae; genus Pelodytes; species Pelodytes ibericus. The sequence continues at coordinate 37,504,162 of CM069860.1, forward strand.
GTGATAGTGCCTTGTGTGCCTCACTAGCGTTCTGACTCCTGATTGTATTTTGATATTCTGATTTCTGACCCAGTTTGTTCCTGACTAGCCGTATTTCTCTAATCCATTTATTCCTGCGCCCCTGTATTATTCTGTGTATGACCCTGCTGTCCCTGACCATTCTATGTCCGCTGCCTGCCTCAATTCTGCTTGGGACCTGGTTATCCGTATCTCTACATTGATCTCTACCGTGATCCAGCCTGTTTTGGGACTCTCTCCGTTTGCCTGTCGTCCTGTGCTATCCTAATCAGGCTCCTCTTGCTAGGTTCTCGGTAGTAAGTTTTTCAGCAAAGTCCTGGGTAACCTACCACTGGCAGCTCAACCAAGGGTGTGTTGCCATTAAGGTGAAAACCAATACTTGCTACCTTTGGTACTATATCTACCATGTCGAAAAGGCAGTTATTTTTTTATTTTTTTTTATTATTCAATACAATTTTTTTAATGTGATTAATAAATAAGTGGACAATGTTACAAATAAATAGAGCCAAAATTTGGTGACACCCTAACAATAATAACTTTCACTATTTACTTGAAACAGACCTAAGTCACCCTCTCAGTGATGTCACTCATGAATTTAGCAAATAAAGTCATGCTCAATGTAAAAATAAATGCATTTCACATATATTAAACACATACATACAACATACAGATAATAAGCTAGGTGGAACTGTTCCTTTAAATTACCTCATCTTTAACTGAGGCCAGCTCAGTTGCACAGTGCTGACTACATTCTGACATGTTGACCTAATTTCTTACCTGAGTAAAAATGACTCACTAATAATTATTTCAGTTTATCCTGCTATTAGCATGCTTGCTTTACAATATCTCATGCATTCAGTCCTCTGCTAGAACTGTTACGTGTTAATGTGTTATATATATACTGTATAGTCTCCAGTACTCCAGGGTGCCTTCCCTTCATCAGTGGAAAACCTATGAACACTAATTATATTCCTGAAACTCAAACCAGCTAGCCTCCATTACTTGTTGACCTGTGAAATCAAGACCCCATCAGAAATTTCAGGGGCAATTACATCTCCCCTATATCCCCCTCTTTCTCTCGCCCTCCTACCCTCCCAATGTTTTTTTTATCCAGTTCTTTGTAAATCATACATAGTTTTAGGCATTTAAACCTCACTGTCATGATATACATAGTTTTTTTTTTTGCATTTAAACCTCATTCACATATAATGCCAGTGAGGTTTAAAAGCGTAAATCTTTGTATATCATGTCAATGAGGTTTAAATGCACCCCAGGACATGCCCCATCACCCACATTGCACACTCAGGACACGCACCATCACCAGCATTGCACACCCAGGAATGCCCCAGCATCCACAAACCCTGTACCCTAGGATGTGCATTACCACCCACATCCAGGACTTAGCCCTGCACACCAGGACATGCCCCATCACCCACATTGCACATGCAGGTCTTATACCTGCACACCCAGGAATGCCCCATCATCCACATTGCACATCCAGAACTTAACTCTGTACCCCAGGACGTGCTCTACCACCTACATTGCACATCCAGGACTTAACCCTGCAACCCAGGACATGCCTCATGAGACAGCCACTCCCTGGTGTTTAGTGAAGGCAGCTGGATGTCTGTGCAGCACCACAGACATTCCCATGCTGCCTTTTGCACTGCCCGCAAGAGGCAGTGCAAGAGGCCACACGACCTCCGACGCTTTGACCTCAGAGCAGCGAGGGGAGTGCGAGAGGCAGCACGGGAATGTCTGTACTGCTGCACAGACATCTAGCTGTCTGCTCACCGCAGAGAGGCTGGTTAAGGGAAGATCTTTTGAACCCAGGGAAAGTCACCTATGTTGAGTTTACTATGATTTCCCCCAACTTCCGAAAGGTAAAAGCATCTTTCAATGCAGTTCGTCCTGAAACCTCTGTCTCCGTGTTGAGTACAGCTCCTCATGAGTACCATTTTTTGTGACCTTTTTTGATGTGACAGTTGGTTAATGTTAGTAAGTACCCTTACCTAGTACCACAGAAAGTTGTGAGAATGGGTATGATTTATTTCTCCACTCATTCATGATGTTTTGTCTGGGCGTGCTTGTCAGCTATTTTTTTTCACCTGATATATTATCTCCTATATTATCTAGTAGCTACCTCACTATCCAGCAATGATCTTTCCTGCCACTACCAAAAAGTCTACATGCCAGAGGCGGCTAATAATACATTGGTCTACACTGTTGTATTGTATGGATTTAAGTATGTTGTCAGGAATATTGTTCATTATATGGATCCGTGGCAAATAGTTATAGTAGAGGTATGACATGAAGGGGATGGTAAATACTAGTAAACATAGAGGGGCATGTACTAAAAACAACAAATATATTTTATGTGCAAAACTAATTTTGCACCTTTTGAAATGTACTAAACACTTAACACTCAAATAGTACTTACGTGCAAATTGCGATTAAAAACGGCATAACTGCGGATAAAAACAGGCAATTTTGCGAATATTTTTTCTACCTCTTTTGATAGCCCTCGCTAAAAGCTTGTGTAATTTTTACACGCAAATAAGAATTATTTTTCACATAATATTCGCAAAGCTCTTTAGCGTGCGCAAATATAATCGCAATTTATTAGTGCAACTGGATAAATGCACGCTAAATAAAAATAAACGGAAGAGGCGCAAATCGGGGAAAAAAGGCGCAAAATGTTACAAATAGTTGCAAATTACTCCTCACTCATGTTTTACCTACTTTTCCCCCCCACTGCACTTGTTTAGTACATGACCCCCATAACAGGTTATACGTGTTTAGTGGCTTTTTATATTTTGGTGCTTTTTTTTTTATTGCACAGGGTCATGTGGGGTTTCCAATCCACATATCTGCCCTTGTTAGTCAATGCTTATGAAGCTTGCAGGTATGTAACTGTGCAGGGTGGAGCGTTGATGTCACCTCCTCCCTTCCCATTGGCTCAGCTTGTGACTAGTGAAAAGTTACAGTTTATCCCCGCCTCCTGGTAGTGCAGAAGCAACCTACTTCTTGATTTCTCACCAATGCATAGATAATTCCACACATCCTGTGTATGGTTTGAGGACCTAAAATACCCCAGTTTGGTCACTAGGAGAATCTGTAGTGATCATAGTGATCATGATCAGTTCAACTTCCCTTCGTACAACAATTTCAGTGAACTCTACAGTTGTATGGACATCACATCAATCAAAAACAAAGCTGTACTTATATTGTTCGACTGGGCAGACTTACATCAGTTGCCTTCTTCTCGGCTTGCTCTAGTTTCTCCTGAGCATCCTTCAGAGCCTCTGAATATTTATCCAACTCATCTTCTGTTCCTTTTAGCTTCTTTTGCAGAGCTACCAACTCATCCTCCACCTACAGACATAGAAAGTACAATTAAATCCATGCAATTGTCAGTGGCACATTCTACTATATTCCACTGATTTTCAGTGCTCCATCTCTACATGTAGGATCAAAGTGTTTTTTTTTTTAAATAATTCCCCAAATTCAGTACAAACATATTTTCAAAACCATTTTGATTCAGTAAAAGAGGATAGGAATTATCAAACCTAACATGATTAGTAGTACATGTGCTCTGGTTATGGAACATGCGTGGGCTGATTTATCCAAATAATTATTATTTTAAATACCAATATCAATGACTTGAGAGTTCCGAAGAAGGTATGACCTTCGTTGTATGGAAACTCTTCTCACAAAATCTCAAATACACTATCATAAATTGTCACCTCTAAGAATACATTTGAAATTCCCAAAGTATAATCAATACGACCTTTCCTATTTACTACTGTAGACTATGGATACAAATGGAGTTATCTTTTGAGAAGGAGCAACAGGTGAATCCGATTTTACTCCATTACAATAATCCTGTCCATATTAAAATCAGAAATGATCTCATATTTTAATGGCTCAAAATCTCTCTTAGGCTGAGATATAATACTGTTCAGCTTCTGCTCCCAGCTCAGCTAATGCCTCCTATTGTCTGGCTGATCACTTGTTGTAAAATTAGCTTGATGACTTAACATGTTTGAGATTCTAGTTTGACGATGACCAGGGTCTGTGGCACAGCTGGGGTTTGATCCCACATTATGAGCTGGATGCTTGCATTAGTACATGGTATCTGTGTGTGGGGTGCCGACTTGCTAGAACACTTTAGTTCAATATTTCAGCCAAGTTTCCAAGGAGCAGCCTTACATTGGAGCTACAGTGAATGAAATAGTTGTATACTGATGGCAAGTGAGGAAATAGAGACTACATGCAACAACAAACCATGCCAGCTCTCTAATATTGGGTCTACTTAGTAAAAGATGAGTTGCAGGTGAATTGAGATGAACATAGGGACAAAACGGGTGATTTCATAGTACAAAAAGAATAGAGTGGGTGATGTATTACGTGAGAGTTTGTTGATTTAAGAGTTTGTCCATGAGAACTTTTATAAAGTATAGCTTGGAAATCTTCATCAAACCTCTCTCCTCTGTACATTCGCCTCTGATTGGTGTGATTATATCTCAACTCACCAGCAAAGCACCTTTTAGTCAACGGAATACAATGGGCCAGATTTATCAACGCAAAAAAAAGTGCTACATTTGGAGCGATCTGCTATAGCATTCCATTGGTTTCCATGATTATTACTACTATTTTAGTGCTTTTTTCCTGAATTAGCACCAGTTTGGTTTTGATAAATAAGGTCTAAAAGTCTTCCACTCTTTGGAAGGGTTCAGTCATATAGTGTCTGATCTCTGCCCACATCCATATGTAAATATTTTGCAGGCAGGCAGGCATTAAAAGATTATTAGACTTTCTTTTTAAACCCTTCCTTGCTCAGATGATGCAAGGGTTATAAAAATGTGTCTACTTTCCCCAACTAAAGTTTTGTTATAGGTACACGGGGGTTTACTCTCTGAGGCAGAGCTGGTCTGGAGACTGGCACAACACTGTTTCGCCCTGCTCGTCTGATCGGGGTCTGGTTTCATAGGGGTCTCTGTCTGCAAGATCCCCTCAGTTGATCTCTTTTTAAAAACAAAGGTCTCTCTATGAAGGAGAAGGAGTTTAGGAATGCATGGATAGGCATAAGGCTATCCTAGATATAAGAAAAGGCCAGGGACTAATGAAAGTTGGTCTGACTAGATGTATGCTGACACATTCTATGTTTCTATGGAGCAGAGCGATACAGTCACCTGCTTCCCAGGGAGCATGGCAGCCACCAGTCAAGCGAGAAACGGGAATGTTCTATCAAAAGTACATGTCAGTTTATGCTGAGACAAAGGACAACAAATGTTTCACTGGCCCTTCTTTGTTGGAACTGGAAGCACAAGTGAAGAAAAATGTTTATTTCTCCTTTAAGATCATTGCTGTCCTGTACAGTACATGTGTTAGAAGCTTACCTAGCTAAAAGAGCAGTACATGTAGCTTGTAAAGCTGTAACGTACACTTGAAGAGAAAAGCTCAATACCGTTTAGGTGCATGAAAATGAAATATATTAAGAACTGCTAGTTCAGGACCCTGTAAGTTTGGTTGGTAGCAGCTCAGGATAGTAGCATAGAAATAATGGTTTCTAGAAATGGTAGTGTAGGCGTATAGGAGAAGATTTAAAGGCCAATGTTATAATAACATACATAAATAATTGTGTTAAAGTACACACCAAGTGCTAAGCATGTGTAGATATGTGTTGCTATGGCACATTATGCGAATCATAATATGGGACAAAGGCATACATTTCTAAAATCATTGTATCAATCAACAAAATCTATGTTTTATTAAGAAATTCCAGTACTGGGTCAGATCAAGTTGCTGGGATTTAAACACTTGGCTTGAAATCAACTTTGAGCTGCAAGTCAGGGTTTTTCTTTACCAAATAAGGAAGAGAATGTTCTATTTCCCTGTCAAATAAGTATAAACCACAGAAAATGTCAAGAAAATCCTGCCATTAACTATTCCACTGCCTGGGGAGGAAAATAATCACTATCTGGGGAGCAAACAGTGACCAGTGACACACACACGCAAAGATTTATGCTTAGCTGTATTCATCCAAAGTACTGAAGCAGTTTTTTTTTTTACTGGATTTTATAAATGTCCTAAAATGTGCAAATATTTTATTTAAATCTAAAGTATTTCTTAAAACAGAGAGCCCCTCAAAACATTAAACGGCACTGAAAAAAGCTATGCAGGTTTGTTAGAATATCCGAAATATCTGCAATTCAGCAATACTTACTAATTGATATTGACTGAATATTAATGCATTAAAACTAAATCCTGGGCTCAGTTATCTGTATATTGTACTAGATTCTACCTATTCTTCCATCAAAACTACACCATACCCCTATCAGCATTGATTGTGGGATTGAGATTAGCAATTTCTTCGTAGCTTTCCTATCAGTTTTTTGCTACGAGTCATGCATTATGTACATTTTGTAGGCTTGTTTTCATTATTCGCTACATAAGTCTTATGGAGGAAATGGGACAGTATCTTTGCAAAAAAAGAGATGTAGTGAGAGGATCTGTGGTTCTATATACTTGGAGGGAAACAGAAGGGATATAAAGCATATACATTTCTGTTGTATTCACTTAACTAGGTGTCTGCAACTGATGATCAAAGAATATCTTTGTGTGCCTTAAATATATATATATCTTATAAAGCAAGATTCAAAATGTATAAGCCAAGTTATTGGTATGCACTAAAAAAAATCTGGCATGCCTCCAAAAACATAATTCCTCTTGGAGCCTGTGTTATCAGTTTAGGTTTAAAGGGGACAATATAATACTTTTATACAGTACACAATCTCTCACGTTACCAGCTTTACTGATCTGCAGTTTCATCTACCTACCCGTCTGTATATATAAAACTATACAAACATGAGTTTCTAATCTATAGGCATGTGCAACATGAAGCCCTACTTCAGTTGCTATTTAATAAATGGAGCACTAGCTATACAGTTTCAAACCAGGTGATGGCTCATCCATTAAATTGAACTGCCAAGTGAACTACAAGAATCAGACTTTAATAACGGAAGAAAAATGATGCAAGATGCTTGTCTTTCCAACTCGGCGATCAATGCCTGATTTGTGCAGTACACTTGGTAGATTATTTTCAGTATATCACCCCCCTATCTGTTAGAAAATCTATAACTAGAAAACTAGAATCAGTCAATGAATATTATTTCTGCGTGGCGTGGATTTCAGAATATATCATCTTGAAATTAAAAATGTAAAAAGTAAAAAAAAAAGTAGTTCCCAAAAGCTGGGAACTAAGAAATACATTTAAGAAGGAACATACATTAATGGCTATGTTATCTCAAACATTTCCTCACCTAATGTTATCTATGATTGCCTGACTGCTGTCTAATTAACTACTATTTCACTAAAATAATAGTGGATATTTGGAATAGCCTTCCAGTGGAAGTGGTATGGATAAAACAATACAGGAATTCTAAGACACAAGGGGCATGCACTAGGCAGTTCCGAACAATTAAAAGAATGAGCTGGTTTGGGAATGGGCAGACTAGATATATCAGTAGATATATCAGTTGGTCCATGTCTGCTACCACATTATGTGAACTTCAAAGGAAAAATGAACACCCTAAATGTGGCTGAGAAGTTTAAGTGACACATGTCTTGTTCTGCATCCAGTTTAGAATGAATTGCTTATTTTTATAACTTCTGCACGGTATTACATTTTGAATTTTGAGATGATATATTCTGAAATAAGTTGCTTTCCAGTGTGCGTTATGATACATCCCGACTCGGCAGAACACATATAGTATAACTGTATAAACCAAAACTCAAGGTTTCCTTGGTGATTACTCCGATATTATAACTTTGGCTCAGATTTTCTCTCTATATGTAACTCCTAGGGCAGATAATTCCCAATGAAGAGATGATCATAACTAGATGAATAAGTTACCCTCTATGATTATTATCAAAGTGTATTTATTCAGGTAGAACATCCTCGGAATTCAACCAAACATACAAAAAGTACAGAAAAAAAGTGATACGTTTCCAACACACAGGTGATTGATTAAATATCTACCACATGTATCTGTTTGTCTCTGTCTAATTCAGATCCTCATACTCTGTAATTACTTTCTAAAGTGCTTCGCAAATTATAGTGATTTATAAATAAATGTTAATATTCTAAGTAAAATGCATGAAGGGTACGTATCTGAGAGAGAAGGCAATCCTGAAAAACAAAGTTATCTTAGAGATAGATATGCCTCCCAGCTTGGATGGTATAGGAAAGCACCTTAACAAATTTGAATGCCTTGTATATGTTAAAAAAAATCTAACATGAGTTTTGGAACAAGGAGTTAAGGGAGTGACTGGGTATACCAGCCTGCTCCTGCCTGTGCAGAGAGGTTGAAAGATACCTGTTTGCACTTGTCCTCTGCTGCTTTTTTATCTGCTTCAGCCTGCTCAGCTCTGTCTATTGCATTCTCCTTATCCAGCTTCAGCATCTGCATCTTCTTCTTAATTGCTTCCATCTTGACCTTGGGCTAATAGGATTCTTGCAGCAAGAAAAGAAGTAGGAGCTTGGAGCAAGAGAAGCTGCACAGAACTGTACAAAGCTCAACTGAAGGTGGATAAGCTACATGCAGTTTTAAATTCACAAAGCATATCATTGGATGCCTGAGTCCCCTGAGGCACCACAATACTTTTCTCTTACATCCTTTCCAAGGAGAGACTTGGACAGATTTCAACTATGGAATCCACAGCCCATAACCAATCACCTTATTTGGGCTTGATTTTTCAGTAAAGGAGAAAAGAAAAGATTGGGTTTCCATTTTTAACCTTCTGACAGCAGCCAAAGTGTTGACAAATGAACGCATGCCACAGATAAGGTTTATTAGCATATCTGGGTATATTTGTAAAGTGTAATCTGCTGCTCTTTAAAAAGATCGTAGCAACCTCTTCACCAAGGCACATGAACCCAAGCTAAAAGTAGCAGCATAGTCCTGATAGTTTAATGTGCCTGCCCAAATGATAAATAGTCTGGACCATAAGGACATGGCATTGTACGCATGCTACTAATGGCACAAAAGAACTAAACTGACAACTGCATTGCAAATCCTAAGCCATAAAAGCAAAGTTGGATTCTAGCATTCGGTTCCATTGGTCTATGTTTTGCGCCCCAATTCACTAGTTGGTGAATAAGTTGCTAACATTTCTTTGCCTAATATATTTACTTGTTGTGGCAGAACCAACCTCGCCACTTCTGTTCTGGAAAAGCTTGGTTGCTCGCCTGCTGCCTCTGGACTTTGGCCCCATGGTAAAAGCTTGTATTTTCCCCTGCAGAAAGGCTTGTTCGTGCCTTTCTGCCTGGGTGTTCAGTAGATTGAATCTACCGAACCAACTCACGAATGAACGGACTACCTGGGTAAGGGATGTGCCATAACACTATACGTTAATATTGTTAGTTAGTTATATTCTGTTAGTATATTGGTTATGTGTAATGTTTAATTCTGTGAGTAGACCACTCTGAAGGTTTATAATGTGACAGTGACTCCAATAGTTTTTTCCAACATCCATTTTTCTGTATTAACTGGATTAACTGGTAAACTGATTATGTTGTGTACATTACTGTGTGGATTGTAATTAGGCCTACTCACGCTATGTTAATTCCTATTTGGTTTGCAGTCTGAATGTCTAATGTTTTCCTAGCCCCAGTTAGTTGGAGAACTATGTTTAGTTCCATCCCCCCATTGTATACTTATGTCTGTGATGTCATGTTTTATGTCTTTTTATAAGTCTGTGTTGTTACACAAATAAAAGAGTTGTTCAATCTTGCTGTACCTAACTGCTAGATGTTCTGTCTATTTAGGTACAAAGAGCAAGGGTCCAGGAAAGACTTGATGGGTGAATGCCGAGCTTTAATTGGGGGCTAAGGAGGTGATTTCACACAATGGACAGAGGGTCTACTACGTCCGGTAGACGGTCCGTTACAACTGGTGGCAAGCGACAGGATGGTTCTCACAGCCCAGAAGGACAGCTACAAGGCAACACCATTTCCTGGATTTATAATTTGAAGGCAACACATGTCTCAGTACAGCGACCCTGACAGCAGCAGGCTGGACCCAAACAGCAGTTCCATATGAGGAGGAAGACCTGGATGGCAGGGATGCAATAAGGAAAGGCATCTGGTACCAGGGACTCCCCAGCGAGGAGCAGCGACAGCAGACGCAACTGGCTCTGCGGATGCCCTTCCTGGGAGAGCAGCCCCTGGAGCAATGGGTAAAGGAGCTTGAGCACCGGGTATGGTAGGAAGTATGGCTATGGCTACCAGGCACTCTGGTGGTATACAGTTTGGTATAGACCGTGGACAGTGGAGCATGATAACCCGGAGGGAGAAGAGTTTAATGGCCCTGGCTTGCTGTGGGAGGCTTTCACAGAACCTGACTTTGGGAGCCCTGACGAGACCCGGTTCCAAGATATTTTTGACTGGAGGGAGGGTATGCAAGACTGGGATGACCCCCACGAAGTGAGACCAGACTTGACGCACCTAGTATCCTTGGAATGGGAACTGGAGCAGGATTACAAACACCTGTTCCGCTCCATAGAGGATTCCCAGCAGGAGAGCATCGTGGCAGACCCAGGTCCAGAGCCCTTTAGCTGGGAGGATATCGTCGAGATGTACTGGGAGGACCTCCAGCCGGCAAGTGGAGATGGGACCGAGGTCTCTCCACTGGCCCCACAGGGAGAGGAGGACATCGTCTCCATTCCCCAGCAGCAGTGTAATCTGCAGGTAATTGGGAGCCCAGTCTCCATTCCTTGGCAGCAGTGTGATCTGCAGGGAATTGGGAGCCCAGGCTCCATTCCCCAGCGTCAGGCTGAGTTATAGGGGGCAGAGACAGTCGGTCCTGTCCCACAGCAGCAGAGTGTTTTATTGGGAGAGGAGAGCCTTGTCCTCCCTCCCCAGCGGCAGATACAGCAGGGAATAGAGAGCCCAGTCTCCTTTCCCCAGCAGCAGGACACTGTATTGGGAGCGGAGACAGTCGGTCTCCCTCCCCAGCGGCTGGGAGTATGTATGGGAGAGGAGCTTGTTACCCCCTCTCCCCAGCGGCAGCTTAACATACCAGGGGGAGATAGTAAGCCCAACAACCATGCAGATGGGACCGTGGTCTCTGCACTTACAGCACAGGGGGTAGGGACAGTCGGTCCTGTCCCCCAGCAGCAGAGCTATGTATCCAAAGGGGAGACAGTCGGTCTCCCCCTCCAGCAACCAGGCTCCAACCAGGCTACTTCCGTGGTAGTGCTGGCACCAGGGCAGAGTACCGCTGGTTTCAGCTCACTCAGCAACCCACCAAGGAAGCCTTCCAGTCCCCCACACAGCCGTGGTGAAGCACCTGGACATGGACAAGTTTCTCCCTTACTCAGGTGTAGTAACCATTTATTGTGGGTGGGCTGCTGGACTAACCAGGGCACTGACCGGCAGGTGGTCAGATACCCTGTTAGTCTGTTTGGAAAAGGGGAGAGATGTGGCAGAACCAACCTCGCCACTATGTTCTGGAGAAGCCTGGTTGGTCGCCTGTTGCCTCTGGACTATGGCCCCATGGTAAAAGCTCGTATTTTCCCCTGCAGAAAGGCTTGTTCGTGCCTTTCTGCCTGGGTGTTCGGTGGATTGAATCTACCGAACCAACTCATGAATAAACGGACCACCTGGGTAAGGGATGTGCCATAACACTATACGTTAATATTGTTAGTAAGTTATATTCTGTTAGTATATTGGTTATGTGTAATGTTTAATTCTGTGAGTAGACCACTCTGAAGGTTTATAATGTGACAGTGACTCCAATAGTTTACTCCAACATCCATTGTTCTGTATGAACTGGATTAACTGGTAAACTGATTATGTTGTGTACATTACTGGGTGTATTGTAATTAGGTCTACGCACTCTATGTTAATTCCTATTTGGTTTGCAGTCTGAATGTCTAATGTTTTCCTAGCCCCGGTTAGTTGGAGAACTACCGTATTTGCTCGATTATAAGACGACCCTGATTATAAGACGACCCCCCAAACTTTGGATATTCCTTTAGGAAAAAAACTAAAAGCCTGAATATAAGACTACCCTATAGGAAAAAAGTTAAATTTGTATATATTCACATGTAAATTGCTTTTTTAATAAAAAAATTATATCAAAAAATGCATTTCTTGTTTTTATTTCCTTTTTATGTGCCAATGCTGCCTCTCTCTTTCCTTTGCCCCCAGCTTTGTCTCTCTCCCCCTCACTTTGACTCCCCCCTTGTTTCTCTCTGCCCCCTCCCCTTGTTGCTCTGTCTCTTCCCCCCTCTCTCCTCTTGTTGTTCTGCCCCCCATCCCTCCCCCTGTCTCTCTGCCCCCCATCCCTCCCCCTGTCTCCCTGCCCCCTCCCTCCCCCTGTCTCCTTGCCCCCTCCCTCCCCCTGTCTCCCTGCCCCCTCCCTCCCCCTAACATGTAAATAAATCCCTGGTGGCTAGTGGGGGCAGCCGGGGGATGTCTGCACCATACGTGCAGACATCCTCCATGCTGCCCGACACCTCCGTCTATTATGACGGACAGCTGGTCCGTCATAATAGACGGAGGTGTAGGGCAGCATGGAGGATGTCTGCACGTATCGTGCAGACATCCCCCAGCTGCCCGATTCTCCCTGGTGCCTAGTGGGGCAGCAGAGGATGTCTGCGCGACGAGCGCAGACTCCCCTGCTGCCGCCCGGCACGCTCGCCGGGACTTCTGTGACGAAAGTGGAAGTTCCCGGCTTCTTCATAGAAGCCCCGGGGGTCGTGCCGGGCGGAAACAGGGGAGTCTGCGCTCATCGCGCAGGCGTCCCCTGCTGCTAGAGAGGAGGATCCAGGTCCCCTGCAGCTCTGCTGGGGACCTGGATCCATGTCTTATAATCTGACCTCAATTTAAGGTCAGATTATAAGAAGACCTCGATTATAAGACGAGGGGCAATTTTCAGAAAAAATTTTCTGAAAAAAACCTTGTCTTATAATCGAGCAAATACGGTATGTTTAGTTCCATTCCCCCATTGTATACTAATGTCTGTGATGTCATGTTTTATGTCTTTTTATAAGTCTGTGTTGTTACTCAAATAAAAGAGTTGTTCAATCTTGCTGTACCTAACTGCTAGATATTCTGTCTATTTAGGTACATAGAGCAAGGGTCCAGGAAAGACTTGCTGGGTGAATGCTGAGCTTTAATTGGGGGCTAAGGAGGTGATTTCACACAATGGACAGAGGGTCTACTACGTCCGGTAGACGGTCCGTTACACTTGTATTTATTAAATACAGATAATTTGAATATTTCTGATTTGATTCAGTGGATGAAGATTTAGAGTTGGCCAAATTACAGCCTGCGGGCCGTTTTTATCCAGCGAGCAGCTGATTTACCCCTTTCTCCCCAGCCACATCGGCACACGCTGCTTGCTCCACTCCTCAGACTGTGCTAAGTAATCTGAGCACAGGGTGTCACGTGACAACCCGGCGCTCAGTGAAAAGTCGACTCATGGCGGGCAGGAGCAGCAGATGGCTGGAGCGCTGGGGGTAGGTCCTTAGAGTGCACATCTGGGTTCAACTGGGAGCTGGGGCAAGTACTGAGTGCATATCCGGGTGGTGAGACAAAGTCCTGAGTGCATATCTGGGTGCTGTGACAAAGTCTTGAGTGCATACCTGGGTGTTGGGGTACAGTCCTGAGTGCATACCTGGGTGCTGAGGAACAGTCCTGAGTGCATAACTGGGTGCTGGGGCATAATCCTGAGTGCATACCTGGGTGATGGGGCACAGTCCTAAGTGCAGCATACCTGGGCGCTGGGGAACAGTCCTGAGTGCATACCTGGGTGCTGGGGCACAGTCCTGAGTTCCTACCTGGGGGCTGGGGCACAGTCCTGAGTGCAAATCAGGGTGCTGTAGCACAGTCCTGTGAGTGCAAATCTTGTGCTGGGGTAAAGTCCTGTGAGTGCAAATCAGGGTGCTGTAGCACAGTCCTGTGAGTGCAAATCTAGTGCTGGGGTAAAGTCCTGTGAGTGCAAATCTGGGTGCTGGGGTACAATACAAGTATTGGGTGCCATGCGGGTGCAAAGGAAGGAAATAAAACCAAGAAATTTATTTTTTTCACTAACCCTTTAGTACGTTTTTTTTCTTTGGCCGGTGGAAATGTGTAAAATGTACAATGTGACCCTCTTACTGAAAAGTTTGCAAGTCCAAACACAGTTGGCCCTGCAGTGTTCTACAAAGATCTAACTGTGTATTATGCATATGGTTAATTCATGGAGATTAAGTCACTTGCTTCCCATGTTTAATGAATAGCTCTCAGTGTTTACAAGCACATTTCCATCTTTTCAACCCTACACTAAAATAGATTTTGTCTGATCACAAACCCTTGATCCTTGGAGACCTGACACCAGTGCATCTATTGGCATAGGGCAGTACCACTCCCCTCTATCTGGTACTTTCATAAAATAACCAAAGTAACCATAATAAATTTTGATCAAATAAAAAAAAGTTAAAATGATTTAGATGAAAAATGATTGCTGATATTCACCAGAACCCAATGGACATTAAACTCTTACACTAGTTTCTGTTAATCCCTTTGAACCGTTATCATTTTCACCACCTACATTTACGTGCTTTAGAATTTGACTCTTGCATGTGTGCACAACATGTCCTCTCATCAGCTAATCACCAAGTAAACCACATGTACCAAGTTAACTCTATTACAGTAATTCAGGATGTCACTAAATTGCTATCCAGACAGAAAGCATGTGCCAAATATCAGGTTCCTCGGGTTTCAGACATCTGATTATCTTTCTCACTCTGGAAACATATGTCATGCTTATATGCCCACATTGGAGGGTGAGAACAGAGAGGGACACAAAATAAAATAGCAGTACAGTAGCCAGTTTTGGTATTTGCACAGGTGAAGAATCCGGCTTAGTGATCTTAACTAGTTCACTCAGGGGTCCAAAGGATACAATTTCAATATATGTCAGTGTTGTGACTTGTATGGAGGGTGCTAAATAACAATCATATTGATGGAAATATTCTGAAGTACTTTGCAGTGCAAAAGCCAGAAACAATTTGCTACAGAAGGTTTCAAAACAAATAAAATACTAAATTAGAAACAGACAAAAGCAGAAATTAATAAAACAGGACTAATGATGCTCAAAATGGGCAATGCCAAACAGTGCCTTAAAAATGAACATGACTTATGACAGCATCATCATACATTGTGGATGTCCAACATCTGCGGTCTGGATGTGGTGCTTCCAAGTGTCACCTCTGTGCGGATCTATTGCCTATGGGGTCTGTTATTTTGTCACCTGCGAAGCTCTGTCCACTTTTGCATAGCAACTGTTTTGTGGGTGGATCTACATTTATACAGTATCTTCCACCTCTTTCTCATTTCAGCTCTGTTGCTCTTTATCATTGCCCAGCTTTTGTTCCGGCTTCCATTCTTCTACTCCGCATTCCTTGTTTGACCTTTTGGCTCCTTGTCTGATTCTACTCCTCTTCACTGCATGCCCTTACCTCTGGACAGTTTCTGGTATATTGGATTTGCCTGCCTATTCTGTACCGCACCTGTATCCTTGCTGCAACGTGGCTATCCTAGCCTGGAGGATCAACCTTTGGGATAAGTAGTTACATTCAGACACCGCCTCTTCTTTTGGTATACTGTGTTTACAGATAAGAAGGGTTTTCTTTAGATACCATTATTTTGATTATATTATATAAATTCTTATAAAAAAAATGGTGGAAAATTGAGAACAACAAATCATTTCCAATGTTTACTTGAAAAATCGTTTACTGATCAAGTAATGAAAAAACCTGCACAATAGATTCAAATATTTGTCCTGAGTTTTGGAGTACCTTGTGTGTTGAGGTTCGGGGTTTTGGATGAATTAATATGGCGCAATGAATTTACAATAACTGCTGTGTCAAACTTAAACACTAATACTGGTACTGGAATCACATGCAATTGAATAATACTCCAAAGCCAACCAATTTATACTAGGAATTCTGGCAGAATTATATCCTAGCTGTCAACACCCAAATTGACAAATCACTCAAACACATTGCTGCTGCTTTGATAATGTTTTAATAAAACAATGTTATAAAATATAACAAAATTAGCATAACCAATGCTAGCTAAAAAATTATCGTAACAATATACACCACATTGCCTACCTGGATTTGGCCCTGCAGGGTGGGTGGGTGGGTAGTAAAGGAGTTTAGGCAATTGGTACAAGTAGCGCATTATTTGCAAACAATTTACTTTAAAAATTACTGATGATATTGTCAGGGTTCAACACTGACCTTCTGACTCATGCATTTAAAAGTCATTATTTATATGCTTATATTCCTCCTGTCTCCTCTAGAGGTCTCCCTACCTTACTTTGCTTGTATTCCTTCCCATCTGTTTGGTGTCAGGTGGGCTCGTTACCTTTCGCTCACACCCAGGTTAAATAGCTGCAGTTTCTGGCAAACAGTGCTTTTGCATTGAAGTTGGTGCCTGATTTCTGTGAGCTGCTGCTTCTGTTCCTGATACTCTCCTTAAAGCCCATTTGAATTGCGACCTTGTCCAGGAACTGGGAATCTGACCCTGAGTGGCTCAACCATCTCAGTATATGATTTTCAGCATCTCCTGAGACCCTCTGAGTACATCAAGATCTCTTCAGCTAAGTTATTCCCTTTAAGCTACCCTTCTCATTTCTCACCCTCTCTAGGGTGTTCCTGCTTAGTCACCCTCTCCAGGCTGATCCTGCTTAGTCACCCTCTCCAGGGTGATCCTGCTTAGTCACCCTCTCCAGGGTGATCCTGCTTAGTCACCCTCTCCAGGGTGTTCCTGCTTAGTCACCCTCTCCAGGGTGTTCCTGCTTAGTCACCCTCTCCAGGGTGTTCCTGCTTAGTCACCCTCTCCAGGGTGTTCCTGCTTAGTCACCCTCTCCAGGGTGTTCCTGCTTAGTCACCCTCTCCAGGGTGTTCCTGCTTAGTCACCCTCTCCAGGGTGTTCCTGCTTAGTCACCCTCTCCAGGGTGTTCCTGCTTAGTCACCCTCTCCAGGGTGTTCCTGCTTAGTCACCCTCTCCAGGGTGTTGCTGCTAAGTTGCCCTTGTCTCTGGCCCTAACCCTTGTTTAACTCTCTCCACCCCTACCTTTGCTTTGTCTACAGTCCCTACTATAGCTCTTTGTTCTTACTGCAGTTCCTACTCATACCCTTTTCCTATTCTGCAGTTCTTTGCTAAATTCCCTCTTGTCTCTCTTTCAGTCTTTATTCCAATACCTAGCTCTGTTTCTTTATCTGTTCTCCCTTTGCACTATATTTAACATGCAACCAGACACCTCCACTATCCCTGCACTTAAACTCCTACCTGACCTGGTAAAGGCTCTGACAGATATGGTGACATCGATCTCTGTCATGAATGCCATAATCCCCCTCCCCATGTGAATTGGCCAAACTGACTTGTACTTGTTGGTGTGGAACCTCAGAGAGGTGTTTTGGACTGTGCATCTGTGAGTGTGGACATTTAAAAAAAAAAAATATTTGTCCAAGGGACTAAAGGGTAGCCCAAACTACTTGTCCTTCATGACATGATCCTTGCCCACACACACACACAGAGACAGTCACACACACACACACACACACACACACACACACACACACACACACACACACAGTAAAGCACATTTAAGCTAGCAGTTTTGGATCTTTTTTAACAGAAAAAAAATATTTCTTACTGCTGCATTACCTCATTGCAGTGGAGTGGACGTTTTTGCTGCATAGAAACATAGAAACATAGAATGTGTCGGCAGATAAGAACCATTCGGTCCATCTAGTCTGCCCAAATTTTTTTTTTTTTGAGTACTTTTATTAGTCCCCCTTTTCAGGTCTAATAGCTAGGATAGCCTTGTGTCTATCCCACGCATGCTTAAAATCCTTGACTGTGTTTACCTCTACCACTTCTGCTGGCAGGCTATTCCATACATCCACTACCCTCTCAGTAAAGTAATACTTCCTGATATTACTTTTAAATCGTTGCCCCTCTAATTTAAGACTATGTCCTCTAGTTGTGGTAGTTTTTCTTCTTTTAAATATACTCTCTTCCTTTACTGTGTTGATTCCCTTTATGTATTTAAATGTTTCTATCATATCCCCCCTGTTGCGTCTTTCCTCCAAGCTATACATGTTAAGATGCTTTAACCTTTCCTGGTAAGTTTTATCCTTCAACCCATGAACCAGTTTAGTAGCCCTTCTCTGAACTCTCTCCAAAGTATCAATATCCTTCTGGAGATACGGTCTCCAGTACTGCGTACAATACTCCAAGTGAGGTCTCACCAGTGCTCTGTACAATGGCATGAGCACTTCCCTCTTCCTACTGCTAATACCTCTCCCTATGCAACCAAGCATTCTGCTAGCATTTCCTGCTGCTCTATTGCATTGCCTACCTACCTTCAAGTCCTCTGAAATTATTACTCCTAAATCCCTTTCCTCAGATGTTGAGGTTAGGACTGTACCAAATAGTCTATATTCTGCTTTTGGGTTTTTACGCCCAAGGTGCATAATCTTGCACTTGTCCACATTAAATGCCAGTTGCCACTGCTCTGACCATTTTTCTAGTTTAGCTAAATCATTTGCCATTTGGCTTATCCCTCCATGAATATCAACCCTGCTGCAAATCTTTGTATCATCAGCAAAAAGACATACTTTACCAACAAGACCTTCTGCAATATCGCTAATAAAAATATTAAAGAGAATGGGTCCAAGAACAGATCCCTGAGGTACCCCACTAGTAACAAGACCTTGCATCGAATATACCCCATTGACTACAACCCTCTGTTGCCTGTCACTCAGCCATTGTCTAATCCATTCAACAATATTGAAATCCAAACTCAAAGATTTCAGTTTATTGATAAGCCTTCTATGTGCGACAGTGTCAAAAGCCTTACTGAAATCTAGGTAAGCAATGTCTACTGCACCACCCTGATCTATTATTTTAGTTACCCAATCAAAAAAATCAATAAGATTAGTTTGGCATGATCTCCCTGAAGTAAACCCATGCTGTCTCTGATCTTGAAATCCAAGCGACTTTAGATGTTCAACAATCCTATTCTTTAACAAGGTTTCCATTATTTTCCCCACTACTGAAGTAAGACTTACTGGTCTATAGTTGCCCGCCTCCTCCTTACTACCTGCAGCCTGGTCTGTGCCATAGGCGCAGGCCATCTTAAGCCTTCCCTGTCTGTTTACCTCCATTGTCCCTTTGTCTGTCTCTCTCCACCATGTCTACTTGTCTGTCTCTCCTCTCTCCATCTCTCCTTTTTTGTCTCTCTCACCATCTCTCCCTTTTTATGGCTCTCTCGCAGTCTCTCCCTTTTTATGGCTCTCTCGCAGTCTCTCCCTTTTTATGGCTCTCTCACCGTCTTTCCCTTTTAATGGTTCCCTCATCCATCTCTCCATGTTTATTGCTCTCTCCCCATCTCTCCCCTTTTACGGCTCTCTTGCCATCTCTCCCCTTTTTACGGCTCTCTTGCCATCTCTCCCTTTTTACGGCTCTCTTGCCATCTCTCCCTTGTTATGGCTCTCTCGCCATCTCTCCCTTTTTTTATGCCGCTCTCTCCATTTCTCCCTTTCTAATGTTGCTCTCTCGCCATCTCTCCCTTTTAAATGTCGCTCTCGCCATCTCTTCATTTTTAATTTCGCTCTCGCCATCTCTTCATTTTTAATTTCACTCTCGCCATCTCTCCCTTTTGTAATCTCGCCATCTCTTCCTCTTTAATGTCGCTCACGGCATCTCTCCCTTTTTTTATGCATTTTTTAAAACCTCATAAGAAAGATCCGTCCCAGTTAGATTGTATGGGCCTTAAATGTATAAAAAAAAGTTGTGGCATGGTAGAGATTTTAACAAACAACTGGGATGAATGGAAATGAGAATGATGTATAATCTAAAAACCCTACAGCTAAGGAGTCTCAACAGTGACTTTGAGCTGTGTAACTTATAGACTTCCCTGTGATTTGG
Organism: Pelodytes ibericus; assembly: GCA_036172795.1. Taxonomy (NCBI): domain Eukaryota; kingdom Metazoa; phylum Chordata; class Amphibia; order Anura; family Pelodytidae; genus Pelodytes; species Pelodytes ibericus. The sequence goes on from CM069860.1 coordinate 37,524,179, forward strand.
CCCTAGGTTGAAGTGTCTCTGATATTTGTTATAATGTTTCCCTATTTTTTTCTCTACATTTTTAGATTCATATACTACAATCAAACAAATGCACTTTATTTTATAATATTTGATAAAACAATCTCTGTTCCATATGTGCAATACCAGTAAGAAATGTGTAATCCATTTAAGAGTTTTTTAAATATGTAATTTTTAATATATAGAGGGGTTTTTATTTTTTTTGTATAATAATATAGGTGTATTTTTTGTATAGTTTCTTATTTTGTACCAGTATTGTAAACTTTTAGAGAGGAGTGATTTTTGTCTAATATATATTTTTTGTATTCGTTATATATATTTGTAATGAGCTTTGGTACATATAGACATGAAAGTGTTAAAGATCATTCGCTCCTTTTAAAATCAATATGATTAACATACTGGAAAAAGTACACCGGCACTCTTGGATCCAATATAAAAAAGTGGGTGTAATGGAGGTGTAAAGTGCACACGAAAAATATATACATACTGCAAAATACTTTCAGCGTTTTGCGTTTTGCGTCTGGCGACGCTTAATGCATAAAGTGTTTTGCTGTATCTATATATTTTTTGTGTGCACTGTCCTCCTGTGTGTCAATGAATTTGCGGCTTGGTCAGCTGTTATTTGATCCTGAGCACCTGGCGATCAAGCTTTTTTCGTAATGGAGAGAGGAAAAGGCTGTCCTGCACCTGATGAACCTTCTCTGCGAAACGAGTAGTGCCTGTGGCGTCATCACGCTATGGAACGGGGAGGAGAGGAAGTAAACAAGAAATAATCAGGCGGAACATTTTTATTAAAAATAAATAGGCTACATGTAATGCAGTATTTAGTAGGAAAAGTTTTTTTGTCCGGGTCACCTTGTATTGATACTTTTTCTTTTTTTTTTTCCATTATGATCCAAAGTTTGGGGGTGCGGTGCCTTGTAATCATGGCAGCCTTATATGCAAACACATATGGTAATGATCATTGAGGCAAAAACATAAAACTCCGAGACTCAGATCATAACGGAAATGGGGATATATTCAGTATTTGGTATGTGGGGGATAAATAGTTTATAACTAGATTTATATAGAATATATAATTTATATAGAATTATTAAATACAAGTAGGGAACATAAAGTTTATATAATAAAATTGAGGATAATTTGCACAGCGATGAGTGAATGGCGGGATCTTTTGGTGGGGAAAAAGCTTGTTATGGTTAAAGAACTTATATGTCATCAAGTAGGGAGAGAGTGGGAGTCATAGAACACACAAAATAACTTTTAGGTCTTTTATGTCCAATACTAAATGAGCAGGGATTTCTAGTAGTGGGTTAGACTATTGCAGATATAGACCTGTTTGTGGCTTCAAAATTAAAAAAAGGTGAAGTGCATTGAGTAAAAGAATAGACAATTTTGCGACCAAAATTAGCGGAACAGTGACATCTAGTGGTTGGGAGGGACTAGGACAAATTATTGGCATGGTTGCAATTGCAATTAATGAGCAGGGTGAAATTAGAAGGCTGGGCAAAATGTTATGTTTACATTGTGGGTACTTAACCCTTTAAGGACCAGGGATTTTCCTGGGCCAAGGACCAGAGCGTTTTTCAATTTTTAATACGCGGTTTTTGAAACACAAATTTCCTCTCTCTCATTTAACGTTCCCATACAAGTTATATGTTGTTTTTTAGAGGACAGTTAGAGCTTTCTTTTGATACCCTATACATAAAAATGATTTACATTTTAGTATTAAAAAATGCATATAAAAGAGGAAATTTTTGAGGAAAAAAAAGTTTTTCCCCATTATTTTCCCAATAATAAGCTACATAACTAGTGCAACACTAACCCACTTATCCCCCCTAATTAACTAACTAATAAAAAAGAAAAATATTGGATCCCAAACCCCCCATAACAAAAAAGACAGAAAAAAACTCTGAAGAGTGCGATGTCAGATCAGTAAAAATCATGCAACAGGCATGCAGGGGTTACATTTTATTAAATAAATATATTAAAATTACCTTTATTTATTCAAAAAAACTTTATAAATTGTAAAAATAAAAAAATCTGTTCAAAAAAAAAACTAAATGAGGGCCATAAAGTGGAAGGAAACTGATCACAGTTAAAAACTGTGATCAGCAATGAAAGGGTTTTTTTTTTTTTTTTTACCTATGTGTATGTAATTAATTTATTTTTACTTACAGGTCACTCTCTGTGCTTCATTATAAGAATGTGAAGCACAGGGAGTGAATTAGAGGCAAAGTCAGTGTGTGAACACACTGACTTTGCCATCTAATTTGCATGTTATCGCGGTGATGACTAAATCACCGCGATCACATGCCCGGAAACTGACCGATCGGGTCCAGGAGCTTTGCCTCGGGTGCGAGGCTTAGTCCTGGACCCGTTGCAGACTAGCTGGCGGTGCCCACGGAGCGCACCGCCGGCTAGACTGCATGACGAGTTAACTCGTCATAAGGTCGCTAACGCAGCGGCTCTTATGACGAGTTAACTCGTCATAAGGTCGGGAAGGGGTTAAGACAGGTATAACATTTTTAATAGTTAATACAATAATTATAAAGTGGCATCCATACAACATGTACTGTATTTTTCTATATATAAGAAGCCTACCCTCCAAATTTAACCCAAAATAAATTAAAAGAATCTTCATGGATCATAACAAATAAGTATATAGTCATTTACCTTTTACATTGGAATAACTTAAAGGGACTGTCTAGTGCCCAAAATTCCTCCTCAACATTTTAATGCATATTAAAGTAATTTCAAAGTACTTTAAAATGCATATTTTATATTTTGCATTACTTAAAAGCGTAACGTCACGTGACCCGCGCAGTTCAGTCTGTGAGCTGAGCTCACATCAGCCTGTGTTACCAGCCCTGTCACACGCTTCCTGCCTGCTTCCAGCAGACGCGTGTGGCAGGGATTGCTAAAGCAGGCTGATGTGAGCTCAGCTCACACAGACTGAACTGCGCGGGTCACGTGACGTTACGCCATGACGTCACGTGACCCGCGATCGTGCTCAAATTGTGCAAATTGCCGGGATTGTCCCGGGGTTGAGAATTCCCCCGGGACAATCTTGGTTTTCAAGGGACTTTCCCGGCAAATCCGGGACAGTTGGCAACTATGGTACCACACACACACACACACACTCCACACACTGACATCACTCACTCACATCACACACTCACTCACATCACACACCTCACTTACTCACTCACATCACACACTCACTCACTCACATCACACACTCACTCACACCACACACATCACACACTCACTCACATCACACACTCACATCACATTACACACACAGCAGCACTCTGAAGCGGTTTTCAGGGAGGAGGGACGAGGGAGATGTTCTCCCTCTCCTTCCATAGTTCGCAGCAGCGACAGGCGGTGGCTGTGGCGGGGGGGGGGGGGGGGGTAGTGTGTGTTGAGGCAAGCTCAGTTTGGGGGGGGGGGGGACTAGTGTGGTTAGGAAAGCACACTGAGCTGAACTTTGGCAGGATTCGGCAATTCAGTGGGACTTTTGCAATTCGGGTAAAAGTCCTCTCTTAAACAGTTACCTCCGTGTATGTAAAGGACGACAACCAATTTTTCCTCTAAAATTTATATATATATAAAAGGCTTTAGCATATAGTTGCAAGGAAATAAGAAAGTGTAGGGAAGAGTAGAGGGGGGAAAATCACTACATCACCACAGTGGCCATTGAGATTCAATGCCTGAGCATGTTTGGAGGTACAGTTCCAAATTTGAAGAAGGTGTTAATCTGCTGTAGAAGATAGATTTTTTGCTTACAGAATCTTACAGAATCTCCATTGTTCGGGCAGTGCCCGAACAATGGTGTCTCTGTGGAGTGGTGTCTCTGTGGAGGAAGACGTGTTTCTGTCAGGTGTGTAAAGGTGGCATGTCATGCCAAGGAAGCTTGAGTTAAATGTCAGCAATGTCGAGGCCACAGTCCCCACATGTTAACTTACAGTGTCAGGTCTGTATCGTGTCCAGTATACACAGCACAAGAGGTAACTCAATGTTCCGAATCAGGTGGGTAAAATTTGGGGAACCAGGAAGAAGTTCTGCTCAGGTAAAAGAATATATCTTTATCGTAAATACATAGGTTTAGAAAGAGAAAAATCCACAGCAAATATGTGTACAGGTTTGAACAGTCACACAGAAAAACACCTACTAGTTAAATAAATGGGGCTGATGGTACCCCAATGCTCCTCCCTTTTTTTTTTTACATGGGGGAATCAAGGGCACTTGGCCAGCCCCTGGTCCCATTTAATTTGGGTGGGGCCGGAGGCACATTTTTGCCAGACCCCTTGCCATTTCGGTTGCCATTTCAGAAAGGGGGGGGGGGACACACAAACACAATGAACAGTGCAGTAATTACTGTACAGTTCATTGTTTTTAACAGGGTTTTTAATAGGTGTGGTAATTTTGCAGCAAGAATACCCATTAATTTACTGCATACTTGGTAATGATTTTACGGCACCTGGTAAATACCGGAGTCCATTCATTTTAATGGGGGAAGGTTTTAGAGACTAAGTCCAACTCAACAGTCTGAAAAATAGTTAATTTCCCCCTCCCATTGAAATCAATGGAAGGTGAGTTAAACCTCGCTCCCCTCCATCTTGCATACCTTCACCACATCTCGTGCTTGCTTAAATTCTTAGTGCAGCACATCCCTCCAATATGGTGCTGCCCTGTATCCAGCAAGAGTGATGGAAGTGATCAGAAATCACTTCTGTCTCTCTGTTACTGTTGCTTGATTGTCCCTTGAGGCAGTAAGCAACATTGCAATTGAAAAAAAAACTAACCCTAGATCAATTAATCCTAGATCTAGGTTTAGGGTTTTATTTAGGGTCAGAGTTAGGGTGAAGATTAGGGGTGGGGTCAAAAGGTCACTGTAGGAGAAAATGTTTAGTAAAGAAAAATGCTACTTTGGGTTATTGCTCTAACTTGCAAAAACAACAGAAAAACATGTTAAACATGGCATATTTTGAAACTCAGGACAAAATTTACAAACTATTTAGATCTTTTTTTGTGATTTTGTAAAAGTTTATTCAGGTAAAGGATAGATATTTTATGTTTTTTTTATAGTAAATTATATAATATTATGAAAATAATGGTATCAAAACAAAAATGCAGTAGAAATGTTAAAACAGCCACTGTCCTTAAGGGGTTAAATTTGACAAACACAGCCAAATGTAAAGCTATTTCAGCATGTGGCTATCATTCTGCCTTTAGTGAAAGGGCCTCGTGTGTAGATAAATATAAATGCTTCTTTAAACTGGAGCATGGATCCGACTAAGATGCTCCCTGGAGATTTGGCAGATGAGACAGAGCCTCAAAATATGTAAGTGTTGTGAGCTATAAGTGTGAGGGTCAAGGATTACTGTGTGAGTGCATGATGGTAATATCTAGTTGAGTGGGTGAGGACAGGTGACACATTAAGCTTTCCCTCTTTGATAAACTAATTTTGAACCTATTTTTATATTGTTTTGTAAAGAGAACGGAGTTGAAAATGTACCTTTATTGAGATTTTATAAAAATAATACAGCAAAATAATCAATATTGAGAGATATTTAGACAGACATAACCAGTGGAAATATTCCCCACCAAAACCACACAAATAAGAGAAAAAAAATACAACAACAACCAGAACAGCAGCAGAGCACTGAAAACTAAGCCCAATGTGCTGAATGAGCTTATTACTGTATATCAGAGCTTGCCAAACTTTTCATGCTGGTGACACACTTTTTAGACAAGCATCATTTTGACACAGTAATTCAGGTTTACTAGCAAACCGGAGGTTAGTTTGCCCATTACATATGCCTCATATTGCCCATTAAAATATTCCCCAGTCAGGTGCCCATTAACATATGCCCCAGCCAGGTGCCTATTAAATATGTTACTGTTAATTTGCCCTTTACATATGCCACAGTTTGCCTATTAGAATATTCCTCAGTAAGGTGCCCATTAACATATGCCCCAGCCAGGTGCCTATTGTAACAACCTTACCTGTATCTCGTCACGACGCTCTCTATTCGCATCCACCACATACTCACCCCTCTCTGTGCTGCTCCTATCGAGTTTCTGTGACACCATCTTTCCGGAGTCCTGTAGTTAACAAAAAGCCGCGTGGCACCCTATGTGCATGGACGAACAGCGAAAATGACGGAACTCATAGGAGCTTTTCTCCTTGATTGGTTACACCTCCCCTGGCTATTGATTGGTGCCAGATTTGTATATAAACCCCTTAGTTGCTATTTACCTTTGCTTGTAATAGGTCCTTTGGTGCCTTTTGTTATCTACCGTGCATTTCCTTGTTATCCTGATTCCTGTATTCCTGACCCAGCTTGTTTAACCATTCCTGCACTTCCTTCCTGTGTACCAGATCCTCAACTTGCCTTTTGATTATCCTGTCTTCCATCTTCTGCTTTCCACTCTGTATCCAGTATGCTGTATCTCAGTACCAGGGGCTGTGTGTCCAGATATCCAGTATCTCAGTACCAGTGACTGTGTGTTATCCAGTGTCTCAGTACCAGTGGCTCTGTGTTCAGCCCTCTAAGTCATCTGTTCGTGAATCTTCTGTTACTCGTGCTTCCTTATCCAGTTTTCGGGGACAGATAGATGAGCAGCTAATTACATTTTCATCAGTGTCCGCGGCACAACCAAGGATATCTCTGATTGGGAATGAACACCACCTACTACCTATTACACCCTGGTGACTGGTTGTACAAGGAGATCTCAAGACCCAGTAGATTCAGGCCCTGCATCGTGGATCCTAAACTCTGATCGCTACACAGTTAAACCTATTATATATGTCGCTGTTAGTTTGCACATCAAATATCCATTTTTAAAAATAAAAAATATATAATATAGAGTGTTTTTCTCTGAAAGGATGGCAGAATATTGAAGATTTGACCCTGGGAGATATAATAGAAGGACCTGTTAGGGCATTTCCATATCTACAAAATAAATTGAAAATACCACCAAGGGAGATATTTACGTTTTTAAGAATGAAAAATTATGTAGATTCTTTGTTTAAGAAGGAAAATAAAAACCGCTTAATGAAAGATATAAGTAATATATTTCCCAAAGAAGAAAAACTAAAATTATTACCAAAATAATATGACTGGTTAAGCCTACAAGAGATGGCTAATAAACCCAAGGCATGGAGTACCTGGGAAAGTGCGGTAGGAAGATCCTTCACGCCTGAGAGTTGGACTAACTCAATAATAGAGGTCAGAAAAAGTGTAAAATATCTAAACTTAATAGAACTACACTACAAAATCCTTTATAGATGGCATCTAGTCCCTGAGACCTTGCACAAGATGAACAGATCAAACACAGATAGATGTAGGAAGTGTAACTTAACAAAAGGGTCACAAACCCATATATGGTGGTCTTGTACTATCATAAAAACTCTATGGAATAGAGTCTTACAAGAAATCAGGGATATATTTAACATAGATTATGAACTTAATATAGAAACAATATTGCTACACTTAAATATGCCATTTAAAGACTTTAATAAAAGATATCTTTTAATTCATATTCTTTTAGCTGTAAAAGCAATTCTAGCAAGACATTGGAAATCTCAGATATGTCCCTCGTGGGAACAGGTATATGGACAAATCAGTTACCAGTTCAGTATGGAAAAAGGCATTGCAAATAATGCAGGCCCATATGAAACTCAAAAATGTAATATAAGATGGACCCCCTGGACAAATAAAAACTTTGAATCAAGAGATTGGCGTAGTGATCATCCAGATTTAAGTAATAAGATGGATCATCCGCTTGGTGTCTCCCCCCAATACTTCCTTCTTCCTTTTTTTTTCTTGGTGCTGACTTTTATTAGTATATGTTAAATAAGTTTAAAATGAGAAAATAGATAAAAAACTGATGAAATATATATAAGAAGCAGTGTTAACTTAATATGTGCTCAAAACCAAGTTCTGTCTTAGTATGATTGTAAATGTAATGTCTTTTTTTCCTTTTTTTGTATGTTTATAATAACATTTAAAAAAAATAAAAAAAATACACTGCAGCACATTGCACATTAGCACTAATCAAACTCTTCAAACACTACATGTTGAATTTATTTCTAATATCAGAATTGCACCCTTTGATTTGATAGGCAAAAACCTAAACAGAAGCCAGCCATTTCAGGGTACAGGAAGTCAGAGTGATTAGAAAAGAGGTCAACAGGATGAATGGAGTGACCTAAGAGAACTTAGACACATTGTGTACAAATAGGCTGCACTGAGCGGATCTATTTTCTGGTTTCCATGATAAAGAATGGAGCCTCCAGGGGCAGTGTAGCTCAGCCAAAGGAGGCCTTGACAGGGTTAGGAATAGGGTTAATTCAGGGGTCACTTTGATTGGGCTGCAGTGGTAGTGGGGGCGGGGTTTGGGTAGTTTAAAGGGGCTCAGCCATTTTAGTCTGCAGTCATTTTATTAAATAAATCACCTACCCTTGATCTTAGTCTTTTTCTTGCAAGTGCTGTGTTTTTGCTGTTTTGAGTTGCTGATCTTCGCTTGATGGATGCAGATTTGGAGTGTCTCCTGGAGGGGAATTAGGCAGCAGCGCCTAGCAGAATTTGAAATCCGTTGTTTCATTCCCGGAGATAGTTAGAGCGAAATTGGAGAAAGAGGTTGCGCTCGGGCACATGGCAGGTCCGTTCGACATCCCTCCCTTTGGGGACCTGAGGGTGTCCCCGTTGGGTGTGGTGCCTAAGAAAGAGCCAGGGAAATATCGTTTAATTCACCACTTATCCTACCCCTTCGGCTCCTCGGTGAATGACGACATTGCAAACGATCTTTGCTCGGTCTCATATATATCTTTTGACCAGATGGTCGACATGGTTAGGAAGGCAGGGGCTGGAGCACTCATGGCCAAGGCAGATGTGGAATTGGCCTTTAGGCTGCTTCCCATCCATCCTCCGTGTCATCACCTGTTGGGTTGCTTTTTTGAGGGTCATTTTTATGTGGACCTCTGCCTTCCCATGGGTTGCTCCATATCTTGTTCCTACTACGAGAAATTCAGCACTTTTTTGGAGTGGGTTGTCAGGCAGGAATCAGGTAGCCATGGGGTTGCGCACTTCTTGGATGATTTCTTCTGCGTAGGCCCCGCGGGTTCAGATGAGTGCCGTTATTTGTTGAGGTTCCCTTGAGTGGGTGGCGGGTTGTTTTGGAGTTCCTTTGGCAGAGGAGAAATCAGAGGGTCCGTGTACATGTCTGAGTTTTTTGGGTTTGGAGATAGACTCGGTAGCTGGTGAATGCAGGCTGCCGCAGGACAAGTTGGTGGCGCTCAGGGAGGTAGTGTCTGCGGTAAAAGGGGCTAAAAAAGTGACATTGAAGCAAATGCAATCGCTTATTGGCAGGCTTAACTTTGCGAGCAGGGTGATACCAATGGGGCGGGTTTTTAGCAGAGGTTTGTCAAGGGCTAGTGCCGGTGTTACTTCTCCCCATCACTTTATCAGGATCACTGCAGCCTTGCGTGAGGACTTTCTGGTTTGGGATACCTTTTTAACGCATTTCAATGGGAAGGTTTTCTTCCGTAAGGCTGCAGTGTCCTGTCAGGGGCTCACGTACTTTACGGATGAATCTGGAAGCTTTGGTTTGGGGGCCTATTGCTGGGGCTTGGTGCACAGAACGTTGGCCGGACGAGTGGAGGCTTAGCCCTCTGATTAGGAACTTGGCATTTTTAGAGCTGTTTCTGTGGTAGTGGAGCTGACGCTGTGGGGAACTAAGCTTCGGGATCGGAGGGTGATCTTCTACTTGGATAACATGGCAGTGGTAGATGCCATTAACGGTCTGTCGGCAGCTTCCTTACCAGTGGTTTGGCTACTTAGGTGGGTGGTGCCTCTATGCATGTCTCTCAATATTGCGTTTAGGGCAAAGCACGTGCCAGGGTATTTGAATGTGGTGGCTGATTCTCTTTCTCGGTTTCAGTTCGACCGGTTTCGGCGGTTGGCCCTGGGGGCGGAGGATGTGGGGCTGCGGTGCCCGGAAGAAGTTTGGAAGCTAGGAATGGATTGCTTGCGCATCGGGTGAAGGCGTCGTTGGCCCCGTCAACTTGGAATGCGTACAATAAAGTATGGGTTGAATGGGAGAATTTGCTGGTTTTGGTGGGTAGTAGGGATTCGCCGGCGGATAGGCTCAATGCTTTGTTGTTGCTGCTTTTCCAGCTTATGTTAAAGGGTGTTTCTCCTTCAGTATTGGAAAAGGCCATGGCTGCAATGGCCTTTTTGTTTAAGTTCCAAGGTTGGCTGGATTGCACAAAGCATTTTCTGGTCAAGCAGGCCATAAAGGGTTTTAAGAGGGGACGGATGGTGCCGGACAAGAGGAGGCCAGTATCGGTAGCTATTCTGCAAAATTTGCTGTCTTCGGAGCGTTCAGGGTTGGTGAGTTGGTAAGTGGTAATAAGCGCACTGCTGGGGAGATGCAATTACTGGACACCAGGGTTAGTCAGGATCCAGTGGTACTGAGGCTGCGAAAATCAAAAACCGATATGTATGGTAAGGGGAGGGACGTTACTTTATTTGCGTTACCAGGACATAGGTGTTGCCCAGTGCATTGGGTCATGCTTTTTCTCTCTTTGCGGAGGGAGGTGAAAGGATCTTTGTTGGTGCATGAGGATGGCAGCTCGCTCTCCCGTTTTCAATTCTATTAAGTTTTCAAGAAAGGTTTGCCGGGTGCTGGGTGTGATCCATCTCTTTTTGGTATGCATTCTTTTCGAATTGGGGCCGCCACGGAGTCTGCCAGGTTAGGTTTTCAGGAGGACCTCATAAAAAAGATTGGGAGGTTGGAGTCCAGTCATTTTCAGATTTATTTGTGGCCTGAGGGTTGGTGTGAGGTGTCAATGATAACTTCTACGTTTCATTTTAGGTCTCGTGGCCTGGATTGTCGGCCACTCGTATATTTTCTGGGCGAAAAGGAGGGCCGGTCGACAACTGGGCTTTCCGGATCACGTCCTGATGATTAAGTGGTTTGGCTACCTTGGCTCCGGGTGGAGTGACGTATGGTTTGAGATATACACTCGTATCGTCAAGGGTCAGGTCCCCGATATAGTGGTCATACATGCCGGGGGTAATGATTTAGGGGTAATGCCTCAGCGGGAGTTTGTTAGGCAAATGCAGAGGGATATTGGGCGATTGCGGGCAGCTGTCCTGGAGATCCAGATTGTATGATCGGAGATAGTTCCCTGGATAAATTGAAGGTATGCGAGGGATCAGGTGGCATTGGGGAAAAGTAGGGGGAAGGTTAATAAACTCATGGCTAGCTTTATTAGGGCCAACAGTGGGGTGGTGGTTCGTTACTGGGAGTTAGAAAAAGGCCTTCCGGGTTTCTATAGGCATGATGGTGTTCACCTTTCTGATATAGGGCTGGATCTTTTAAATCTAGGTTTTCAGGTAGGGCTCGAGCGAGCGGTCTCTCTGAGGGGTGGCGGGGCTCACCCAGTATGAGGTGTCAATGGATGGCCTGTGGCGTAGTTTGCAAGGGTAGTTAGAGTAGCATGTGCTGGTTTGTTAAATATGTGTTTGTTTATGTGGTTTGTGGTTGTTGATTACCTTTTGGGGTGTCATTGCCAGGTCTGTGTAAATAAGGGATGGGGTTTTGTTATAGTAGGCAATGACAATTTATTGTTACATTTTATTAATGCTGTTGGCATTATTTATTTTACCATCACCAAGTGTCTGTTGTTATTGGGGTTTAAAGGGAGCATTAGCCCGGCCATTGACTATACCATTGACAGTGTCACTTACCTCAGTTCCCCTCCTGATCCACCGCCATCGCGGATCAGGAGGACGACTTCCCATCGGCTAGGGCTCAGAGTGAGAGCCCCAGCATCTCCTGATACTGAGACGCGCGTCCAGCAAGACGCGCGCTCAGTGACGTCACGCACTCGTTCGCGCATGCGAATGAATATTCATGAGCCCAGTTAAAGGGCTATTTATTAAATTAACCCCTCCCTTGCCAATTGATCAGAGCTGTGTCCTGATCAATTGGTAGTGTATTTAAACAGTCATTTCACAGGTTACCTTTGCCTGTGATAGTGCCTTGTGTACCTCACTAGTGTTTTGACTCCTGATTGACTCTGTTTATCTGTTGCTGACCCGATTCGTCCCTGTATACTCCTCATTTCTCCATCCGTTTGTTCCTGCATTCCTGATTATTCTGTGTATGACCCTGCTGTTCCAGACTATTCCGCTGCCTGCCTCAATTCTGCTAGTGACCTGATTATCCGTATATCTCCATTCCGTGACCCGGCTTGTTTCCTGACTCTCCGTTTGCCTGTCTTCCTGTACGATCCTATACGGGCTCCACTTGCTGAGTATCCGGTAGTAAGTGTTTCAGCAAAGTCCTTGGTGACATACCACCGGCGGCTCAACCAAGGGTGTGTAGTCATTAAGGTGAAGACCAATACTTGCTACCTACGGTACTTAGTGAGTCTCCCTGTAGCCTCATCAGCACTTGTGGTCCATCTCCTGTACGAGACCGTTACAGTCAGGCCATTTGGAAAATGAATACATATTTATCGCTTGGGAGGAAGTATTTGGTTTTGGTAATTTTTAGATTTGTGCTACCATTTCTTCTGTTTTAATCACTATTATTTGTTTGGGTTAATTTAGTGGAGCTTAACCCTTTGTTGACTGAACACACATTATACAGTTCAAATTTACTAATAACTCACAGACTTAAAATGTTCTTTGCATTTATCAGCAGCATTTTTTCTTTTTCTGTTATGAAGTACTTGGCACTTGTGTTTTTTGCTGATGTTTAAGGTATGGAACCTAACATTCTGAGCCACGTCAGCTACATTTTTTCTTTTTTCCTGTGGTATCTACGCCATGGAGGCTGAATCTCAGTCTTGCAGAGTCATGCAATATCGGGTGATGTCATGTATCCCAACCGACTGTAGGCTCTGCCCCACCATGACCCTGTCCAAGGATGTTGGCAGGTATGGATAATATCATTTTACCCCTACTTTATTAGTGTTTGTTATTCCTTATTAAGATTTGTTATTTTTTTTGGTACTCGATTTTTACATTGCAGAAATATATGTGGCTCGACTTTTATCAGAGTACACTTGAGAGAAAGGCATGTTTTTATATAGTGCTAAAGAAATCATCAAGTGTTCTCTGTTATAAAACAAACTTGAATCTGTCATCTTTAGAAAGGTCAATTACTCTGACTGTGCAGCTGCTTCCTATGTGACTAACAGAAACTTGAATCAATCCACATCTCTTACAGGGGTCTACCAGAAACCTAATCTCATCAGAGTCTTGTACGAGGCTTATGCAGTGTGAGGATGTGCTGTTCTTTACTGTGGTATCGGTGACTTAAAAAATGGTTTTTATCTGTTGCTATTTTCTGTGTGCTAGTGCTGATGGGACTTCATAGGGAAAGGAGAGCATGCCTCTCCTTTCCCTATGAAGTCACACCAGCACTAGCACACAGAAGATAGCAACAGATAAAAACCATCTCCTCTCAGTCAGACAGAGCATTGTTTTAATAAATAACATCTACTTCCTCTCTATACTACTGTTTGGCAGATGGGTTGACACCGAACTGGTATTTTACTGGCAAGCCTAGACAAAGTTGGCTCGATGCCAATGTTAAGTCTGTGGAGACAATAGCATGGCCAGTATTTTTTTTTAAATGGTGGTAGCCCTAACTGGCATGGTATACTCAGCAACAAAACAAATATATAATGGCATCTTTATTACTATTGCATGCACACTACTTCCATGCAGGGCTGGCCTTAAGTGTTCCGGCGCTTTGTCCAGGCCTCCGCGGTGGCGCCCCCCCATGCCTGTCTCTTTCCTCTCCCTCCATGTATGTGTCTCTCCCTTCTCATTTTTGTCCCTTTATTCTTCCTTGCCATGTCTGTCTCTCTCCAACACCCCCATATCTGTTTTCTCTCTCCCCCTCCCCCCAAATCTGTTCTCTCTCTCCCCCTCCTCCCAATATCTGTTCTCTCTCTCCCCCTCCTCCCAATATCTGTTCTCTCTCTCCCCCCTCCTCCCCATATCTGTTCTCTCTGCCCCTCCTCCCCATATCTGTTCTCTCTTCCCCCTCCTTTGTTCTCTTCTCTCCCCCCTCCTTTGTTCTCTTCTCTCCCCCTCCTTTGTTCTCTTCTCTCCTCCCTCCTTTTCTCTTCTCTCCTCCCTCCTGTTCTCTTCTCTCCCCTCATCTGTTCTCTTTCCTCCTCCCTCCTATTCTCTTTCCTCCTCCCTCCTATTCTCTCCCCCTTCCTATGTTCTCTCCCCCCTTCCTCTGTTCTCTCCCCCTTCCTCTGTTCTCTCTCCCCCCCTTCCTCTGTTCTCTCTTCTCCCTTCCTCTGTTCTCTCCCCCCCCCCTCCAATTCTTACTTATGGTGAGGGGGCGGAGCTCACCGGCTGAGAGGTGTAGCTCCGCCCCCACCCTGTGAAGCAGAGCGTCGTTCAAGAAGTGAAGTCAGTGCTGCACGCTTCCCATGCTTAGTGATGATCACAAAGACATCAGCTTTCCAGAAGGAGAGTATTTTTCTGGTTACTTTGGTTTTGTTTTTGTTTTATTGGGTCATTTGTGCTATACAAGATGGAGTAGAGTTTCCATTCCATTAACTTTTTGGACACCCAGATCAGTAAATGTGGAAATTACCTGACAACTAACTTATTTGTGAAATCTACAGATTGTAATAACTTATAAAGATTTGAATATTCCCACCCTGTAGGCTCATTGAGATCATTACCTATGAGCCAGTTATAAAGGGTTAAGAGGATTGTTCCATAAACTAAACGGTTTATCCTAAATCTCCACATCTTCCATGTATGGATTGTGTAGCATGTTCAGCAATCATTTAAACACCCACACAGGTATTGCTGGTATTATACAAAATTTTATTTTACTTGCTATTCCTCTTATGTGATATATTTGTTGTGGTGTCCATGTAATCTTATATTTGTTGGGGAGACCATTCAAAAGGTGAGAGCTAGATTCTCAAAACATAAATCAACCATACGTCTTAAGAAGATTGAACTACCAGTGCCACAACATTTTCATGAGATAGGTCACCAACTCTCTGATTTACATTTTCAAATTATTGACTCTATTCCGTTGGTTCCCGTAGTTCGGCTGTTGCGTCGACTGGTGCTACTGTGCATGTGACTTAACATTGTCTTCCGGACGCGCCATGTTCCGGGTTTTCTCAATGGGACTGCTGATTCCTTGTCTCATTTTCAGTGGCTTCGGTTTCAGACGTTGGCACCGGGGACGGTCTGGCTTGCCTGGAGGAGATGTGGCAGCTTGGGACCTCTTGCTTGGGTGCGATGTGAAGGCATCTTTGGCCCCCAGCACGTGGAAGGCATAATCTAAGGTCTGGGTTGCATGGGAGGACATGATAGGGATGGTTAACATGGGGGCAGCGTCCACCAGGTTGGAGGCGTTACTGTGGTTTGTGGTTAGTCTGTTTGCAGCTAAAGTGTCTTCGGCAGTGGTAGATAGGAGTATGGCGGCATTGGCTTTTTGGTTTAAGGTGAGAAGTTGGGAAGACTTGACAAAGACCTTACTGATCAAACAGGCATTAAAAGGTTTTCGGAGAGGGAAGAGGGTTCCAGACGCCTGGAGGCCATTGTCCCTGGACATGTTACAGAAATTATTGTCAGTATTACCTAGGATCTGCTATTATAAGTATGAGGTGGCGTTATTCTTGGTGGCATTTTCGGGTGGGGGAAGTGGTTTGTAAAAGTATGAACGGGGGTGGTGGGATCCAGCTGGCGGATCTTTTAGTGGGCAAAGGGTCCCTTAGTATTCGATTGACTAAATCTAAAACTGATCCTATGGGTAAAGGGTGTGATGTCATTCTGTATGAGGTGGCGGGGTCAGCTTTATTTCCAGTTTCTTGGGTGCCTTCCTTTTTGGGGGTCCGGCCGGCTGGGGGTGGCTCTCTGTTAGTCCATGACGACAGGACAGCCCTGTCCTGTTTTCAGTTTTTTAAGGTGTTCCGTTTGGGTTTGGCAGGCTTGAGATGGGACCCCTCCCGGTATGGCACGCATTCATTTCGCATTGGAGCCGCCACAGAAGCAGCTAGATTGGGTATGGGGGAGGAGTTGGTCAAGAAAATTGGGAGATGGGAGTGTCAAAGGTTCCGCTCCTATTTGCGACCGGTGTGGTTGGTGGATTAGCTAAGGAGGATTCTAACTGTTTCTAAGAAAGGGGTATGGTGTGGTATTTCAGGTTACTGTGTGGAGTTTATTTTCCCATAGGTTTGGTCTCATGGATTATTGGGCATTCGTTCGTGTTTTGGGCCAAGAGAAGAGGCGCAGCTTGTGTCAATGGTTTGCAACTGGGTTTTTCGGAGGCTCACATCAGGATTATGTGGTGGGGATTCAGGGGTTTTGGATGGAGTGATGTATTTGCTGAACTGTTACACTTGCTGGGATGTGGGTGGCGGCCTGATATAGTTTTGTTTCATGCGGGGGGGGGAATGATTTAGGGTTAATTGCACAAAGGTCATTGGTTAAAGCTATGAAACAGGACATAGACAGGTTGAGAGATTGGGTCCCTCAGGTCTCCCTAATTTGGTCCAAGATAGTTCCCTGGGTGAAGTGGAGGTACGCAAGGGATCCAGCAGCTATAAGCAGATGTCGCATTAAGCTTAATCGTTTAATGTCCTCTTTTTTGAGGAAAATTGGGGGGGTTGCTGTCCGGCATAGGGATCTGGAGGCTCAGGTGCCAAGGTATTACAGGGAAGATGGGGTACACTTATCAGACGTTGGCCTGGATTTTCTTAACATGGGGTTTCAGTTGGGATTAGAAAAGGCTTTGTTTTTTCGGGGTGGCGGAACCCAGTCATCTTAAGGGGTCAAGGACTGGGCTTTTGGCAGGGGTTGGGAGATAATGGGGGGTGTAGGATCATCGTTAGGGTCTAGGAAGGATGTGATCAGGAACCTAGGCTGGTGGTCATGTTATGGTTGGTGGGTTAGAGCTGGCCTGTGGCTCTTAACCCGGGTGTTATAGGGGCATCTCGGTATGCCGCTATTAGTGTTAATTCAGATATTGCACTTAATGTTATGTGAATATGTTACTTGTATGTGTTAAATTTTATATGTGGGTCATTGCCTTAAGTTATTTGTATAAACGAGGGAAGGATTGTGTTACGGGTAGGCACTGACCTTATATGTGTTCAATTTATTATTATTAAATAAGCTGTGGCCTTTTATTTCCACTTATAACTGTGTCTGTGTTTATTTGGAGGATAATGTAGGCCTTTTATTGGGCCCAGAATCCGACAATACCTTTGTCATGCATATTCAAGGTGAGGTCTTACCACTGATTTGCAAAGAGGCAAGATGATATCCTCCTCTCGTGAATCTATACCTCGTTTTATACATGCCTATATCTTATTGGCATTTGCAGCTGCTGACTGGCATTGAGCACTGTGGCCTAGTCTGTTATCTACAATTATTCCTAAATCCTTTTCATATTAAGAAATACTCAATCAGAGCAAAAAATGACTGATTGGACCCTGAGCAGCCGTTCCTCCAAATCACACTTTCTGAGTTGCTACTGTTTTCTTGCTATTAATCTGGATATATCTTACCTTAACTCTTCCTACTTCTGAATCCATGCATACAGCTGTATGCTTGGCCATGTCTTTGCTGGGCTCATATATCTTTTACACGCTGCCCTGCAGAATGAACACTTCCCATGTGTTCAGAAAGAAATCAATTAACCAAGATCATTCCTGTGGGGACCTCACCCTTAATTAATTAACTGATTTTCTTAGGACATACATGCATTATACATTCTGCAGGGGATCACAGAAAATTAAATGTATCTAACAATGTCTGACCTGACAACCCTAGCTGTATGCATAGTTGCCAACATCAGCCATGTTTCCAGGGACATATATTCTTTCCACATGCTGTAGAAAGACCATGCCAAGTGCAGCCCGGCAGTATTTAGGATGGATATACGCACACACAGGATAGAATTAATTAGGGTGGAGATCTTATAGGGCCTACCATGATTAATAAATTGGATTTTGTATGTGCGTATATGCATCCTACATACTTCAGGGCTGCACGTGGCATGGTCTTTCTGCAGCACGTGGAACAAATATTTGTCCCTGGAATCAACAAATGAGAAAATCCTGGCATATTGAGTGACAAAATCTGACATAATGAGAGGCAAAACGTGGCTTATTGAGTGACAAAACCTGGCATATTGAGAGGCAAAACCTGGCATATTGAGTGACAAAACCTGGCATATTGAGAGGCAAAACCTGGCATATTGAGTGACAAAACCTGGCATATGCAGAGGTAAAATCCTGGCATATTGATGGGCAAAATCTTAGCATATTGAGGGGCAAAATCCTGGCATAGAGTGGCAAAATCCAGGTAGAGAGTGGCAAAACCAGGCATAGGGTGGCAAAATCCTGGCATATTGAGGGGTTAAATCCTGGCATATTGAGGGGTTAAATCCTGGCATATTAAATGTCAGAATCCTGGCATATTGAGGGGCTAAATCCTGACATATTGAGGGGCAAAATCCTGGCTCAATTGGGGCCGGCTTGCTAAATAAAGCTTTCCTCATCTTGGAAGAAAGAACCGTTTCTGTTGTTTATAACCCAAGCCCTGGCCAGCCTGCTACAGTATGTATACATTGCAAGTATCTTTTGGGAAGCTTTGCTCTTTTTTTTTTTAAAATGTCTGGTTTATTGACTGGGCTGCTGCTTCTCAGCAAAAATATGATCGTTAGTATAGTTAGCAGTCAAAAGTGTGAACCTTCTAGTTCTGACTTTCTGCTAACGTGTTCTGTGTATTTATGTATAATATATATATATATATAAAGACCACCCATAGAACATTTAAGCAGACAGAGGGACACTTATTTCTTATTAGCCAACCCTTTGGAATGAAGAAGTGATTGCTTTGTCTTTGCAACTCATTAGCAGTTTCCTTCGTTTTTAGCATTTCATGTGTTGAACAAAGCCCTTCAGATAATAGGCTGTGCTCATCTCCTACGCACCTATCTATAGTGTGCCACCTGAGTGAAGTGCCCACAAACCAATGACTGAGAGAGCCCCGGTGCAAATCAAATGCCCCAGACCCCAATGTGTCCCCAAACAGCCTCTATCTGCCAAACCTAACAACTCAAGCAGCCTCTCTCTGCTACCCTAGCCCCCCACACTGCCTCTCTCTGCTGCTCTAGTCCCCCAAACTGCCTCTCTCTGCCACCCTAGTCCCCCTGAACAGCCTTTCTGCCACCCGGGCCCCCCAAACAACCTCTCTCTGCCACCCTATCCCGCCAAACTGCCTCTCTTTGGCACTCTAGCACCCCAAATAGACTCTCTCCCCAGCTTACCTTGAACCATCTTTGTCTCCAGATAGTTTCTTCCTCCTTCATGCAGAGAGATCCAGCATGTAGAAAAGGTTTTATAATTACCTATATTATTTATTTTGTTTTGTTTTAATACACATTTACTGAGCAAAGCAGAGCCAATTAACAAGATGTATAAAAAATATAGAAATATTACATGGTTCCCTTTTATTGTTACTCATATTTAATTAAACCGAAGAGACAATCCACAGAAATCAATGGAGGAGGAACAGAGGGTTAGATCTTAATAGAGTCTTTTGTGATGGCATAAACCTGTGCCACGTCCTCCACTAATTAATATAAAAGCCCTCTCCTCTGTTAGAACCATTTTCGCAGTGATCTTAAAAAGCGCTGTATTCGTCTGGTAGTAGCATTAGAAGACGGGATCTTTGGGATCTTTTTTGTTGTTCTGCGCCTCCCAGAGCATCCACCTGCCTCATTGTCATAACAGAGAAAAGTCATGTGGGTCACTGGACATATCTCCTGTTTGATGGCATATTTATGTAGCAGGGATCAGGTGAGATAAAATTAGTTTCCTCTGCAGCTGAAAACTTACCCTGTGAGATGTTTATTTCATCTTGTTTAGTTGGAATTAATGGCTCCCATGACTTTTTTTTCATGATTGTTTCACCTTCTTTAACCATAGGCTCACCAGTTAATGGGTCTGAAATCTGATGAAACAAGAGTTCCAAAATGCGAGGCTGATGTTGTCCCTCTTCTCTATCTCTTGAATTCATAGCAGCACATTCCTTACACACTAATACATTGTCAGTCTGCTCTCTGTAAAACTGTCTGAGATATCGGTACTCCATGTTTACATGGTGAACTACCGAATACATCTTATAGTGTATTAATGATTGTAGAGGGCCAGACAAGGATATCACCAAGGGAAATAGGAGATGCTTTTAATACCTATTGAAGTGTCTTGGTATGAAGATTCCTTCAGTTGGGTTTTTGCTCTTGCGTCTGTACAAAGCTGTCAGAATGGGATGAAAGGAGGCAAAAGTGCCCCAGAATAAATTTTAAAACTGTGTGCCAGATACACTCACTATTCCCCCACTGGGTATCCACACAATGCCCCTCCAGATTATACGTAAATTGGAGATATTTTGGAAAGGTTTCATTATATCACTTTCTTTTAATATTGATACCACCACCAATCACACAAATACCCCCAGACAGACAGGGTCAGACACATACCCCCAGTCACACAGACACCACTGGACCCAGCAGGGCTATTAATATTATAAAGTGATATAAATATTATTATTATTATTATTATTATTATTATACAGTGATAGTATTATACAGTGATATTAATATTATTATTATACAGAATTAGTATTATTATTAGATTGTGAAATTAGTATTATGAGATTGTGATATTATTATTATAGTGATATTATTATTATTATTATATAGTATTAGCAATATTATTAGTATGTGATATTAGTATTATTAAATTGTGATATTAGTATTATTCTAATAGGGTTTTAAAAGGTGGCAACCCTATGTGTAGTGCAGCTCTGTGATGCACAGCAAACATTGGGAAGTATTTTTAAAAGGGCATTTAGAGGCAATAAAAAGGGACATAAAGGCCTGGATCCAAAATAGGACACTTGGTAATTATGCAGCAGGTGTAGTAACCTTTGGCACTGCAGGTGCTGTTATTAACATAGAAACATAGAATGTGTCGGCAGATAAGAACCATTCGGTCCATCTAGTCTGCCCAATTTTATTTGAGTACTTTTATTAGTCCCCCGTTCCCGGTTACATGTATCATAATGTTCAGCCAACCAAATGGACTCAAATGGATGGCTGAGAATCATGAGATGTGTATTCCCCAGCAGCTGCAGTACCAATCCATAATCATATAATACCTAACCTTTGGCACTCTAGTTGTTGAGTACTCTCCTTTCCATGATACTTAGCACACTGGCTGAGAGTCATGAGACATGTAGTCTGAAAATCTGGAGTATTATCTCTTAACTATTTTATAATCCAGCCCTTTGATTGGTTTGGTATGTAAAGGGTTATAATATAATGATGTTACCAGTTATCATCTCCTGCACAGGAAGAGGAAACATGAATAAAGAGGAGGGAATAAACAGAAACCAGCCAATCCCAAGGTAAAGGAAGTCATAGTGACTGGGAGAGAGACCAATAGGATGAGAGGGAAGCTGGCCAATAGGGTGAAAGACAGACAGCTAGTGGCCCATGGGGTGAATGAAATCAATTGCAGTTGGAAGAAGCTGAGGGAACTTGGGCAATACCATGATGAAAGGCGTTGAGTGGTGAGTGAGGGAAACAATAAAATGAATAGTAATTTAAACCAGTATAATGTCATCCACCATGGCAAGTAAGAATATAAATAAAGGATTAAGAAACTATAGGGCTCAAGTAGCAGTGTCAGGGGACCCGCAGTGTGTCTAAACTCAGGGCAGTTTCCCTTCTTTGCTCTGTGGTAAAGGCAGCCCTGAGAGAGCAGACCAAACCACTCTAACATGGGGGTGTATACAATTAAATAAGTGTTTTTTTTTCTGATATTCCCTGTCTGACAGGTGTAGTTTATGATCTCTGTCTAGTTAACCAAACCTATGGAGCCAACTGCTTCTCCCTGTGCTGTGCTATGCTGTGCTGATCTATGCTGATCCCTGCTGTGCTGATCCCTCCTTTGCTCTGCTGATCTATGCTGATCCCTGCTGTGCTTATCCCTGCTGTGCTGATCTATGCTGATTCTTTCTGTGCTGATCTGTGTTGAGCTTTCCTGATTCCTGCTGTGTTGTGCTGATCCCATTTGTGCTGTGCTGAACCTTGCTTTGCTCTGCTGTGCTGATCCCTGATGTGCTGTGCTGATCCCTGATGTGCTGTGCTGATCCCTGATGTGCTGTGCTTTACTGTTTTCTGCTGTGCAGGAGCCAGACATTGGTACATCAATCACACAAACAAACACACACCTCACATATAATCCCCCCACCTCACATATACCCCACACACACATACACACCAATCACAAATACTCCTCACATATACATGCACACACACACACACACCTCACATATACACGCGCGCACACACACACCTCACATATACATGCGCACACACACAAACCTCACATATACATGCACACACACACCTCATATATACATGCGCGCACAGACCCCACATATACATGCACACACACACACCTCACATACACACCACACACCTCACATATACACCCCCACAAACACACACACCTCACAAGGGGATTAACTATTGTATGAAGTTAATTTGTTTGTATTGTTCAATCATCGGTTTATCAAGATGCACAAACATATAAATATCCGGTACTGTTTGTAATAAAGTGTTCTTCTACATTTTTACTCTCTATTCTTGTGTCAATTATTTGAGGGGATATTTACATCCAAGAGATATAATACTGGAGGGTTCCTGTGTATTTATCAGACTAATATAACACAGGCACCCGGGTACCAGGGAGGAACCCAGTCGGGGTACCAGGGAGGCACCCAGTCGGGGTACCATGGGGGTCCCTTTTATTAAAGTCTAAATTTGCTCTAATCACCACAAACTGTGGGTGGCTCAATTTCAGAATTGCTGTGATGTATAAAACAGATGTGACATATACTATAAATATAATAACAGCCATTTGCACCTTTTTTTTCCACTCTCCCGACATTCGTGACTGCAGTTCCCTGTAAAAATCCCTCTTTACAGTTCCCTGTAAAAATCTCTATGGGGGCTATTCACTAAAATGTGCGATGAACATTTAATCCAACCAATTTAGCCATACATTGTGCAGGGACAAACATGGTGAGTTTGCTTAGTGGGGGAAATAAACCCGGTGTGTACCTGCACAATGTATAGCTAAACTGGTGGGATCCTCCTTGCAAGAGCCTAGTGGATTAGCAGCAGAGCACCAGCAAGGGATTACAAGCAACACCATGGCCGGAAACAGCAAGATCCTTAGTCCAGCTGGTTCCTCAGCATCCCTGGAGGTGGAAGATGTGATCACCCAGTGGGTAAGGGAACTTCTGGCTGTGAATTGGCCAAACCCTCCCTTTGAGTTGGTGGATCGGATTATGCAAGAAGCCGAGAGGGAGAGAGAGGCTGAGCTGGCTGCTGAGGTGCTGTTCAGGAGGGATTGTAATCGCCAGGAGCTCTGGTGTGAAATGGGGCATGTAATGAGGGGTGATGGGGAATGAAATGGGGGTGCTGGACACAGGGCCGGCCTTAAGTGTTCCGGCGCCCTGTGCGGGCTTTCCCCGTGGCACCCCCGCCCCCCGTCTTTCACCCCCCTATGTATGTGTCTCTCTCCCTTCCCATATTTGTCCCTTTCCTCTTCCTTGCCATGTCTGTCTCTCTCCCCTGTTCTGTCTCTCTCCCCCTGTTCTGTCTCTCTCCCCCTGTTCTGTCTCTCTCCCCCCCCCCCGTCCCCTGTTCTGTCTCTCTCCCCCCCGTCCCCTGTTCTGTCTCTCTCCCCCCATCCCCTGTTCTGTCTCTCTTCCCCCCGTCCCCTGTCCTGTCTCTCTCCCCCCCGTCCTCTGTTCTGTCTCTCTCCCCCCCCCCTGTTCTGTCTCTCTCCCCCCGTCCCCTGTTCTGTCTCTCTCCCCCCGTCCCCTGTTCAGTCCCCCGCTCCCCCTTCCCCTGTTCAGTCCCCTGCTTCCCTGTTCTCTCTCCCCCCCCCCCGTTCTGTCTCTCTCTCTCTCTCACCCCTCCCCTTTTCTGTCTCTCCCCATCCACTGTTCTGTCTCTCTCTAGCTGACCCTTGCATTAGTAAATATTGCAACAAGGTCGACTATGGAGGTTGACTTTTAAAGTTGACATCCTTGCACTATACTCAACCTCTAGTGGAGAGACAGACCCCTTAGTGCTTCACTACATATCAGTTGTTTTCTCACCTGCAATTTTCTTTTCTTTTTCTGTCAGAGTATGATCTGTCTTCATAATTGCAGCTTCCAAATCTTTCTTCTCCACAAGAAACCTCTGCAACACTTCAAGGCCCTTTGGATTAGGAAAAGGGTTATGTGATTAAAATGTGTTTGTAAATTATTTTGTACAAGTTAGGAGAACAGAAAACGTGATAAAGAAATGAAGAGCATAGACATAGATATTTAAAGATACATTTACATGTATCAAGTAATTACAAAACAGGAAATTACAAAGAAGATCTGTTTTAAATAAACAGGATATTAAAGATGGATTAAATACTAAAATTAAAGATTTGTCATATTTAAGAATTTTCCTAATACTTACATTTCGTTTTGGTCTAAGGTGCAGGAACAAACGGCTCACATATGAATCTACAGCATGTTCTGTGCTCCCTCTTCTACTACAGTGCAAACATCCTTTGGTTATAAAGATTTATTACCTTAATCCCTTTGCCTGGTTTTGTGTTGTACGCCTCCATTATCTTTAATTTCTCCTTCATGTAGAGTTTGTGTCCACCTGGTTTTGAATAATTGACCTGCGATATATTTTTCTCCAATGTTGCACTCAGTTTGTGAAGCAGTGTCTTACATAGATCTTCTGATGCCCTCTCATTCATTTGGGGGAGGAAATCCCTTCTTTGCTTCTAGTGATTTCTGTTAGAAAATGAAATGAAGTTTTATAATTTTACAGTTGCTTAGTATTATCATCACAATATAAAATAAAAAAGCCTATCTTTCAATGACTTTACCCTTGTAATACTTTCAGAGGAATGTTATTGTAATAGATGGTCCTAGCATGAAAGGTCAACTATCATCAAAAAAGATATGTTCATTCAAAAGATTGCATTAAGTGTAGAGTAGTGGCATAAATAGAAAACATGGAGCGAAAATTTCCCTGGAGTCCCCTGGCATCACCACATGATACCGACTGTGCTGTTGGCCCCTGCTTTCCACAGTGCCAATTTTGCCCCACATTACTTTCCACAGTACTAGTTGCGTCTTTGTCGATGTGACAGATTTGTTCCTGCATCATTGTTTTATAGTGCCAGTGTAAAATTATGCATTTTAGGTATAATAATAAAAATGCAACATATAATTTAAATGGTGTTTCCTTGGGGAAATCTACTAATGAAAAAGATTTGGGAGCAGTTGTAGACATTAGACCTAGCAGTAGTACACAGTACCAGCTGGCAGCTGCAAAGGCCAATACGATATTGGGCTGCATTAAAAGGGGTATTGACTTATGGGAGGAGGATATTATTCTGCTTCTTTACAGGTCCATGGTAAGACCTCACCTTGAATATGCGGTTCAATTCTGGACGCCTTTTCTTTTTTTACAAAAAATATATTATGGAACTAGAGAGAGTGAAGAGGAGGGCTACAATACTAATAAGGAGAATGGAAGGTTTTAGTTATGAAGAAAAGCTGGAAAAGTTAAATTTCTCCACGCTGGAGAAACTGTAGCTTAGAGGGGATATGATAATGTTTTATAAATATGTACATGGCCCAAATAAAGAGCTTTCTAAAGACCTGTTCATTAACAGAACAACACAGTCTAAACTGTCTCTCTTCCCCCCGTCCCCTGTCCTGTCTCTCTCCCCCCCGTCCTCTGTTCTGTCTCTCTCCCCCCCCCCTGTTCTGTCTCTCTCCCCCCGTCCCCTGTTCTGTCTCTCTCCCCCCGTCCCCTGTTCAGTCCCCCGCTCCCCCTTCCCCTGTTCAGTCCCCTGCTTCCCTGTTCTCTCTCCCCCCCCCCCGTTCTGTCTCTCTCTCTCTCTCACCCCTCCCCTTTTCTGTCTCTCCCCATCCACTGTTCTGTCTCTCTCTAGCTGACCCTTGCATTAGTAAATATTGCAACAATGTAACTATATAACTATGTCACTATGTAGCTTTGCCTCCACATCACTGGTTACTGCCACGTTTGAAGTACTCTGGGCACAGACATACCTATAAACATCGGGCATGGGTTTAACCCCTTGGCGACACAGGACAGACTAGGTCCGTCCTGTGCGCCAAGGCGTTAGTGACACAGGACGGACCTAGTCCGTCCTGTGTCAAAACGAGCACTGAAAGCTGAGTTTTTCCGCTTTCAGTGCTCAAGCGGCATTGTAACGATGCTTCCGTGTGGAAGCATCGTACAATGCTAAAAAAAATGCCCGTCGGCATTTCGATCGCTCCGGAGAGCGATCGAAATGCCGGTTTTAAAGGCACAGCGCCTTTAAAACGACGGGCATTAAAAAACGAGCATAGTAAGCTAAATTTTCGCTTCCTATGCTCAGAAAGTGTTCCTGATTGCCTCGCAAGTCGAGGCAATCAGGAACACAAAAAAAAATGCACGATCTTGGTCACTGAGTGACCAAGATGACGCTGCCCTTCTAAGGGCAAGAGCACAGGAGGCAGGAAGTACCTGCTTCCTGTGCTCTCTGGCTGTCACATGATTGCCTCTTCACAGAGGCAATCAGTAACTGCCAGGCACACTGACAGGCAGTGGGGATGCTCTGCTGAACATCCCCACTGACTGGTCAGATCAATATTAACTCTATATTGATCTGACCAGTTATGATCTGCCTCCCTCTCCTCACCTTTTTTTTAGTGAGGGAGAGAGACAGATCAAAGTTCTAAAAGTAAGTAAAAGTTAAAAAAAACAATAAATACACAACACACAAATAATAAAACAATAAAAAAAAAATTATTAAAGCAATTCCCTGCGTTTAACCCCTTCCCTGCCACTGATCTTGCATAAGCAGTGATCGTGCACATCAGCGCATTTATTTTTGCCGTTTGTGCATTTTTTGGGGGTTAATTTTTTTTGTACTGTAATTTATTACAGTACTAAAAAGGCTCTTCTAAGAGTTATTAACCCCTTATTTGCCGTCGATCACTGCTTACGCAATGATATTGACGCCAAAGCAATTTTTATCTGTCTGCATATTTTTATTTTATTTTATTTTTTTACACATACCCGCTAGGGGATTACATGTAAAGTAAAAATATTTGAAATTTTTAAGCTGCCTGAGCGCATAGCGATCAGTAACAGCGAATTAGTGGCAAAGACGGTTTGGTGATTTCTCAATTAAGCTCACCATTCGCCCTGGTCAGATCAAAATTAGTCGGATCAATATTCACAAATATTGATCTGCCTCCCTCTCCTCACTTACATTTTTGTGACGGAAAGAGACAGATCAGTATTAGTGATATAAAATAACATTTTATAAAATTGGCAGGTTTTATGAAAGTCTTTCACTGTGTATTAACCCCTTCCCTGCCACTAATCACTGTGTAAGCAGTAATCTTGCACAGCAACAGTATGTTTTGCTGTCTGCACTGTTTTATGGATTAATTTATTTGTACTGTAATGTATTACAGTACTAGATAGGCTCTTCTAAGAGCTATTAACCCCTTCTTTGCTCGAGATCACTGCTTACGCACTGATTTTGAGGCTGCGGACTCAGGGTTCGATTTTGACCCTATTCAGCTTTCTGATACATCATCTAGCGATGTATCGGTGGCTGCTGAGCCCTTGCCACAAGTAGTGATGGGGGTCTACCAATAAAAAATATATGGTTTGGTGGGGGTAAATTACATTGGCTGGCTTCAAAGATATATCCCATAAAGGACACGGACGCAGGTTGACTACATGTCAAAATTCCAAGTTGGAATTTTGAGATGCGCATCTCACAAATGTTGCCTTCTAGCCAAAAACAAACCAACAAACCTATGCACGGGTGCTATCCCTGTACTCGGGAGATGTATGTTGCTGAACACATATTGGGTTGTTGTTTGGCAGTGACATATACCAGAATCTGTGAACTCATGCCTGAAGTACAATGCATGTGGAAAAAAAACTCATAAAAAAGTACTACCACAAACTTTTACAAAGGCTGGTGGTAGAATTAGTACCTATACAGTATTAAAATACCACCATTTGAAATACCTTAGGATGTCTATTTTCCAAAAATATATGGTTTGATGGGGTAAAATTCATTGGACGGCTTCAAAAATGTTCCAAATGGAACATGGGCGCAGGCTGACTACATGTCAAAATTCCAGGTTGGAATTGCGCACCCCCTAAATGTGGAATTTTAGACCCAATACAAACCAACAAACCTATGCATGGGGGGTATCCCTGTACTCAGGAGATGTTGCTGAACACATATTGAGGTGTTGGTTGGCAGTGGCAAATACCGGAATATGAAAATTCCTGCCTGAACTACAATGTGTGTGGGGAAAAAATGACATCCCAACCCTTTGACATAGGTTGGTGGTAGAATTAGCACTTGGAAAGTGTTAAAATACCACAATTTTAAATACCCTAGGATGTCTAGTTTTCCAAAATATATGGTTTTATGGGGTAAAATACTTTGACAGGCTTCAAAAGTGTCCCAAATGGAACATGGGCGCAGGCTGACTACATGTCAAAATTCCAAGTTGGAAATGCACCCCCCCTAAACGTGGCCTTTTAGCCCCCAAATAATCTAACTAACCTACACATGGGTGGTATCCCTGTACTCAGGAGATGTTGCTGAACACATATTAAGGTGTTGTTTGGCACTGACACATAATAGGATCTGTGAATTCATGCCCGATGTACAATGAATGTGAAAAACAAATTACTATCCATAACATTGACATAGGCTGGTAGTATAATTAGTGCATGGAAAGTGTTAAAATACTAACATTTGAAATACCCTAGGGTGTCTAGTTTTCAAAAATATATGGTTTTGTGGGATAGAATACACTTTTTGGCTTCAAAAATGTCCCAAATGGGACATGGGCGCAGGTTTTCTGCACGTCAGAATTCCAAGTTGGAAAACCAAAAAGCGCACCTCTCAAATGTGGCCTTTTAACCCCCAAATAACCTAACCAACCTATACATGGGGGGTATCCCTGTACTCAGGAGATGTTGCTGAACACATATTGAGGTGTTGTTTGGCACTGACATATAACAGGATCTGTGAATTCATGCCCAAAGTACAATGTATGTGAAAAAAAATTACTACCCAAAACATTGACATAGGCTGGTAGTATAATTAGTGCATGGAAAGTGTTAAAATACTACCATTTGAAATACCCTAGGGTGTCTAGTTTAAAAAAAATATATGGTTTTGTGGGGTAGAATACACTTTCTGGCTTCAAAAATGTCCCAAATGGGACATGGGCACAAGTTTTCTGCATGTCAGAATTCCAAGTTGGAAAACCAAAATGCACACCCCCTAAATTTGGCCTTTTAGCCCCAAAACAAACCAACAAACCTATGCATGGGTGGTATCCCTGTATTCAGGAGATGTTGCTGAACACATATTGAGGTGTTATTTGGAAATACCCCTTCACATTTTAAGGTAATGTTTACCTAAATTGCAATATATGTGAAAAATTAAAAAAAAATATTTTTTGCTGCAAACTTTGGCATAGATTGGTGGTAAAATGGCTACATGAAATGTGTCAAAATACCCCAAGTTAAATGCCCTGAGTTGTCTAGTTTTCAAAAATATGTACATCTTGGGGGTCAATCATGGATTTAGTACAGAAATCAGTGTTACAATGTCACTATCGCTAATTTTGAAAGAAAGGATTTTAAAATAGCTTTGCACCACTTATAGTTCTGGCCCTGTAACATGAATAAAAAAGCACAAAAACATAAAAACATGGGCTATTTCTGAACTCAGGACATATATTAGAAACTTTTTAGCAGTGTTCTTTTGTTGTCTCTTGTACATGAGTATACGATTTTTCAAATAAAAGTCATAAACAAATTATTTTTTCAATTTTTTTGCCATATTTTATTATTTTTTTTACATCAAATTATATGCTATTATCAAAATAATGGTATCAAAAGAAAGCCCTTCTTATAACGATAAAAACGATATATAGTTTGTGCGGGTACACTAAATGAGACAGAAATAAATTACAGCAAAACACAAACACCTCAGAAATGTTAAAACTGCCCATGTCACCAAGCGTCGGACAAGCCAAAAAAGTCATGTCACTAAGGGGTTAAGGTTACAAATAAATGGTCCAAAACAGTAGCAGGCGGTTTAATATCCTTATTCTTACTTTGTATATAATATAATGCAGTATTATATTGCAGTATAAAGGTCCACAGCAGGTCCCAAATTAAGAAACTACTTGATGTAGCAATCAAACAAATGTAGTCCTGTGATTTATTATCTAGCTATACTGATGGAGAAGGACTTTTTCTGTTGTTTTGTTTTTGTTTATCTGTCACCTGCACTGTGAGGGAGTGCTTAGGCAACATCGGTGCTTTCTCGTGGCAGATATAATCAGCAAGGGGGACAGAGATAGGATCAGCAACCTGCTGCTCCAGATAGCTGAGACTGGGACAATGATAGAACGTGTGGCCTCCTTTTACTCAGGGGCCACACGTTTATAGTGCTTGAAAAAAATTAGTTTAGTCGCATGGGTCGCCCGGGCCCACTAAAATGTAACGCCTAGTCGCAGTAGTGACCTGTTTGACCTCTATTGTTACATCAATGTTACCGAGTACTCTTTGCTTGTTTAGATCTATCATCTTGGGTCACATGAAGGAAGTAAACAGGTTTCTGATTGGATACACCAGGAAGTTGTAATATTTGAATGGTTGCAAGTACAGTTCATTATACCTACCTGTTTTTGGGGTGCAATATAATGACTGAAAACAAAGTTCAATAACGCACCTTAAACTCATGTTGATGTTTTTGATCTTTATCCTGAAAGGAATGATCCATAAATATCTTCAGAGCAAGATGATATCCTCCTCTCATGAACCTGTACCTCGTTCTATACATGCCAATATCTTATTGGCCCTTGCAGCTGCTGACTGGCATTGAGCACTGTGGCCTAGTCTGTTATCTACAATTATTCCTAAATCCTTTTTATATTAAGTACTCAATCAGAAAATGACTGATTGGACCCTAAGCAGCCGTTCCTCACAATCACACTTTCTGAGTTGCTACTGTTTTCTTGCTATTATATCTTACCTTAACTCTTGCTACTGTGATCAGTTTGATTTCCACAGTGTGGTGATAAGTTTTTCCTCAATTAATTTTTTCATTGTTAATTACTTTTGGGAAGTTTTTAAAGTTTTTATTAATACAAAAAATATATATAATTAATAAATAATTTTAACCCTTTGTGCCACTTGCTGATCACAGTTCATCACTGCGGCCAGTCTACGCAGTACACTGTGTGTTTTTTCTATTCTTTGGGTGGTGTGAATTTTTTGCAGGTACTTATCTTAACCACTTAAAAAAATGTCCCAAATGTACTCTGTTGAGGAGGCTTATGCCATTTTGGCGTCAGACTCAGATTGTGAGACCCTAACTGCATCAGATTTAGAGCCCATGTCTGACACATCAAGTGACATGGCTGATAATCCACAGCCCACTCAAATAACAAGTACTAATCCTGTGCCTTTTTACAACAGTTATACATGGGCACCTCCAAATTCAGTGGCTCCAGAAATTCCCCCATTCACAGCCTCCCCTGGCATTACCTGCAACGATGATGATTTTGAGCCATATGAATATTTTTCTCTTTTAGTAGAAGACAGCTTGTTTGAGGACATAGTCACACAGACAAATTTGTACGCCACACAGTATTTCACAGCTTACCCCAACTCAGTTTATATAAGACGCAATCTCTGGCAACCCACTAACCTGTTGGAAATAAAACAATTCTTTGCTTTGGTCTTTGCAATGGGAATAATAAAAAAAAACCCACAATTTGGTCCTACTGGGCTAAGCACCCAGTTCTGACTACCCCACTATTTCCAGCAATCATGCCCAGACCGAAATTTGAACTCCTCTTGCGTTTTCTACATTTTACCGATAATACTATGTGTCCCCCTAAAACTGATCCACAATATGACAGGCTGTATAAGCTTAGACCTTTGCTGACATATCTGTCCAAAAAATTCTCAGGTCTTTATGTCCCAGAAAAAAATATATGTATCGATGAGTCGTTAATGAAATTCAAGGGGAGACTGTTTTTCAAGCAGTACATTCCAACTAAGCGCTCATGCTATGGAATAAAATTCTACAAGCTGTGTGAGAGCGGCTCAGGGTATACTTCTGCATTCAGAATCTATGAGCGGAAGGACTCAAAAGTGGATCCCCCAGGGTGCCCTGAGTCCATTGGTTTACTAAATAAATAAAGGTTATGGTATGTTGACAACTATTATACAAGCATAGAACTTTTTGAAAATTTGTACTGCTTTGAGACAGTTGCATGCATGGGCATCCACAGAATTTTTTTCAGGGGGGGCATAATTTTACCGTCATCCATTCTGCGCCGCGCCTCTTTTTGACAAGTTATCATGAAGTGGAGGAGCTTTGTCATTATCAGTGAAGGGTTGATAAACCCTGCACCAGATACAGATCCACAGCACCAGATATAAACCAACCACACTAGATATAGCCTCACTGCACCAAATATAGATCCACTGTGCCAGATATAGACCCACAACACCAGATATTAACCCACAGTACCAGCTAAAAACCCATGACACAATATATAAACCACAGCACCAGATAAATACCCAGAGCTCTAGCTGAAACTCCACAGCAACAGATAGAACAACATAGCAAAGATATAACGCCATAGCACCAGATACAACACTATAGCACACAATATAACCCAACAGCACCAGATACAACACTATAGCACACAATATAACCCAACCAGGGCCCGGCCTTAGGGGTGTGCAACCTCTGTGAGCCGGTAGAGGCACTGGATTGGGGAGATCAAACGATCCCCCCTCACCAGCCCTCTGTTGGATCCGACGAGGGGGCAGAGCTAACCGGCTGAGGGGTGTAGCTCCGCCCCCACCCTGTGAAGCAGAACATCGTCTGCTTCACGGGGAGCCGTGGGCAGCAAGAGAAAGAGAAAATGGGGAGCCGAGCAGCACTTTCTCTTGCTGCCCGTGAAGCAGATGCTGCTCTGCTTCACAGGGTGGGGGCGGAGCTACACTGCTCAGCCGGTAAGCTCCGCCCCCTCCTTGAATCAACATTTGCAGGCAAAGGGAGGGGGGAGAGAGATCAGAACAGGGGGGGAGAGAGAGAGAGAGAACAGGGAGAGGGGGAGAGAGAGAGAACAGGGGGAGGGGGGAGAGAGACAGAACAGGGGGAGGGGGGAGAGAGACAGAACAGGGGGAGGGGGGAGAGAGACAGAACAGGGGGAGGGGGAGAGAGACAGAACAGGGGGAGGGGGAGAGAGACAGAACAGGGGGAGAGAGAGAGAGAGACAGAACAGGGGGAGAGAGAGAGACAGAACAGGGGGGGAGAGAGACAGAACAGGGGGAGGGGGGGAGAGAGAGAGACAGAACAGAGGTGGGGAGAGAGAAAGAACAGAGGTGGGAGAGAGACAGAACAGAGGGGGGAGAGAGACAGAGGAGGGGGAGAGAGAGAGAAAACAGGTATGGGGGAGTTAGAGAGAGAGAGACAGACATGGCAAGGAAGAGGAAAGGGACACATACATATGGGGGGTGAAAGAGACGGGGGGTGAAAGACGGGGGGCGCTATGGGGCAAGCCCGCACAGGGCGCCGGGACACTTAAGGCCGGCCCTGAACCCAACAGCACCAGACACAACACTATAGCACACACAATATAACCCCTCAGCACCAGATACAACACTGTAGCACACAATATAACCTCTCAGCAACAGATACAACACTATAGCACACAATATAACCCCTCAGCACCAGATACAACACTATAGCACACAATATAAGCATACGGCAACAGATACAACACTATAGCACACAATATAACCCCTCAGCACCAGATACAGCACTATAGCACACAATATAACCTCTCAGCACCAGATACAACACTATAGCACACAATATAACCCTACAGCACCAGATACAACACTATAGCACACAATATAACCCCTTAGCACCAGATACAACACTATAGCACACAATATAACCTCTCAGCGCCAGATACAACACTATAGCACACAATATAACCCTACAGCACCAGATACACTATATCACACAATATAACCCTACAGCACCAGATACAACACTATAGCACACAATATAACCTCTCAGCACCAGATACAACACTATAGCACACAATATAACCTCTCAGCGCCAGATACAACACTATAGCACACAATATAACCCCTCAGCACCAGATACAGCACTATAGCACACAATATAACCTCTCAGCACCAGATACAACACTATAGCACACAATATAACCCTACAGCACCAGATACAACACTATAGCACACAATATAACCCCTTAGCACCAGATACAACAATATAGCACACAATATAACCTCTCAGCGCCAGATACAACACTATAGCACACAATACAACCTCTCAGCACCAGATACACTATAGCACACAATATAACCCTACAGCACCAGATACAACACTATAGCACACAATATAACCTCTCAGCACCAGATACAACACTATAGCACACAATATAACCCCTCATCACCAGATACAACACTATAGCACACAATATAACCTCTCAGCGCCAGATACAACACTATAGCACACAATATAACCTCTCAGCGCCAGATACAACACTATAGCACACAATATAACCCAACAGCACCAGATACAACACTATAGCACACAATATAACTCCACAGCACCAGATACAACACTATAGCACACAATATAAACACAAAGCAACATATTCCCTAAACACCCAAAGTCTTAAATCCATGACATTTCTTTATCTCTTTCCCCCTTTTTTATTTGTTTTATTCCTCCATGTTTTCCATCTCTTTCCCCGCCATTTTATGTGTTTTATTCCTACATTTTATCTTTTCTGCCCCATGTCACAATTGTGTCTGTATTCTGCTCCAATCAATCACCTCCCTTTATCCTCTATTATCTTTTCTGCCCCATTTTGTTTGCAATCTGCTATCACATCATTTTATCCTCCATTATCTTTTCTGCCCCATCCACTTGTCACCATGTTGATGTGAGCAGAGCCTGGTCAGAGGAGCTGCTCAGACTGGACAAATGGAGACCTCAGGGAAATAAGAGGGACCTCCTTGGATTTACCCCACTCTATCATGTACCTTAAAGCTATTATAAGCTCTTCCTACCTGTTACAGAGGCTCAGCTATGGTCTCTGAGTATCTTCCCCTGTTTCCTCCATGATGTTGCACTGCAGGCTCTCTTCTGTCAGTCATGCTGCCACATGGAGGGCTGAGGGGCGGGGCTATAACTTCATATCCTCGGGCACCCCTGTCATTGGCTCTCCATGCAGCATGACTGACAGCTGCACCAATGTGGATGGGAGACCAGAATTAGAGCAAGCAGAGTTGCAGAGAGCAACAGCTTTGGGTGCCACCTCCTACCCCAGCAACTGGTGTGCAGTCCCCTAGGGACAACTAGAGGCTGCATACTGAGTAAAAATAATATTAATTAAACTTTTTTATTTTTTTTTAAAGGGGAATTGCAAAAATCCAGGGGGGGGCAAGCACCCCCCCCCCCCCCTGCGGACGCCCATGGTTGCATGTGGGTCCATTAGAAAATATCAGAAGGATTTTCCCAAGCAGATTGCGCAGCCAAAACTTAGACGTGGCACAACCACGGCTTTACGTCACAAGGAGTTACTTGCTGTCCGATATGTGGATAAAAAAGACGTGTTTATGTTAACTACTATACACGACGAAAGCACAGTGTCAGTGCGTGTGAGAGGGACAAGTGAGCACGCTAGAAAACCACGCTGTATAGTACATGGGGGGAGTGGACTTTTTGGTACAAAAAGGTAGCCATATACCTTTTACAAATGGCAATGTACAATGCCTATGTGTTGTACACAAAAAGCCACAAAGAGAAAAAATATACTTTCCTGTAGTTCCAGATACAAATAATTTCAAATTTTGGTTTTCATCAGTCTGTAATGCCAGAAACCTTACAATCTGAAAATGTCATGAGACTCACTCAGAGGCATTTCCCTTGCAGGATCCCCCCTACTGCCTGCAAAAATGCACCACAGAAACGTTGCCGTGTGACACGAAAAAGGGCATAAGAAAAGATTCAAGCTACCACTGCCCATCTTGCCCTTCACTGCCAGGCCTTTGTATAAACTGCTTCGGTGACTATTACAGTCTAATGAGATACTGGTAGATAACATTGCCGTGTGCCACAAACTGACCCAGTTGTTTGAAAATTCAAATCACCTTGACAGTTAGTTATAAGTTCTAAACAGTTTTAAATAGTTTAAAGTTTTTCATTTAGTTTGCTTACTTTTCAAAAACATATACTATTATGCAGAAATTTTGGAATGGGGCTCTGCCAAGTGTGACATGGTCCTGCCAAATCACTCTGTGAAAATTCATAGTTTCGTAACCGCAATATGCAGATTATGGGTTTTGCCCTCTAACTTCCAAAAAGCATGGGGCACCAATGAATGTGGGGTATTTCTGTAATCAGGAGAAGTTGGTGAACATGTTTTAGGGTTTTTTTCTGTAGCTGCACCTGACCTGGGGAAGAAATCCTAAGCAAAATCGCAGCGTTCGCAAAGAAATTCAGAAAAAATTATCTACCCCTAAATTTGGTAAAAGATTTGTGGCACGATGCCTGAATTCCACATCCATAACTACCCCTAATGAGATACCCCATGTTATCTGCTTTCCAAAAATATATACATAGATGGGGAAATTTTGGAATAGGGCACTTCAACAGTACCCGAAATGTGACATGGTCCTGCCAAATCACTCTGTGAAAATTCCAAGTTTCGAAACCGCAATATACAGGGTATGGTTTTTGCCCTCTAACTTCCAAAAAGCATGGGGCACCAATGAATGTGGGGTATTTCTGTAATCAGGAGAAGTTGGTGAACATGTTTTAGGGTTTTTTTCTGTAGCTGCACCTGATGAAGAAATCCTAAGAAAAATCGCAGTTCACAAAATAATTAGATACCCCATGTTGTCTGCTTTCCAAAAATATATACATTGATGGGGAAATTTTGGAATAGGGCACTGCAATAGTACCCGAAATGTTCTTTTATTAGAAGGGTTATTAGAAGGAAATATTTTATTATTTATTGTACAGAAAGTATGGATTCTACATGTGCAAATGGTTTCATAAGAAAGCCCTATCTGTCCTTTAAAAAACAATATATATTATGTGT
Source organism: Pelodytes ibericus (assembly GCA_036172795.1). Classification (NCBI taxonomy): domain Eukaryota; kingdom Metazoa; phylum Chordata; class Amphibia; order Anura; family Pelodytidae; genus Pelodytes; species Pelodytes ibericus. The sequence continues at coordinate 37,561,606 of CM069860.1, forward strand.
GGGTACGATAAATATTAAAGAGGGGAAGCATGGTTGAATGAACATATGGTTAAAATGAAAAACCGCCTAACGTCTTCAGAATGTGTAACACCCCACTTCATGAAAGGGTTAATAAGATGTATACAACATATAGAAATATTTATGGTTCCCTTTTATTCTTACTCATATTTATTTAAAGGTTATTTCAGAAAAACAATTAACAAATTTACAATTGATCAATATATAACAAGGACAAACATTCCAATCAATGCAGTGAATCTGTGCATAGTGTTTGTGTGTCAAACCTGCCCAGTTTTCTGCTAAACACTTCCATGCAGGGCCACAGGTCCACTTGGATATGCAGTACGGTAGCCGCTCTTGTGGGAAAACACTGTTTCTTTGTGGTCATTCCGGCTGCCTGTGCCACTCCTTGGAACATACGAAGCCTTTTCAGCCCTAAAGGGCCTACAGCCTGTGATGGTGGCTACAAACACTCGTTCCGATTTGTTGAGGTATGGGAATGTGGTGTTTTCGGCCTGAGTGGGAAGATGAATGCAGAGATGTCATCGCTGCACTGGTAGACCTGGGTTCCGGTGAGCAGTATGTCCAGTTTTAGAGAGTTTACGTCTCCTTGCTCACAAGCTCAATAGCCACTATAGAAAGTGACGTGTGACAAGCCAGATATAAGGACACAAGAAAATAGAATATTTTTAATCCAAGCCAGGGGTCAGGAAACCAGATTGCAGCATAGTAGTAGTCCAAGCCAGAGATCGGGGGAACCAGAGAGCAGCAAAACATAAATCCAAGCTAAGGGTCAGGAAGCCAGAGAACAGAACAGTAATAATCCAAACCGAAGGGACAATCCACAGAAATCACTGGAGGAGGAAAAGAGGGTTAGATCTTAATAGGGTCTTTTTTGATGGCATAAACCTGTGCCACGTCCTCCACTAATTAATATAACAGCCCTCTCCTCTGTTAGAACCAATTTCGCAGTGATATTAAAAGGCGCTGTATTCGTCTGGTACTAGCATTAGAAGACGGGATCTTTGGGATCTTTTTTGTTGTTCTGCGCCTCCCAGAGCATCCACCTGCCTCATTGTCATCACAGAGAAAAGTCATGTAGGTCACTGGACATATCTCCTTGTTTGATGGCATATTTATGTAGCAGGGATCAGGTGAGATAAAGTTAGTTTCCTCTGCAGCTGAAAACTTACCCTGTGAGATGTTTATATCATCTTTTTTTTAGTTGGAATTAATGGCTCCCATGACTTTTTTATCATGATTGTTTCACCTTCTTTAACCATAGGCTCACCAGTTAATGGGTCTGAAAGTTCCAAAATGCGAGGCTGATGTTGTCCCTCTTCTCTATCTCTTGAATTCATAGCAGCACATTACTTACACATTAATAGATTGTCAGTCTGCTCCCTGTAAAACTGTCTGAGATATCGGTACTCCATGTTTTCATGGTGAACTACCGAATACAGCCCTACTGCACATGTGGAGAATGCACATCATGACCATGAGAATGTGGTCCCTAAACAGGACTGCCCAATACAAAGTTGGGAGGCTTACTTTATATTGCTGCACAGTATATACTTTTCCCAAGTGTGGAAGTGGGCCTTATTTAGTTAAATCTAGCTCTGCAGGGGTGTTTGCTCCAGGGGGCTTCTCATTAGATCATCATTTCTGGGATTCTATCCTTAACCTCTTGCTGATGCCATAATCTAATGTGTGATAAGGTATGGCAACTGGGGACGGGGCCCTTCTTCCTACCTGGGTGTTATCCGAGTCAGCAGTGGATCCTTCCTATGTCCAGCTGGGCCTCTTCTTCTGTAGATTGAATTTTAGGCTGGGGCTGTAGGTCAATCTGCTATAGCTGCAAGTTGCAGTATGTAGGATGGATATACGCACACACAGGATAGAATTAATTAATTAGAATGGAGATCTTATAGGACCTACCATGATTAATAAATTGGATTTTGTATGCGCTTATCTGCATCCTACATACTCCCGGGCTGCACGTGGCATGGTCTTTCTGCAGCACGTGGAACAAATATTTGTCCCTGGAATCATGGCTGATGTTGGCAACCATGTGTATGGCTTATATGTATGTACACACTGCAAGTGTAGTTATCTTTTGGAAAACTTTGCTTTTTTTTTTAAATGTCTGGTTTAATGACTGGGCTTCTGCTTCTCAGCAAAAATATGATCGTTAGTATAGCTAGCAGTCAAAACTGTCTGCTAACGTGTTCTGTGAATATATATATATATATATATGGATAAAAAAAAGACCACCCATGGAACATTTAAGCAGACAGAGGGACACTTCTTTCTTATTATCCAACCCTTTGGAATGAAGAAGTGATTGCTGTGTCTTTGCAACTCATTAGCAGTTTCCTTTGTTTTTAGCATTTCGTGTGTTGAACAAAGCCCTTCAGATAAAAGGAGATGCTCATCTCCTACGCATCTATCTATAGTGTGCCACCTGAGTGAAGTGCCCACAAACCAATGACTGAGAGAGCCCCGGTGCAGTTCAAATGCCCCAGACACCAATACCCCAACGTGTCCCCAAACAGCTTTTTTCTGCTATCCGTGCCCCCGCCCCCAACAGCCTCTATCTGCCAAACCTAACAACTCAAGCAGCCTCTATCTGCTACCCTAGCCCCCCCATACTGCCTCTCTCTGCTGCTCTAGACCCCCAAACCATCTCTCTCTGCTACCCTAGCCCCCGAAACATCCTTTTCTGCCACCCTAGTCCCCCTAAACAGCTTTCTGCTACCGGGTCCCCCAAACAACCTCTGCCACCCTATCCCGTCAAACTGCCTTTCTTTGGCACTCTAGCACCCCAAATAGACTCTCTCTCCCCAGCTTACCTTGAACCATCTTTGTCTCCAGATAGTTTCATGTGTCTTCCTCCTTCATGCAGAGAGATCCAGCATGTAGAAAAAGGTTTTATAATTACCTATATTATTTGTTTTGTTTTGTTTTAATACACATTTACTGAGCAAAGCAGAGTAAATCAACAAGATGTATAAAAAATATAGAAATATTACATGGTTCCCTTTTATTGTTACTCATATTTAATTAAAGGTTATTTCAGACAAACAATTTACAAATTTACAATTGATCAATATATAACAAGGACCAACATTGTAATCAATGCAGTGAGGGGATACTGTGCATAGTGTTTGTATGTCAAACCTGCCCAGTTTTCTGCTTAAAACTTCCATGCTGGGCCACAGGTTCACTTGGATATGCAGTACGGTAGCCGCTCTTATCGGAAACACTGTTTCTTTGGGGTCATTCCGGCGGCCTGTGCCACACCTTGGAACATAAAAAGCCTTTGATGGTGGCTACAAACACTTGTTCCGATTTTGTTGAGGTATGGGAATGTGGTGTTTTCGGCCTGAGTGGGAAGATGAATGCAGAGATGTCATCGCTGCACTGTTAGACCTGGATTCCGGTGAGCAGTATGTCCAGTTTTAGAGAGTTTGCGTCTCCTTGCTCACAAGCTCAATAGCCACTATAGAAAGTGACTTGTGACAAGCCAGATATAAGGACAATAGCAGCACAGTAGTAGTCTAAGCCAGAGATCGGGGAACCAGAGAGCAGCAAAACATAAATCCAAGCTAAGGGTCAGGAAGCCAGAGAACAGAATAGTAATAATCCAAGCCGAGTTCAAGAACCGAAGGGACAATCCACATAAATCATTGGAGGAGGAAAAGAGGGTTAGATCTTAATAGGGGGCTTTTGTGAGGGCATAAACCTGTGCCACGTCCTCCACTAATTAATATAAAAGCCCTCTCCTCTGTTAGAACCAATTTCGCACTGATCTTATAAGGCGCTGTATTCGTCTGGTAGTAGCATTAGAAGACGGGATCTTTGGGATCTTTTTTGTTGTTCTGCGCCAGGGGAGGGCTGGCAGCCTTAGGCCTGGGGGGCAAATCCAGTCAAGTGGCCCATTGCACCATCGAATCGCCTCCCCATCCACGGCCATCTTTTCCTTGTTTTATAACGAATATTGCCAGGATTTTCCCCCACAATATGCCAGGATTTGCCATTTAATATGCTAGAATTTTCCCTTACAAAATGCCAGGATTATGCCCCTCAGTATGCCAGGATTATGCCCCTCAATATGCCAGGATTTAGACACCCAATATGCCAGGATTTTCTCCTCAATATGCCAAGATGATGCCCCCTCAATATGCCAGGATTTTCCCCTAAATATGCCAGGATTATGCCCCTCAAAATGCCAGGATTATGCCCCTCAATATGCCAGGATTATGCCCCTCAATATGCCAGGATTATGCCCCTCAATATGCCAGGATTTAGACACCCAATATGCCAGGATTTTCCCTTCAATATGCCAAGATGATGCCCCCTCAATATGCCAGGATTTTCCCCTCAATATGCCAGGATTATGCCCCTCAACATGCCAGGATTTAGACACCCAATATCCCAAAATTTGGGCACCCCCCCCCCCCTACCCACGTTGCACACCTACGACATGACCCATAACCCACGTTGCACACCAGGACATGCCCCATCACCACATTTACATGCCTCCATCACCCCATTACATACACATTTCCAATATTATTTGCCATTAATATTCCCCAGCCAATTTGTCCCATAATATGCCAGTGTTATTCTGCAATTTAATATAACTCAGTAAATTTGCCCAATAATATTCCAAGGTTATCTGCAATTTAATATGCCCCTGCTAATTTGCCCAATATGCCAGTGTTAATTGCCATTTAATATTCCCCAGCCATTTTGCCCAATAATATGCCAGTGTTATTCTGCCATTTAATATTCCCCAGATGATTTGTCCAATAATATGCCAGTGTTATTCTGCCATTTAATATTCCCCAGCCAATTTGCCCAATAATATGCCAGTCTTATTTGCCATGTAATATTCCCCAGCCAATTTGCCCAATAATATGCCAGTCTTATTTTCCATGTAATATGCCCCAGCCAATTTGCCCAATAATATTCTAGTCTTATTTGCCATGTAATATGCCCCAGCCAATTTGCCCAATAATATGCCAGTCTTATTTGCCATGTAATATGCCCCAGCGAATTTGCCTAATAATATGCCAGTCTTATTTGCCATGTAATATGCCCCAGCCAATTTGCCCAATAATATGCCAGTCTTATTTGCCATGTAATATGCCCCAGACAATTTGCCCAATAATATGCCAGTCTTATTTGCCATGTAATATGCCCCAGCCAATTTGCCCAATAATATGCCAGTCTTATTTGCCATGTAATATGCCCCAGCCAATTTGCCCAATAATATGCCAGTGTTATTTGCCATGTAATATTCCCCAGCCAATTTGCCCAATAATATGCCAGTGTTATTTGCCATGTTATATTCCCCAGCCAATTTGCCCAATAATATGCCAGTCTTATTTGCCATGTAATATGCCCCAGCCAATTTGCCCAATAATATGCCAGTCTTATTTGCCATGTAATATGCCCCAGCCAATTTGCCCAATAATATGCCAGTCTTATTTGCCATGTAATATGCCCCAGCCAATTTGCCCAATAATATGCGTCTTATTTGCCATGTAATATGCCCCAGCCAATTTGCCCAATAATATGCCAGTGTTATTTGCCATGTAATATTCCCCAGCCAATTTGCCCAATAATATGCCAGTGTTATTTGCCATGTTATATTCCCCAGCCAATTTGCCCAATAATATGCCAGTCTTATTTGCCATGTAATATGCCCCAGCCAATTTGCCCAATAATATGCCAGTCTTATTTGCCATGTAATATGCCCCAGAAAATTTGCCCAATAATATGCCAGTCTTATTTGCCATGTAATATGCCCCAGCCAATTTGCCCAATAATATGCCAGTCTTATTTGCCATGTAATATGCCCCAGCCAATTTGCCCAATAATATGCCAGTGTTATTTGCCATGTAATATTCCCCAGCCAATTTGCCCAATAATATGCCAGTGTTATTTGCCATGTTATATTCCCCAGCCAATTTGCCCAATAATATGCCAGTCTTATTTGCCATGTAATATGCCCCAGCCAATTTGCCCAATAATATGCCAGTCTTATTTGCCATGTAATATGCCCCAGCCAATTTGCCCAATAATATGCCAGTGTTATTTGCCATGTAATATTCCCCAGCCAATTTGCCCAATAATATGCCAGTGTTATTTGCCATGTTATATTCCCCAGCCAATTTGCCCAATAATATGCCAGTCTTATTTGCCATGTAATATGCCCCAGCCAATTTGCCCAATAATATGCCAGTCTTATTTGCCATGTAATATGCCCCAGCCAATTTGCCCAATAATATGCCAGTCTTATTTGCCATGTAATATGCCCCAGCCAATTTGCCCAATAATATGCCAGTCTTATTTGCCATATAATATGCCCCAGCCAATTTGCCCAATAATATGCCAGTCTTATTTGCCATGTAATATTCCCCAGCCAATTTGCCCAAAAATATGCCAGTGTTTTTTGCCCCCCCCCCCCCTTACCTTTTTCCCTGGTGGCTAGTGGCAGGACTTCCCTGGTGGCTAGAGGCAGGACTTCCCTGGTGGCCAGTGGCTGGAGGACTTACCTGGTGGCAGGCAGCATGGTCCCTCCATGCTGCCTGTTCGGCCTCCCGGCGGTTGTACCGACAGGTCACGTGATCGGCGCCCGTCTGACGTCAGAGCGCCGATCACGTGACTGTCGGCACTTCCGTGTCGGCACACTGCACGGGGAGCCGAACAGGCAGCACGGAGGTTTCTCTGTGCTGCCTGTTCGGCTCCCCGTGCAGCTTTGCAGGCAGAGCGGAGGTGAGAGGGGATCTTCCGATCCCTTCTCACCTCAGTCTCTGCCTGCAAGCGCGTTTTTTTTTTTTTTTTTTTTTTTTTTTAAAACACTGGCCCAGCGGCCGTGTTTTACATAGTTTAGGGCGGCCTGGGGGGCAATTGCCACCCTGCCCCCCGGCCCAGCCCGCCCCTGTTCTGCGCCTCCCAGAGCATCCACCTGCCTCATTGTCATCACAGAGAAAAGTCATATGGGTCACTGGACATATCTCCTTTGTTTGATGGCATATTTATGTAGCAGGGATCAGGTGAGATAAAATTAGTTTCCTCTGCAGCTAAAAACTTATGAGATGTTTATATCATCTTTTTTTAGTTGGAATTATTGGCTCCCATGACTTTTTTTATCATGATTGTTTCACATTCTTTAACCATAGGCTCACCAGTTAACAGGTCTGAAATCTGATGAAACAAGAGTTCCAAAATGCGAGGCTGATGTTGTCCCTCTTCTCTATCTCTTGAATTCATAGCAGCACATTCCTTACATACTAATACATTGTCAGTCTGCTCTCTGTAAAACTGTCTGAGATATCGGTACTCCATGTTTACATGGTGAACAACCGAATACATACTGGTAACTTCGGATAATCACTAGTGCTCACTAGCAATCTATAGTGCACTCTCTACCTCCCAGGACACTACTGGCAGACTACTGGTACTGGAAGGACTTAAATAGGTATTAAAGGTGACATCACAAAGGCTTTGTGTGATGGAACATCATGACATCATAAAGCACGCTGCATGTCATGGGGTACTGCTAGCAGAAAAAAAATACATTTGTTAGCTGAGAAATATATCAAGTACTAAATTACAGGTTCTATGACCTTTATTAGAAATCCAAATACAAAATACTGGTCTGCATTTGCAACAGATGTTTCTTTACACCTGACATTATTGTCTATCTTGACATGCCCCTTTTTATATATACTTTTTCTTCTCTCCTTTTTGGTTTTTATGTTTCCTTTCAATGTCTCTGATTACTTTCATATTGATTTTAAAGTTTTTTGGTATATTACCCCTCTTCTCTTATTTTCCTTTCTTTTTATACAATCCCTTCCTTTGTTCTTTCATTGGAGATTATCCTGACTTGATTATCATGTTGAATTCCTTATATATATTATCCACAGGAAAGCACTAGGATATTATTGACTGTTTATGAGTTTTGCTCAAGAAAAGTTTTGAAATTTTTTTCTTCACTCAATCACTCACAAACAACAAATTAGAAATATAAATAAACCATATGTGATTGTCCAAAACTAATTTTCTGCAAATGATTATGTTACATTTTGCATGTATTGTAAGCATTTTTAAATAGAAATTAAAGAGATCTATTTGCATGTATAGCTCGATCAGTGGCGAACATGTTTGGTCAGATGATCTGACCCAATATTCAAAACAACATGTCCACCCCCTGGTAGAGAATAGAGCTATGCAGATCAAAGAAGTATCAATAATAGATTTTATTTGTAGGTATTTTAAATAGACTTTAATAAAAGAATACAAATCAAGTACCTTACTGGGGCTATTCTCATCGCTCGGTGCCTTCATACTCATGCTGCCGGAGTTCTCGCATTGTTATAGTGGTCATGTTTTTAGAGTCCGGAAGTCACGAGATACTTAGGCAACGTTTTTCTTTTTCGGCAGCCATCTGTTTGAAGTCCGCTCGCTCTCTATGCAGACTCCAAATAGATGTACTCATTCTTGTTTGTTTTTTAGTATTACTGTTCCAAATCAATTGGGGAATTTTCCATTCTGTTTAATTAAATATATTTGCATATATATTATATATATATATATATATATATATATATAGGTATTCTCTGCTTTTTCTCTCTCACCCTATCAGTACCTCACCTACTGACACACCCCACTCCTCCTCTATTTGCCTATTCTAGTCACTTCCTATATTTATACACCTGTTCAACTGTCTTCTAGTTTTCTGTGCAAAGCGTCTTCTCTCTATTATATTTGGCTATTGTTATTCGTTTGTCATTTTGATCTCAACCCTCGGCTTGTTTACGGACTGTGTTTTGATCTCCGCCTGCCTAGACCCCCCACCCCGGATGATCGATACACCGTCCCGAGCCCAGCGGGCTTTGGCCCCAGTCCTTTAAAACTAAAATGTAGCAAAAAAAAGGCATGAACAAACAAGGCAGCTACCAGGGTCCACTTGTTCATAAGGGCCCAAAGAGCTCTTGTCTAGTATGTGCTTAGATAAGACTCTCCCAGTGATCCAGTATTATATGGATAGGTAAGGACAGAAAAGGGGGATTATAGGTAATAGATTTATTTATGAATTGTGGGTCCATTTTACCCACCTAAACAACAATTTTAAGGGACCTGCTGCTCCTGAAAAAAAATATAGGATAAGTGCTATATCATGTAAAGCGATGAAACACAGTCTCTTTGTATGTACTAAAAAACTGACCAACTATGTAACCAGCTAACAAGGGACCGCAAGGGGTGGCGGCATCAGAGATGTCGTGACACAGACTGTGTAGTTACACTGACAGAAAGATGACAACCAGCTGTGCATGCGCATCCCAATTTAAACACCAGAGGGTAAAACCATAATTTAGTATGGGCAGTCCCCCCTGAAGTCTCCAAACCAGTAATTCTCTCTCCTACACACTGCAAATAATTGTATCACAGTGTTCCAGACCAATAAAATGCACTGTAATGTGTGGTGTGTGAGTGTATCACAGACCTCCACAGCAATAAATCTCCTTGTAATGTGTGGGGTGTGAATGTATCACAGAAATCCACAGAAATACAATTCACAGTAATTTGCAGTGCGTGAGTATATCACAGAGCTACACAGCAATAAAACTCATAGTAATGTGTAGCAGGTAAATGAATCACAGACTCCCCAGCAATACAATTCACGGTAATCTACAGTGTACATGAGCACAAGAGTCATGCATACTGACAGCCCTACTGCACATGTGAAGAATGCACATCATGATCATGAGAATGTGGTCCCGAAACAGGACTGCCCAATACAATGTTGGGAGGCATGCTTTATTTTGCTGCACAGTATATACTTTTCCCAAGTGTGGAAGTGGGCCATATTTATGCAAATCTATCTCTGCAGGGGTGTTGCTCCAGGGGGCTTCTTATTAGATCATCATTTCTGGGATTCTACCCTTAACCTCTTGCTGATGCCATACTCTAATGTGTGATAAGGTATGGCAACTGGGGACGGGGCCCTTCTTCCTACCTGGGTGTTATCCGAGCTGGGCCTCTTCTGTAGATTGCCTTTTAGGCTGGGGCTGTTGGTCAGTCTGCTATAGCTGCAAGTTACAGTATGTAGGATGGATATACGCACACACAGGATAGAATTAATTAGGATGGAGATCTTATATGACCTTATAGGATTAATAAATTGGATTTTGTATGTGCGTATATGCATCCTACATACTCCCGTGCTACACGTGGCATGGTCTTTCTGCAGCACGTTGAACAAATATTTGTCCCTGGAATCATGGCTGATGTTGGCAACCATGTGTATGGCTTATATGTATGTACACACTGCAAGTATAGTTACCTTTTGGAAAACTTTTCTCTTTTTTTTTTTATTTTTTTTTTTTAAATGTCTGGTTTAATGACTGGGTTGCTGCTTCTCAGCAAAAATATGATCGTTAGTATAGTTAGCAGTCAAAACTTTCTGCTAACGTGTTCTGTGAATATATATATATATATATATATATATATATATATATAAAGAAAAAAAAAACACCAATAGAACATTTAAGCCCACAAACCAGACGGAGAGAGCCCCGGTGCAGTTAAAATGCCCCAGACACTTGTCCCCAAACAGCCTCTTCCTGCTACTGAGTCCCCCAAACAACCTCTGCCACCCTATCCCGCCAAACTGCCTCTCTTTGGCACTCAAGCACCCCAAATAGACTCTCTCCCCAGCTTACCTTGAACCCTCTTTGTCTCCAGATAGTTTCATGTGTCTTCCTCCTTCATGCAGAGAGATCCAGCATGTAGAAAAGGGTTTTATAATTGCTTATATTATTTGTTTTGTTTTGTTTTAATACACATTTACTGAGCAAAGCAGAGTAAATTAACAAGATGTATAAAAAATATAGAAATATTACATGGTTCCCTTTTATTGTTACTCATATTTAATGAAAGGTTATTTCAGACAAACAATTTACAAATTTACAATTGCTCAATATATAACGAGGACCAACATTCCAATCAATGCAGTGAGGGGATACTGTGCATAGTGTTTGTGTGTCAAACCTGCCCAGTTTTCTGCTTAACACTTCCATGCAGGGCCACAGGTTCGCTTGGATATGCAGTATGGTAGCCGCTCTTATGGGAAACACTGTTTCTTTGTGGTCATTCCGGCAGCCTGTGCCACTCCTTGGAACATAAAAAGCCTTTGATGGTGGCTACAAACACTTGTTCCGATTTGTTGAGGTATGGGAATGTGGTGTTTTCGGCCTGAGTGGGAAGATGAATGCAGAGATGTTATCGCTGCACTGGTAGACCGGGGTTCCGGTGAGCAGTATGTCCAGTTTTAGAGAGTTTACGTCTCCTTGCTCAAAAGCTCAATAGCCACTATAGGAAGTGACGTGTGACAAGTCAGATTTAAGGACACCAGAAAATAGAATATTTTTAATCCAAGCCAGGGGTCAGGAAACCAGATTGCAGCACAGTAGTAGTCCAAGCCAGAGATCAGGGAACCAGAGAGCAGCAAAACATAAATCCAAGCTAAGGGTCAGGAAGCCAGAGAACAGAATAGTAATAATCCAAGCCGAGGTCAAGAACCGAAGGGACAATCCACAGAAATCACTGGAGGAGGAACAGAGGGTTAGATCTTAATAGGGGGCTTTTAGGATGGCATAAACCTGTGCCACGTCCTCCACTAATTACATATAAAAGCCCTCTCCTCTGTTAGAACCAATTTTGCAGTGATCTTAAAAAGCGCTGTATTCGTCTGGTAGTAGCATTAGAAGATGGGATCTTTGGGATTTATTTTGTTGTTCTGCGCCTCCCAGAGCATCCACCTGACTCCTTGTCATCACAGAGACAAGTCATGTGGGTCACTGGACATATCTCCTTGTTTGATGGCATATTTATGTAGCAGGGATCAGGTGAGATAAAATTAGTTTCCTCTGCAGCTGAAAACTTATCTTGAGAGATGTTTATATCATCTTGTTTAGTTGGAATTAATGGCTCCCATGACTTTTTTTTCATGAATGGTTCACCTTCTTTAACCATAGGCTCACCAGTTAATGGGTCTGAAATCTGATGAAACAAGAGTTCCAAAATGCGAGGATGATGTTTTCCCTCTTCTCTATCTCTTGAATTCATGGCAGCACATTCCTTACACACTAATACATTGTCAGTCTGCTCTCTGTAAAACTGTCTGAGATATCGGTACTCCATGTTTACATGGTGAACTACCGAATACATACTGGTGACTTCTGGTAATCACTTGTGCTCACTAGCAATCTATAGTGCACTCTCTACCTCCCAGGACACTACTGGCAGACTACTGGTACTGGAAGGACTTAAATAGGTATTAAAGGTGACATCACAAAGGCTTTGTGTGATGGAACATCATGACATCATAAAGCACACTGACATGTCATGGGTAGAGTTGAGCGGACACCTGGATGTTCGGGTTCGGCAGGTTCGACCAAACTTCGAAAAAATGTCCGGGTCCGTGCTCGAACTTGACCCCGAACACGGACCCCATTGAAGTCAGTGGGGACACGAACTTTTGGCCACTAAAATGCCTCTAAAAAAGTCATGGAAAAGGCTAGAGGGTAGCAAAAGGAAGTAAAATGTGGGTAAGCATAGGACAAGTGCCCTGCAAGCAAATGTGGATAGGGAAATAACTTAAAATAAAATAAAATACATACAAATTACAAATACAGCTGAGCCATAAAATAGCACTAGATGGAATCTTTGATTTTAGCTTTGGAAGAACATAAATCTAAATCTAAAGCATGGCTGCCAGGAGGATCAACAGAATTATCCATTTGAGAGAGGGTTGGATTGCAGGGTATTCTCTTTCAGTTTATACTAAGTGACCCATAGGTTGAGGAGGCAGTGACCGTGGCAGTGTAGGAGGAAGCGGCGCTGGAGGAGGAGGAGGTAGCCAGAATTTTTCAAAGTGCGCTGTAAGCACAGTATTTGACGGTTCTATTTGACTCTCAGATATGAAGTGCAGGAATGCATGTAATGCTATTGGTATTATATAAACCGACTCTATTTCGGTTTATATAAAGCCAATAGCACGAATGGACGAATGATTTTCGTTTATTAACCATTCGTTCATTCGTTCATAGCATTACATGTATTCCATAAACCGAAAGAGTCGGTTTATAGACTTTCGGTTTATGTAATACATGTAATGTTATTGCTATTCTAGAAACCGAAATAGAGTCCCCATTCATACGAATAGGTCAATTGACCTATTCGTATGAATGGGGACTCTATTTCGGTTTATAGAAAGCCAATAACATTACATGTATTACATAAACCAAAAGAGATACGGTTTATAGACTTTCGGTTTATGGAATACATGTAATGCTATTGGATTTCTTTAAACCGAATCTCTTTCAGTTTATAGAGTTTCGGTTTATAGAATACCAATAGCATTACATGTATTCCATAAACCGAAAGTCTATAAACCGGTTTATAGAAAGCCCATAGCATTACATACATATACATTGTATGTAATGCTATGGGCTTTCTATAAACCGGAAGTCTATAAACCAAATTTCTTTCGGTTTATAGACTTTAGTTTTATAGAATACATGTAATGCTATGGGCTTTCTATAATCCGAAAATCTATAAACCGAAAGAGATTCGGTTTATAGACTTTCGTCTATAATTAAGTAACTTTGAAAGATACATTTAAACCGCTGAACTCCAACCCGAACATACAGTGAAATGTCCGTGTTCAGGTCCGGGGTCCAAAAACCGTAATGTTCGGTACGAACCCGAACAGTGCGGTTCGGGTTCGCTCAACACTAGTTGTGGCATCAGAGGGGGTGTGACACAGACTGTGTAGTTACACTGACAGATGACAACCAGCTGTGCATGCGCATCCCAATTTAATCACCAGAGGGTAAAACCATAATTTAGTAAGGGCAGTCCCACCTGAAGTCTCCAAACCAGTAAGACTCTCTCCTGCACACTGCAAATAATTTTATCATAGTGTACACAGCAAAAAAACTCATAGTAATGTGGGGTAGGTGAGTATATCACAGAGCTCCACAGCAATAAAACTTCTAGTAATGTGCTTTAGGAGAGTGTTTCACAGAGCTCCACAGCAATACAATTCACAGTAATTTTCAGTATGTCAGTATATCACAGAGCTACACACCAATAAAACTCATAGTAATGTGTAGCAGGTGAATGAATCACAGACTCCCCAGCAATACAATTCACGGTAAACTACAGTTTACATGAGCACAAGAGTCATGCATACTGACAGCCCTACTGCACATGGGGAGAATGCACATGATCATGAGAATGTGGTCCCGAAACAGGACTGCCCAATACAAAGTTGGGAAGCATGCTTTATATTGATGCACAGTATATACCTTTCCCAAGTGTGGAAGTGGGCCATATTTAGGCAAATCTAGCTCTGCCCGGGTGTGGCTCCAGGGGGCTTCTCATTAGATCATCATTTCTGGGATTCTATCCTTAACCTCTTGCTGATGCCATAATCTAATGTGTGATAAGGTATGGCAACTGGGGATGGGGCCCTTCTTCCTACCTAGGTGTTATCCGAGTCTGCATTGGTTCCTTCCTTTGTGCAGCTGGGCCTCTTCTTCTGTAGATTGCCTTTCAGACTGGGGCTGTAGTTAAATCTGCTATAGCTGCAAGTTGAGTGGCTTGTCAGTCTCCTGAAAGCTTTCTGGTATCACTAAAGGTTATGGGTGACTTACTAATAAACACGGTGGTCTTTAGATTGACACTTTACCCCACCAGTACACCTTGACCAGAACTACTGCCACTTAAAGGAATACTTCAAGCTCCAGAAAAGGGTCTAAAACACTACTTCTAGTTAAAGAATCCCACACCATTGACATAGGTTTATTATTAAACAATGTTGAAAATGAGTTATTGCCACAGGGCTTTATTCACGAAAGAAGAAATTGACAAGGGAATTTCAAACCTAAGGCCATGATAGCCGAGTTAGAAAAATTCTCCTGTTTAGCTAAATGGAATATACATGAAATGAAAAACTATACCTTTTGCAAAGTCCAATATTTTTAGGGGAGTTCCAAATTCACCATTGGAATCTGATAATAATGATTACTAATTTTCCATTAGTACCTTTACACAGACCTTGTCTTAGTAACATAGTAATTTGGGTTGAAAAAGGGCACAAGTCCATCAAGTTCAACCCTTCTACCTATAATTCCAGCTTTTGATCCAAAAAAAAGGCAAAAACCCCTAAGGAAGCTATTTTGACACCACAGGGCAATCAGATTTCTCCTTTGATCAGTACGCTGTATTATTAGCAATTTTTTAAGTCTCTCTTCATAACTAAGATCCTCCAATCCCCTTATTAATTTTGTAGCTCTCCTTTACACCTTTTCTAGTTCCATAATATCCTTTTTAAGTACTGGTGCCCAGAATTGTACTGCATATTCAAGCTGAGGTCTTACTATTGATTTGCAAAGAAGCAAGATGATATCCTCCTCTCGTGAATCTATACCTTGTTTTATACATGCCAATATCTTACTGGCACTTGCAGCTGCTGACTGGCATTGAGCACTGTGGCCTAGTCTGTTATCTACAATTATTCCTAAATCCTTTTCATATTAAGTACTCAATCAGAGCAAAAAATGACTGACTGGACCCTAAGCAGCCGTTCCTCCCAATCACACTTTCTGAGTTGCTACTGTTTTCTTGCTTTTAATCTGCATATATCTTACTTTAACTCTTCCTACTTCTGATTCCATGCATACAGCTGTATGTTCGGCCATGTCTTTGCTGGGCACATATATCTTTTATACGCTGCCCTGCAGAATGAACACTTCACATGTGTTCAGAAAGAAAGCAATTAACCAAGATCATTCCTGTGGGGACCTCACCCATAATTAATTAACTGATTTTCTTAGGACATACATGCATTATACATTATATGTCTGTGCGTATATGCATCCTACATACTTCAGGGCTGCACGTGGCACGGTCTTTCTGCAGCACGTGGAACAAATATTTGTCCCTGGAATCATGGCTGATGTTGGCAACTATGCGTATGGCTTCTATGTATTGTGGCCATGGGCGTCCGCAGGGGGGGAGGCTTGCCCCCCCTCCCCCCCCCCCCTGGATTTTAAAGGGGGAAAAAAGTGCCTTTGATGTAACAGGGAGCTAATACCCTGCCATTAAGCTCCCTTTTACACTTACCTTTGTCGTCTCCTCCGTGCATCTTCCTTCCTGCACGGAGGAAGGAAGCTCCTGTCGCGTTTTTTGTTTTTCTTAACTCTATTAATGCTGTGCGACTTCAATAAAGTTTAAAAAAAAATAAAAATAAGTTACCGGAGCTTCCTTCCTCTGTGCAGGAGGGAAGATGCACAGAGGAGAACACCCAAGAGCAACAACAAGGAGGTAAGTGCTGGGGAATGGGGGGGAGGAGGGGGGCAACAAACGAGCAAATCCTGGCATATTAAGTGACAAAACCTGGCTTATTGAGTGACAAAACCTGGCTTATTGAGTGACAAAACCTGGCATATTGAGTGACAAAACCTGGCATATTGAGAGACAAAACCTGGCATATTGAGAGACAAAACCTGGCATATTGAGTGGCAAAATCCTGGCATATTGAGTGGCAAAATCCTGGCATATTGAGTGGCAAAATCCTGGCATATTGAGTGGCAAAATCCTAGTATATTGAGTGACAAAATCTGGCATATTGAGGGGCAAAATCCTAGCATATTAAATGGCTAAATCTGGCATATTAAATGGCTACATCTGGCATATTGAGGGACAAGATCCTAGCATATTAAATGGCTAAATCTGGCATATTAAATGGCTAAATCTGGCATATTGAATGACAAAATCCTAGCATATTAAATGGCTAAATCTGGCATATTAAATGGCTAAATCTGGCATATTGAGGGGCAAAATCTTGGCATATTAAATGGCTAAATCTGGCATACTGAAGGGTTAAATCCTGGCATACTGAGTAACAAAATCCTAGCATATTAAATGGCTAAATCTGGCATATTAAATGGCTAAATCTGCCATATTGAGTGACAAAATCCTAGCATACTGAATGGCTAAATCTGTCATATTGAGGGGCAAAATCCTGGCATATTGAAAGGTTAAATCCTGTCATATTTAGTGACAAAATCCTGGCATATTAAATGGCTAAATCTGGCAAAATGCTGTCATACTGAGTGGCAAAATTATACTGGCATGTTGATTGGCTAAATCATAATGGAGGAGGCCCAACAGAGGCAACAAATTATATATAATAGACAAGCTTCAATAAGAACCTTCCAGCCAGGTGATCGCGTGATGGTCCTTGTTCCCACTGCTGAAAGCAAGCTTCTATCACAGTGGCAAGGCCCATATGAAATTATTAGTCAGGTTGGGCCAGTAAACTATAAGGTTAGGCAACCTGGTAGGAGAAATGTAGAGCAGGTATCCCATATAAACCTACTAAAGTCCTGGAAAGCTAGAGAGACCTGTGTATTATTTGGGACACCCACTAAAGGAGACCAAACACCTGTTCCAGAAGTAAAAATCTCTACTGACTTTTCTCCTGAGCAGCAAAGTGGGGTCAGAGAGCTGCTGTTAGAGACATATTCTCTACCATCCCAGGTAGGACCAATGCGATAGTCCATGATATTGTAACGACCCTGGGTATAATTGCAAAGTCAAAACCGTATAGAGTCCCAGAGGCAAAAAGGGAAGCAATAGCAACTGAAGTTGCAAAAATTTTGACATTAGGGGTCATTGAAGAGTCTAATAGTCAGTGGTCGAACCCCATTGTCCTGGTTCCAAAACCAGATTGCTCACTACTGTTTTGTAATGACTTCAGGAAACTCAATGAGTGTTCTAAATTCGATGCATATCATTACCTAGGGTAGACAAACTTGTCGAGAAATTGGTCCCGGCTAGGTATCTGAGTTGTCTTGACCTTACAAAAGGATACTGGCAGATTCCCCTGTCTGCATCTGCTAAGGAAAAAAATGCTTTTTTTGACCCCTGAGGGTCTTTATCAATATACAGTGTTGCCATTTGGCCTACATGGGGCCCCTGCAACCTATCAGAGGTTGATGAATAAGTTGCTAAGGCCCCGTTCTGGTTATGCCTCTGCTTATTTAGATGATCTAGTCATCTACAGCAAGGATTGGAAAACCCAAATAGCTAAAGTAGAAACCGTACTGGATACGTTAAGGGATGCAGGTCTTACTGTTAACCCTGCTAAATGTATACTAGCGTGTCCAGAAGTTAAGTACTTGGGGTATACTATAGGACGAGGCATGGTCAAACCTCAAATCAATAAAATAGCTGCCATCGAAAAATGGCCCCGGCCCTTGAGGAAAAAACAAGTTAGGGCTTTTCTTGGTATTGTCAGATACTACAGAAGGTTTATACTCCATTTTGCCACCTTAGCGTTCCCCTTAACTGAGTTAAACAACGTGAAATCGTTCAGTGGAGTCAGGAAGCTGAAATGGCTTTTACAAATTTAAGGACTGCCCTATGCTGTCATCCTGTCTTGGTAGCTCCAAACTTTAATGGGCAATTCTTTCTACAGACGCAGATATTGTGCCTCCGGCCTCTATTGTCCAAGTCCTCCAGTCTCCTGCGGTAGTCCGCCAGGTTAGTAGAGTGTTGAGACGTTATTTTCACTATGTTATGTTTGTCGTCTGAGTGTCAGTGTCTTCCTCCTGTTCATGGACCCTCTGCTCTGTGCACCATTTCTGTTCTGAGGCTTGTCATGGCATCTGTTTTATCTCCGTAAGGAGAGTGCTAAAGTCATCCTTCCATGGAGCCGATGTAAAGATATGTCAGAACAAATGATACTTGAAACAAATGTAGGTCTCTGCAGGGTGCACTTGAGCAAATCACTGTTTCCTCAACCTGATAGCTTTGCTTGCCAGCACATAGGAGTGGAAAACTAACATGCTGATTTCTGCATAATGTATGTATGGCTTTATGGCCTATGTATATGTATATTTACATGTATTACAACAGATATATAGTTGCTTTTGTAATGTTCCAATGATGACAGAGCTTTGTTCATAATTGCAGATGTTGGTCAGGAACACATATTTTTGATATTACAAATATACTTTTATAATATATTTGCTTCCTTGCAATAACAAGTTGCAGATGTTTGCTAATACTGACAAGTTTTCATGAGTATTGTTGCTACAAATGTAACATTTTTGACAGTAGTCACTAAAATGCATTTTTATAATTAGTTGTTACATTGTTATGTTTTATTATGTTTTTTTACACTATAGATTTTATTTTTTTTAAATAAACATTTTGCATGTATTTTTTTAGTATAGGACTAAGGTTCTGAAAAAAATGCTACTAATTACCACTTATAGATTAAAGGTGTGTTGTTAGCAATGTGTTCTCTAATTGACAACTGTTTAGTAACCCGATTGTGATTGGTTCATTATTGTTTGCACTTTAGATTTAAATGACTAAGCACTGGTGGACACGAAACGCGTTAAGTGTGTCCTCACTGCTTTTGTTTGTGCCACATGTTTTGATATTAAATATGAATTTTATATGGAGCCCGGAATGGCGAGAGTTTTCCATGCTGTTGGTTGGGTATGGTTCATGCCGTGATGTCATAGGTCCTTCTGCTCCCAACATTCCTTCTGAGACTAGATTTTTAGTTGTGATCTGTTTGTGCTGTCTTAGTTTGGTATCTTGAGAGTTTGAAGAGTGATATTGCTTTGGCTGGCCCATGGGCCGTAGTATGGAGACCCCTCTTATACATGAATAATTAACCAAACAGCTCTTGCTAATTCTTGCAGTATAGCAAGTATATATTTGGTGATTTCACCAGCAAATATATAGATTAATGTTTCTACCTACTTGACTGTGAAAATCTCAATTAAAAGGATGGCAGTTCACTTTAATAATAAAATAATCTTTGGATGCATACTGATGTTCATTATACTTTTATTTGATAAGGTTTTTAACCCCTTCACGACCAGACTGTTTTTGGAATGTTGTGCTTTAGTGACCAAGGCTGTTTTAACACTTCTGAGGTGTTTGTGTTTAGCTTTAATGTTCTTCTTTGTCGGTTGCTGTACCCACACAAATTATATATTGGGTTTTTTTTTCAGGACAAGAAGGGCTTTCTTTTCATAATTTTATTTTGTTCATATCATTTACTGTATTGTGAAAAAATAGTAAAATATGGTTAAAAGAAATAAAAAAAAAAAAACACTTTTGCTGACTTTTCTTTGTAAATTCTTTTACGAAGCTCCAAAAGCTAATGAAAAAACCTGCTAAATAGATTCGACTATAGGTCCTGAGTTTAGAAATATCCAATGTTTATTTGTTTTTTTGCTTTTTTTTTTGCATGTTTTAGGTTAATAAATACAAGTAGCATATAGCTGTTTCAAAACCATTTTAAAACAAATTAGCGTTAGTGACACTGTAACACCGATATCAGTCATGAATTGATGAATAACCCCCCACATGTACACATTTTTATAAAGTAGACATCCCAGGGCATTCAACTTGGGGTATTTGGACACTTTTCATTCTGTCATTTTACCACCAATCTTTGACAAGTTTTGGCGTAGTAATTTTGTGTGTGTTTTATTTCCACACACTTTGAAACTTAGGTATGAATTTAAAGGGGTTGTTCTAATTTATTACCATTCAATATATGTTCATCTACTTCCCCTGAGTACAGCGATACCCCAGATGTATAGGTTTGCTAGGGTTATGTGGCAGGTACAGGGCAAAATTTAGGATATGGTCATTGCAGTTTTAAAACGTGTATTTATTATGTAATGCTTGTGACAACATTTCCTATCATGCTCAGCCAGCCAAAAGCTACCGTAGCAAAATAGGAAATGTAGTCTATATTAGGAAGCACAGATTTTTGCTATCCTTGCTATCCTGCGGCTGCATGGATCATATATCCAGCTGCTGTGGGCCCCTATCTACTGCTGGGGGCCAATGCAAAGCACTGGCCCCACTAGCAGTCTTTTAAATAAATAAAAAATATCCCGAGAGAACCACAGACCGATATAACATGTCATTGGTCCTCTACGGAATAACTTCTTATTTTTTATATAAATTATTATTATTATTATTATTTTGAATTTTTTAATTTATTTAGATTTTTTAATTTTTATTTAACTCTAACCTTAACCCTATGGTTAGGGTTAGTACAAACCCTAATTCTAACTCTAGGATTAGGGTTTTGATGAACTCTAACCCTAACCCAAGAGTTAGGATTAGCACAATAAAAAATACGTTTTTTTTGGGGGGTTTTTTATGAAAAAATCCTGTGGGGAGGCTGGTTGTCCTTGGGGGGACCATGGGGAGGGTTAAAACACTATATTTAGTCTCTCCCTGCCCCACGATCGCCGTGGAGCACTGAGAGACTAAAGCTGTCAAAGCAGGCACCTGCTTTGACTGCTATTAACATCCGGGCGCTGTGATTGGCTGTCACAGTGCCCGGATGTATCCAGGGGGGGCTCAATGGACATGGCTGAAGTGTCTCGGTATCGGGACACTTAGCCATGTCGTTTGTAGAGCGATCGCGGTATGCCAACATGCATACTGCGATCGGACCTGCATGATGACGGTCCTGAACCGTCATCGGTCACGAAGGGAGTTTTCATCGGTCACAGAGGGGTTAAAATCGTAATTGCAAAAAAGCAAACATTTAACAGTAATATAACAAACCATCCTTACAGACTATTGGTACTGTCTCTGACATTATTTAAAACTATTTCAGATTATAAATGAAGTGATCAGAAGTAATATTCATGATGTTCCTATCATCATGGATATTTTCAGCTGTCAAGATGGAGCAAAAAATTAAAAACACCATGTTCACATATGGATATTCATACCAAACTCCCCTCAATTCTACCCCAATCTCCATTATTTCGTTTTTCCACAGTGTTCCATTTTTTTTTATTCTAGTCTCATACCCATATCTAGGGATTTATTATGTTCCTCTAAGGAAATGTAGTTTTATAGAAACAGCAGATAAGTAAACTAAGTTTTTTGTTTGTTTGCTTTTTAAATGTTTCCTTTACACAAAGAGTGGAACTATAAATAAACCAGTTACATTGTGTTCACAGTTTTTCTTTGCAAAATGAAGAAAAATAAGTTTTCACTTATTGGTGTATGTAAGTCACAACTTAATTAATTACATTAGTAAAATATGTTACATAGTTAATTCCATTTTAATACACTAGCGGTCAACAGTTTTATTTTGGATGTGTGCTATAGTGCATCGGTATTGAATTGTCCTTTTATCATGACTATTAGTGGATAATTTATTTTTCTAAGGTAATTTGTCTGACTTCCTCGCAATACTGGGACCTACCCAGCAGTGGTCGCTATGATGGAAACGAAGTACTTTGAGTTGAGCCTAAAAATGGAGGGGGTGTAATGTTTCCCCACTCCTGCTGCAGCATACTTTTATCTTGATACCTGGAATGAACATGGTGAATGAAAATGGTCTTCTCTTAGAACAGCAATATAATTACACGAGTGCTCAATTCCTTGAAGGTTATATTGCATTTTGAATGAACTTCCTGTTTAAACGATGAGTATTTGAATGTATATTGCTTCAGTACAGTGGAGATTTATGCAAGGTACCAATATTCACTAGGAGGATGCACAGTCATCTTTAATGCTAACAGGGCTCTGGGACAAGCTCCTAATGTCTTCTGATTCATTGTCTGTGCTGCTGTCCCTACAGTACAGTTCCCATATTTACATGTATATAATGTAGATACACAGTTATATACAGACACTAATCATCCTGAGCAGATCAGCAATTTCTTTTACTGACTGCATCTCACTCAATAAGAGAAACACAATTTATTTCTAACATAATAAAGATAAGTAAACAATTATGATTATGCTTTATGCTGTGGTTTCTGTACTAGATGTTTTATGATTAGAATGGGCCTGAATTAAATTAATTTTGCAGTTTTTCTTCTGCCTTCCTCCAGCGCCCTGCACACATACAGTCAGTCACACATACAGTTAGTCACAAATACACAGAAATACAGTCAGTTACACATATACACATACAATCACACATACATGTAGTCAATCAAACATACAGTATGACCTATTGCATGTATGTGTGTGATTGACTTTATGTGTGTGTGACTGTGTATATACGTGTGACTAACTGTATTTGTGTGTATGTTTGACACACAGTCAATCCACACACACAGCCAGTCAATCAAACACAGTCAGTCAATTAATCGCACATACATAGACGCTGTCTGCTTGCCACGCAAAAAAATTACATATCCCTCTCTCTCCCTGTTTAGTTACCTGTCAGTGCCCCTGCAGGGAGAAGGAGAGTGTTGCTATGTTCAGTGTCTCACAGACCACATTTAAAGAGTCTATAAATAATAGACTCTTTAAATGTGCTTTAACATGCATGGATTGCCCTTTCATACATAGTAGTTTAGGTTGAAAAAATACTTGGGCATCGTTGCCAGCATTGGCCATGTTTCCAGGGACACATATTTGTTCCACATGCTGCAGAAAGACCATGCAAAATGCAGCTAGGCAGGCCAGTAAAAAATTGCCATCATGCCAATGTTAAGTCTATGGAGACAGTACCAAGGCCGGTATTTTTCTGAAGAAAAGGTAGCAACCCTAAGTGCAGCCCAGCAGTATGTAGGATGAATATCTGCAGAGACACAATCCAATTAATTAATTATGGTATGAGATCTCCACCCTGATGAATTAATTGGTTTGTGTCTGTGCGTATATCCTACATACTGCTGGGCTGCACTTTTCTTGCTCTTTCTGCAGCATGTGGAACAAATATGTGTCCCTGGAAACATGGCCGATGGTGGTAACTATGCTCGTGTCAAAGTTCAACCCTTTTTGAGCAAGAAAATAATGTTATGTTACAGGACTGGTTTAGAATTAGTTCCAGGGCTGGTTTTTGTTCCCAGTCTGACACTGCTCCAGAGCCTCTTGTTTTTACATGATTGGACTGCAGCCAGGTTCCCATTCCAACTTAAACGTCCAAAAGTTCAGAAAGAACAAGTGTCAATCAAGTACCTGTAGCTAATAAATGGGCCACATTACTCCAGCTGTTGTGGATGGTTGGAGAGCTACAGGAACTATAATCCACAGCAGGTGGAGTGATAAAGGGGAACTATCACTGATCCTCACTACCATCCATCTTTTGTGGATGTGGACTGCTGTTCCCATGAGGCTCAACCAGCTCAATAGTCTGCTGGTTGCTATGGTAAGTGTAGTAAATAACAGCTGCAGTTGGATAGACTTTGTTTCTAGATGTGCAGATCCCTGCCAGGCTTGCAGGCATAGATGGTGCAAATTGATTGGCTGCTGGAGCTGTCAGTCAGAGAGGCGTCAAGGTGGGCGGGGAACAGGAAGTATATTGTAGTCTCTTTGGTAGTGGTGCGTTTGACCTCCAGTCTCTGGAACTCCTCGTGCTTCCGGGAATTTGTCTGTTCATTTCACATCCTCCACTTTCCCTGTCTTGTGAAATGTTCCGTTTGGAGGGCCTGGGCCCCAAGGGTGACCCGGAGGAGCTGCAGAGAAAGATGCGGCGGGACGTGCTGATCTCCGTGCGGAATTTTCTGGTCTATGTGGCCCTGCTGAGAGTCAGTGAGTGATGCAGATAGGGGACAAATGGGATACTAGTTAGGTCCGGAAGCGCTTGTGTTTAGCTAGGTTTTCCTTTAAAATGTAGACTATGACGCAGACACTGGTTTTAATGTGATTCAGAACATCAGAGTGAATTAAATCACTTTCTAAGCACCTCGGATTAAAATTATATGGCACGTTTTTGTTTACAAATCTCAGAATATTCTTGTTTGCATCATCACAGAGTAGTAAATGGAGATATATGGAGCAAGTGTTGTAATTTGTGTTTTGCAAGCTGCAATTCAGTGTATTTCAATGTGTGATAATATTTTATTAATGTTCTAATTGCATAGATGGCTATTTTATATCTTCTAAAATTCTTGGAAATGTCATGAACCTAAAGGGGACCTCTTTGATGGCTGTATGCATTTATAATTAATGATTTCCCTACATCCAGTCCTGTAATAAGTTTATGTTGAAGGTGTAATTATATGGATAGCACATTATGCATTACTACATATCGCTGATCCCCACTCATGTTTTTATTTACAGCTCCATATGTCTTAAAGAAGCTGGACAGCATATGAGATGGTATTTCATGGACAAATGTTCTCAGATGTACTGTAAAAGAAAAGTCTTATTTTCTTTGAAACAATGGACTGAAGAACAGAAGAAAAACAATCTTGGAATGGAGCTATGATTTGATATCATTGAAAGCATGACCTAATTATCTCGTTATTCAAGAACTTGTATGGTATTTAAAAAATGTTTCAATGTTAAATTTGGAAAAATACTAATGAGACCATCTAAAGCAAACTTTCCTTTGTGTCTTCCACTTTCCACTTGTGAAATCATTATCTAGCTGTTTTTGATGCATCTGTTAATTATAAAAAAAAATGTTTTTTGTTTTTTTGTTTTTACAGTTAGGCTCTGTTTGTCTTTTTTTTTTTTTTTTTTAAATATGGAACACTTGCTGCATATTAGCAATCATTTAAAAATACAATAGCAGTATGCAACTTATATTGGTCTGCTTGGTAACCTTTTTAGTAGATAGACTTTATGAATCTAATTGTTAAGAGAATGCGAAAAGTAACAAAGCTGGCAAAAGATGTCACAGGGGCGTGCCCGAACCCAGAAGTTCAGGCACAGCATGATTGGGTAAAAAGTAGCTGGTTCTCGCTTTGAGCATCCGCTACATTTTCACTGTCAGACTGAGGCCTCTCAACGTGGCCTCATCTGACAGGTAGGATCCCGCTGCAAGTCCCTGCAGTGGGATCTGAGCACAGCTCATCGCATGGAGGTGCGATGAGCTGTTTAACGCTGGATGTGCTATGCTGTCCTAGCGTCTTTTAGTTCCACTAAGACAGTATAGAACATCCTAGTGTCGGGAAGGGGTTAAACGCCTCACTATTTAAAGTGCTGATCATTTGTTTATGCTAATTTTGGGCCCGGTGAAGACTGTGTAGCCCTTGCAATACCACTTACCACCTTGTGATAAGCCAGGATGTATCTCTAGCTACTGAACCCCCTCAGTAGTTTCCCATGGTTTCCAGGAACTTCTCACAAGATGTAAGGTGCCCAATACAAGCCTACATAATAGGACTACATCAATTATTCCCCTTCAGTATAAAGCTGCTCCATAGGGTAAGACAAATCCGACCCACAATTGTTTCAACTTTTTCCAGCTTTGGTCAACAGAACACGTGAGCGTTAATTACCGTATATACTCGAGTATAAGCCGAGTTTTTCAGCACATTTTTTGTGCTGAAAAATGCCCTCCTCGGCTTATACTAGAGTCGGTGACTGGGGGGGGAAAAAAAATCTAAAACTTACCTCGTTCCTGCTCTGTCCCCTGGTGCTCTGAAGGTGCGTGGCTGTGAGGGAAGCGTTGTGCGCTCCCCTCCAGCCTCACGGTCAACAAAGTGTGTTTTTTTTTAAACAAACTTTATTGTTCCGCTCGGCTGGAGGGGAGCTCACAACGCTTTCCCCCACAGCCACGCACCTTCAGAGCACCGGAAGACGGAGCAGGAATGAAGTAAGTACTGGGGTCTGGGGAAGGGGGGGGAGGAGGGTGGCATAACGAGCATACTAAGGGGCAATATCCTGGCATATTAAATGGCATATTGGGGGCAAAATCCTGGCATATTAAAATGGCATATTGGGGGCAAAATCCTGGCATATTAAAATGGCATATTGGGGGCAAAATCATGATATATTAAATGGCATATTGGGGGCAATAACCTGGCATTTTAAAATGGCATATTGGGGGCAAAATCCTGGCATATTAAATAGCAGATTCGGGGCAATATTTACCAGTAGCTGCCTCATTTCCCACCC
The DNA here is from genome assembly GCA_036172795.1 of Pelodytes ibericus. NCBI lineage: Eukaryota > Metazoa > Chordata > Amphibia > Anura > Pelodytidae > Pelodytes > Pelodytes ibericus. The sequence goes on from CM069860.1 coordinate 37,588,567, forward strand.
TAGGCTTATACTCGAGTCAATATTTTTTCCCAGTTCTTTGTGGTAAAATTAGGTGCCTCGGCTTATATTCGGGTCGGCTTATACTCGAGTATATACGGTATGTCAATTATTTAATTTAAAGGGGGCTTATCACTAATGTCAGACGTGTAGAGCGGAAATAAAGGAGAGGGGATTTAATCTTAATAACTTTGTTAGGCCATGCAGATGGGGAACTGTTACATACCATTTTCAAGTTTACCTAAAAGTGGGATAATTTCCGGAAGTAATAAAATACACACAATGAACATTTGCACTAGTCTGCAGATGACAATATTTTACATAGTATCTATTTTCAAAAGGCCATAATAGGGGCAGAAAATCACATTTGACCTCCCCATTCATCCCATTTGGAAAAGTGAAAGACATAGAGGGGGTGGGAGCAGATACAAATATGGGGGGACAGAAACATGGATTGCCAGAAAAAAAATGGGGGACAGAAAGACATTGGGAGCATCAGGGGAGAGAGAAAGGCATGGGGAGACAGAAACATTGAGGAACAGAAAAGTTCATGGTAACACTGCTTGGAGGGGCCAGCAAAGTCTAACTTCACCTAGGGTGGCAAATATCCTTGTTCCAGTCCTGTGTTCTGGTTCCTATGGATCTCTCCCAAAGCCCTGGCAGCTGGTTTGGCTGAGACACAGGCTCCCCATGCCTGTCTGCCCCCGGAACGATGCCCTACAAACTGCAGAGGAAAAGAATACTCCTCCATCTGATTCACCTGGTACTGCCACGTGAGTGTTTTCATTCCACTTCCCTAGCAAGTTAACACTATGTAACAGCCTTCTCAGGCCTGTTCGCTCCCTCACTGCTGGATATTTAGTTGACCAAAATCTACTGGAGATTTAGTAAACTAAAACAATTCGTATGACTAAACTAAAATGGCATTTTGGTCAAAAGACTATGAATAACCCTAAATTGAAATATGCCATCAAAATGAGCACTGCTCCACTAAGAGTGACATCCTTTAACATCCTTAATCTGGGCCTGCAGGTTTTTCTCTACTTTAAAAAGTTAAGTGACGACATTGGAAACCACACTGGACACTGCACAGAGCATCAAACTAAGATAGCAAACACCATGGCATTCCTGATACACAGCTATACCACCATTTACATAGGCAGGTCTCTATGATAGACTCAAAAGTCAGATATGAAAATGTGCACGTTCGAGGGATCCAGGCACTGTCCAAGAGTACCAAGTTGCTGTCATGTTCAGAATTAAGAAGCCTCTTGAGAATTCCACAAGATGCAAAGCGGGATGGGGTACTTAGGTTCTGCACTACGGCTGACAAGTGAGGCTTCCTCACGTTGGGACAGAAGAAAGGTCAGTTCATATTCAAAGGCTTCAATATTCGGATCTTTGATGATCTACCCCCTATAGGGTTGGCACTCAGCTGATATTTTACAGACATGCCGCTAAATAACTGGCTTGTTGCCAATGTTAAGTCAATGAAGGGACCGGCAAGGCCGGAATTTTTTTGTAGAAAAGGTGGCAACCCTAACCCCCTACCATTATGATATGGAGGCGTTCAGTCTAGCCATCTGCACCAACTAGGCATGAAATATCGATAGCACACAAAACAGTCACAGTGTACAAGGACATTTAGAGGCAGACACTTGAAAATATTTATATAGCTGACATATTTTTTCCAGGATCTGGAGATCCTGCCTATGCCACTACTCACACATGAGTCAGAGGACAGAATTACGAATTAATAAATGTCAAAAAGCACTGGACAGAGCAGCGTCCTATGAGCTGGACTATAGAGAAATGGGTCTAGGACACTTCTTCGCCGCATTTTCATCGCTGACAGTTCAGCGCGGCAGTTAGAGCGCTGAACTGTCAGCAATGAAGTATAACGTGGCTGACAGTTCACCGTGGCTGCAGCTATGTAAGAGCTGTCAGCTCTTACAAATGTAAAAGTATTCCCCCCCCCAATAGTAACACTAAACACTAAACCCCAATACTAACACTAAAATTAACCCCAATACTAAAATTAACCCCCTAAACCCTAATACTAACCCCCGACCCCTAATACTAAAGTTAACCCCCTAAACCCTAATACTAACCCCCGACCCCTAATACTAAAGTTAACCCCCTAAACCCTAATACTAACCCCGACCCCTAATACTAACCCCCGACCATTAATACTAAAGTTAACCCCCTAAACCCTAATACTAACCCCGACCCCTAATAGTAAAATTAACCCCTAACACTAAACCTAATTCTAACCCCCTAAACCCTAATTCTAAACCAACTAAAATCGGTAAAATACTTGCCTTTAGAGATGAAATGTCCCGCGATGAAATCTCCAGCGACGATCTGTCTTGTGCTGTAGAGTCGGCGGTGTAATTGTTAACAGCTGTGCTTAATAGAGGCCGTTGGTGTCTAAAGCTTTTCCCCACTTATTGTTGCCATTTATATGTAAGTCTGGTTGGAAATTTGTGGTTCACCGGAAATGGATAAGCAGCACATTAGTACTACTGGGTCATTTCAGAACCTTCCCTATCTCATACTCAGTATTTTATAATACGATTCCCCTCTCCTAAGGGCACTGACCTCACCTTGACAAAGGTGTGAGTCACGAGAGATAGACAGAAGTTCCTTTTTGTACAAAGCACTCTGGCAGCTGCTGGAATACCATTACCCCCCTTTTATTCCTCTTCTTTTCCTTATCTCTCACTTTGCCCCTTTTCACGCTCCCTTTTCTTACTTACTTTGAGCTTTTTATTGTTGAATGTTTATTGTTTTACATTTGAACACAAGAGGGCGCTGCCCTATTATTATTGTCAACCTCAGCTCTGATTTTATTTTTTAGAAAGAAAAGGATGCTCAGTTTAAAATGGCAAGTGTAATTTTAAATATGAATAATATTTTAATGTTACAGTGTTTTATGATGTGGAAAACTTTACAGATGTTTGTTCAAATATCCTGTGCTATAACTGTCACTTGATTGTATGATATATTTGCAGGGGGTTGTCTATACTGAACTGTACACTTACTTCATGGATTGAGGTATTCAAATGTCCAGGATCCCAAAAAAAAGTCCTAAACAGGATGTGAGAGAGAGACATTTATACCTGGAGGTGCTGCAGGCTTGTCACCAGTCTCCTATAATGAGTGGAGACCATGCAGTCTAATCAATGTATCCTGAGTTTGAATACTGAAATGAGAGCTTATCTCAAACTCCAAACCAAATTCACCCCTCGAATGCCCCTATCACGACCTGGCAACATGCTATTCAGATGTTTTGGAGGCACCCAAATTAGGTTATACTTGCCTACCATTAATTTCAATGCGGGGATCATTAAACTGGTTTTGAGAGTAGGACCAACTGTGGAGTCTAATATACCTTCCTCCATCTAAATTTATATTCATGTATTTATTCATGGTATTTAACAGATGTAGTAATATCATTATTGTACCCGTAATACCGGAAGTTATGGAACAGTCACCGCAAACATGGGATTGGCTGACACAGGAAAAAGTACTTAAGCAATTAAACTCTGTTAAGATAGACAAGCCCCCAGGGCCAGATGGTATACACCCAAGGGTCCTTAGAGAGTTAGGCACGGTAATACAGACTAATCTTGATGTTTGTTCTTTACAGGAAGATTTGGACAGAGTGGAGAACTGGGCAATTAAGTGGCAAATGAGGTTCAGTATAGAAATTATGTAAAGTTATGCATTATGGGAAAAATAATAAAGCGACATATACGTTAAATCGTATTTCCCTGGGAAAAAACTACTAATGAAAAAGATTTAGGAATAATTGTAGATAACAGACTTAGTAACAGTGCTCAATGCCAGTCAGCAGCTGCAAGGGCCAATAAGATATTGGCATGAAATAAACAAGGTATAGATTCACGGGAGGAGGATATCATCTTGCCTCTTTACAAGTCAATGAATATGCAGTACAATTCTGGGCACGAAAAGTGCAAAGGAGAGCTACAAAATTAATAAAGGGATTGGAGGATCTTAGTTATGAAGAGAGACTTAAAAACTTTCATTTACATATGTTAGAGAAAAGGCGTCTCAGAGGTGATATGATAACATTATATAAATATGTGCACAGGGAAAAAAAACAACCAAACCCACTGAAAAAACATAACACAGATACAAACCCATTATTAAACCTAGCATGGAACCTGAATTATGAGCGTCCAGGCCAAAGCCCAGGTAGACTCGTATTGGGGCATTATCAAATATCATAACAAACACAGACCCCCAGGTAATACCAATGATTCAGGTCTTAAGAACTTTAATAAATTCGACCCAGTAAAACTACATCTGGTGGTATTTCTCATGTTGGCCTGCTGATTGGAAGTCTAAGCTTTCCAGGGCCCTGATTCCCTCCACCTCTCTGTTGTTTACTTTGCAGCAGACAGTTCATCTGAGCTGGGACGAATTGTACAAATATATGTAATGACCCGTTAATTCTAGTTCGTAACTGAGAGTTTTTTAAAATAAAAAATAACTGTATGTCTACAGATGGGTGTGCACCTGCATCTCTATGGGAGTGCTCTGATTGGTTCAAAGGAAATTCTAGGAGTGCCCATGTTTTGCTTGAGCTGGAGATGTCATAGTTTTAGCTAGAGAAATAATTCAAAAGATACCTTTTCAAGTTAGAGTTGTAAAGCTAATACAAAAAACAAAAACTGGAACAAATAAAAACATATTTATATTCATGTATTTATCCTTTTTTGGGGTTTCTTTTGAAGACTGGCATGGTCCATTAAGTTTAACATCTGTATTGGAGAAATTATTTGAAGATTTGCTAAAGGTATACATTCAAGAATACATTTTGAATCAGGATATAATTAGTCAGCATGTTTTTGTGAAAGACGTGTCAACTAAATAGCATTCTATGAAGATGTTCGTAAAAATATATATCTCGGTGTGGCAGTTGATGTGATCTATTTAGACTTTGCATAAGTATTTGATATTGCTCTACACAAAAGGTTACTCCACAAATTGAAAGAAATAGGCTTGGGACAAATGTATGTATTTTGATTGTAAATTGACTAAAAGATAGAATGCAAAGAGTTTTTGTAAATGGAAAATCCTTAAATTGGACCAGGGTTCTTGTTTCACAACAGACCAGGACTTAGAGGAGGCCCAGAAATGTTAGCTAGTTGCAGTACTTTGTAGAAAATTGGCTATATCACAAAGTGTCTTACAAACAAAAGGTCTACTCAATAAAAAGAAAATTTCAGGGAATTGAAATGGGAATTCAGGGCAATGTAGGAAAGATTATCCAATGCTGCTGAATGGGAGAATTTTTCCAACGAAGCTTCTTTGGCCTTAAGTTTAAAATTCCCTTCTCAATTCCCTGCAATTCTCTCTTTAACCCCTTAGTGACCGAGTGCTATGTTGCATTTGACGTGCCTTGAAGACCAGAATTCCATTATTTTTGTCATACGTTTACTGAACTGTGAATTTCTTTCTTTGTGTTCAGTCCACGCACACAAATTATATATCATTTTTTAAAGGACAGATAGGGCTTTCATTTGATACTATTATTTTCATCATATGATATCATTTACTATTAAAAAAATAGAAAATATGATGAAAATATGCCATAAAAAACACTTTTTCCAACTTTGACCTGATTTTTTTTTTTACACAATTACAAATGGTAAAAAAGACCCCGTCTATATATTTCTATTATTTGTCCTGAGTTTAGTAATATCAATGTTTCCTTGTTTGTCTATGTTTTATTTCACGTAATAGGGCAATAAACAATATTAGTGTTTTTTTTGTTTTCTAACCATTTTCTTCTACAGTGATTTTTTTAACCCGAACCCTAAATTTACCCCAACTCTAAATTTAATCTAACCCTAAATTGACCCCCACCCCTTAATCTAACCCTTGTAATCATCCGAACCCCCATTTAACCCTAATTATTACCCTATTTGGACCCTAACCCTAGATCTAGGTTCTGTAGATCAAGGGTTAGCTTTTTCCATTTATTTATTTATTTATTTAATTAATTTTCTATTTTGAACTGTAATACCGCCTAACTGCCTGTAGGGGCAGTCAAGTAGCGGTTTCAGAGCGACGGAAGAGATTTTTTTTTTCTCTCTTCCGTCGCTCTCCTCTGGGCACGCTGTATCGGAGGAGCATGCTCCTCCGATACAGCACACACCCGCGATCACCGGGTGATCGCGGTGCCCAGGAGGGCACAGATTGTGTTGCATGATGCCTCGATAGAGGCATCATTGCAACACTCTCACACATAGGCAGTGATAAGCTTTCACTGCCTATGTGTGTTAGCGCGCATACGATCACATTCGCGGTGATCGTATGCGCGCGGGGGGGTCGAGGGGGGGCTGAAAGCCCTCTCAGAGGCTGCTTCGGATCCGAAGCAGCCTCTGAGAGTAGCTTCAGACATGTAGTGTTGCGCTAATGAGCGCAACACTACATGAAAACGGAGGACGTATATATACGTCCTCATGGTCCTTAAGGACCATGCTTTTCAGGACGTATATATACGTCCACATGCGTTAAGGGGTTAATGAGCAGGCCCGAAAATCTCTGGCAAGGATGCAGGAATGGAGTCAGGAAGAATCAGCAGGGTAGACTCAGTAGGTAGACTGGAGATAACTAACAAACAAAAATAGTGAGCAGCACCTGAACACAGCCAGTGTTTCACTCCTAGCAAACAAATAACAAGTGTATACAAACAAAAGTGATCATGTGCGCTGGACCCACCACATAGCAATTACCCTTTTCAGTGAGACGTTCTCTTACAAGTGTTATACAAAGGGAAACAAACAAATAAATAAACCAAATATGAAGTATATCCAGACAAAGTGACTAAATTTACCAAAGTGTATAAAATGTACACTCACATGTACCTGAGCAGTAATCTGCTCAGGAATAATGGCATCAGGGAGCCCAGGTAATACCAGGTATAGTCTCTTGTCAGACAGCTCCAGGAATATCACATAAGGGAAGAGAAGGCAGGAGTGCAAATGTAAATGTTTTAATGAAAAGCAATAAAAACACAGTAAAATCTTGCATTTAAAAATCTTTAAATTCTTCTCACAACGCGTTTCTTCTCTACCTCGAGGGTTTTTCAAGTGTCCTCATGTGATTTCCTAATTCTTCTTATATATCGTCGCCTCCTCATTACGTTTCCTGCTTGGCTCAGCAGAGACACTCCCCTCCGTGCTGCCTGTTCGGCTCCCCGTGCAGAGTGACACGGAAGTGCCGACAGTCATATGCGCGCCAGGTCACGTGACCTGTCGGCACAACCGCCTGGGAGCCGAACAGGCAGCATGGAGGAGACCATGCTGCCTGCCACTAGCCACCAGGGAAAACAGGTAAGTGCTGGGGAAATGGGGGGAAATTGTCTGGGGCATATTAATGGGACATAACACTGGCATATTATTGGCAAATTTACTGGGGCATATTAATGGGACATAACACTGGCATATCATTGGCAAATTTACTGGGGCATATTAATGGGACATAACACTGGCATATTATTGGCAAATTTACTGGGGCATACTAAATGGCAAATAACACTGGCATGTTATTGGCAAATTTACTGGGGCATACTAAATGGCAAATAACACTGGCATATTATTGGCAAATTTACTGGGGCATACTAAATGGCAAATAACACTGGCATATTATTGGCAAATTTACTGGGGCATACTAAATGGCAAATAACACTGGCATATTATTGGGCAAATTGGCAGGGGCATATTAATGGGACATAACGCTGGCATGTTTTTGGAAAAATTGCCTGTGGAATATTAAATGGCAAATAACACTGGCATATTATTGGTAAATTTACTGGGGCATACTAAATGGCAAATAACACTGGAATATTATTGGGTATATTTACTGGGGCATACTAAATGGAAATAACACTGGCATATTATTGGGCAAATTGGCTGTGGGAATTTAAAAGGCAAATGAAACTGGCATATTATTGGGCAAATTGTCAGGGGCATATTAAATGGCAAATAACACTGGCATATTATTGAGCACATTGGCTGGGGCTTATTAATGGCAAATAACACTGGCATATTATTGGGCAAATTGGCAGGGGCATATTAAATGGCAAATAATACTGGCTTAATATTGGGCAAATTGGCTGGGGCATATTAAATGGCAGAATAACTGGCATATTATTGGGCAAATTGGCTGGGGAATATTAATGGCAAATTATACTGGCATAATATTGGGCAAATTGGCAGGGGCACATTCAGTGGCAAATGCTGGCATATTATTGGGCAAATTGGCTGGGGAATATTAATGATAAAATAATACTGGCATAATATTGGGCAAATTGGCAGGGGCTGATTAAATGGCAAATACTGGCATATTATTGGGGAAATTGGCTGTGACTTATTAATGGCAAATGATACTAGCATATTATTGGGCAAATTGGCAGGGGCATATTAATGGAAAATGATACTGGCATATTATTGGGCCAATTAGCTGGGGAATATTAATGGCAAATAATATTGGCAATGTGTATGTAATGGGGTGATGGAGCCATGTAAATTGGGTGATGGGGCATGTCCTTGGTGTGCAACGTGGTTTATGGGTCATGTCGTGGGTAGGGGGGTGCCCAAAATTTGTCTGCCTAGGGCAGCAAAAAACCAAGATACACCACTGGCTATATTGATGATTTGTTTTTGTCCTTTAAGAAAAGTTTTGCTGTGTGCAATTATGTCATACCTGGTCATGCAATTATGTCATACCTGGTCGTGCGAATGTCAAGTCTTTGTTGGAAAATTGCAAGTCTCTTGGTGCAAATGGTAAATTTCTTGGTGCAAATGGCAAGTCTCTTGGTGTAAATAGTAAATTTCTTGGTGCAAATGGCAAGTCTCTGGGTACAAATGCCAAATCTCTGGGTGCAAATGGCAAGTATCTTGGTGCAAATAGCAAGTCTCTGGGGGCAAATGGCAAATCTGTGTGTGCATATGAATAACTACATATGAATAAATTATATATGAACATGTATAGTTAAAATAATGTTAATAAAATGGATGTCTTGGAGCTCTCAAACATCTGAAACCTACCTATGTGGCGCTTGCTTTAAGCAAGTTTGGCCCTCCCTGCTATATTTTCTAACTTTTTTGTGCTACCAATAAAGCTCTCTCTTTTGTATGTAGGACTGAATTGTAGTAGCTATATACTGTACATAGACACTGGTATTCAAGAGACAATTTGTAACTATTCTTATTTGGACAGCCTCATAAATTAGTTCTTTGATGGTATTTTTTTCCCGCTGTTCTTGATTTTCATTCGGTTGTAAAGGATCTTTTACTATCATATATTGTACTTTGCTGTTGTGATCATTTAAACCTTATAAACCATCCTCAAAATTATTTCAGTGTATTTGCAATTTGTGTTATGCATATTCGTTTTCAGAAGCTTAATAAACAAAAAACAGCATATTAACCTCCAAAACCCCCAGGACTAGAGCATCTAGAATTCCTTTATATACCCTAACACAATATTTCTTGTCCGTGTTCCACAGATCTGCGGGAACAGTATTATTTCCATTATAATATAATTCTGTTTCTTTTTTTTTTTTAGTAATTTTCTTTAAATGCTGCACAGTATGTCAACAAAATAAAACATAAAAACGTAGAATGATAATAATATCTATATGTATTTTCAGCAATGTAACGGTTTCCTAGGAGCACAGTATCTCAGCATCCTCTGCCACAGGATGGAGTAATATGAGCACCATAGAGCTCCCTCCTTGCAGTGCTTTATCTTCACAAGTCTTTCCTTCTTCCGCTCAAGACTCTATGATACAGGCTGCTGGATTGACTGGGAACAATAGGAGGGGCTGCTCTGGTGCTTCTTTGCTCTCGGATGCTATGGTTCGCTAATGCACCAGCAAGCGATGCACAGGCTGCCACAGTAGCAGCTGGAAGGCTGCAGCACCAGCACCGCTATGTGTGTCCTCTGAATGCAGCCAGGTAAGCAAGCTTTTGCACTGCAATTCTGTTGAGCTTTACAGCCCTCTGAGTCTTTAAAAGTGCAATGATTATTGGGACTGTTATTCTTGTATAATGCTGCTCGTTATATCTGGGAGATGGATAGTGTGCAGCGATTATATGCAGTTGCTGTGTGGATGCATAGGGTTTTCACTTATGGATTTAATGCACAGGTGAGGTTTTTCCCCCGGTGATGTAGTACATCGAGCAGCACTCAGTTTGGGACCCTGTGATACTGACAGTCACCCAGCTGGGATACACAGCACATCACTCATCATGGTGTGTAGTAGTAGTAGTAGTAGTGTTCAAAGTCTCATGTGGAGCGAGTTAAAGTGCTTGTGTTTAGATAAATATACCCTAGTATAGTAGCATTCATATATACAAAACAGCCAGACCAAAGCACTTACACTACTGCATGTGTATATGTGTTTATATTTATAAATGTGTGAGGTGTGAGTGTGTATTTTTATATATGTGTGTGTGTGCGCGTGCAAAGAGATTTATTACGGTATTTATTGATATTTTTTCCTAAAGATACATATTTACAAAAAACGTGTTTTGGAAAACAAAAAGTTGTTTGTTATTTATAACACAATTAATGTGATGTATTAAAACAAATACAGATTAAGGAATGCATTTTCTAAATTTATATGACCCCCTACGTTAAAAGATATTCATACAATATGAGACTGCTGTGTTGTGGCAGCATTGTTCATATTATTAATTTAATTCCCGGTTCTCAATGCCTTTGCGCTTGCCTGAATGTACTATAGGTTTCATGCATTACGTCACTAAGGTATAAACAATCCTTTGCTTTAAAATGTTGGACAGCACTGGTTTATTTTGTTCTATAACCTTGTGTACTACCAAATGCATTTCCCTTTTAAATTAGCAATATTTATAAAATTTAAGAATAGTTTTTATTTTTGCAGAATATGTACTATTAGCATTTAGAGCACACACTTCAACAACTTTCACCCCATCTTGTCCTATTGAATAGTATAGATTACGTATTTTTTAATTACAGAGAAAAAAATAGAGACAGTCATCTTCAGGCAACACAATTTCACAAATGAATAATAAAATGAATCAATTATCTACAGTAAGTCAGAAATAAACAAGATGTTTCCGCTATTGTGAGAAATTGATGACCACAGAACAATGTTGTTTTTTTTAAATTTTTTTATTCTTGTTCCTTCTAAGGTTGTGTTTGTATAAGTAATCTATGCAATGAGTTGATCACAGGGTGTACAGCTACATTTATCTTTAGTATGGCACATATTCAGTATACAAATTTTGTTTTTGTGGGAATAAAATGTAAAAAATAAATCAAAATATTTATTTTGATTTATTTTTTACATACTGAAAAGGGAATTTCTTAGTTCAGCCAAAAGTAAGTGTTTGTTAAATAATAATAATATTAATAAAAATATATATTTTTTTAAAATGCAGTTTGGGGAGGGCAATACTTAAATTGAAAAGATGCTTTTTGCGTGATTTCTCCAGGGGATTGATCGTCCTGTGATTACGTCAAGAGAATAGGGCTTCCTAGCATTTCATGAGAGCCAATAAACGGGCTGCCATAGGGATGCCATGTCAGGATCATGCTAATACACATTAGGAATCCTAGTATATCTCTATGGAGAGGTAGCGACACATTGCAAATGTGAGCAACATTGCATGACACAGTCATGATGTCACAATCACGCATGCTAAGTGATTCCCCCCTATTATTTCCAGTGGAGGAAAATCTGAGCATGTGCAAATCTCAGTATACACAAAAACTATGCAAAAGTCTGCTCAGATAGGTTTGGCCTTGCACAATGTATAGCTAATTTGGTGAGATGAAATACAAGACAATACAAAACAATATTTCCCTTCCTGTTTAAATCTCCAAATGGATTTGACAGACAAATATTTGATGAGCTGGAAATTCTCATTAAAACAAAATCGCTCATAGGTACTGACTTTTCAGAACAAGCTAAAAAAGCATTTAATTACTTTTTGGGAACAGATATTCTAGGCAAACTGCAAATCTAGGTGCATATTGCATACAAATTTTAAAAACAAAGGGTCTACTTTATTTTAAACTTAAGGCCAAAGTAGCTGCATTAGAGAATTTCCTACTTGGCAACGTTGGCCTAAAGTTTGAAATTCCCATCTCAATTCCCTGGAATTGTCTCCTTATTGAGTAGATCCTTAAATATATTAACCCCTTAGTAATAGAATAGGACTGTTGTGAAATTGTTTGATCCTTCGTGATGTGTTAACATTTCTGCAATGTTTGTGTTTAGCTGTAATTTTCCGCTTTATCGTTTAATGTACTCACACATATTTTATACTGTTTGTATCATTATAAAAAGGCTTTCTTTACATACCATTGTTTTCATCATACATAATTTAATAAAAAAAAAAAATCCTAAAATATGATGTAAGAAAAAACTGTTTACACAATCACAGTGGTAAAAAAGACTCCATCTAAATAGTTTCTAATATTTGTCCTGAGTTCACCTATATGACATGTTTACATTTTTTTCTGGTTTTTTTTTTTTGTGCAAGTTTTAGGGCAATAACCAAAAGTAGCATTTTTTGTGTTTCCTAACCATTTTTTACTACCTTTTGACCCCAACCCTAATCATCACAGTCACCTTTGATCGCAGCCTATGTGGGAATAACTGCAGGATGTCCAGTTTCACTAAATTACATGTTTTCCATGACATAATTGGTACATCCAATGTTACAAAGGTGTTAAAAAAAAAAATACAAATATGTACCCACAGTGGCCACTGTCACATTACACATTCATGCTGTGTAAACCTGTTATCCAACCTCATTTGAAAGGTGCTCTCTTAGTTTTAGGTCTGTGTAGTGTACTGCTGTTTGGAGTAAACTGAACTCCCTGTCCATGTTCTTGATGCAGGCTGGGGATATGTGCCTTGTGATATGGTGCATTGTCCTGCTTGAAGTATTGCTTACCACAATCCAACCATTTTTAAAAGCATGGATACGGTTAGCAGAATTCGTTAGGCATTGGTTGAGTCTAATATGTGCGAGGAAAACATTCCACCCCACCAGCCTGTACCCACACAAGACAAGGTGAATCAGTATATGTCTGCGTCACCCAGGTTAACCCCACAAGCCCCCCCTCCCCCCCAAAGACTATCTAATCTTCAGTCATCCAGTTTTGATGATCACATGACCACTTAAGCCAAATCTTCCACTGATATGCCTTGTAATTCTGTTGCTGTAGGACTTCCCGGTCTGATGCATTGTGTGTTCAGCACACCACTGTTTTAAAGAGTGAATATTTGAGTATTTATGGCCTTTGTGCCATCTTGAGTCTAGCCTTTCTCATTTGACAACTGTACAATATAGGGTGTATTTACCATTCACTTCCATTCCTCTTTGTTGGCTTTCGCCTTGCCCAGGATCAGATAATAGAAACTGTGGAGTGAACTATTCTCTTTTTAGGAACTTTCCAGTAGCAGTGATTATCCAATGCATACATTTATAGGACCTTCAAAAGGATTTGTCACACATTACAAGTTTCCGGTTCCATGCAGCGGTTGCAGGTTAACCTGCAGCGTGTTGCTTTAGACCTCTTGGGAAACACATGGAAAACTCTTTAAATGCTGTAATGTAACTTGTTTACAAACCTGTGTTGCAGACCATGAATACAGCTTGTTGGGACTTGTTCCCTTAGTGAATGGATATGATATGCACCACTAAAATAAAGAGGGATGCTATTATAGTTATTAAAGGAGAGTGTAGTCCCCAAACTCACTTTGGTGCAAGATGAAGATTACTTCTTGTATAGTGCACAGGCTTTTTTTCCAGTGTGAATTGATGCAGGCAACTCTGTATGTTTACTGCAGGTGTGGCAGCACTGATTATATAGACACTGAGCATATAAAGTTTTGTTTAATTTAGTCACTTCCTGTGCTACTGGAATAGAATGCATTGTGTGGACTGTAATAGACCTGCTCTTGTACACAGTAAGATTTAGAAGTTTGATTTCTTAGTTAAAAAACCAAAACAAATGTTCATCGTGTTAAATGCTTCCAAGCCTCTATTGTCTCATGTTCCCGATGTACCCGATTTCAATTTAATTAAATATACACATTCCATGTGGGTCCCATTCAGTAAAGTAGGAATTGTAGTCAACAAAACATGGAGCATTATTGTTTACCTCCCCTTTTCTCCCTTCTGTGTTATTTAGATGTACTACCTTGCTATACTATCAATCTCTTACTTCTATGTTCCCCACCATCCATTGGTGGTATTCTAGCATTACAGGTTGCGTATCCCTTATCCAAAGATCCGAATTGACTCAAAATCTGATTTTTTTTATTTGCATGGGGGTCAGTTTGGATAAGGGATACTCACCTTCCTGGTGCATCAGTGCATCCTTTACTTCACCCTCCTGGGCGCTGTAAATCTGGTTCTTTGTCCTGGCTTGACAAATACCCAGGGGGGTTGTAGAGCCCTGGCTCGTGCATTTTTGGAGTGCTGTTTTCCCATTTTCTCTGGGTGTATGTAAATCTGGAGCCAGCGCTCATGGGAAATGTAGTTTCCAGAGCGCTGTGATGGGAGGGAGGGACTACAGCTCGCCGGTAGATAATTTCAGCAGCCGTGGGGCAGGTAAATTCACAAGCTCCACTGCTGTACATGATCTACATTTCCTAAATACGATGTGAGCACGTTACTAACATTGAATTTAGGTAATGTAGATCATTTACAGGGCTGGTGCTGCCGAAATGATCTGTTAATGCTGCCGCTCCCAAACATTTCGGATAAGGGATACTCTTCCTGAAAGGAAGTGTCAGGAACTGACTTCAATGTGAATTGAACCCTGACTCCTGTGTTAATGGGCCTTTACCTTATAGGGTCGCCAGCATGTATTCGTAGTGGAGCCTCAGCTCTTGTAACCATGAATCTATAAGTCTTAATATTATTGCTAACTCTCCTCGGCAGTGTCTTTTCCGGTATGATATTCACCCCATATAAAACACTTCCTGTGGAACTATTTTTGCCTGACTATTGTGGTTCTTCCTGCACTTAATCTAGTTTGCTGCTGTTCTGCTTACCCATTACCGTTTCTGGACCATCTGACCTTCGTTGGCTTTCTCCTACCCTGACCTCGACTTGCCTGCTCAGCCCTGCTACTTTTACCTCTAAGACCAATTGGTCGCTCAGGGGTTCAGCCACCTGGGAAACTAGTGATGCTACAGGCAGACAGACCTTGCGTACTTGGCTGCTGGACTCCAAGCCTTCTATAAAGGGACATTGCACTTTGTTTAACCCTTGCTGCCTTGAAGGAAGCAAGGGTTAAACAAAACATTTCCTGTGACTTTAAAGTAAACCCGACGTGTATCTTAATACTGACGTTGTCCCCCCCGCTCTGACTACCGAATGCGAGGGTCTCTTGCTGCTAGCACAGATAGACCCTCGTTTTTGCATGGGAGTTAAGGTTAAGATCACCTAGTTAAGGTCCCCCCTGTAGATCCCATGCAAAAACGAGGGGCTCTCTCTGCTAGTGCAGAGAGAGCCCCTTGTTTTTGCATGGGAAACATGGCAGCTGTCAGTCAGAGGATAAACTGAAATGTACTATCCAAAGTACAAGTGAAAAAAAGCATTTATTGTCTTTTTTTAACATCAGTATCATTACAGAAAGTTGAGGAGTTACTTGATTTCTGCACTAATTTTATAAACTTATGCAGGAATACTATTTTCTTTTCTGACTTGCCTACCGTTTCTAATACCTTCATGTAAGAGTGCCCCTACTGGCATCTTCTGCTTCTAAGTTGGAGTCCGTGGCTCCCTGTTACTGACCGTACTTTGTTGAACGTGGACACCTTGTCTTGTATACGTAATGTGCTCATCACTGCTGTAAAGTGAGGCTGCAAGTTAACACATATACATCTGCATTTTCTCTACACTAGTTTTTATCCAGTAGCAAATTATCTTGCAAGAGATACTGATGGTTCTGATCTTGCACTGGAATATTGCACTGGACTGGTTTTAAAAAATAAAAGCCGAATAGTTCTATAATGAACGCAATCTCTGAGGCAATGTTTTTCAGCCACAGGGAGCACAGGCTTTACTATAGTAATAAGCAACAGATGAACAAACATGACACATAGTTACTTTCCATTGCTTGACTGGGATTTATTGAAGAGGCTATTAGTATTAACTGTGGTTATGGAAGGAAGCTTTTACCAAGGAAGAAACAGCATAATAGGATGTAAAATAACAGCCTATTTGTCTGCGGTTAGGTAGTTATGGTTTTTCATAAATGTCTAGCCGGAATATTAAGCATTGAATAATAAATTGGCTTGCATTTTTCAAATTGCTTTTACAAAAGTAATGTGTCGCTAAAGTTATTATTTCATAGAAAAATCATCTTTATTGGTAAAATCTAAACTGACTTTTTCCCTGAAAAAATGAATCCCAAGTATTTGATTTTTACACCTATTCAGTGTGCTCCACGTGCCCCACCGTGAATAGCAATTTGCAGAGCTTGACAGACGGACATGTGCTCTGCGGTAAGAAAATACAAAACCATGACACAGAAGTATTAAAAGGACTGTATCACCTAAACTTTGTTTTACTGTGTATAGAATACAAAAATAATTGAAAATGATGTATGCATTGTGCTATCACAATTGCAAGCAAATACCTAAATTAGGAGAAAAATGTGTCTGTGGAGTCTCCTGTTTATGACATCACCTGTGGCCTAGAATGCAAATGAACTGCTTTAAATGCGACATTTGTAATTTGCCAATTAGGCCACAGGTGATGAGCAGGAAACTCTGCTAATACAATGTTTGGATCATTTTCAATATTTTTTTTTATGTTTTACTTTCACAGAATAAGCTATGTTTAGATGTTACAGTCCCTTTAAGATAATGGGAGCTATTCACATAATAGGCGAATTTAACACTTTATTTTACAGAGTTAGCTATACATTCTGCAGGGACAAACCTGGTGAGAACACTCTAGGTTTGTCCCTACACAATACACAGTTAAGTCAGTGAGGTAAAATGTTCAAATCATCTCACCTTAATCTCCCATTGACTATGTTTCATGTTGGATAGCAGTTTAACCACCACAGGGTTTCATGATGCCTCTGCCACCCCTGAATTTTAAGTGCAGGAGATTCCCCATCACCTTCACCCCACCATAACTTTTGTTGTGTGTGCACTAAAATAAGTATACTAAGTGCTAATTATTTAAAACCATATTCTAGAACATGTCTTATTTCAGCCTAGGATTTTCTTATTCAAATTACTGAGGAGGAATATTGGACACGGCAGCTTCTCAACTTGAGCGACTATTTATTTATATATTGTTACTACACCCTGTATACACTGACTCAAAATTCTGCTTGTGTGTGTCTGTAATTCGACTTCTATTCCTGAAGGTCTTGTTTTTCCTGAAACACTAATTCAGTGCCTCTCTCTTTTGACCACTTGGTATGGTACAAGTGTGAGAATGTCCTCCCTTTACCCATAGTCCTTTACTCCACCTTTGTTTGGCTCCTCACAACGCTCCTCCTTGATACAGATTTGCTCCTGCTGTGACTCCTCATATGGCTTTGCTTGTTCTGTGTCCGTCGCTTGTTCTATCCACATAAAGACTTTCTAAACAGATGATTTGCCGCTGCAGATGTCTATTATTCCTCCACAGATGGGGGGTCACGATTATGAGACAAAAGTGATCTACCAGCACAGATGAGCACAGCTTGCTGTCAATGTAGCAAATCAGCAACTAGACTGTAAAACATATGATGCTACTTTACCTTCCTTAAACCTAAAGTGTCTAGCTTTGATGATAAACTGTAGAGCTGTAGCTAGCAGTTTGATATGTGCAATTTGCTGCATCTCGTGTTTTCATATCTTTCGAAGCCTGTATAGTCTGTTCTCATACAACGCCTGTCCATCCAGGATGATTTGTAACCTCTTTTCTTTCACACTGAGAGTGGGGGTGTAAGGATGAGAAGACTATTAGTTCTGTTTTCAAGTTGAAATGGCAAATTTAGGGGGACACAGGGCATTGAGAAGAGAACAAGAAGTGTAGAGAGAAAAAATAAAAATGGGAGTCTTCAATCTATATAATTGTCATTAGAAACCAAATTTGGTGAGGGAAGTCGAGAGGACCGCATCATGAACCATTTGAGACCCCAATAGAGAGTGAAAAGACTTCCATGGTGTGGCATATTGCCATTGAATGAGACTGATATAATGGTCGTATTGAAGTAACAAGCTAAAGTAGAGCAGTATCAGTTATTTTTGGAAGAGACTGTGTGAAAGGGCTAAATACAGGTTCAATATCCTTTATCCAGAAATCCCTTTTTTTTTTGGATTCAGGTAGACAATATAACACACCTTTCAGAATGCAGACGTACTAGTGGCGGATGCTCCATATGTGCTAGGTGTGCGCTGCACACCTAACATGGAGTACCCGCACTTGTATTTCTGGAGGTTTGTGTGGTCCGAGCAGAGAGCACACAAACCCCAGAAATACATTGAGTTACTCACTCTGTTGCCAATTCAACAAGCACTAAAAGTAGACAAAATTTCCTATACTTTTCGTGCTTGTTGAATTGGCAACAGAGTGAGTGACTCTGTTGCCGAATTCAGCACAGCGTCATGTTTTGTATGTAACGGCGTCTCTCGTGTATTTCCGGGGGTTTGTGTGCTGGCTGTTCTCAGCACACAAACCCGCGGAAATATACTAGAGACATCGTGCAGCACGCCTGTCACTCAGGGGCACGATACGCCCCTGAGTCGTACAACATTTTATTCAGTGTCCAGCCCCCTTAAGCTATGATATAGCCTTTACATGCATACTCGGATTCCCCCATGCCCACAAAGGTTAATACGATGGCATGTGTGCGGTCCTGACACACCAACAGCAGGCCTCAATCAAAAGTGATTTATTTGCTCTATACAGTATTCCATTAATACTATTGTATTTCATGAGTGCTGGGAAGCTTTAATATATCTTATTGCTGAAAATTACGTTACATTACCATTTATTTATATAGCGCCAACAATTTACATAGCGTTAGATACAGACCATAAGTTAGTATGTAGTTAGTAGAAAATTATCCGTTATACAAAATACTTCTGGTCCAAGCATTTTGGATAAGGGATACTCAACCTGTGCCGGCATACACACGGCACACATGTCAGTTGATCATCTCCTCCTCTGCCAGAGGTGTGTTTGACATCACTGACACTGCGCCGCAATCAGCTCTGCCTGTTACGGAGCTTACCGCAACATGGAAGCCTGACCGTCTCAATGATGCTTGGTAATTGCTTTTGAACGGCCCTCCACATGAGTATCATTCAGAAACCTTTTTAATTAGACAGAAGAGGTCTTTTGTTTGAGTGAAAGGGTATGTGGAGGGTTTATTACAATCTCTATATTTGAAGAGGAATTATAATAATAGCCAACTTGGCTTGTTGCACTTACTTTATTACTTACCAGATGGTTCCCGGGACTCTTGGAGTCTCAACAGCAGTTTTTATCTGTCATTTGTTCTATTATTTTTCTAATGGTCAAGTCAATATAAGGTCGATAATCACACAAATCTCAGTATAATATAGCACACTACAGCCTGCTGGACACATCAAATAACATTATAATCAATGTAACTGCAAGATATAAAATGATAGGGTTTATGCTGGAATATCGGGCTTTGAGTTCAATGCATCACGTTGTGTAATATTGTTTCATCTAACACTTTCAAGGCTAGATTTAGATGAATCAGCGTGGCTCTTCACTTGAGTGGTGTAAAGTAGGCACAAGTACAGAACGTCGGATAATCTATTGTCAGGATGTTGCTACGACTCTTCTGGCAGTACTGACTAACACAATTTAACATATTACTCATTAATAACCTGTGTTCATATTAGTCAACCCCACTTTCCCTAATGTTTTGATCACTCTAAATGAATAAACCGCGACTGATTGACAGTGGTGGAACTCCACTGTGTCCAACGGGTGCCACGTCCACAACAGTACATAGCAGAACTGCTGAACTGGATCAGTATGGTCTGCCAAGTGTACTGCACGCCCAACAACTGACACCAGTCCTACAGATTACAGGCTCTGATGTCTGCCTCAGTATCAGTGTTATTGTGTTCAGTCTAACTGTTATAAGGAGTTGTGACTCCAGCTTCGAAAGGAGGCAATAGTGAATGCAGAACAAATAAAATATTGTCTTATAAATCATCTTCTCAAAGAAGGTCCTTTTCTCTGTTGCATAGTTAAATATCCATTATCTCAATGCAACCTGGATTACCAAAGCAAGATGTATAGGCGCTTTTCCCAATTCTTTTTTTTTTTTACATTCATGAAACTGCGTATTTTGGAGGGGAAATGTCTCATTAAAGCAGGCTAATCACATGACAATATCTTAAAATAATTTTTTTGTTGTTTTTTTCCCTCCTATATATAATATTTTCATGTAACCAGGCTAATGTAAATGTAGATATATTTACCAGATAAACATCACTGCATCCTACTATAGACAGAAATGCACATGTATTACGTTCAATTCCAGTCCAAATACTGGAGAGCGGGACTCCAGGTCAAAACTGGACAAATGACAATCCTATTAGCATGTGTATATCTGATTGCTTTTAGTGTAGAGGTGACCACCGTCGTATTGAATCATAATCCCCTTCCTCCTCAGAGACTGGTACTGTTAAAAACAGCTGCCAGCAGCCAATCAGAAGCTGGGATTCCCTCAGCTGAGCTTACATTTCCCTGACAATCCCTTGTACAAAAGGGGAAATGATGTAACATGCCCTTGCGCAGAGGAAAGTGACAGGAAGTACACATTCGGTACAAATCACAATTTTACTTTTAGGAAAAAACTGCTGTAAAGGTTTTAAATATAATCAACAATGGATTAAGCAGATTGTAAAGTGCTAATTCATGATGGTGTTAAGAAAACCTCAAATGACAGGTCCATTTTATAATTGTGGAGTGAGAGTGTGCAGTGTTTCAACAAACAAGCTTATCTGAAATCACTGTATCAGACTGTAACAGAGAAGACGGCATATAGTGTAATATTGTGTCACCTGGGGTCTAGGAATCATGGGGCCGGGAGTGCCATGGTGGTATTCAGGGTCACATATGCAGATGTTGAGTAACAGGGCCTGGTGCAGGTTGACCACACTCCCCCAAGTGTTTGGCCCTTCCAGGTTGGTGCGGCTATGTACCAGGGCCCCCTGAGGCTGCAGCAACTTGTATCCAGTAGAAAGAACAGGTATTACCCTATGAACACCCTGGAGCAGGCATGGGTAATAACACTGCTGATAGAATAAGCAAGACGCTGCCGGCTGAGACCGGCCTGGCCAAGCAGAGCAAAAGAAAGACAGAAAACAGACAGTGTACAGGGCTGCAGAATAAATTAGGGACAGAACTAAGACATATTGCAGTACAGGAACCAAACTAAGGCAAAGACAAGGACTACAGGAAAAACATAGGGCATAAGCAAAATACCTCAATAACAGAACTAAGGAGACATAAAACAAAACAAAAAACACACACAGGACTAGCCTAGGACACTGAGTTGGAAAGGGTGAGGGTTTTGGACACTGCATGAAGCCTAGGCTTTTCAGTGTCTAGATTATCTTTGCATGTTCATTGGCTGTATTCACATGTAAAACAAAGAGCTATTTGGCTAGTAAAATAAGAACTTCTGTTCAACTCTGGCCCTACAGACATTAATGGACTACAGCTCCCAGAATTTTCTGGAAGTTGACTAGAAAATATTATTGTTTTTGTTTTTAAACACTGTATAGAACTCCAGAATATGGTGGCAGCGACTTGTACATGCATATTTGCAACTTTATTTTTATGCATCCTATGTAATTTTATCAGCTCTGCTGCGTATAGCTAATTGTGTCATAGCAACACCTTTTGACCTATTGTTCTTGAATTGTGTATATCTTTTTTTAAGTACTCCTCTACAGGTTTTACTGAAATGCAATTATAAGGGTACACCAGTCGGCACATTATTTGTCCAGTTTTCATTCCCCACTGAAGTGATCCTTTAATATGCAGATTTGATGCCCATTTTCCATTTGGAAAAGGACAACATAGCTCACATATTCCGTAGCAGAAGGTGAAGCAGTGCAGGATTATATTAATACAACATCACGAGACCACTTTTTACATTTAACAACATGTTTTTATTTTTAGGGTATTATGGAGATTGGTGGTTTGCCACTGGAATTGTGGCGTTTAATTCTGGCATATCTGCCTCTACGTGACCTTGGGCGGTGTGGCTTAGTCTGCAGGTCCTGGTATGACCTCATTCTCAGCCTGGACAACACTCGATGGCGGCAGCTGTGCTTGTGTTGTGTAGAGTGCAGGCACCCTAACTGGCCCATTCAGCCTGATGTGGAGCCCAAGTCCTGGAGAGATGCTTTCAAGCAGCACTATGTAGCCTCCAAAACATGGACTAAAAATGCACAGGATCTGGAATCCTCTAACTGCTTATATTTATTCAGAAGAAAGAAGGACCGTAGAGTGCTCTACGTTGGCTATGGCTGTGAGTATGAAAATCTCAGGACTGCTGTAGCTTCAGCTAATATTTATGACCGCATCATGCTCCAACCAGGGGTTTATGAAGAACAAAATGAGATCATCCTGAAAGTTCCTGTGGAGATTGTGGGCCAGGGAAAGCTTGGAGACGTGGCATTGCTTGTTTGCATTGACCAACAGTGCCCAACCTCTCGACTATGCAACTTGGTATTTATGCCTGCTTGGTTCACTCCAGTTATGTTTAAGGTAAGCGTCCTTTTATTTTAAGTCACTGCATTGTACAGAGCTGCACTTGGAGGTCGGAATCCATTGTTAGATTGGCAGTCTTAGCCCCATTTGACATTATGCAGCTGCATGTTATTTTTGTGTTGTCTATCTCTTAGCTGCAGCATTTGAACTGGAAAATTCATGCTTAATCAATAAATTCCAGTACTGTGAATGTTACTTTCCCTAAATCAGGACCTCCCAGCCTCCTGTACAACAGAAGAGTGTATTTAAATATTGGTGCAGCATGTGTAAATCAGAGGGGATTAATATCAAGGTGAAGTAAATATTACAGATGCGTTAAAATATGATGCTTTATGTCCACAATTTAGAGGGGGGGGGGGCTGTGTTACTATCTCTCACTGACTTCTCCTGTAGGTTTTTGTCTTTTTGTCTGTATCAGTCTCTGTGTATCCAGCTGCCTTTGCCTTCCTGTATATCTGACTGTCTCAGCAAGTGTCTGTCTTCATGTTCATGTGTGGCTTTGTATATGTCTGTCTGTCTGCATATGCCTGTCTATATCTGTGTCAGATTGTGTATATCTCTCTATATATATGTATAGAACAGGGCTTGACAAATTTAATTTAATTTCAGGAGCCAGCAAAAAGTTTAGGAGCCAGACAATGGCACATCAAACACACACACAAACTTTGGATACATATACACAAACCTCACATACATATGCACAAACCTCACATACATGCACACAAACCTCACATACATGCACACAAACCTCACATACACAAACAAGTTAGCTTTTTTTTTTTTTTAAAGGAAAAATACATTTCTTAATGTTTCCCACCTCCCTGCTGCTTAAACTCAGTGCAGGGGGACATTCGTGCTGCATCCATGTCTGTGTCATCTTGATTGGTCTTCCTGCTGAGTGATGGAAAGTCACTTGACACCCGGCACATTTAGACACGTGTTGCGCGAGAGGCGGATATTAAAATGAATGAATGAATGAATGAATGACTGAAAAATAGATTTGAAAGCAATAGTATTTGGACTTCAACTTCTGCATGTTCTTTTCTTGTCATCAATGAACAGTAGTAGTCTTCTCCATTAGACTACTAAATATGGAACCCAACACCTTGATTGGAGCTATGTAAAAGATGATTCATTCACTGCGAGGTTCCTGAGTTGTATATTTAACTTTAGATTTTTTTTATAAGGATATAGTAGATTAGTCTTCAGCTCGTTCTCTTTAATCAACATTTTCCAAAATAACAAACTTTACGGAGAATGTATCTTTGGCTGATAAAAGGGTAATTTTATCTCCAAGCTTGAGTACTAGAGAGTGATGAAAACCAGGAAGCCATTTACAGGCACAACCTCTTCTACAACAATGGAAATGGTACCTACAGATTGATTGTCATTGTCATGCTATGATGTTATTCCTGGGCAATCTATAAAGAACACATGGTCGATTGTAATTCAGCTAAACATTTACAATTCCTCTCTCCCCTCCCCAGACCTCCATAGGACACGTCCAGTTTGACAACTGCAACTTTGAGAATGGACAGCTCCAGATCCATGCGCCTGGCACGTGCCAGATAAAGTTTTGCACTTTCAACCAGTCCAGCATACATTTCCACAACGTGGCCCTCAGTGTCCTTGAAAGCTGTGAATTTGTTAGCAGCGAAAATGCTTCTGTTACTGTGGAGGGTTCTCCCACCTCTGACAAAAACTGGGCCTGCAAGCATCTTGCAGCCGTTGCCAAGTCAAGGAATATCTTGTTGAATGGATCAGAGACATCGTTTGGTGGACCTGGGAGTACTGACCGATTGGGCAATGGCTCACCCGGGGCTAACATGAGGACATGTGAGATTGTAGTCAATGGCGACCAAAGTCATTTGGCTCCACTTGCAAAATCTCAACTGCAAGATGACAAAGTCAGTGATAAGGAAAATGAAGTAAATGGCAATTTTTACATGTGCAAGGAAGGGGGGGCAATGACCGTAGATACAGACTACAGTGACAGTGAACTAAGTCTTGTCAGTGACAATGAAGATGATGATCAGTCTGTATATAAATTGTCTTATCATTCACATGGTCTGAGTCACATATTGGCCAAATCCATACAATACAGACCACAGACTAATGGACTCCTCACTTTGCAGAATGACATGTCACTGAAAAGTTTGCAATATGAGTTGCAGAAGGACAAGGAACTACAAACCATGGTTAACACGGTTCAAGGATGTCTCATTCGGAAGTGCCTTTTTAGAGATGGTAAGGGAGGTGTCTTTATCTGCTCTCAGGGGCAGGCTAGACTCGAAGGAAGCATCTTCAGGGATTTGACCTATGCAGTACGTTGTATACAGAACAGCAAGGTATGTCGCATGTTAGTGACTTACTTCACAATATTTCACATAATTTTAAAGCCCAAATAATTAGAATGGCACTTTATAATGTGGTTTGCATTGTACTTGACATTTTAATTGCTTAGATACTATGCACAGTTATTTGCAGTAGAAAAAGATATAAAAAGTCAGAATTATTGGTTTTAGGAAAACACTACAAAATGGACAAAGCAAAAATATTATCTAATGTTTATTTGAAAGACTGCATCAAGTGTAGATAGTTTGCATAGAAATGCTTTAATGAAAGAATATAAATAATGTACCTTATTGAGCCCTCTTTGCTCTGTTTAGCTGTAACAGAGGGCAGACATGTTGTTTAAATCTTGGGTCAGATTGGTCAGATCTTTCTTCATGTGCACCAAGGTGAATGAAGAACTGCCCTAAGATTCTAAACAACATGTCCGCTCCTTATTATAGCTATAAAGAGTAATGAGGACCCAATAAGGTACAATATTTATATTCTTTCATTAAAACATTTATATTTAAGATTTCTACACTTGATCTTGCGATCTTGCAATTAACCACTACTTATGTTTTTGCTACCTTTGTCCTTTAAAGTGTAAATTTCATTCACAAAAGTGGGATGATGAGATCCCTATCAGAGAGCAAATGCAATGAACTATACAAAATGGATTCTGTTGTGAACAGGAAACCCATTAAGGCTACAAAAAAGTGGTTCTTGAAAATGTTCTTAGCACGTGTCCATTAGCTATTGGTAGGTGTTCAATATACGTGTAATTTATTCATGGTTTCAGAAAGGGTTGTCACCTTTTCAGTGAGAACCCCCCACTCCCATAATGATTTATTTGTTTGCTGAATATTATAGCTGAGCTTAGGTGGGTGTGGTTTAGAACAGGCATCTAAAGTAATCCAGTGATAAAAAGAAAAGCAGCCCCTTTTTTAAAAGCTCAACAAGCCCCCGCGATGTCAGCTGAAGCCATTTTAAAGGCCTCAGTCTGACAGGAAAAATGTAACCAATGCTCAAATCAAGCGACAGTTCAATTTAAATTTCGTGTGACACCGTGAGTAGGGTTGCCATCTGGCCATTATTTTACCGGCAGGCCGGTAAAAAAATAGGCTTGACACCAATGTTAAATCTATGGAGGCACCAACAAGGCCGGTATTTTTTTAAAGAAAAGGTGACAACCCTCACCGTGAGTAACGTTGCAAGGGGATCTTTCGGCAGGGAAACCTCACGCTACGATCTGGGCCAGTAACACAACATCGCCTTTTTTAGATCTGGTGTCAAGAGGGTAAAACAAATTATAGTTCTCCTCTAGTTTAAGGGGACTGTAATTTCTGTGACATCAGTGAGAGGGAGTACAGAGGAGATGCCCCATCTAACAGTTTTCATGCTGCCCTCTAAGGCAGCACTGGGGCCATTGCTGTGGAATCAGCAGTTCACTGAGGAATTCAGCTGTAGTGGGTGTCTTTTCAGCCAGCTCTGTGTGCTGTAATGTAACAAAAGAAGGAGGGCTGGTGAAGAGCAACAGCAGTAACTTAATTAAATGTTATTTGCAGCTTTAGAAGATTGGAAGAATTTTTTTTTGGTAAAAAAAAAAAGAAAATACAGATTTTTTTTTTCTTTACTATACAAAATGCAGCACTTATCTTATAATCATTTTTTGGAATGCTGTAGGTGGAACTTCTCCTGTTATTATATTTCATAAATAACTTTTTTTTTGAGATTTAAACTATTGTTGGAGCTAATTATTCTTTTGAGAGGGAACTAAAGTGGATCCAGTCTGCAACTTTTTAAAGATCTTTCAACAAGACTGCTTTATTGTATTACTATTTCAGTCAGACAGGTCTTTCTATGAAAGCAAAAGGTACAAAGAAAAATCCCTGAAGTAATGGTAATGGAGTCATGGCACCTAAAATTATTGTTGTGCCTCACAGGGGAGTTCCAAGGGGAGTGCAGGTTCCAAGGTGACATGCATTACATAAGGCCATAACAAAGGTCTGAAGCTACTAAAGTAATGCTAAACTAAATAACATGTTAATAGGTATCCACACAAATCCTCATTGCCTATATAAACATTTTTGAAAAAGAAGAGAAGGAAATCTGTTCTAAGAGTGGAGCCAACACCATAGTAACCAATGTAATGTTAAATGCTTTACTTTAAGAATTCTGTCCCAGAATCACTCATTGTGCATAAATCCGTCCGATGGAATGCAGTGTCTGTGTATGCATGTGCGTGTATGTAGGTGTCTCAATGTATTTATATGTTTGTAGTGTGTGTGTATGTGTGGTGTGGTGAAGGCTTGCCTTTTGACGCTCCAACCCAACAGAATTTCTAGCCGAGCACCAAGAAAACTTTATTCTACATCAGCAACAGTCAGCAATCGCCTCGCCGACCCAGGGTAAAAATGATACTCTCTCCATCTTCTCCTGATAGAAGATGGAGAGAGGTATGCTTCATCTCTGGAAAACAGATGGACATTATCTTGGTTCGCTCTCTTCAACATCTTACAAACCTGTAAGACCGTGCATGCCCCATCAGTGCCATGTTGTTATAATACTGCTCATCATCAAATGTAGAAGAAAAGGCTAAAATAAGACACAGAAGGGAATTCCCGATGTTTCACAAGGTATCAAACTTTTGAAGGTGTGGTTGACCTTCAGCATCCCAAAATAGGTGTGCCTCTTTTGTCATGTCATCCCGTGCGTGGTGAATGGATTACTGTGCCTTCAGCTATTTAAATCCATGGCATAAATCATCAATCTTGACTTGTAGGTCATTATGCTGAAGAATGAAATTCACCACTGTAAAGCATCAGGAGTATTCCTGCGTCTGGCAGCTGGAGGCCTTATTGCGGATAACAATATCCATTCCAATACAGAAGCAGGAGTGGACATAAGGAAAGGTGCCAATCCTGTGATACTGGTATGTGATGGCAGGTGTAACGTATATAATACAATTTGATTTTTGCCCAATCTATGTGTTTCTTGTAAGAGACAATGTCAGGATTTATTCACTGAGTCCCATATTTTGGTTATAACCCCGCAGCTTTTGCCAAATCCCCTCCACAATTTGATCTCTGCAGGTCAGTTAAAAATAGACATTTTATAATTCTATGGGGGTAGAAAGTGGCAAATACTTTTACTTATGTATAAAGCAAATGTCTGGAGTCTGCATCCCTTCTGCTAGTCCAAAACTTCTGGGTTGCTCTGGCGCTCGCTGCTCTCAGCCAATGGATAAAGAATAAGGCGCCTGATTATTGTCAGAGATCCTACCGCACTGTATAGTGTCAGGAGGTATAAAAAAAGACCAATCTCTGGGACACATAACGAATGGTAATTGGGCCTTTTTTTTTTTTTACTTTACGACACTTTACAGTGCAGGTGTGTTTATACAAAACTACACCATCTGTGTAGATAAAATTAGAGTTATAATAAAGCTTCATCATTCTCCCTCTAGAGTGTAAGCTTGCAAGCATTGCTCTCTAAGGAACAATTTCAGGATTTATTCAGTACCACATTTGTGTTTGGCTTGTGCCCAGTCGCCTCTACAATTTGATCTCTGCAACTAGTATGTACTTCCCTTCTATGATCTGTACCAAGTGCTACGAAAATTGTTGGTGCTCTAGAAATAAATGTTAATGTATTGTAAATGTAATGGAATACATAGGCTGTACATTACATTTGTAGTCCATTTAGTAATATAGGTCTTTTTTCAATCTAAAGTCCATCAACTTCAACCCTACTATCTAGCTATCCTAGCTTTTGATACAAGAGCAAAGGAAATGTTTGTACCTACATGTGGGCTAACTTTAAAAAAAAAAAAAGAGCTTAAACCTGTATATCTCTGACATAGCTCCCCTCTTTACATAGACAGAGCCGATGAGATAACTCGGTGTGCTAACATGCCAGCTTTAGAAGCTGTTCGACTTCATAAGTGGTTAAAATAAGTGCCATTAAATTAAGCGACCGTAACATCCCCTCGATGTCTTTGAAAACAAGAGAAAATCTCAAAACAGCTTTACTGGTTAAACACTTTGTTGTCTATTATGATTATTCCTACTGGAGTCAAGGCTAAATTTGAAGGTAACTAAATTCCAATTTCCAGTAAAAAATTCTCTTAAAATCCACAAAATAATTTCGGTAAGGGGGGGGGGGAAGCTGGCAGATCTTTAACTATTTGTTTCATTGACTAGAGGTGTATAATTCAGTTATGTATATCAGTTAATTAAGCAAATTGAATGGAGTTGTTCGGGCAGTCTTTTGTTCTCTTGTTTTAGCACTACAGGCATTCATGTACATTTGAAAGTATTTCTTTGTATCTGGAAAATTAATATTTGTATTATTCCTTTTTTTTCTCTATCTGTGCACTCCGTAACCCACAGTGTAATCGGATCCACAGTGGCCTCCGTTCAGGCATTGTTGTCCTGGGCAACGGGAAAGGCAACATCCGTAGCAATCAGATCTATGGAAATAAAGAAGCTGGCATTTATATTTTGTACAATGGAAACCCTGTGGTGAGGTAAGTTATTAAGGCTTCATAAAGCCCTTTCCCTCCTCACACAGTGCCTTAAAAATGATGAGTGCATTATTTTGCACAAGCATATCTACTAAGTAGTCTCTGTAATGTGTTCAACTATTTTGTCGAGATTATCTTTAACATTTACTTTGTGTCTTATTACCGCCCCTGTCTCCTTCTTTTTTTGCTCTCGGGTATTTTCAGTGTTTTATCTTTTATGATTGTTTTCTAAAAAAAAAAAAAATCACAAAAAAAAACATCTGTCAATCTACACTAAGCTACAACAAAGATTCAAATCTCTTTTGGGCAATAATGCTATATTCCAACATATTGGGGTGTTGCTTGTTAACCAATCCCTGTGTTTTAAGGAGGGACTACATCACATTTTGCCTCATTCAAGGTGTAATTAGAATGGTGCAAATGCACAGATCAGGGGGCTTCCATCTCATAGACCATCACTATGGCAACCATTTCTCTTTGTCAATAAGGTGGGTGTGCTTGTCAATCGTTTGGCACACCGTCAATAGTGACCGAGGAGCTTAGCATCTACTCCCCCACTGGTCATAGGCTCTGCACACCAATCAGCTTTCCCGTCACAGAGCGTGCAGCTCCACAACATGGCAGTCGGAGAGTCTCGGGGAGTGAATCGCTTCTGAACAGTGCTCCATAGGAGTTTGGTCGCTCTTTAATACCTCTTTCCTTGATTTTGTGGAGGTGGTCTGTGGGGGGTAGTGGTGAGGCTCAGCTCTCACATGGGCTGTGTGGATGCAGTGCCTAGGGGCAAAGTGATATTCTATTATATTGAGTAGAAGAATATGGAGGAGAAAGAAAAACTTCTTTCAAATGTTGGCACCCTATTGGACTTAGTCTCAAAAATAGCTTTGCTCATTTCACCTCCCTTTACTTTCAATGGGGAAGATTCGAACCTGGGGGGGGTTTTTTCTAAGCCAAACTCGGGTGCCGAATTTGACTTAGTCTCAAAATGAACGTCAACCGCCAAAGTCAAATTTTTAGAGAAAAGACCCAATGGAGTTTGAATTAGATTAGAAGTTTCCATATTTTACATATGTATACATGATACGTATGGCTGACTTTCTGGATCATTTTATACCTTATGCCTGAAGATATCTGGGCAGGATGGTCACTCGTGAGAAGAAAATTTCCCGTTTGGTCAGTATTGTTCCTCTTGTCGTCCAATCAGGCTTGTTTTGGTGTTTTGGAAATCCTTTTGATCGTATCATAATGTTAGAACCTGTGCGTTGAAAATTTACTGTGATCTAAATCGCACAACACGATGGCTGTGCAAATGGAGTGTTATAGATGAGTACGGTTGGCATTTATTGATCTCAGCTGACAGCACATTGTTGTAAAGAATAGGTTTTAAAAATCAGTATGTATTGATCTAAATAAATAGTAGCAATTTGGGGACAATATGTACATAAAATATCTGCACTTTTCAGTGCACTCAAGTCATTTTTAAAAAACCGACATACTTTAAATTGTCAGCAGAAATAATCTTGAACATTTGTAAAATGTATTGTTGACCAGCTCTTGCTGGCTTTCATGTTTTAACTTCCTGAGTGCCAGATGAGTATCCTTCTGACAAGCAAACGCTAAGATTTCCAGTCACACTCACAGATGAGTATCAGTGCATACCCTGTGGCAGGCCAAATGTGGTCTGTTTGACAGCAAGGTGCAGCCCATCTGACTTAACTGCCCATATAGAAGGTGTTCTCAATTATTTTAACTTTGTAAAAATGTACTATTGCCGGTGTTCGAGCAAATTCCTCGAGCAAATTCTACTGCACAGGCGCAGTAGAATTTTCTCATTGCGCATCACAGCGCATGCGCACACAGTTACGGCTGTCAATCAGCCGTAACTTTGGCAGAAGTGCGCCTGCGCGAGGTACACACACCATCTCACGCCCCCTCCGGATCAGCTGCGGTGACAGGTAAGGATAAGCAGATTACTCATTATTGTCATTTACTAGCGTAGCAAGCAATTGGTAAAACTTATATCAGTTACATGCTACGCTAGTAAGTGAAAGACACACACGGGGGACAGAGAGGGACACACGGGAGCCTATGGTGCCGATCACAACTCCCATCAAGAAGTCCCCACCTGTCCCCCGTGTGTGTCTTCCACTTACAAGCGTAGCATGTAACTGATATGTTTTACCAATTGCTTGCTACGCTAGTAAATTACAATAATGAGTAATCCGTTTATACTTACCTGTCACCGCAGCTGATCCGGAGGGTGCGTGAGGTGGTGTGTTTCCCTCGCGCAGGCTGATTGACAGCTGTAACTGTGTGCGCATGCGCTGTGGTGCGCAATGAGCAAATTCTACTGCACCTGTGCAGTAGAATTTGCTCAAGGAATTTGATAGAACACCAGAACAAAAGGCTGTTTTAAATGAAAATTCTTCAAGGGCAAACAAAGCATACAAGAAAGCCAACAATGTATACAATTTACAAGCATTGCTTTGTATAAAATGTATTTTTTTTTATGGTTGTGGATCTAAAGATCACATTTTCTGTTTGATTGTCTATTGTTACACTCCTGCTCTTCTGCAGTGTATCAGCACCCCACTGGGATAATTACTTTTATCTCCTTCCATTAGAAAACAACAACTAGTAGAGAAAGAGGGGCTACATGCTGGTGTTTTGGTTACAGAGCAGTAAGTTATTGCTAGCAGTGGGAAAGCCATTGTGCATTTCCCTGAGAACTAAACATTAGTTAAACATAAAAGTCCTCATTCCTGGGAACCATGCTATTTTATTTTTTTTGTTGCTATGTGCAACTTTAGTAATACTATTTTGTTCAAAATCCTCATTTTATCTCTCTCCCTCGCCTCACTCCCCTATCCCCTCTCCCTCCTCCTGTCAGGTAGGTTATTATTATAGTATAGTTATAATTCCATGTTTTGACTCCTTAATAGCCCCTTGAATTGTATGTAATCCCACCAATCAGAAAAAAACACCATGAAAAATAAAGCACTCTGTCTAGCATGTTCTGGAAGCCAAGCAGAGGTTTCCCATAAAGAACCTCGGGGATGCCTGCTGCACATGTACTAGAGGTCAATGATGTCACCAGTGACATCACATAATTGTCATGCCCCACCAATCAGTGTTACATGGGCATCCGCAGAATTTTTTTCAGGGGGGGCATAATTTTACCGTCATCCTTTCTGCGCCGCCTCTCTTTTTGACAAGATATCATGAAGTGGAGGAGGTTTGTCATTATCAGTGAAGGCATGCAAAGGGTTGATAAACCCTGCACCAGATACAGATCCACAGCACCAGATATAAACCAACCACACTAGATATAGCCTCACTGCACCAAATATAGACAGGGGGAGGGGGAGAGAGAGACAGAACAGGGGGAGAGGGGGGAGAGAGACACAGAAAAGGGGGAGAGAGAGAGAGACAGAACAGGGGGAGAGAAAGAGACAGAACAGGGGGAGAGGGGGGAGAGAGAGAAAGAACGGGGAGGGGGGGAGAGAGACACAGAAAAGGGGGAGAGAGAGACAGAACAGGGGGAGAGAGACAACAGGGGGAGAGGGAGAGAGAGACAGAACAGGGGGAGAGGGGGGAGAGAGAGAAAGAACAGGGGGAGGGGGGGAGAGAGACACAGAACAGGGGGAGAGAGAGAGACAGAACAGGGGGAGAGAGAGACAGAACAGGGGGAGGGGGGAGAGAGAGAGAGACAGAACAGGGGGGTTAGAGACAGAACAGAGGGGGGGGAGACAGGGGAGGGGGGAGAGAGACAGAACAGAGGAGGTGGAGGAGAGAGACAGAACAGAGGGAGAGAGAGAGAAAACAGGTATGGGGAGTTAGAGAGAGACAGACATGGCAAGGAAGAGGAAAGGGACACATACAAAGGGGGGTGAAAGAGACGGGAGTGAAAGACGAGGGGGCGCCACGGGGCAAGCCTGCACAGGGGGCCGGGAAACTTAAGGCCGGCCCTGAACCCAACAGCACCAGACACAACACTATAGCACACACAATATATTCCCTCAGCATCAGCTACAACACTATAGCACACAATATAACCCCTCAGCACCAAATACAACAATATAGCACACAATATAACCTCTCAGCACCAGATACAATACTATAGCACACAATATAACCCCACAGCACCAGATACAACACTATAGCACACAATATAACCCCTCAGCACCAAATACAACAATATAGCACACAATATAACCCCTCAGCACCAGATACAACACTATAGCACACAATATAACCCCACAGCACCAGATACAACACTATAGCACACAATATAACCCAACAGCACCAGATACAACACTATAGCACACAATATAAACACAAAGCAACAGATTCCCTAAACACCCAAATTCCTAAATCCATGACATTTCTTTATCTCTTTTCCCTTTTTTATATGTTTTATTCCTCCATGTTTGCCATCTCTTTCCCCATAATTTTATGTGTTTTATTCCTCCATGTCTGTCACCTCTTTTCACCTACATTTTATCTTTTCTGCCCCATGTCACAATTTTGTCTGTATTCTGCTCCAACCACCTCTTTTCATCCTCCATTATCTTTTCTGCCCCATGTCATCCCATTTTGTTTGCAATCTGCCTCCATCTATCACATCATTTTATCCTCCTTATCTTTTCTGCCACATCCACTTGTCACCATGTTGATGTGAGCAGAACCTGGTCAGAGGAGCTGCTCAGACTGGACAAATGGAGACCTCAGGGAAATGGGAGTGACCTCCTTGGATTTACCCCACTCTTCCATGTACCTTAAATCTATTATAACCTCTTCCTACCTGTTACAGAGGCTCAGCTATGGTCTCTGAGTATCTTCCCCTGCAGGCTCTCTTCTGTCATGTCACATGGAGGGCTGAGGGGCGGGGCTATAACTTCATATCTCCAGGCACCCCTGTCATTGGCTCTCCATGCAGCATGACTGACAGCTGCAAAGACCTGCACCAATGTGGATGGGAGACCAGTATTACAGCAAGCAGAGTTGCAGAGAGCAACAGTTTTGGGTACCACCTCCTACCCCAGAAACTGGTGTGCAGTCCCCTAGTGACAACTAGGGGCTGCACACTGAGTAAAAATAATAAAAATTACAATTTATTTTTTTTAAGGGGAATTGCAAAAATCCAGGGGGGGGCAAGCGCCCCCCATCCCCCTGCTCCCCACGGACGCCCATGCACTGTTACTGTACATGCTAAATGCAAATGGACGCAATTCATTAGCACTGAACCAACATTTCCATTTTCTTTTGATAACAGAAGAGGGCTAATGGAGGAAGTACATTTCCAAGGCTCCCTACATGCATTTGGTCCAAATAAAAACTATTCAATATACAGGTTAATTATTACCAAATGTATTTACTGCCTAGAGTGGCCTCAAACTATACATATATCACAAAGGTTATAATACCTGTTGTGTAAGTAATAGACACATAATTTTAATATTATAACTGAATAAAATGTTTAGGACAGATAGTGGCAGGTTACATTTTTAATTGTGAGGACAGGTGGCACAATGTATTTCATCAGGACAGACTTCTTTCACTGGAATACAAAGCAAACAAATTTATGCCTGCAATTATTCATCCGGTTTACTTAGCCACGCAACAAAGAGGGTAAAGTTAGGGGTTTTTATTATAAAAATATTGTTGTCCATTAATAAAAGAGCTTCTTGATCCAAGGAGAAATCTGATTTGGCCTTTGGAGTCTAGAAGGAATTTTTCCCCCTAGGAGGCAAAATTCGAAATGGTTTCCATAGGGTTTTTTTGCCTTCTGTTGGATCAAAAACGGGAATGTTAGGTAGAAGAGTTGAACTTGATGGAATTGTGTGTGGTAGGGGCGGGGAGAGGAAGTCCGGGTCAGTCACGGGGAACAGTGCCAGCAGTTCAACTGGGCATTCAAGGGGGGGCAGGGGTAACAGGTCTAGGGACGTGACCTCAGCCAGGGCCTCCACAGGGGAAATGGGACACAGTTCTGGGGTAGGGGCAGACAGGAGCCAGTGGCAATCTGCCCGGATGCTAGCTCTTCCGCTGGGTCATCCATGGTGAAAAAATGGTACAGTTCTTGGTACAGTGCATCTGCTGGGGGGGGGGGAGGGGGGGAGCAGCACTGATACTCACAGTCTCTGAGGCTGCTGGTGGTATTCTCTCTCCAGCTCCACTTCTTGGGTCACTAAGTAGTCCCAATCAGCTTTCAGTTCAGGCACATAGAAGCCATCTGCCTCCTGGAACTCCCAGAGATCTCTCCAGTGGTCTGTCGAAGCACTCCCAAAGTCTGGATCCTGCTGGAGATTTTCCAATAACAAACCTGGTCCCCCAAAATCGTATCCCTCCACGGGAGTGTCATCCTCCAGGGAGTATAGCTGGGTGACAGGACAGCGTAATGCTCGGTACACACAATCCAGAACCATCTCAGCATGGACCAGCTCCCCTAACTCAGCCACCCAGTCTTTTTGGGGCTGCTCACCCAGGTATGGCATTCTCTCGCTCAGCAGGCTCACATACCATTCCTGGGAGCTGGGGAGGACCTTTCCCCGGTACTCCTTGTCCCGTATGAGAGCGTTCATACACAGATTCAAGCGGCTGCAAGCTCGCTGTAGCATCTCATCCTGCGGGACCGGACTGGTCATCAATTTGTAGTTCCCAGCCAAAGGGGCTGCAGTACCATCCTGGTACTCCCTGGTCAACAAGCCAGTTTTGCAATATTTATAATCCACGGCCATCGTGCGGACTGCAATCCCATGCTGCTGCTAATCCACTGGGCTCTTGCAAGGAGGATCCCACCGCTTGCCACCAATGTAACGGATCATCTACCAGACGCAGTAGACCCTCTGTCCATTGTGTGAAATCACCTCCTTGGCCCCCGATTACAGCTCAGCATTCAACCAGCAAGTCTTTCTGGACCCTTGCTCTTTGTACCCAAATAGCAGATAGGAGACCACTAGCAGCTAGGTACAGCAAGAAAGAACAACTCTTTTATTTGTCAAACAACACAGACTTATAAAAAGACATAAACATGACATCATGGTACAGTGAGGTCACAGGATGAATAGAGCATTAAAAAAAACTGCAGTGACGAGGAAGAGATCACAATAACCACAAGCACCTCAACATTTTTTTTTGTTTTAACTAATTTGCTATTTTAATTAGAGATACAGTACAATAATGCAATAAATTTTTTGGGAAAACTTTTTTTATTGGGTATCCGTACAGTAAATATAACCCCGTATAGACCACTTGAAACATTGACATTGTGTGGTGACAGGCAACAGAGAGTTGTAGTTAATGTTATTCGGAGCTAGGTTTTGTTACTAGACAGGGGTACCACATGGATCTACTTTGACCTATTCTCTTTAATATTGTTATTAGTGATATTGTAGAAGGTCTTGATGGAAAAGTATGGCTCTTATAGACTTTCAGCAATTCTAGGATAGAAACTGTAATGAATAAATAAAACATTTACTAATTTGTTGCAATAGGGAGCTTCAGTGCTCCACAAAACCTTTTCCAGTGCTTAGAGAGGACTGACCAAGCAGCTGAGATATGGGTAAAATATCAATCTTTGTTACTAATAGTTCAAAACGCTGAACCACCAGTATTATAAAAAAGTATTAAAACAAGAGGAAGAAAATGTGAACAGCGCACACAGTAATTGTGAAAAATCAATGAA
Organism: Pelodytes ibericus; assembly: GCA_036172795.1. Classification (NCBI taxonomy): domain Eukaryota; kingdom Metazoa; phylum Chordata; class Amphibia; order Anura; family Pelodytidae; genus Pelodytes; species Pelodytes ibericus. The sequence continues at coordinate 37,625,936 of CM069860.1, forward strand.
GTCTTAAAAACAATCAGATTGATTTGTGTGTTGCCTGTACTGTGGTGCATTGACAGCATTTCTATGTACCGTATATACTCGAGTATAAGCCGACCCGAATATAAGCCGAGGCACCTAATTTTACCACAAAGAACTGGGAAAAAATATTGACTCGAGTATAAGCCTAGGGTGGGAAATGAGGCAGCTACTGGTAAATATTGCCCCGAATCTGCCATTTAATATTCCAGTATATTGCCCCCAATATGCCATTTAATATGCCAGGATATTGCCCCCAATATGCCATTTAATATTCCAGGATATTGCCCCCAATATGCCATTTAATATTCCAGGATATTGCCCCCAATATGCCATTTAATATGCCAGGATATTGTCCCCAATATGCCATTTAATATGCCAGGATATTGCCCCCAATATGCCATTTAATATGCCAGGATTTTGCCCCCAATATGCCATTTTAATATGCCAGGATATTGCCCCCAATATGCCATTTAATATGCCAGGATATTGCCCCCAATATGCCATTTAATATTCCAGGATATTGCCTCTTAGTATGCTCGTTATGCCACCCCCCTTCCCCAGAAAAAAAAACACACTTTGTTGACCGCGCGGCTGGAGGGGAGCGCACAACGCTTCCCTCACAGCCACGCACCTTCAGAGCACCGGGGGACAGAGCAGGAACGAGGTAAGTTTTAGTTTTTGTTTTTCCAGAGACACCGACTCGAGTATAAGTCGAGTATATACGGTATATCCTGCCTGCAAGATTTATTCTATTTTGATGATTTGACGATTGTAATTACAGCAATAAATATCTTCATATAAGTATAAATTCTGCCTCTCTGTTTGTTCACTGGGTGGGAATTATGTGCTCACCCTATTTCCTGCACTTTAATGAACCATCTTTGCCCCCAAACAACTTGCCTGGGCCATCTGTGCCTTCTTACCACTTCAGTGCACACAAATCAGGAATTGGAAAGATGCACAAATTGAAAAGTGTACACAAACAGCGCTATGTATAGGACACAAAACAATTGCAGTGTTTAACACTCATAAGAGCTGCAATCCAGACACACCTGCCATAAGTGTGTGTTCACAACAATAAACATATCTATATTTCCTGCAGTATTTATAACTAATGTCTGCTTTCTCATTGCAACAGTATGATGAAGTGTGTAGGTGTTTTCGTAAATCGTATATCATGCAAGCTAGTTGGTTGTCTAGAGATTTGGTACAGATGCTCCAGAACTGTTCATTCTGTAATGTGGAAAAAATCAGTTCAGGTCTGTTAATGTAATGTTTCTAAAGATCAGGACAAGTTCCAGAGTGCTGAGTAGTACTTTGTTCCTGTTCTGAAATGTCCGTTAATTGATTAATTATTAATTAGTTATTGAGGGTTTTTTCTCTCTCATTTGCCTGATCGCACACTAAATCAATGTGCAAAGAGAGGATATATTTGATGCCCCATTTGCTTACTAGCAAAGATAAATTCTTGGTCCAGTTTCAAATACTAAAAGCAGGTTACAAATTTGGCTCAACATTCTCTCCATATGCTCCACCCCGAGGAACCTTATAAACATTTGTGTAGTTGTTTGATAATATTGCAGTATACATTTATATTTATAAGAGAGATGAGAGGAGAGATTGAGCTGACATGTGAATAGATATGAGAGATGAAATGTACTTTGAGAAACACTAATGAAGAACTTTTGTGACCAGCAGGATTTCGAATTAAATCCTAAAATTTAAAAGGCAGCTAGCTTAAACATTGACAAGAGGGGAGAAATGTTAGCTGAGTGACAGACAGGAGTGGGAAACACGTCTGACAGCCTGGTTCAGTATGGACCATGTGGTCATGTGTGGAAAGACCCTTCAAAGTGGAAAATTAGTCTAAGTGGGGGATAATGAGGCCATAAAACAATAGATTTGGTAGCAGGTTGAGTAAGGACATATATGTAGCTAGAAGCGTGTTTGTGCACGTTTATATACAGAAATTGTTAACCTCAAATGTTTGGTGCTTACATATGCCATGATGTCTAGTCAGTCAAAACGCTAACTGAGCATCATGGGATATATAATTCCCAAACATTTTGTAATGCCAAGATTAGCCATCACTGGTTTAGCTTTTTTGGGAGTGGTTGTGTAGGTACCGTCCACTCCCATAGTTCGTAGGGATAATAATAATATTGTCTTATCTTCATTTTTGTTTCCCACCTTTTATTTTTATTGAGGACGAGTCCTCTACCCGCTTACCAATCTGGGTTTAAAGCCTTTTCCTGCAGAACAAATACCCCAACATATTACTTCACTGGGTTACATGAAATAATCACATATAATTTAGACATCACGTGCAGCAATTATACTATTGTTTCTCACATTCAACCATGAACTTGCTCATTTTAAAACATTATATTTTAGCAGGTGAGATGAACCCAATGTGCATTCGCCATGTTAATGGCTTTTCATACAAAGAGGACTTGTCAAGCATGAAAGGACATTTGTTTTGCATTACACTTTTTTATGGAAGCTAGTAATTAACTGGCTTTAAAGTTGACCTAGGCACATATCTCTTATGCGTATGTAAAAAAAAAATGTGTTCTAATGCTAGCCAGTTGGCCTGACCCACCTGAAAACTAAAAGGAAGATAAACTGGTTTCATGGAGGAATAGGTGCTGCTTTAGTTAAATCAAGAGATGAGATTTCTTTCATTGTTAAACCTTTGAGTACAAAAAATGACTGTGCCCTCTATGCTGATGAACCTGCAGATGTCATACATTTATTCATTAAATGGCTATATTTGTCTCTATTTGCTTGCTTTCTTGATGATCACCTCATTCAAATCTGAAATATAGCAAACCTATAGGTGGTAAAAGTAAAGTCATAATAGAGGCAAGTGCACCTGCATGACAGCTATACATCACCTATGTTCAATACAGAAGCCGGGTGAGATTTGTTAGCAGGTTTCTATGTATACATACACCACCAACACCTCAGAACCCCAATAACTAGTAACTCTGATAACTAGAGGGTAAGTGCTGGGGTAAGTCCTTTGAGTGCAATTTTGGTGCTGGGGCAAGTCCTATAAGTGCAATTTGGGTGCTGAGGCAAGTCCTGTGGGTGCAATGTGCATTCAGGGTCAAGTCTATGGAGTCTCCTGCTTATTACATGGGACCTAATATGCAAATTAACTGGTTTTCAGTGGCAAATGTGTAATTTGCATATTAAGCCACAGGTGATGTCATAAACAGGAGACTCCACAGATGCATTCGAAACACATTTTTCTCCTAATTTAAGCATTTGCTGCAATTTTGCTAACACAATGTATAGATTATTTTCAATCATTTTTTATTCTCTACATTATCGTAAAAACAACGTTTAGGTGATACAGTTCCATTAAGGCAATTAAAAGCCTACTTTTGCGGAGACTATAAAAGTTAGAACATTCTTAGCAAGCCTACTACTGATTAGCAAGTGCGTTAATTTACTCTGATCTCCTAGATTTGCCAAGGATATTACACCAGCTGGAAATTATAATGATAGTACAATTTGATTGTGTCATTCATAGTTCACTGTACTCTTAATGTTTATGCACTGTACCAGGCTGTCTTGTTTCAAGAGGGAAGCAATTTTCCACCGCACTTACGCTCCTGTGAGCCACTTTTAAAAAGAAAGTTGATGAAAGGCACAGCATGAAGTAAAGGATAGGGATTAAAATAGTGCATGAGTTTGTGTGGGAGGCTGTGGAATGCAATTTCAAATATGTCGAGTTTTCTAAGACATGGTAAATGGCCCATATATTTTTTTTTGTGGGAATATTCCTAAATTTTCATTCTTAAAGGTTGAGATTGCATTACAGCAAAAATGTCTTCTTATGCCCCCTATTTTTTTCTTTAATATTTTCCTTCAATTATGACTGAATTGTATCCCCCAAGTACTTTTTTATTTTTTTGTCACGTATGGTTTCCACTGTCCATTTGTGGCCCCAATCTATTGTCCCTCTAACAAGGATTAGGCCACCTTTTCTTTAAAACCAAAAATTAAAAATCACATCGATGCTATTACCTTCATAGACATAACATTGGCATCAGACCAACTTTTTACTGGCTTGCCTGTAGAATACCAGCTCAGTAGCCGCCCTAGCTGAGATAGCGAAGTATCTGCACAAGTACACCAGTGTCATTGTGAACGTGTGTGAAGGTGCATGGAACATCGTCCAAAAAATGTCACAATTTTCAGTTCACCATGAATTAAATCTGTGCCTACCCCTGTCCTCCTTTGTTTCATGTGTTATTTAAACAAGAATAAAATATAGCACACTCGTCCACGTACTATATAAAAACATTTATTATATATTGCTGAAGAAGAAATGAACGTGCAGTTCTATCAAAGATGGCCGCACTTCTACTTAGTTAGTCATAATGAGCAGTTTATAGTAGCTTTGGTTTAATTTTTTTTAATAGATTGGAAAGACGGGTACAGTAATCAATGACCTTCTCCCCCCAAAATCCAGCAGATAGTTTCCATTCCTCTGTAATAATTATTACAAAATAGGTAAAATTGTATATTTTCAAAAAAGAAAATACATTTTTCTATTATTTTTTTCTATTTTGGTGTGCTTCTCTGATTGTTTTGTTTTATATATATATACTTCAAAAACCTTTATTGAAATATCTTTGTGCTTCCCAGTTTGGAGATCATGTTCAATACAGTCATAATCTTCACAGTCCTACATTGTCCCTTCAGGGACAGTTTGATTCTCCGTGCTATTATTTGCAAAGGATTTTGTGAAAAATGTAACATTGACACATTCCTAACACAGATTTTATCACTGACCATTATTCCTGCTGGAAAATTTAGCAAGTGGAAAAACATGTCTTCATTCCATTTTTATAAAACGAGGTATTCTATCATCGGTACTTTCTAATTATCTTTCAATGAGGTGGAGCCTGCAAAACTTAACACAAATTCTGTCTGGAGCGGCTTTTACATGTATTCCTTGTACAGTGTTTATGAATTTACAAGTCATGATTTTGATTTTACTTTTACCTTTTTTTATACTATATATTTTTGTGATTTTGATTTTCTTTTTTGAATAGTCAATCATGTTTTGCTCAAACTTCATGTCATGTATTGTAATGTAATATAGACAAATTTGATTTTTTTTAATTAGGCTATTTGTTAATAATTGTTCATGGTATTACATAGTTACACAGATAATTAGGTTCACACCCAGATTTTGTTGATACATAAGAAGGCAAAAAAACAAACACTGAGACACTTGTGTATCCACAAAGTGAAAATAACTGGGACTCATCCTGGATCAGCATCATCATCAACTTTTACGTGCGACAACCCTGAATCCATTCCATTGTGAAAAATATCCAACCGCTTCTTGAATATGTTGATGGAAATTTTCATTCAAAAGAAACATAACAAATTGATTTGTGAGGTATAACATCCAAAGAAAGCATCATATTGTATACTACGTTCTAATTGATGCCAAATTAATAATCAAGTCTACAGTTCTAATAATATAAGTCTAATGCATAATTGTTTCAGTCTTCTTATGAGAAATATCATACATATCAATGTGCGGGCAGATCTATTTATCCTTGCTGGTTGGCAGAGGCACTTAGGAAAAATACATGAATAGACTTGTATATAAATTACTCTAAAAAGTTAGAACCCCACAGTAACTGTTTTCAGAAATTGTGGCCTTATTCAAACTATACCCAAGGGAAAAAAATAAATGGTAAATTGGACTTGGCAAACTTTCCTTGTAATGGCAGCCACAGATCTTTGCGGCTTGCATAGCTAATGAGCACAGACCACCAATGTCAGGCCCAACCCCAACAGGATACAACCATTAAAAGTGGAAAAAAATGCAGGAAATGCCTATTTGGGAACAATTTTGTTAATCAAGTTTTCTTTTGGTGGTCAACCAATTGTGAAAGCACTAATGGGAATTTGTTAGATGTAATGTTTGGTCCATCACCCTAGAACAAATATGACTGATGTCTTTGAAACACTGTAGTACTGGTCCCCAGCAATATTAATAGGTAAGACTACACCTAATTGGGAGAATATTGGGCTTTAATGCCTGCATATTCATCTTCCAGGAATCTGACATTATGAAACACTGATGCAGTTTCTCATGGTAGTTGACTCTCGAACACCAATCTACAACCAATTTCCGTATTCTAGAATAAACTTCACAGGTAAAGTGTTGTGTTTCCATTAGTAGTGTTTCTGCAACCAGTGGATCAATCCCTCTTGTTGCCAGAATGCCTTGTTCAACAGCTGGCCATCATAGACGATGCGACTGAAAGTGCCAAATTCTTTTCTGGAGTAACAGTTTTTTTCCAGGTTCTCGTGTGAGCTGTTTCAGTGACATGCGAGAATCATCTGCGCGGTGATCAGAAAAAATGGGATTTTAGTTGGTCAAATTGTCAGTGGTGAAAATGTGTACACCATGTCACAGATATTGCATGTAGTATATGGGTGATCTCCTGCCGCTGCATGACCCCAACATGGGAAATTGTCTGTTCTCCCTTGTCATTACCAGGTCTATCACTGGTTTGCCAAAACAGATTTAGATGTGAATTTCCCAACAGTGCACCAAGAATGCAAACTTTGTGAAAGGACAATTTATTATCCATTCATTTTGGTTTGCAATCACATGAATTCCTTCATGTCTTAAAGCTGCTGATATCATGTTTGGTGCTAATAGGCTAAATGAAATAGTCCATAGCTGACAGTAGAGCTATTTTTTTGTTGTTGTGAGCTGATAGTCTTGTTGTAAGTGTTTTTTGAGGACTGAAAAATTTAGAAAATCCACTAAGGCCATGTTGGTTTGACCATGTCTAGGTCTGTCAAGATTCCATTTTGAAATTAGATTTCTGGGTAACTTGCTCAATAATCTTATAACCGGACTGGTGTCAGGAGGTTTACTAGGGACTTTGCTTACCTGGTCCAGTGTGGTGCAATGGCACATTGCATGCTATCCTGGGTGACTCATGAAACCTCCAGCCTAACCCTAGGACTTTTTACTCCTTGGTTTTGTGGGTCTCTGCTGTCTGCCTTTTAACCTACTGCCATCATAACCCTAATACTTACCTGATCCTCTTGCCCGTATTGCTACGCAACAGCTTGGGTCATGCCCAGTCTCTGCAGTTCAGAGGTAGAGATGTGACATTTCCAGAAATATGTAAGCCATTAAAACAAAATGCATAAAAAGATTATTTTTTTTTTCACAAGTGGTTCAGTTTCGGTTCACATCTCTTATGATAGATGTTATTCAATAGTTCTGCCTTCCTGAAACTGAATTCCTTACCCATCTCCCTTTCACAAAATCACACAAATACATACATACATACATACACACACACACACTTGAACACATTTACACACAAACACACACACACAAGACAGAAACATACATACACACACAGATTCCTTCCCCTTCCCTCAAAATCCTTATTGTTAGTGGTATATCAGAATGAATGAGACCACAGTCAGACGTCCCTCCTGGTGCAGTGCTCCGTGTGAGCAGGTCACAGTGCACCAGATATGATTACATTTCAGATCCGGTGCACAGTATTAGTTCACGCACAGTGAGCTGCTGTATCGGTAGAGGGCACTGTTGGGCTGCAACCACAACCCTCATTCTTATGCTCTCAACTCAGCATTAAACAAGCACCTTTCCTACTATTTGGGAGAATGAAGAATACCCGTTAGTAGCAACCATGGCCACTGTCTACCTAACTTTTTTTTGTTTAGACAATGCAGCCCCATTTTCTTTTTTATTTGCGGTTGGCCAAACTGTAATAAATTGTCAACTGAATTGTCAAAAATCAGATCACAATCATTTAGAAAGGCGAACTGACAACTGAACTTATGCGTGAACTTGAAAAATCAAGCTTTAATAGTTGGGAAACATAGGCATGATGTAGAACTGTTCGACTCTACTATTTTTGCAGTTAATTTGTCAGCTCACTACAGTTATTCTTTAAGTTAAAAGAGTTTTTTACCTGAATGTAGAACAATTATGGTTACCACCCGGCCGGTAAAAAAAATGGCTTGCTACCAATGTTAAGTCTATGGCGGAAATAGCAAGGCCAGTATTTTTTTGTGGAAAAGGTGGCAACAATAAGAACAATCCATACCGTCAAACAATAAAGCTGTTGTGTGAGTACTGCGACTATAGACTATTTTTATTTTATTTTACAGTGGAAACCATATTTTCCAAGGACTGGCTGCTGGAGTTGCCGTTAATGAAAGTGGACGAGGTCAAATTACAGGTATTTTTGACTTGTGAAATTTAGTCTTTTCTGCTTATATAAGAGAAAATATTAATATTATTTTTTTCTTTGATTCTTTTTTTTTTTTTTCCTTTTTCTTACCTGATTAAAAACCGGTTCTCTAAGCATGTTCTGTTCAAAAGATTAATGGATAATCATTTAACTGAAAGGTTACATCAAGTGTAGGCATTTTAAAAAGAAATGCATTAATAAAAGAACACAAATAAAGTAAGTTAATGAACGCTCTTGCTTGAAAAGAACTATACACACAATAATAAACAGACAAACAAATATACTGCACCTAAAAGTGATGGAGTGAGCAGCACCTGAACACAGCTAGTGTTTCACTACTAGCAGAATATGTTCAAACAAACAAAGTAAAGTGAACGTGTGCGCTAGAACCAACAATAGATACACTCAGGAATGACCCTTTTCAGAGAGACGTAATTTCTCGGGTGTTATGTAAAGGGGAAAAAAAAAAAACAATATAGTGCAATATATTAGGACAATATATCCTTAAAGTACATAAAGTGTATAAATTGTACACTCACATGTACCTGAGCAGTAATCTGCTCAGGAATGATGGTATTGGGGAGCCCGGGTAAAACCAGGTATGTTCTGTCAGACAGCTCCAGGAAGGTTTTACATGGGAAGAGAGGCAGGAATACAAATAAGAATACTTTAATGAAACGCAATAAAAACACACAGCAAGATCTTACATTAAAATCTTTAAAAGTCCTTGATGAAAATGTTTCATAAAGTGAAAAGCACTTTTCCTATTAGTCCTATTAGCAGTCTCTTCCTCTCACTTATAATAATAATAGGTATATAGAAAAATACTCCTCAGATCCTAAACCAGAATATGCAGAAATGGAACCCCTTTTGGTATTGCCAAAATAGGATAAATAGACTCACTATCCCTTTAAGAGACTTGGGTGGAAAATAGTAAAAAAAAAAAAACATATATATTGTAATACTGATTAGAAAACACGCTTTAATTGTACAACTCACATCCACATAAGGCACTGAGGACCAGCTCTAGTGCAATAACAGCATGTGTTAAAAAATCCAAGTACAAAGGATCCCCCGCATCAGTGTTGGCAACAGGCAAATGAAGCTTCCAAGAGAACAGGATATCCACAGAAAAAATGTAAACATTAGCAGCAGCATAAAAACTACGCACCCAACGTATTTCTTTGGTCAAAGCCAACTTCCTCAGGGGTAGCGTGGATAGGTGAACAAAAATAAATAAAACCTACCTTTCTTTAAAACATTTCTATATAAAATGCCTACACTTGATGCATGTTTTTCTATTAAAAATAACATAATTTTTTTGTTAAACGTTAATCCAAGTTTAAAAGGTTGCTATCTCAATCAGCTTCATGGTTCTCCCATCTGTGTTCCATGTGTCATGTATAATTGACATCAGTAGTAGAAATCAAGTCACAGAGCAGTGACAATATCTTTTAAACAATGCGCTTGGAGCACATCCGAAGGGCGATTACTCCCTCTCTAATGTCCCTGATACTCAGGAGCCACAAACAATCAGTTGGGAGTCTGGGTGGGCTCTCACAAGCTGCCAATTGGAATCACTAGTCCAGAACATTTTTGGACATTTCCCTTGATGGGATATAGACTTTATAGGAAATACATCAAACAACTTTTCTACAGATACATCATGTGTCAGCTTCCCTAGCCTATCATTTTAAGCCTTCTACATTAAAAAGGAGTAAGGCATGGTAATTACTGATATGTAAATAATAATAATTATAAATTTAAGCACTGGCAGGTTATAAACCAACAAATACAGTATTGAATATCATTTTAAGTGAATTTTTCAGTTCATGTTCAGTTGGATGATTGTTCACTATACTGGGAACTAGCAAGGGAATTGCAAATATCAGAAATTAATATTCTAATAGAGTTGCAAACATCCTTTAATTCATCTGTCTTTCCAATTAAGCTATAAAAGACTGATTTATTCATTGTCCTAGTTTACCATGGTTCCCTGTTTATTGAATAGGCCAATGCGTTACAAACCAATGTATCAGCTTCTAACTTGGTATTATTATTGTTGTAAGAAAAGTTATTCTAGATTCCGCCATTTTGAAAGTCTCCCATTACACTTGTAAGAATTTGTCATGTGGGTATTCAAGCATAGCATGGGATTTCTCTCAAAGCTTTTACAATGCCTGACTACCTTTTAGGGCGCTGGAATACACTCTCATGCAAGCACTTCTGAGCTACCAGCTTTGCCTGTATTCTCTAGACACCTAATTCGTTTCACTAAGGCAATTACTCACAAGATGTGAGCACATTCCCTTCAGAGAATGCAGGATCAGCAGAACACAGTCTATGAACCACTGATAGAAGCAGTAGGCCCAAGTGGTTTGCTACTTATTTAAAATTCCAGGCCCTGCAGACCAAAACAGGTCAGTGATACTTGGCTGTGTGCTCATTAGAAGATCTCCCCAGGAACTTTGTTTTCTGCTACAAAACAGATCTTTTTTTTCTACCTAAATATTTTTTTTTTTAATCAATGCATGGGAATGTATTTTATCTCCATTTACCATGTTATTTGTTTACTTCCTCCATTTTCTGTCTAATAAAATGCAGCTGTTTCAGGTAATTGCCTAACTATTGCTAAGCAATATTTTGGACAACACAAATAGACAAAACAGAAGTCAGCTAATGAATATCAGATTATGTTATTAAAAGAGCAGAATTAACTATTTGAACCTCCTTTTTTCTGAAGAGCTACAGATGTTATTGTATTAAGTGTAGATGTTTTACATAGAAATTCTTTAATGAAAGAATACAAATAAAATACATAATATACAAAACAGAAGTCAGCTAATGAATATCAGATTATGTTATTAAAAGAGCAGAATTAACTATTTGAACCTCATTTTTTCTGAAGAGCTACAGATTTTTATTGCATTGAGTGTAGATGTTTTACATAGAAATTCTTTAATGAAAGAATACAAATAAAATACATAATTGAGCCCTCTTTGCTCCAAATAGCTCAAACAGGGGGCTGACATGTTGTTTTTGTCAAATGAGTGGCCATGTTTCTTAGCAAGGTGTATATTCACTGATAGAGCTATTTGGAGCAAAGAGGGCTCAATTAAGTTTTATTTATTTTTTTGCATTCTTTCATTAAAGGTTTTTATTTAAAACATTTACACTTGATGCAATTATTCAGTTAAACACACATTCATGTTTTGCTTTAGTTGTCCTTTAAAAGAGCAAATCAACTCATGTAATGTGTGAATAATTTGACATCTGCAATCAATCTGTTAAATATCCAACTGAAATCCTGATGGCTGGATTAGGCCCTTATACTGCCTGAAAAGCCCATGGTTTCCATTGAATTGCGTCATGAAATGAATGATATCAAGCCCGCCACAGTAAAAGAGGTGGCCGACACTGATTTAGAGTTTCTTTATCACGTTACATTACTGTTGGATTTCACGTAGATGGTAATGTAATGCAAAGTGTGACAATTGCTGTAAGAACTACAACCGCTGTCTGTTAAATATCTATTGTTTGCTAGTTTTGTAAATGTCTGCAGACTATTTTCTTTCCTATCTCAATAAACTATAGTGGTTTGTCCAGATTCTTTTAAATATGATTTAGTACTGTGGATATCCTGTTTTGTTGCCCCCGCCATTGATGTTTTGGGGATAAGTGATGTTTACGTAGTAATCTTTCCCACCATTTGTATTTATCCTGTGACTGACATACAGGTCTGATCTTAATAACCAAGCAAGTGGCAGATGCACTAGTGAAGCTTAGAAAGAGATTGTAACAACATTATTGTTTACTGCTTTTGTGTGAGGTCTCCAACAACCACTTTCTAAGAAAAACACAGATGCCAAGGGCACATCCGAGCTAATTGTATCACAGACTGATGAGGCAGAAAAACAAATGTCTACTTGTTCCCCCCCAGAGAGACCATTACGTGTTAAATTAAAGATTGTAATCGTAAAACTGTCAGAATGATAGATTTTTATGTTCTTGTTTATTCCTATTTTTTTTTTATAGTTTATTTACCTTTTCAGTGCGAACAATTACAGATACTATACAGAGAGCTTGAATATTGACTCTCATTGAACACACGCAGGAACTGTTCTCCTATATACTGTGTCCTAGTGCCTGGTTACAAAGGAGATTTGTGTACTACAGTCCTGCGGGTGGCCTAATGGTTTATTCTGAGAGCAGACCAAAAAGATATGTGCCGGATAAGGGAAGAAGAAACAAAAGACAAACACAGTTATATTAGCACACTGGAGAGAATACATACCGCATAAGGCACAGAACTCATTACCCCTTTTCAGTTACGCAAACACGAGGGGCCAGTAGTGTATCTTCCACAAGGCAAACAAGGCCTAGGGCAGCACTTTGCCAGAGGGTGTTAAAGGATACTTCTGGTGCTTCAAACATTTTCGCTTCCTCCCCCACCGTTCAGCAAGCTTTAGCTCCTCCAAATTAATCGGGGTGATGGGGGCATGTAATGGACGTGGTGGGGATATGAAATGGGGGTGATGGGGCATTTCGTCTGTATGCAATGAGGGTGATGGGGGCAAGTAAGGGGGTGATTGGGCATTTAATGTGTGTGCAATGTGGGTGATGGGGAATGTTGTGGGTGTGCAGCGTGGGTGGGGAGGGTTCCCGAATCTTGTCTTCCTTGGGAAGCATAGAAACACCACTGCAAGGGGCTAAGAAGTACAGGAGAAATGAAACTGTGGTTAGGAAGAGAGAACTGTGTGCAAAGGGTGTTGGTAGGAGAGAGCAGGTTTTCAATAAAATCCCATGGGCCAGTATTTGTCCAAAATACTTCCTCCCACTGAATCAGAGCCAAGGGTGAAATAAAGTTTATAGTCTAAAGTGACAATTGAAGCCAGTGAACAAGTCTTTATTTCCTTTAACTAAAGTGCAGCTTCCATCTATCTGGGCTCCATGGCACACGTGAGCAAAGTAGTTAAATGTTGATGGCAGCTTGAATCCGATTCACAACACTTGTCACATTATTTCACAGTTGTGAATGTTGTGTTGATTTTGGTGTTTCGATGACCAACCTCCAGGGCGCATCCATTGGAATAAATGGAAATATTTTTATGAAAGATGCAGATGGGTTACTTATATATAATAGCACACCCATTATTTAGCATGTAATGATGTAGAACATGTGCGAATGACTGCATTTCAATTTTTGTAATTTAATTTTGCATAAGCCTGTTCCCCAAAAATAATAGTGTCTTCAAAATAACTTTTCTTCTTAGAAGTCATTCCAGTTTCCATTTTCCCTGATAATTTTCTAAAGCAGTAATTCATTCTCTGTGCTGCTACTTACGTCCCCATCTAAGACAGTTGGTTTTGGAAACCTAAATACCCTTATTAGTGCCTGGTCTTGTCTTGTATCTAGGATGGGTAACTCCTTTACTGTGTTAACCTCTACCATCACACCTCTTGGTATTGCACTAGATGAATTGCTAACTGGCCCACGATCCAGTTGTCTGTATAGAGGGACGGAGGGTGCCCTGAGACAGGGCCTCCTACTGACCCAAATGGCTCTCCAGCTGCTTGTATACTCTGTTCTCCACAAATATTTAGTTAAATCTGCCCATATCTGTCTAACCAACCAACCCGCCCACCTATAACATATATGCTTTATTATTGGTTGGAACTGGACTTACCCTACACACATTACTGTTACTGGGCATATTGACAACTGTTTTATGGTTACATCTTTTAATCATTTAACTGAAATGAAAAACTTTTTGCATGAGCCAGAACCTCTACTGGGTTCATCAGATTGTGGCTCTGCAGACAAAATCTTTCATTTATTGAATTTCCAGCGAATACTATTTCATGTTTTCCCAAGCGGTTGCGGTTTTATTTTTATTTCATGGTTTATAACATACGTTATAATGATATGGAGATAGGCTACCGACTTTTTTTTTTTTTCTTTCTTTTTTACTATTTCATTGTCTCCGTAATAGTTTCATTTACTGTTTTAGCCTTGATGTGTATATTTGTAATACCTTAATAAAAACAATTTTTAAAAATGATTGGGGACATGCTTGGGGTCACTGATTCACACATGAGCTTACGAAAACATGATATATTCATATCTACTCATTATATATTTTTATCCACATAAACCCTTATTTTGAAATGTGAAGAAACATGTCATATGCTGTTTGAACAGGAGAGTATAGAAATCAGTGTGTATCTATAACGCTCTGACTTTAACTCATTTTCTATGTATTGTGTACAAAGAACAGTTTCTTTTTGATTAGGTGGTCACCCATAATTTTGATGGTTATCTGTCATTATTATAAGCACAGCGACAGCGTTTTGAAATATATTCTCAGATTTTAGTTTGATGCTTTTAGTCGGTACCATTATACATATGACATTTAATCTTTTTGTATTGTTTTCTTTTTTGGTAGAAAATGTGATTCGTGAAAATCAGTGGGGTGGAGTAGATATTCGAAGAGGCGGAGATCCAGTTCTAAGAAGTAACCTTATATGCTGTGGGTACTCTGATGGAGTTGTAGTTGGAGAGAGGGGAAAAGGTCTCGTGGAAGGAAACACCATTTATGGTAAACGCATGTACAATAACAAAAAAACAGACAAAATAAAATGAAAACCGCAACACAAACATTTCATGGCCTTGGACTGCCGTGTAGGTCCAGTATAGCCATCATTACTCCATAACATAGTTTATGAGTATCTAAAACGCAAACACATTCCATCAGTCAGGCCCCTTTTGAAATTGTCCTCTCTTCATAATATGGTACCAATAATTATATATTATTTGTATGTTTCATACCGTAGTCATTGAAACCCGTTTTTGTCCATTACCTGTAAATGTATGTATTGCATAGTATTACATAAAATGCTAACATTGTGGGTAGAACAAAGGAAAATTAATCATTAAATGCTCTGACGCAGTCACTGAGATCATCAGTGTTCCATTTTTACATGAAATATCTTACATCCTTTAAGTCTGAGGATTTGTCTTGCAGTAGTGCTCTAATTGTCAAATACATGGAATTGATACTCAGTAATAATTACAACATTTCCAAATGTGTTTGGAGTTCAGTAAACCGCTAATTTATTTAATAATTACACCAGACTGATTCAACATATATTTACCACTTCATGACCAGACTGTTTGCCAGTGTTCTACTGTCCTGGACTATGGCTATTAATATTTCTGCAGTGTGTTTAGTTAATTTACTATACCAACACAAATTTTGTATTGTTTATTTAATAAGGCCTTTCTTTAGATATCATTATTTGGATTATAGCACAAACTATGAAAAATGCTAAATGTTTTAGGGTTGCCTAGGGGACAGTGGAAAACCTGCACTTTCTATAATTCGTTTCTCCCTGTCCCATAATTGCTCTAGGACAAGGAGAGAACAAAGTTGTCAAGCCAGGCACTGCCTGAGATAGCTAAACACATTGATTTCATGTGTAAGAGGGGAGCTCCACCGACTTGGCTGGAGTGACTCGTTATCGAGGCACTCAGCTATGTCATTTAGATCACAATCACAGAATGCCAGCACACATAACACGATAGTTTCTTAATGACGTGCCAGACATGTCCATTGTCCTTAACTGACATCCTCTTGACGTGCCTGGCATGTCGTATCAGGAACAGGATGAATACTTTTGTATGATTGAAGAAAAATCAAAGTGTTTCGCAAAGCATATTAAATATAAAAAATAATCAAATACTTATCAAAAACAGGAAACTAATGATCCAATAATACATAGAAAAAAGCAAAATAAAAAACAACTTATGTGTGACACTGTAAAGAATGAAATAGTGAATATTCTTCCCCAATAGACCTTTTGTAGAATTGCCTATCTCCTTTCTGTAGTGGGTGTGTGTGTGTGTGTGTGAGTGAGTGTGTCTCATATGTGATTCTTATTAAAAGAAGGAAGGGGGTACAAATCAAAATACATAATTTGCTTGTTTGTACAGTTGGACAATATGATTAAATCTCAGATTTAGACTAAAACTGCACTTTACGCCATAGAGTGTACAATACATGAAGTACATGTTCACACAATTGAGAAAAAGTAAAATCCGCTTAGAAGGATACGAAAGATAATGCAAGTTTAAATAATAAGGGAGTTTTGTAAGTTGTTTCAAGCATTACATAACCATTTTCCTTTCCCTCCAAAACACACAATGAAACCCCTTCCACACAGTATTACTTCTATTAAAGCGAACACTGATTCACTCCTTAGTTATGCATATGTGCTTTACTGATAGCCCCTTTTCAGGGGATATCAGTCTCTATTGCGTACGCCCTATAAATTTGAGAGGAAATGTTTTTGTGTGTGTGTGTGTGTGCTTCTGCTGTCTCCAGTTTATGACATCACTTGGTGGGTTGAAATGTTTATTATATTTGTTTTATTAAAGTAGTTCATATGGCGCCACAAGGTGATGACAGAACAGACATTTTTCTCGTAATCTTTGTAATCTTCTGTATGCAATTCTACTAATCCAATATATACATCATTATTTACTTTCTACAGTCACAATACAAACATTATGTAGGTGACAAAGCCCCTTTCAAATAGCATTAAAGCTGTCGCTAACATTTTAATGAAAGACAAATAATCATTGCATTGTACTGCACACCCCTCAGGCATTGAGAGATTGGCGGTTAATACTGTCTTCTTTCCTAAAGTCAGCAATACATCTTCGTACGCCGGTAGTTAATGCTATAGTGAGCACTGGGAAGGCCTCGCATTTAACACAGCTTTCAAGTAAGTAGATTATAGTGTTTGGAGCCGAGAACCACGTTTACAGAAACATGTAATTGCCGTGGAACAAATCCTTTTGATTAATGTTCTTTGTCAGCTTGCTCACCTTTCATACAATTTAGCATGTCGAAGCAGCAGATGTGGGAAGGAGAATTCAGTCAAATAGTGTGTGTAGTACACAAAAATGTAACTGCTGCTCAATAAATACAGAGCGGCATATCCCTGCAGAGGAAGTGGAAAAACACAGGTGCAGTATTGATTTAGAAGCAAGGACATGAGGAAAAGATCAATTTATTCTGGCCTGGGGATATTACACGGGCTTTTAGCCATTATTTTCAGAAAAATAAGGAATAGGAATTTTATGTAGGGGAAAAATGGCTTGAATATGTCAGTATATAAAGGCCACTGCAATGAAACAACTTGATACCAAAGTGAGTCTGTGTACTATCATGATGGTCCTATGGCCAGTACAAATGATCTTTCATGTACTGTAGGCAGAAGCAACCCTACAATGGGTCCAGGTGTGTCCTCTGGACCCAGGTGACACTTTAAGGGGGTCAGAAATTTGCTGACCTCACTGCTCTCCAGTTTTTTGTTTTTGTTTTGTATCTTGTGGTCCCCTCATCACTATGGGACTGCCTGTTACTCCCCATCGCGCTCAGCTCTTGTTAGTCAGTGCTGAATGTCACATTAAATCCCTGTGCTCAAAAAGAAGAAACGCATAGACCACTCTGCACAGCCAAAGCTCCCCTCCAGGCCAAGAAAGGTAAAACAGATACTAAAAAAATTATTTAAATAAAAAAGACTGCTGGCTTGTATGTGACTGTGTTTCTGTGTGTGTGTGTGTGTGTGTGTGTGTATGTCTGCGTACATGACTATGGTCCTGTGTGTATTTATGTGACAGTGCATGCATGTATGTGACTATGTGTGCGATTATGTAACTATGCATGTAATGCTTGACTGTGTGTTTGTAGCTGTGTGTATGTGTGACTTTGTGGTTTTTTTTTTGTATGTGTTTGGGGGCAGGCGAGCCTTTCAATTAAGCACAATATCTTGGTCCAGCCCCCTGACTATAGGTAAAACATTCATGTGTGTTCCAATAACTTCCTGAAAGGTTAAAACAAAATAGCACCTCTGTGTATGGTGGCATGGCAGGAGTTAAAATACCAAACGCAAACAGTGGAACATGGTGCAGGGTGGATATATTATTTCTTTATTATAAATTATTTGTACAGAAAAGTGACAGTAGCTAATGCTTCCATAGATCCAACTCTTTGTCTTCTTATTATGACACATCCTTCATTATCATCTAGAGATGCATCCTCGTTACCAGTACACCTGACCTTCATCACACACATCTTCTCTCTGCTTTACCAGATCCTTACTACCCTTCACACTACAGATAATCATGTTGTTATCACCATCGTGTTAAACTGCAAATCGTTATATGTTGTTAGTCTCTGAATCTGTGCACATCATTGAGAAGCAAAATACTTGCTGTGTGCAAGCCTCTCAAACATACAGCTAAAATATCTAACGCAGAAGACTGCACTAGGGTTTCCTTTCATATCTCTCATATCACACAGCATTTTGGACCAGAAACGCCTTTCATCACAAAATCAATTTTCATCTGTCCATAGAGACGTCTTTGAAGATTTATAAAGTGAAGCAGCATAGACCAAGCCTGATTTCTACCTAAGATAAGGAATCTGACAGGCTGTCTTCGTGTTCAATAATTTATTTCTCCTTTGTGATTTCTAAGTAGCTGGACACTGGTAGACACCAATTTCCAATAATACTACTTTCAGAATTCATTACGTTAGCAACAATGTAATTTGTTTGTATTTTTGTCAGACACAAGCAGCATTGTAAACATAATACAATTTGAGAAATAGCTTATTAGAGTGACTTGTTGGGGGACTGCTAGCAGGACACATATAAAAGCATCTCTGTCACCTTGTTGATACATTGAGTATATAGAATTAAAAATGATCTTTACTTTGCAAATTAATAGATAACAATTATGTGTCTGTGTTGCCTGCTCTTTATAAAAATCCCCTTTGTAGCCCAATATGCAAATTACACAATTTCTATTGACAGCAGTTCATTTGCATAGCAGGCCAGAGGATCATGTCTTACCTAAGAGACATTTTTTTTTTATTTTCTGTATCTATGCATTGCTTGCCGCGCTAAAAGAATGCATAGATATTTCACAGTCATAATGCAAACAATTGTTGCATATTGAGCCCCAATTTATCAACTAATTCTCCCAGCAGTTGAAAAGAGATGGAGCATCTACTGTCCTTTGTAACTAACTTCTTAGCCCCAACTCCTTTTAATATTTGCTGAATGACATACTCCTTAAAAACATTTGGGGGATTTCAAATATGCCATTGCTCTGGACATGTGCTCGGAAAATACCCTCCCCATTGAAAATACCCACCTGTGACACAAAATGTAATAGGCTTAAACTTTTTGATTGTTGTTTTTTTTTTAACACTTAATAAATGGAAAGTCTCACATTTCATTTTTACAATCCTCGGGAAGCCAAAATTCCATTCTTTCTGGAAGCAGGTAGTAGGCCAGGCAGTTTATTCTTGTGCCACCAAGAGATGGGAAATACATAACAATATACACAAAACATTGTAAAACGTTAAGGCAATCTGAAGAACCTGCCTTGCCCATAAAAATAAATATCTAAATAAGATACTTGCTTAAAGGGACACTACCACTTATGCCACTGTGTTGTTGTTGTTTTTTATATGACTGAATTGTTTGCATATAAAAAGAAAAATAAAATGAGGTGTTTAACACCTGGCTCCATTTTGTGAATATTTCCCATGATGCAACATTGTCCAAAATCTTGCAGCCAGTCTCACTTTACAACTGTGGCCAAAGCGTGCATGATGATGTCATAAGATACTCCCCTGCTCTCTTACTGTCTACTGTGTATCATAGTGGGCAGGACTAGGTGGCTGTGTACAACTTTTTTTTACCTGCCTTCCAACACAAAGAGAGGAGATTAACCTGATCATAACTCCGTCCCGTTGTGATGTAATAGTTACATTACCCTCCCACGCGATACAAGTCTATGATCAGAATTCTGACTTATAGACTGCATTCTGTGTCCCCAGCCCCAAAGTGAGAAATTTGTACCGCAAAGTCACTAAGGGGTGGCACCCAAAAACACTATATTTCACAAAATGGCGGCGCCCAGTCACCCTTGTTTAGGTAAATATTGTGTGAAATAAACTCACATAACAAAAACAAAAGACATATCTGAAATCAACAATACAAAATAAAAAAATAAACCCTTTTCATGTTTTGTTGGGAGTGTCCCCTTAAGGACCATTCCAAAAAACATGCAAAGTTTTCAACAAAAAAAAGCAGAATGTCCGTAGTCATACATTTGTCAAAATAGAAATTTCCTTCAAACTGAAATCCTAATCACTCAAGACAGTCTGGGTGGATAGGGAGCAGTCTGAGTGGATAGGAAGCAGTCTGAGTGGATAGGAAGCCGTCTGAATGCTGCTTCTATATTAACACACCTTGCTGACACTACCTCACCCATTTTAATAGGGATGTAGATTTTCAGTGCCAAACTAAACACCAGCTGCTCCCATAAGTGTGTCCAACACATTATAAAGTGCAAAAACAAATATACAAAAAATATACGCGTGTGCATGGTGTACAACTAGTGAAAACAATATTAGAAGTAATACAACCTTGGAAAAATGTTGAGAGACACCTATTTTAATGTATCCTAAAAAGAGGTATATGTCACAGAAATAATGGACACTTTTACCCCATCATTTAAAGATGCATCATCGGGGTAGCATGTGATGAATTAACCTGTAGGCAGCTTTTTCTTTTTGGGCACTAGCCACACAGGGGAAATTCTAAAACAAATGAAACATTGGAACTGAAAAGGGGCCTAACTATATCTAAGTTTAAATGAACAGAACTTAGATTTTTAACAAACTCAACTGATGAACTGCAAATGGATTCTTAAACCAAATAAAAAAAAATTCTTAATTAACTGAGCTGTCCACCAGTTTAGATAACCAGTAAATAAGGAAGCAGATTTTGTGCCTTTCCCTGGGTCTGGGCCCTTTGGAATCAGCTCCCTTTCGGTTGCTGTACTCAATCACGGAAAGCACCGAAAGGAGAGATGATGTCTGGCACAGTTTGAACATGTTTAGATTTGCATGAATTGGGCATCATTAAACATTATGCTTACCCAAGAGCCCATGTCCTTCATGCCCCATCTTAAATTCTTATTCACTGATAATTTTTTATTTAAAATCTCGTAATAATTATACCAGGCTAGTCTGGCACAAAAATGTAAGCCTCTAATATGGATTCAAGATGGTGGAAAGGTCCACTGGCCTCACAGTGCACGTACACCCATCCCTTTTTTGCTCACCTTAGGTTTCATGGTATGCCCATGGCCGTGGGTCCCTGGCTTGCTTGCACCAAGAGGATCATCAGCCATACCACACTGACGAGGCCATTGTAGGCCGAAACGTACGTCTGTGGTTTGCTGTGTTCCTCGTGCAGAGGAGACTAGCCATGCATTTCGGGTCTGAACTGCCCTTATGGGTGGGATTAGTCTGATATGCTAATGGAGTGGTTCCTCTGCAATTGTGTAAGCAAAAAACGGAGTTTCCCTCCCGAGTAGGTACCATCCTATAGGACAGGCTATTGTAGTGCTGTCTTTTCTTGGGAGCTAGTGCCCCCCCCCCCCTTTTTTTTTGCTCACCTTAGGTTTCAGGGTATGCCCATGGCCGTGGGTCCCTGGCTTGTTTGCACCTAGAGGATCATCAGCCATACCACACTGACGAGGCCACTGTAGGCCGAAACGTATGTCTCTGGTCAGAAAGTTGACGACAGGATTGTTACTTGGATCTTCCGGCTTCATTTTTTTTTCTTTTTGCTGCCCTTGTTGAGCGAAGGCTGGAAGACTTTTCTAGGTCTTCATTCCTTCGAGAAGCTAATCCATAACTTCATTCATAATCGCAGACAATTGGAGCGCTGACCGTAAGTACACTGGCATCACAACCTATCCACAAGGGAATCACACCACCAGCTGCTGATGCCCTATCAGACACACTGACTACCAATGAAATAAATTCCCCTCATTTACCCCGCAACCCAGCGTGAGCCTGAATTAACGTCTGGCAGGTGCGCAGAGCAGTTAACACCTTCAGTCACGCTGTGTACATGGTCTAAATAACCATGTACAGTCTGGAGTGCCTCAGGTTGTCTAGTCCTGTATCCTGTGTAAACATTACTGCTGCTCTTGTGTTGCCTGTTCTCTGTTACACAGCAAAAGCTTAATTGTGACTGTAGAGGAAACATCACATTATGTAGCATGAAAGGTCAGCAATATGTTTGTTGGATCAAAACAAGATACAGGACTTAAATCTGCTTGTGTTCCATGAGACAAAATGTCCAATTTCATCTAATGGAGTGGCTGTGGTTAGGAAAAATCATTCAGCCACCTGCGTTTCAACCTTTCTAATGCCAGAGCACAAGTATCTCGATGGGTATAATTTTTCCAACAGCGGAAACATATGAATGGCTTAATGGCATCTCCATCGCTTGAACAAATGGCATTAGGTTAGGATTCTTTAAAGAAACAATTGTAATGTTTTTTATTTCATTTGCTGGAGATTTGTTTTCTGTTAATAAATTAGAACAAAATATGTTTTGAGCCATTCAAGGCTACGGTTCTAAAGCTATTAATATCAATAAATGAGAAAGAGAAAATTACAGCTGAACACAAACACCACAGAAATGTTAAAAAAAAAAAAAAAAAGTCACCAAGGGAACGACACGGCAAAAAATGCATGTCACTAAGGTAAAATTTTATTTATAGGGCACCTTTCTGCACTTGGTGGGGTGGGCAGTGATTTTTTTTTTTTGAGGTTAATTACAGGTTAATTTAATAGAATTGTCACCTCCTACTTAGGCAAAGTAGAGGTGGGGGGGCTAGGTAGGGTTAATTTAATTGTAATTGTTTTATTATTTATGTAGTCCGAGAGACTTGGGGCAGCTCCTGGACAGGGGGTCAATGTAAATTAAATTAATTAAGTTTTACTGACTGGGGGAGGGGTTATTCAGTATTGGGGGAGCAGGGTGGCTATTACTGAGTTTGATTCCACCAGCTTTTGGCAAGCTGCCGGACTATTACTTAACTGTAATTAGTAGGGGGTGGCCAGGGCTACTGGTCCCGTTTCCCCATATTTATTATTGGTCCGGGAAAAGCAGTGGCATCACAAAGGGGGTGCGGACCGCACCGGGTGACACCCCCAGCGGGGATGACGCCTGTGCTGTCTGCATCCTCTTTGCGGCACATTGCGCTGAAAAGTTTTGTTGTTTTGGCTTATTAATGGTAAAATAATACTGGCATATTATTGGGCAAATTTGCTGTGGCTTATTATTGGCAAAATAATACTGGCATATATGTTTGGGCAAATTGGCTGTTGCTTGTTAATGGCAATATAATACTGGAATAATAATGGACAAATTAACACTGGCATAATAATGGCAAAATAATACTGGCAAATTGGTTGTGGCATATTAATGGCAAAATAATACTGGCATATTAATGGGCAACTTAGCTGTGGCATATTAATGGGACAATTGGCTGTGGCATATTAATGGACAAACTGACACTGGGATATTAATGGGCAAATTGGCTGTGGCATATTTAATGGACAAACGGTGTCATATTTTAAATGGCAAACTGGCTGTTGAATATGTTAATGAATAAAATGACTGTGGCATGTTAATTGGTACCTGACAAGGGCTTATTTTGACTGGCAAAGTGATGATGTGCCATGTTCTGTGGGGCAAAATAACATGTTCTGTGGGACAAAGTGACACTGTGGTATGTTCTGTGGGGCAAATTGACACTGCTATGCCAAATTGTGTGGGTGCAATTTGAGTGCAAGCCAATTGCTGGGTGTAAAGTAGGTGCATGGCAAGTGCTGTGGGTACTGTATGGGGCTGTGTTAAGTCCTTTAGGTGCAATGTTGGTGCAGCGGAAGCAAATAAAAACAAGAAATGCAATTTTTCAATAACATTTTTATTACATATGAAAATAGTTGAATATAGTTTTAATAGGTTCATATAAGTATAAATGCAACTAGTGAGAGATATGTGTATAGATATTTATTGTTTAGAATCGTACAATTGTATGGCATAATTATGGGGCTCTTGTGTGTGGCATAACTATGGGGCTCGTGTGTGGCATAACTATGGGGCTCTTGTGTGTGCAGGGCCGGACTGGGAATGAAAACCAGCCCTGGAAAAAATTGCATACCAGCCCCATAGCATTCCATCATTATACCAGCCCCATATAATTCCATCATTATACCAGCCCCATAGCATTACATCATTATACCAGCCCCATAGCATTACATCATTATACCAGCCCCATATAATTCCATCATTATACCAGCCCCATAGCAGTGCATCATTATACCAGCCCCATATAATTCCATCATTATACCAGCCCCATAGCAGTGCATCATTATACCAGCCCCATATAATTCCATCATTATACCAGCCCCATAGCAGCCCCATAGCAGTGCATCATTATACCAGCCCAACAGCGTAACGTCAGTATTTTCTTGTTCATAAAAGGGAAAACCATGCATTTTAAGAGTGGATTATTTAAAGATAAGAAAAAACATAGGGATTGATATAAAATGAGCAAATTCTGGTGGAAAGTAGTAAAAGTGGAGCAGTCAGTAAGCACAGTCTATTTATTCCTATGGGGATTAAACCACATCTATAATCTGTACCCCCACTATAAATCTTTATGTTTCCGAATATAACAGTAGACCAATATCCCAATTGTGTCTGTCCAATAAAAATGTATTTCAAAGTATGGATAGTTTCAAATAATTTTATTAACTTAACCCTTTAAGGACCAGGGATTTTCCTGGGCCAAGGACCAGAGCGTTTTTCAATTTTTAATACGCGGTTTTTGAAACATAAATTTCCTCTCTCTCATTTAACGTACCCATACAAGTTATATGTTGTTTTTTAGAGGACAGTTAGAGCTTTCTTTTGATACCCTATACATAAAAATGATTTACATTTTAGTATTAAAAAATACATATAAAAGAGGAAATTTTTGAGGAAAAAAAAGTTTTTCCCCATTATTTTCCTAATAATAAGCTACATAACTAGTGCAACACTAACCCACTTATCCCCCCTAATTAACTAACTAATAAAAAAGAAAAATATTGGTTCCCAAACCCCCCATAACAAAAAAGACAGAAAAAAACTCTGAAGAGTGCGATGTCAGATCAGTAAAAATCATGCAACAGCCATGCAGGGGTTAAATTTTATTAAAAAAATATATTAAAATTACCTTTATTTATTTAAAAAAACTTTATAAATGGTAAAAATAAAAAAATCTGTTAAAAAAATAAATAAATGAGGGCCATAAAGTGGAAGGAAACTGATTACAGTTAAAAACTGTGATCAGCAATGAAAGGTTAAAAAAAAAATAAAAAAATAAAATTAACCCTATGTGTATGTAATTAATTTATTTTTACTTACAGGTCACTCTCTGTGCTTCACTATAAGAATGTGAAGCACAGGGAGTGAATTAGAGGCAAAGTCAGTATGTGAACACACTGACTTTGCCATCTAATTTGCATGTTATCGCGGTGATCACGTTATCACCGCGATCACGTGCCTCGGGTGCAAGGCTTAGTCCTGGACACATTGCAGACTAGCTGGCGGTGCCCACGGAGAGCACCGCCAAGACACATCCTGGAACTCAGGAAAATCCTGTGGAGTGTGGAATTATTTCAGTGCTGTTGTAGGCAAATGAATACACTACGTGAGTACTCTATTTGTAATGTGAGAGAAAGGATGGCATATACATTATTAGTGAGGGTTTTACTAACTTCCAAACTCCATTGCAGTGTTTTGCCATAAACAGCTACAACAGCTTTGAGCATTGTGGTGGTGTTTGGCAGCAAAAGGACTTTCAACCAGTGTACAAATAGTTATTATGGTTACTGATAATTTGTCCATTAATAGCCACTGATAATTTGCTCAATAATAGCCACTGATAATTTGTCCATTAATAGTCCACTGGGCCACAAACGGGTGTATTGCCCGTCCCCCCTGATGGCAGCTCTGCCCATAGTACTTGGCACGGCCCTACCTTGCCCCTAGAGTACCAGACTGCCCACATGGTATTTGACACAGCTCTACATGCCTCCAGATTAATTGTAAATAAGTGTTTAATGTGATGTTCCTTTAGTGACTAGATGCAACATTCGGCACCACCTTGAGAGTAGTGCTTTCCTGACCTAGAGGCACAGACCTGATTCCCTCTATGGGTCTGTTGACATAAGCAACCTTTATTACTGTGTCAACAGCTGAATTTACAAGTAGTGTTGCTGAAATGTTTTGATGAGGTTATTGCTAAATTACCTACTGATAACTGTGTAAGTGAGCATTATAATGTATTATTTCAGTTATAACCTTTTTATGTTTTATTTGATACTATCTTTATTACCCGGTTGCGCCCGGGATATAGATTCTTGTTGCTGCCCCTCCTTTTCAGTAACTCTCTTGTAGGCAATTGGATGTTCTGTGCTCGTTCGTTTCTTCAGTAGTCTCTGTAATGATACTGATGTTAGAAGGTTTGGAGTCCAGCAGCCAGATCAGCAAGGTCTTCTGCCAGAAGTAGCCACTCGTTACCCAGGTGGTTGAGCCCCTGAGCTTTGAGTGACAATCTGATCTTTTAGCAGAGCTGTGAGGCTGGAACAAAGAATATAAACGTAGTCATGCAAGCCAAGGTCAGTGGGTAGGAGAAAGCAGAGTAATAAGTCAGTCCAAATCGGTAACAGGTAAGTAACAATCAATAGAAAGCTTGATATACTGCAGACAGGAACCACAATAATCTGGCAAAGGTGGATTCACAGGAAGAGGCTTTTATAGGCTGAGAGTGAGCACATGACTTGACACAGGTGAGGAGAGTTGATGATAATAACAAGGCTTGGTATATTCAGTATTACTAGAACGTAGGCTAAAATGTAAAAGACAGGCTGGCAAACCGGTAAAGAAGAGGGCTAGGAACATGGAAGTCAGAGTTCAAGTCCAGGCACGGTCAGTTCCTGACAGTCTCATTGCTCCGTCTTTTAGTAGTTCTCAATCGTTGTTTTGCAAGTTGTGTTCCTACTCAAAACTTAACAATGTAGAGAGCTGAAAATAGTTGTTGACCTAGAAATTCCAGCATGAATGAGCTGTGAAAATTTCATGATTCCAGAGTTTCATACAGAGACATTTTAGTCAAACTAATCTATTTCAGTGGCATTGTATTCAATGAGTCCACTGTCAAATGAGCCCACTGTACCTGTAATTGTCAAATAACTGCACCAATCTTAAAGTCTTTTGCAATTCCAATGAATTTGTTGAACATTTCTGGTAGTTATTTTACTTTAGAACCTCCAAAACATGCAAATTATCACAATGAGAATGTATTCCAGAATTGCCCATTTAAAGAATGGAAGTATTCACCACAAGGATAAAAAAACTAATTTAGCAGTGGCAAAATATAATTAATTAATACATAACTAGACACAGTAATTTAGTTCAACAAATACAGAATATCCATCTTCAAAAAGACAGACCAGGATTCCACCAGTCCTGTAAACTATCAGCATAGAAATGAGAAATCAACCATGTTGTAATTGATACAAAGGAAATAAACCTAGAGATTGTATACAAAAAAAAAAAAATACTGAGCAATATCAGAAGCACATATCAATATACTCAGTGCCTTGTTGTAGTATGTATACAAATCTGTAGCTTGAGCAAAGAAAAACAGTGGCTTGTACTTATAATTTATTAGTATAAAAGCTCACTTACAATTCAAATCATTATAAAATGTTCCTACTCCCGATCGAGTGTGCGAAATCCATTGTACAGTGTCCCATGCAACACCCCCTGGTCAGTCAATTATAGGATTAAACACAAAAATGTCACCATCAGGCGGATCAGACTTCGGACTTGAGACTTGGTCTTGAACTTTAAGCTCGCGGACATGAGTTGGCACACAAGTACAGGTTCCACTTCAGATCATTGAGAGGCGCCATCAACACAAAATCCCATAATATCCCATTAAATTTCTAGAATAGCAGAGAATTATGGTAATTGTAGTCCAGACACAGCTGCAGAGCCACAGTTAGATGCCTAGGACTATTCATTACACCAGAATAAACTCGCAAAGAACATTTGGGGGGGGGGGGGATCAGGCTTTAATAGCGGATTTGAAAACATTCTCCAACTTGCCTATCTTTATTAAAGGGCAACAATCAGGGAGCGAATATGTTATTTACAATCTTGAGTCAGATCTTCTTTAATCTGACCCAAGATTTTTAATCCTGGACATAAAAACACAACAATTGCATGGCTGTTTGAGTAATAATCACTTAGAGAATAAAATAGCAGATTTCATAATTAGAACATAAAGTATGGTGTCATTATAATTGGGTGCGTACAAATAGATTCCCTTTTTAATCATGTGTAAAAAATAAATTGCTTACTGCTTTTGCAGATCAATCTCCGAGACCTTGTTTACATTAGAAATGCAGGAAAAATGTTACCATTGGATGCTTCTCACGAGGTTCATTAGAAGTAGAAAATGAATGATTAATATTAGCTTGTTTTGTTTGTACATTTCCCATGGGCGTGTATCTTGTACTCACTGAAGGTGTTTAAATTCTGCTGTATTACACAGGGGATTTTATCAACGGATCTCAGTTAGAGATGAAAATAAAATAGCATATTGTATTTAGATTATCTTAGCTTGTGTTATGCAAAAATAAATATAAAAGAAGGGTTGGGTGCTCAGAGGCATTTGCGGTCAAATACCTTTTTTCAGCCTCTCTGCTACAGTTACTGAATGTTCAACTGCCTTGATGTCCAACTGCTGGCCTATTGTGCCGATGTAGCCCAGTAAGGTTCTTCTGGATGAAATGCCCTTATGTTCTATGGCATTACCTCATGAAGTTAATAATGTCCGTCACTTCTCAACATTATAAAATGGGTGGCTACACAGTCCTCTGAAATCATTTGGTTTATTTAAATCAGAATGATAGAACCTGGTCTCTTACAAAAAAAAAAAAATGTTGTCATTCTCCTCTGTGAATTCAGGTATTTGAGGATTTCTAACAAATGCCCCAAAATACACGTTACTAGAGATTCTTGTAGACTGACTCACTTAGATTTCAGTTCAGTTTGTGACGTTTTCTATCTCTGTAGACATTAGTGGCACTACAGGATTATTTTGCTTATCTAATAGAACATGTCGACGGAAGTCATAAAACACATTCTATGTTTACTTTGCTTTCCGAAGCCTTCACAAATTAGGCTCTAGGTTGTCTTCATTCAGAGTTTCATGACCAATATCTATTATCACTATGTTTCACCTAAGAAAACCTGTGTGATACATTTGTTTTGTGATATATTAATGTTGAGATTCAGGACATATGATTTTGTTCTCTAGTGTTCCTTTTAAAGCTATAAGTCTATGTCCAGATTAATGACGTGTTAGTATTGTTGTGAAAGGAGAAGGCCACAATGGGAAAACTACTAGTTGGGAATCCAAGGTTTTTATGCAATATTTAGTGTGTTCGATCACATTGCTTTTTGATGTGTGTTGCTGACATCTTCAGATATATCAATGTAATCAACACCACCAAGGTTGATTAGATAATACAACAAGTGTATCTGTGCGCTATCCCAACACTTCACACACTTATTTACCCTTTATATAGAGGCATGGTTTCCTCTACGTGTTATATAGAGGGGAAAACAAAGTAAAAACACAAAATAATCAAGTATGTCATATACAAATAAAGTTGTGATGGTAAAAACAAAGTCAGACTACTCACATTTCCCTGAGCAATATGCTCAGTAAAAAATATAGGGGTATGGCAAATGGCTCCTTCCCTCAATAGCTCTTCACTCCAATGCAATAGGAAAGAAATGTAAGGGGAAGGGGGCCAAGCTTCAGTAAAAGACCTTTTAATAAAGTATAAAATCGAAAGAGATCTTACATTAAAAACAGTAGCTTTCAAATGTAGGTAAAAGTCTCTTTAAAGTGCTCTGTGTCTTGTAGCAGCCAGGTCACCTCACAAGGTTGATTAGAAGCAGCAATCCTGTTTTAATAGAGCACTACCACTAACATTTGTTGAAAAATATTGTAAGTTAAAGCAATTAATTTAACAGATGTTGTGATAACAACATGTCTTGTAAAACATTATTTAACCCCTTAGTGACAAGACATTTTCACCTTGACTTTCCCTTGGTGACAATGGCTGTTTTGACTTTTCTGGGGTGTTTGTGTTTAGCTGTAATTTTTTTCTTTCTCACATACTGTACCCACACAAATTATATGTTGTTTTTATCGTCATAAGAAGGGCTTTCATAAGATACCATTATGTTCATCATATCTTATAGTTTACTACAAAAAAAATCATAAAATATGATGAAAATTAAAAAAAAAAACACTTTTTCTAACTTTGACCTAAAATATAATTTACACAAATACAATCATAAAAAATACCCCATTTAAATAGTTTCTAAATATTGTCCCGAGTTCAGAAATATGCATGTTTCTATATTTTTGGGTATTTTTTTGCGAGTTATGGGGCAAAAAACAAATATAATGTTTTTTGTTTTTTTCCTATATTGACCTTTTGACCCCAACCCTAAATTCATCCCTAACACTAATTTAACCCCAACTCTAACCCTTATGCTATCCCTTAATATATTTTAATTTAATTTGAACCCTATCCCTTATGCTAAAAATTATTTAGTTTTATCCATATAGGCTAATCTAACTATATAACCAGTTTTAAGCTAATTAAATCTTTTTTAACATTGCTATGCTGGTTGCTGCCTCTAGGGGCAGTCAAGCAGCATATTCAGAGCAACGGAAGTGAACTTACTTTCATTTCCGAAGCTCAGACCACCAGAGGGCATAGCCATATTGACGTAACATGCTCCGTGGGGCGATCGTGGGTGCCCCAGAAAGGAAATTTTGGTGCTGGCTATTGCCTCGACATCGAGGCAATAGACCAGCACTGTTAAAGCGGTTTGATTCACTTGGTCAATCAAACCTTTGTCGCGAAAGGGTTAACTAAGGATCCAAATAGTATTAACAGTCTTTCTGTTTGTAAACAATTTTGAAAATGCTGTGTTCTCACCAAAGCTCAAAGCTTCAGTGTCATACAAGTAAGTATGCAAAGTACCTGTGGTAAACCATAAAAATTGTTAGATAAA
Organism: Pelodytes ibericus; assembly: GCA_036172795.1. Lineage (NCBI taxonomy): Eukaryota > Metazoa > Chordata > Amphibia > Anura > Pelodytidae > Pelodytes > Pelodytes ibericus. Next base: position 37,657,354 of record CM069860.1, read on the forward strand.
CGGGAAACCCTAACTTAACAATTTTCTCCTACATTGACCTTTTGACCCCAAAACCTATTACTAGTAGCAACAACAAAACAACTAAAGTGATCTTTGAAGGTCCTGCCCCCAACAGAGCAGCATCATTTTGAACCTTAGGACCGGATTTAGGTGTTGCTGAATGCCTCGATAATGAAGCATTCAGCACCACCAGTTGAGCTTAGAAAGAGATATGTTTTCTTGTGATGTGCAGATTAATTGTCGTGAAGGGGTTCACAAAATGTGTTTATTTATCTGCAATACTTCATTTGAAAAGCAGTCACATCAAAAAGTCCCTCCTCAATTCCTCCTCCACTACGGCTATCAAAACAACAACAACTTTGAGGTAGTTACCAACTGAAGACACTGGCCTCTGCACACGTTTAAGTGTTTCATGTTCGGTCTCCCCACACCTTCCCACTCCCCTTTTTTATTATGTTTCTCATAAATATTACAATATTGTGCACAAACTAAACAGGCAAGTATAGAGCAGAAAAGGTTTACAACTACTAGATGCTTCAAAGTTAAGATAATGTCTGGAATTTCCATTAATGCCTTGGATTATCCATTAATATGCCACTGATAATTTGCTCACTATAAAGTCACTGATAATTTGCTCATTAATAGCCACTGTTATTTGCTCATTATAAAGCCACTGATAATTTGCTCATTAATAGCCACTGATTATTTGCTAATTAATAGCCACTGATAATTTGCTCATTAATAGCCACTGATAATTTGCTCATTAATATGCCACTGATAATTTGCTCATTATTAGCCACTGATAATTTGCTCATTAATATTAAAAATCCCTCCTCCCCAGTACTTACCTGGATGCTGTTTGTCCCCTGCAGTCTCCCCAGCAGCTTTCCTTCCTACACGCACGCTGCTTGCAGGAAATACAGCCACCGGATAAACAGAATCTCTATTTGAAAATGTTGCGGCACACACTTGCTCATCTGGTATTCAATTAAGATCCACGTCACTGAGAACCACATCAGCACAAACCAGAAGTTTACTTTATACATGGTGCTGTATTAGGCACTGTATTCGTGTGTGCCTTGTTTATACATCAATGAATGTCTCCAGCTTCTTCATGGCTCTGTCTCACTTCTATTAATACTTATGAAGGGAAACATGACAATTAATCCGTTTTCGAAACTACGGATAACTACTTGTTTCAACATATGAGTGAGGATATAACCCTTTGAAAAACATTTTTTGTTATAGGTAACAAGGGGTGCGGTGTTTGGATTATGTCCTCAAGCCTCCCACATATCACTAGCAACCAAATTGGCCACAACAGCATCTACGGAGTGGCAGTTTTTTGCCGAAAAGATGATGCCAGTGACTACCTCGCAAACCAGGCTGGGAATGAAAACTTCAATGATGAAGGAGAAGCAGCCAATTGGGAAAATGATCTGGACAGTGAAGATGATCGCTTCTCCTCAAGAAGGCCAATAAATGTGGCACTTATTGAATCCAACAGCATCAACCACAATGGAGGTTAGACCTTAGCATTTTCATTTTTGTGAGCTTTTATTTTTTCTCCCCACTTTTTTTCATCTTTATATTTCATTTCTTACTTGTATATGTGTGTACTCTATTTTATTTATTTTCATGCTATGGTGTTTTCAAAAATGTCTTTCCTTGGTAAAGATTCAATCAAAAATATTATTGATGTAAACAAACATGATTACAATGCTATGGGTTATTTTTCGATATAGGCATTTGTAACGGATCGCCTGGCACCCCGACTGGGTACCTCCGTTGAAGGATGCTCCTAACGCTTCCTGAGGACTCCAAGCACTCTGGCAGACACCACAATCACTGAACCGGAGAAAACAAATAAATTCTCCCAAGCATATGAATGCTGTAGACAGTTGAATAGGAACCATACGAATAGGTTTACTCTCCTAGCAGTCAAACTGGAACAGCATACAATAAATCCTTCCCCCAATAATGAGACGACACTTCACTTTGAGGGTTAAAACAGGAACTCCTGTACTGTCACATACAGTCTCTTTTATTCCCAATCCACAAACATAGTACAGCCCACAGGGCGTTACAAAACAACCAATCACATCACAGTTACATCCCACATATTCCCTCCACCTTATCCTAAGAGGAAACTCAATTATACATACAGTTAAAACATACTTTCTACCCAACTTTCATAACTCCAAAACCATACATCACATTCACATAAAATTACATATTCACAATCAATCCATTCAGGGGAACAACATATTCAAAAATGGCACAAATCAGACAAGGGGTTCAAAAGTTAGTAAAAGTCCTTTGTGACTAAATGAAGCATGGCTTTCTGGCCCAAACCAGTTTCAGAGTCTTCTATCCTGGAGATAAGTAATTCAATTATCTCCCAGGACAGACACAAGACTCCATTAAGCACATGGTTGCAAAAAGACACAAAACACTTTAAAATACATAAAGTCACATTTTACACATAACACACAGACATTTCACATATCCCCAGATAGCTCAGGTCTGAGCGCACATTATTAAGTGAATGGCGCTCGGACCACACAAATACAGTTTAATCGCCATGGAGCCAAAGTCTTTACAGTCAGTTTCATACGAATGGGCTCCATGGGATTCCTATCTGGGGTATAACACATTCACATAAAGTCTGGTCCATAGTCCAAAGGCAAGAGGCGGGCAAGCAGCCCCCTCCAAGGACACGTGGCGAGGCCGGTTTCGCCACATTTCTCCCCTTTACCATCCAAACTAACAGGGTATCTGACCTCCTGCCGGTCAGTGCCCTGGTTAGTCCAGCAACCCACCCACGAAGCACAAACAGCAATACAACCCACCCACAATAACTGGTTACTACACCTGGATGAAATAGCAACTTGTCCATGTCCAGGTGCCTCACCACAGCTGTGCGGGGGGCTGGTAGACTGCCTTGGTGGGTTGCTGAGTGGGCAGAGACCAGCGGTACTCTGCCCGGGTGCCAGCGCTACCACTGAAGTAGCCTGGTTGGAGCCTGGTTGGGGGAGGGGGAGACCGACTGTCTCCCCTCTGGATACACTGCTCTGTGGCTGGGGGACAGGGCCGACCGTCCCTGCCCCTGGGGCTGCAAGTGCAGAGACTACGGTCCCATCTGCATAGTTGTGGGGCTTAACATCTCCCCTTGGTGGGTTAGGCTGCCGCTGGAGAGAGGGTGTAACAAGCTCCTCTCTCTGATCTGTAGACTGCCGCTGGGGAGAGGGGGTAACCTGCTCCTCTCCCTGACACTCTCTTTGCTGGTGGAGAGGGGGACCAACTGTCTCCCCTTTCAATATTTTGTCCTGCGGCTGGGGTGCGAGACAGATGGTCTCTGCTTCCTGGGGTACACACTGCCGCTGGGGATCTGGGCCGACCGCCCAGCATCCCTGTAGGGCCGGTAGAGAGACCGCCATCCCATCTCCACCTGCCATCTGTGGGTCTTCCCAGGACCAGTCTATGAGGTCCCCTACTTCTGCCGCTGGTAGTGAAGCAGGGGGTACCTCGGCTGCGTTTTCCCAGCTGTAGGTTGGCAGGTCTGGGTCTCCCAGCCAGTTTTCCTGTTCTGTGTCTATGCCCTGTGGCTGACATGAGTTTAGTAGTTCCACATAGTCCATCTCTAGCTGTCGTTCCATGGCAGCCAAACGGTGGAGGTCTTGTCCCAGTCCCCTAGATCTCGGGCCCTGTACCATCTCACCCCGGTAATAAAAAATAGCCCAGTACCGTGACTCTGCTGGACTGCCAAAGTCGACGTCTTCTGCTAAGGCCTTCCACAACAGGCCAGGGCTAGTGTAGTTCTCCCCCTCCGGCTGGATGCCCTCTGCCCTCCATGTCTCTGGCTGGACAGTGCACCACCACAGTGCCCGGTATGAGGCGTCAAGGCTCAGTTCCCTTTCCACGAGATACTCAAGTTGTCTGACCTGCTGCCCACCGGGTTGGTCTCCCAGAAGCGGCATCCGCCAGGCCATTTGTTCCTCCAACCGGTATGCGACACCAGGAAGGCGCTGCTGCCGTTGATACTGGACTTCCTCCAGGGCATTGTACCATAGTTCTTGCCGGGCAATATCTCTCCAGTCCAATTCACCCTCTTCCTCAGGTGTGCGAGGTGCCCAAGGATCCACGAACCCCATTTTCCCAAATCTTTATGTAGACAGGGACGCTGTATAAACACTAGCGTCGCCTTCAATTTGTAAATCCAAACGACTGTGTCTCTGAGCTGCTTTACCTCGCACTAGGACGCCATCCCACCGCTGCCACCAATGTAACGGATCGCCTGGCACCCCGACTGGGTACCTCCGTTGAAGGATGCTCCTAGCGCTTCCTGAGGACTCCAAGCACTCTGGCAGACACCACAATCACTGAACCGGAGAAAACAAATAAATTCTCCCAAGCATATGAATGCTGTAGACAGTTGAATAGGAACCATACGAATAGGTTTACTCTCCTAGCAGTCAAACTGGAAAAGCATACAATAAATCCTTCCCCCAATAATGAGACGACACTTCACTTTGAGGGTTAAAACAGGAACTCCTGTACTGTCACATACAGTCTCTTTTATTCCCAATCCACAAACATAGTACAGCCCACAGGGCGTTACAAAACAACCAATCACATCACAGTTACATCCCACATATTCCCTCCCCTTATCCTGAGAGAAAACTCAATTATACATACAGTTAAAACATACTTTCTACCCAACTTTCATAACTCCAAAACCATACATCACATTCACATAAAATTACATATTCACAATCAATCCATTCAGGGGAACAACATATTCAAAAATGGCACAAATCAGACAAGGGGTTCAAAAGTTAGTAAAAGTCCTTTGTGACTAAATGAAGCATGGCTTTCTGGCCCAAACCAGTTTCAGAGTCTTCTATCCTGGAGATAAGTAATTCAATTATCTCCCAGGACAGACACAAGACTCCATTAAGCACATGGTTGCAAAAAGACACAAAACACTTTAAAATACATAAAGTCACATTTTACACATAACACACAGACATTTCACATATCCCCAGATAGCTCAGGTCTGAGCGCACATTATTAAGTGAATGGCGCTCGGACCACACAAATACAGTTTAATCACCATGGAGCCAAAGTCTTTACAGTCAGTTTCATACGAATGGGCTCCATGGGATTCCTATCTGGGGTATAACACATTCACATAAAGTCTGCTCCATAGTCCAAAGGCAAGAGGCGGGCAAGCAGCCCCCTCCAAGGACACGTGGCGAGGCCGGTTTCGCCACAGCATTCATAATGCTTTCTAAGTGAAATGATAATTGGTTATTATTTGTGTGAAAGTATCTAAGACAATTTAGGTTACCTCATCAGGCATGTGTGAGAGACTAAACCATATTTCTAAATACATATGCACAAGATACACCATTAACATTCGGATGGAAAGGAAAAATCAGTAGATTTATAAAGTAACAAGTTAATAAATTTGATTTTTTTTTTAAAGTTCTCCAATTATCCTTCAATCCTCGATAAAAGGGCCATTAAACCCTCTCACAACATAGACAACACGTGTCAAGTCCTCCAACGATTACAAGGTAACCACTTTTATGCAAAACTAGAGAAATGGCATTTCTTAGATAAGTCATCAAACCCGGACTCAGAAATGGATCCCAAGAAAGTTTCCACCATTCTTCAGTGGCCAACACCTGATACAGTCAAAGCATTACAGCGTTTTGTTGGTTTTGCCAACTTCTACCAGCGGTTCATTAACAGCTTCTCACGGATCATGCAACCTATCACTTGCCTCACAAGAAAGAACCAACCCTTCGCCTGGAGTACGCAGGCCCAACAGGCCTTTGACCAACTAAAAGAAAGGTTCACTACGGCTCCTGTACTCATTTTGCCGGATCCGACAAGGGCATTCTTCCTGGAAGTTGATGCTTCAGAAACCGCAGTAGGTGCGGACCTTTCACAGAGACATGGAGAAAAAGACGGACTACATCCTGAATCTTTTTTTTCTACAAACGTCTTAGCCCAGCAAAGATAAACTACAGCACCAGCGACTGAGAACTGTTGGCAGTTAAGATGGCACTCCAGGAATGGCATCACCTTCTAGAGGGGGCTCGTCATCCGGTGACGGTTTTCACCATTCACCGCAACCTTTATTATCTCAGGTCCGCAAGACGCTTCCAGCTGCACATAACGTACCAGCCAGGGGCCAGAAACTTAAAGGCTGATGCACTGTCCAGGTTGTATGAGAACCCCAACAAGGAACCCAACCCCAAGGATACTATCCTACAGCCGAACCAATTTTTTGCAATCCAGACTTCCCTTCAAGGGTATCTTCAAAAGCACAGTCAAGACCCCACACAAACCGCCAGTCTCCCTACCTTTTGCCTGGAACAAGGACTATTATACAAATAAAACCACATCTATGTAGCATGGCTCAATCTACCATTCTTCACTCAATCCACGATCACCCTATGGCTGGTCTTGGGGGGTTCCAAAAGACTAGCTCTCGCCCGCAGAACTTTTTGGTTGCCCTAAATGTCTCATGGCATACATCACTACGTAAGACATGTGACACCTGTGCTTGATCCAAGGCACAAAACCACAAAGTATCAGGCCTACTCCAGCACTTGGCTGTTCCTACCCAACCATGGGAGGGTGTCACAGTCAATTTTAAAGTTTATCTCCCTGTCTCACAATACCATAATGGTTGTGGTAGATCGTCTCACAAAAATGGCTCATTTCATCCCCCTTCCTTAAGTCCCCACTGCAGCCTAAACCGCAGGATTATTCATTCAACATATATTCCAGTTACATGGTGTTCCCCGTTGAGTCTTATCCAATAGGGGAGTCCAATTCACCTCCCGGTTTTGGAGAACGTTCTGTCAAGGCCTACAATTCCAAAGGATATTATCCTCCGCTCATCATCTACAGACTAACAGACCGAAAGGATTAATCAAATCCTTGAACAATATCTGTGATGTTACGTCACCCATCATCGGGACAGCTGGCTACAAATGCTGCCCCTAGTGGAATTCGCTTACAATAACCACTTGCAACGAGCCATTCACGTCACCTTATAAGGCAAACTACGGCTTTGATCCTGTCTTCCACTTTGACCTACCCAATACCACCTCAGCGCCACCTGTTGCTGACCATCTACATATTCTTCAACAGAGCTTCCCGATCCTAAGGGACGAACTTTGCAAGGCCCAACAAGAGCACAAACTCACCACTCTACCTGGTCAAAATGCAGTACGGCTTCAGCTTTCTAGCTTGTGGCGCCTCCACCCGACCTTCCATGTGTCCCTTATCAAAAAATGGAACCCTGACACCACCATGGGTAGACGTCAACCACCTCCACCTCCTATGTCCGTAGACGAAGCTGAAGAGTATGAGGTGGAAAGGATACTTGATTCCCGTATCCATCTAGGACGTCTTAAATACTTGGTTGAGTTGAAGGGATATGACCCTGAGGAGAGGTCCTGGGAACCCGACTCCAATGATCAATGGCGGGTCCGTGCCTTTCACAGGGTGCATCCTGAACGCCCAGCTCCGAAACGCCCCTGGAGGTGTCTTGTAGGGAGGGGGGTCTGTCGAGTCCGGGACCCACCACAGCCGCTTTCCCAGGGTCCCCTACCTGGTCCAGCCGCCTCCACTTTCCAGACCTCCTGCAAGGGGGGGGCCACGCGAGCTCGATGTAGGCCGCATTCCCGACCTGTAGCAAGGCGCATCTCGCGAGTGGGGGGGGGGGGGGGGCAAGAAGGAGAGAGTAGGCGGTATGTCTCTGCCCTGCCTCCATCCCTAGGCTTCCCATAGATAGGAGTGTCTAACTGCGAGGTGGTAGGAGGCTTTAGGGACTGGGCAGACTATAAAAAAAAAGCAGGCACTGTTCATTCAGTGCTTGCTCGTTTTTTAGGCTGCAGTACTTCAGTATTGTCCCATCTAATGCTCCTATCCTTGACTTCAGTACTTCTACTCCCCTTTATATTGTTTCTTCTGGCTTTTGACCCATTTCTACAGGGAGTGCAGAATTATTAGGCAAATGAGTATTTTGACCACATCATCCTCTTTATGCATGTTGTCTTACTCCAAGCTGTATAGGCTCGAAAGCCTACTACCAATTAAGCATATTAGGTGATGTGCATCTCTGTAATGAGAAGGGGTGTGGTCTAATGACATCAACACCCTATATCAGGTGTGCATAATTATTAGGCAACTTCCTTTCCTTTGGCAAAATGGGTCAAAAGAAGGACTTGACAGGCTCAGAAAAGTCAAAAATAGTGAGATATCTTGCAGAGGGATGCAGCACTCTTAAAATTGCAAAGCTTTTGAAGCGTGATCATCGAACAATCAAGCGTTTCATTCAAAATAGTCAACAGGGTCGCAAGAAGCGTGTGGAAAAACCAAGGCGCAAAATAACTGCCCATGAACTGAGAAAAGTCAAGCGTGCAGCTGCCACGATGCCACTTGCAACCAGTTTGGCCATATTTCAGAGCTGCAACATCACTGGAGTGCCCAAAAGCACAAGGTGTGCAATACTCAGAGACATGGCCAAGGTAAGAAAGGCTGAAAGACGACCACCACTGAACAAGACACACAAGCTGAAACGTCAAGACTGGGCCAAGAAATATCTCAAGACTGATTTTTCTAAGGTTTTATGGACTGATGAAATGAGAGTGAGTCTTGATGTGCCAGATGGATGGGCCCGTGGCTGGATTGGTAAAGGGCAGAGAGCTCCAGTCCGACTCAGACGCCAGCAAGGTGGAGGTGGAGTACTGGTTTGGGCTGGTATCATCAAAGATGAGCTTGTGGGGCCTTTTCGGGTTGAGGATGGAGTCAAGCTCAACTCCCAGTCCTACTGCCAGTTCCTGGAAGACACCTTCTTCAAGCAGTGGTACAGGAAGAAGTCTGCATCCTTCAAGAAAAACATGATTTTCATGCAGGACAATGCTCCATCACACGCGTCCAAGTACTCCACAGCGTGGCTGGCAAGAAAGGGTATAAAAGAAGAAAATCTAATGACATGGCCTCCTTGTTCACCTGATCTGAACCCCATTGAGAACCTGTGGTCCATCATCAAATGTGAGATTTACAAGGAGGGAAAACAGTACACCTCTCTGAACAGTGTCTGGGAGGCTGTGGTTGCTGCTGCACGCAATGTTGATGGTGAACAGATCAAAACACTGACAGAATCCATGGATGGCAGGCTTTTGAGTGTCCTTGCAAAGAAAGGTGGCTATATTGGTCACTGATTTGTTTTTGTTTTGTTTTTGAATGTCAGAAATGTATATTTGTGAATGTTGAGATGTTATATTGGTTTCACTGGTAAAAATAAATAATTGAAATGGGTATATATTTGTTTTTTGTTAAGTTGCCTAATAATTATGCACAGTAATAGTCACCTGCACACACAGATATCCCCCTAAAATAGCTAAAACTAAAAACAAACTAAAAACTACTACAAAAATATTCAGCTTTGATATTAATGAGTTTTTTGGGTTCATTGAGAACATGGTTGTTGTTCAATAATAAAATTAATCCTCAAAAATACAACTTGCCTAATAATTCTGCACTCCCTGTAGACTATACCTAATCTATGCTGCCCTCTCCACTGATTGGACCCTGGATTGTCTACTCGCTTTTGAACCATTTCTGCCTGCCTCGACCTCCAGACTGAATTTGACTTCTCTTTTGCCTTCTCTTCTGGTACTTTTGCTACAGCCTTTTCCTATTTTTGTGAATCTCTGTGCCATGGTAACCCCAGCGCTTCGCTCCCTGGTTCACCCTTCAACAATGTGTTACAAAGTCCAGTAAATGTACTGAATCATGATCAAAAGTTTTCCTCTCATTACAATAGTGTGGGATAAATATTTTTTTTTACCAGCCTTCTCTAAAATACCTTTGACACCTTCATGGATCTTGCATTTATCAATTGGTTGTATGGCCATTTTAACCACAACTTGATTACTTGAAGTGTCACCAACGTCAACTAAATTGTTTTTGCCCCACAGGCCAACAATTTCCAGTCCTCCTCTGCAAACATGAATGATGAAGTGTCGCAAGTCATCTTAAAGGCTTACATTTTTTTTAGCTAGCCAATTAAGCTATCATTCTAACTACTCTAAACACTACATGTTTTCTATATTTTCATATTGAGCACATTACTATCTTTCTGCCTATCAATCTTCCATTCCTCAGATGTTATACCAGAAATACTTGTACCAAAAGTGAATAGTCTTGTTAAGGTGCCTGGCACTACTTATAATAAACATTTGTTTGCCTATTAACCTATACATTTCCATCAACATGCATAAACCATCTTTGTAGTAATGTAATTGTTAATCTATCTTTCCTAATGTAATCTCACCATGACTTTCTGCTTTTATCTACATATGTATCTTTTCCCTTTTTATTTTCTACCCAATTTAATAAAACATGTTATCATACATCTAACAAACAGAGGGGATGGCTCTGCTGGTTATTGTGTGAATGTTATCTTCCATTTAATGAGCTTTCACTGGTTTGACAAGGGCCCTGTTTATTTCTTACACATATGCACAGTTATAATGTTTCCCTATTTGTACACTGTTATTGTTAGCCTATTATTCTCTTGACTTGTATTGTGCTTCCACACCTACTTTTCTCCAAGACAAGGAATAATAACAAGTCAGAGATAAACCACGACAGACTAAAAAAGCCTTCAGAATGAACAACACTGCTGAACACTCAGTCTCTACGACTCTAAGCCAAGAAGACAAATACTGTGTAATTTTGGAATGAATGCCTTTCTTAACAGAATGACATAATTCCAGGATCAGCACATCTTATCTATTTAACAAACACTGTGTAGTATTATTATTATCAAATATAAAACATTTTTTTAGATGAGTGAATCTTTATTTCTCTCTTTTAAGAGAATGATTTGTTTATAAAAAGAGAGAGCAGCACAAAGCTATAGTTTATGTGTAGCAGGCAGATGGTAGTAATATACCATTCTAGAACTACCTGCCTGCTAGCCATTCTATATAGTTCCTAGATAGTATGTATAAGCAGAGATAAATTGATTTCTGGAACACTTGATCCTGATTTATATGCAAAGTTATTATTTTTTATGCTTTTACTGTTGTAAATATAAGATTGATTGAGAGATTTTATGTGAAATCCATTGCATGCCAAGGGAAGGTAAATTACATCATTTAGTTCCTTGTGTGTGATATACATAAATGTAAAGTAATAATAATTTGGTGACTTCATTGAGGGAGGAATGAACCTCGCCTCCCTCTGCGGTAGCTTTCATGTTCCTTTTAAGAAAGTTTATTATTGTGGAATCAGCCTCGCTTTGTGCTATTTTCAGGGGCGTGGTTTCAGCCAGCTCTGTAAGCTGTGACAACACAAGAAGGAGGGCTTTGGGAGATGGGCAGTAACTCAGTTAAATTGGATATGCCTTTTAGAAAAAAAAAAAAATGCAGACCTGTTTCTTTTTATTATTTTGCATTATGGAGTACTAATAATCTTATTCCGAACATGACTGTACTACAGGGCTCGACAAACCCCAGGCGCCAGGTCGCCATGGCGACCAGGAAATTAGACCTGGCGCCTGGGTGCTGTCAGCCTCATGGTCCCCTTGCCCCTGCCATCCGATTTTTCCGCAGCGCGAGGGGGCAAAGTCTGTGCCGATGGCACAGACTCCCAGCTCCGCCCCCTCGCGCAACTCGTTTCTGAGTGCCGGATGTCGTCACGTGACATCCTGGCACTCAGCACGCCGACCAACGGAGATCAGCAGCAGCATGAATGTCCCCCTCCCCTGCAGTGAGGTAAAGCAGCAGGGAGGGGGACACATCAAGAAGAAACCCCCAAGAAAAGACTGTGTGAGGTGGGTGTGTGTATGTATTGTAAAGTAGGTGTGTGTGAGGTGTTTGTATATATGTGTATATGTAAAGTAGGTGTGTGTGAGGGGTTTGTATATATGTGTATATGTAAAGTAGGTGTGTGTGTGAGGTATTTGTATATATGTGTATATGTAACGTAGGTGTGTGTGTGTGAGGTGTTTGTATATATGTGTATATGTAACGTAGGTGTGTGTGTGTGAGGTGTTTGTATATATGTGTATATGTAAAGTAGGTGTGTGTGTGTGAGGTGTTTGTATATATGTGTATATGTAACGTAGGTGTGTGTGTGTGAGGTGTTTGTATATATGTGTATATGTAACGTAGGTGTGTGTGTGTGAGGTGTTTGTATATATGTGTATATGTAACGTAGGTGTGTGTGTGTGTGAGGTGTTTGTATATATGTGTATATGTAAAGTAGGTGTGTGTGTGTGAGGTGTTTGTATATGTAAAGTAGGTGTGTGTGAGGGGTTTGTATATATGTGTATATGTAAAGTAGGTGTGTGTGAGGGGTTTGTATATATGTGTATATGTAAAGTAGGTGTGTGTGAGGGGTTTGTATATATGTGTATATGTAAAGTAGATGTGTGTGAGGGGTTTGTATATATGTGTTTATGTACAGTAGGTGTATGTGAGGTGTTTGTATATATGTGTATATGTACAGTAGGTGTATGTGAGGTGTTTGTATATATGTGTATATGTAAAGTAGGTGTGTGTGAGGGGTTTGTATATATGTGTATATGTAAAGTAGGTGTGTGTGTGAGGTGTTTGTATATATGTGTATATGTAACGTAGGTGTGTGTGTGTGAGGTGTTTGTATATATGTGTATATGTAACGTAGGTGTGTGTGTGTGAGGTGTTTGTATATATGTGTATATGTAAAGTAGGTGTGTGTGTGAGGTGTTTGTATATGTAAAGTAGGTGTGTGTGAGGGGTTTGTATATATGTGTATATGTAAAGTAGGTGTGTGTGAGGGGTTTGTATAAATGTGTATATGTAAAGTAGGTGTGTGTGAGGGGTTTGTATATATGTGTATATGTAAAGTAGATGTGTGTGAGGGGTTTGTATATATGTGTATATGTACAGTAGGTGTATGTGAGGTGTTTGTATATATGTGTATATGTACAGTAGGTGTATGTGAGGTGTTTGTATATATGTGTATATGTACAGTAGGTGTATGTGAGGTGTTTGTATATATGGGTATATGTAAAGTAGGTGTGTTTGTATATATGTGAAGTAGGCGTGTGTGTTTATGTTTGCGTGATTGTCTGGCTCCTAAAAAATTTTTCTGGCTCCTAAAATCAAATTAAATTTGTCAAGCCCTGCTGTACTAGATTACATAGTAAGTGGTAATTATTTGATGTTATGTCCATTGTGCAACTGTTTTGGTCCAGGCTCAAAAAGTGAGGTTTACATTGCCGTTTTTTTTTAATGATTGTCATAATTCTGGAACCAGCATCAAATAATAAAATTATTCCATTTCTGGTTTTTTTCAAGCTGCTGGACTGTACATCAAAAGTAGTGAAGCACTTAACATCATTGCTAATGCCATACACGCCAACCAGGACAGTGGAGTGGCAGTATTTCAAAGCACCCAGCTGGCACGGATTGGAAACAACAGCATTTCATGCAATAGGCTGAGTGGTGTGCACGTGGAGACTGGCTGCAGAGTGGAGCTGCGGGGCAATGGCATCTATGATAATAGGAGCCACGGCATTGCATCCAAGGGGGACGGGATCATCATAGAGAATGATATTATAGGAAACCGTGGATGTGGGCTGCAGTTAATGCTGACGGCTGACATGAAGGTATGATCACCACATGTTCTTGGTTCCAGCAAGTGCTTTGTTTACTGCATTACTTAAGAAATGTATGTTTTATCCTTAATTTAGCATTAAAGAATACATTGTGCTCACAGAAAGGCCAACTTATGGACTTGTTTTTTAACTGATGTACAATAGGCGTTAGATTTATGTGCTAGAGGGGAACATTGCTATATGCTGGTGAAATAGCTCAGTGTATTAATGCACTAACTGTAGAATCTGTTCAGTTCAGACAGTTGCAGGTTTGATTCCTTGCAGGGTCATCTCAACTCTTCATCCTTCTGTGGTAGATAAAATGGATACTATTTAACTGATTACTTGTAACATCCCCTTTGATGTTGGGCAATATAAACCTATCTCAGCATATCTTTCCTTGTTTAACACTTTATTATTATTTTGTAATAAAGCCTGTGAAGATAGATGTGACCATAGAAAAGCATGTGATGGGTAACGTAATAGACCTACATGTACAAATCCTAGTAACATACATAAAATAAATAATAGAATTCAATTTGAATTGGCTACTTTAAAAAAATAATTACTTTAGAGTTCAGCACACAGTCACTGGCCTCCGATACAATTCTATAGGTGCCAGAAACAAGTGCAATTAAAGACGCACTAAACTTTACTTTTCACTTGTGCTTCTAATATAGAAGGTTTACTCCAGACCAGCAGGATATATTTTTTAAACCTTGCATCCTTCAAAGAAAAAAGAGTTTAAAAAAAACAACAACAAAAAACAGCTTAGTTGTCATTTAAGTATTTCACAGATCCAGCCAGGAGTTGAATTTAAATTAATTGTAGCAAAATGTAGGTTTGTTTGATTCCCTCAAATTACCAGAATGATAATTTTTCCGATGAACTCATTATGTATTTCATTTATTCACCTCGTGGAAAGAGTTATTTTTAAAGGCTGTGTGTCTAAAGGACATTATTAGTGGTAATTCCTAGCCACTAAGCAGTGAGAGTGTTACATACCAATGTAAAACATGTTCTATTGCTTTGATATGAAGACTTCTATCATCTGGAAACCAAATGAAGTCATTCCGATGAGTAAATAATGATTAATTTATTTAGCAAATGTAGGTTTGTTTGATTCCCTCAAATTACCAGAATGATAATTTTTCCGATGAACTCATTATGTATTTCATTTATTCACCTCGTGGAAAGAGTTATTTTTAAAGGCTGTGTGTCTAAAGGACATTATTAGTGGTAATTCCTAGCCACTAAGCAGTGAGAGTGTTACATACCAATGTAAAACATGTTCTATTGCTTTGATATGAAGACTTCTATCATCTGGAAACCAAATGAAGTCATTCCGATGAGTAAATAATGATTAATATATTTTAGGTTACCAGAAACAGGATCCAGTCGGTTAACGATTACGGCATAGCGCTCCTTGATCAGACCAAAGGACTTGTACAGGAAAATATTATTTTTCAAGGAAAATCAGGAAAAAACATTCTGCAGCAGCTGTCCAACAACGAAGACTGCATTGTGCAACATAACAAACTACTAACGTTTAAGAGAAAGTAAGCAATGGTTTATTTCTTGTTCCTGAAGATCTCCTCATCATTTATCATAGTCATTTTCACTGCAGCACTGTACATTTAGAAGGTATTACATACAAAATAAAATAACACAATGCACTATTCACAAACTTCCATTTCTTTTGTGTGTGTTATGAGACTACAGCTCACCGAGTCCACATGTTCTTTAACTCCAGAGCTCTCCTGTTTATTCAGTTTAAATGAATATCTGCACGAAGATAGGTGCAGGCCTACCAAATTAACCCCCTTAAGCGCAACACCAGAAAGAGGCGGAGTGACCTTTACTCATGAAGTGTTTGATAAAACAGGTCAATATATTGGTTATTGCGGTTGCCTGCGGTTGCCATAGATGAATAATCTATTTGACATTTTACAGATCTGATGCAACTTGGAAATTAGAGAATCCTCCAGCCAGACCGTATATAGAAGGATGCACGAGAGGAGTATCCAGCACCCAGAGTAGTCAAAGGGTTGCCACGGTAACCACCAGAATTGCAGCCAGAGTGGAAGGACGTTGTCACAACAATGGCAGTATCTTCTGTACAATCCTTTGACTCATTCATCTCCTCTACATCACCAGTAGTTCTCTGCTTGGAAGGTGTCGATGTACAAGAAGTTTGGATAGATCGGAACCGCTATGAAGGAAATGAGATGCCAATTTTAATCGCTCTCAAACACAGACCAGAAGCCTCCAGAGCTGTGCTCATTTTTGCAGTTGAAACTGTGGAGTATCTGTTACAAACAACGGAAACTATAGCTAAAATAAACTATATTCCTTGGTGAACTAACATTTGGGAACATTAATAGGAAAGGGGAATTCCCATACCTTTGTAGCACTTTAGAGTTGCATGTGCTGCTTTTAATAGCTTGTGGGAGACAATGTTTAAGAGTGTAAAGCTATATCACTTCCTCAGCTTCCTATAAAACAGCATCTGCATGTCTTTAGTGCTCCTCGGTTTGGGGAGTATTACACATATACTTGTGAGTGCTTTGTAATGCTTTTGGTTTGCTTTAGGCAAGTGCCTCAAGGGAAATCTACCAAGTACCACTCCCAGACCTGAGTTAACTGTTACATTGTTTGATTAAGATATTTTTTTTTCAAACTAAATATCTTTTATCATTTAAAATTACCTGATGCAAAGATTTTCACACTGAACAAATAAGTTAACAAATCAAATATAGATTTGCTTGAATATAAGCACACTCTGATTATGAGGCAACTCCCCCCAAAGGGCTTGAACCTGCACAGATATTGCACCTAAAGGACTTTCCACTGCACCTATGTTGCCACTGCACCCACATTGCACCCCAGGACTTGCCACTGCACCTATATTGCCCTTACACTTGCCACTGCATCCATATTGCACAGACCCCAACCATTGCTCCTAAAGGACACACTTGCCATTGCACCCCAGGACTTGCCAGTGCACCCATATTGCAAAGACGGCATTTGCACCCAAATTGTACCTCAGCACTTGTCAGGCATACATTTTGCTCCCCAGAGAACTTGCCATATCCATGGTATCTAGTGGGATGTCTGCCTCAGACAAGTATCCTCTCCAGCTTTTCAGTTGGACATGTATGGCATTTTGTTGCAAGTCACACTCCAGATTGACATCCTCTGCTGCATATTAAGGTCGTCAGATGAGAGTCCAATCAACCTCTGTTCTGGACACCATCGGCAGAGAATGCCGTGTAGGACATTAGAAAAGGATCTTTATATGTATATGCCTAGTTACATTGTACAACTGCAGTTTATTCTGTAAATATAAAATCTCATTCTAATTTCACCCATGTTCCTTGTATCATATGACCCGTCTCTAATATTCTAGACTGGAGCAAATTAGGTTATATATGTGCCCTTTAGACAAAATATCGTGTACATATTGTTGTGCAAATGTTGTAGTTGTATATGAAATATTCCATTGGTGATTAGCCATTGCTGCTCAGCAATATATTGTTCCAGGAGAAAATGTTTGGGCCTAGATCTCCAACTGCAGTTGTCCAGCTATTACTGAACTCCAACTTCAATAATCCAGTCTCAGACTGGCATAGAATCATGGTAGCTGCGGTACAGATTGCAGTTAGAATGTAAGGTATGGTTATATTGGGGTCAAAATAAATCTACTGCTATAGATTTTTATTCATATCTAACAATTTTAACCAGCAAGGAAGTATGCTTAATTGAATAGTTTTTTAAAAAAAATAACCAATAATTGCATTTATTAAGATTTTCCTTGTAGAAAAAGAAAAACATTGACATTTTTCTATTAGGTCTGAAGAGATGTAAATAGGCTTGGTACATCTCATAAAGCATCCAATAAGAAAGGCGTGACGAGACAGGCAAGTACAGCATCCAGAATAATAGTTTTAGATAAACACTGCATTGTGTTAAGTAAAAAGAAAGAAGCTGGGGCGTGGTTTGCCGTGCTCAAAGATGGCCGCGTGTTGAATGAGCTCCCGCTAACTCCTTGCCAATTGAGCCTACAGAACGAGTTATAATGGGCAAACCAAGACCAGCAAACGAGGAGAAAGACATCCGAGGCAATGGATGAAGCATCCAACCTCGTTACTCCAGGAATACTTTGCTATCCTGGCGTCCCAACCGAACGGTGCCTCTCGTGGTTCAGAAATGGAGGATCCTACAGAAGGCCCGTCCACGCAGACCCAGTCTGCCCTGATTACAGCCTCGAAAGAGGATCTCAAGGAACTTTTCCAGTCCCTACCAACGAAAGCTGATTTCAGCTCGTTAATCGAGGAAGTCTGCAAATCTATACGGGACGAGCTGGCACAAACCAGAGAGACCGTCTCACTGCTCAACACGCGGGTGGAACGCCTGGAAACAACGGTGCCTCAGATCGCAGAAAAATAACCGGGGCCTACAAACCACCATCTCTGCGCACGCCCGAGCCTTAAGGTAGATGAGATCGATGATGGAAGACATGGACAATCGGGGCTGACGGCAGAATATCCGCATACGTGGGATTAAGGAAGGTGAAGACCCTGCTGAATTAAGCAATATTCTTACCTCCTTATTTAACATGGTGCTCGACCATCCAAGAGACACCAGGATTGAAATCGATCGGGCGCATAGAGCCTTACGGCCCAGATGCAGGCCCGCCACGTGACGTGCTCTGCTATCTCCATAACTACGGGGTTAAGGAGAGAATCATGACCGCTGCTAGACAAGCACGCACATGGACATTTGAGAATCATCGGATTGAGTTCTATCAGGACTTATCATGGTACACACTACAGGGTCGGAAGGCTTTGGCACCCATTACTTACCAGCTGTGGGAGAAGCGCATCGCATACCGCTGGGGCCACCCCTTCCAGCTCATGGTGCATCAGGGTTCTGAGACCTTTTCGATCAGGAATTACGAGGATGTCCCGTTCTTTGTCAGAGCACTTGGCCTCCGAGAAACACCCATAGCTGATTGGATGGACTTCAACCGCCCTAGGGGGCGCAGCGGGCCTCCAAGACACAGGACAAGAAGCGCTCAAAGATCCAGAGGGAATCTTACTCAGAGGCCAGTACTATGACCGGAGTCGCCCTAAACCTCAACATCTCAGCGGGGAACACACCTGGATAGAGAGGAATGACGGAGTTCACCGCCCTAACGGTCTTTGGTTTCCCTATAATGTTTGATGTTTTGGATTATGGTTCAATTGTTCAATTTGTTTTTTCTGCTCTCGCGTGGGGCACGCTGTTACTCAATGCGAACCTACAACACTGTTTTACACTGACTCGGGCGGACTAAAGTATTGGGCTGGACTCTGTGGACTCTTAGAACCGGCACGGCTCACTGCTCTACGTTGGGAGCTAGACCCGAATCCCGCGATCCAGCCTGGTTATACAAGAAAGAGCGGAACCTCAATAGAGACAGATGAGTATCGAGCCCTAACTTCAATTATATTAAGTGTTGGACTGCGGAGGGTTTGGGGAATGCTGAAAGTCGTTGTATCACTAATACGTTTTGTGTTGCACTGAATCTTCCCACCCCTTCACATAGGTAAAGTTAGGATTTAGAGTGGGGGGGCCCCCAACTGGCACTCGATAACAGCCTGTAACCCCCATCTAATAGAGCCCAGGTCCTACACACCCCCTAGGCTTTATACACACCGTTTGGGGTGTAATGGAAACGCTGCTATGTAAATAGTTCTATATGTGAAACCTAGGGTGTGTGTCGACAGTAGACACGGCCATATCCTCGTTGTCATGACATGCCCTACCTAGTTTTATATTACTGCAAGTTGTTCTGTTAGAAAGTATTACTATGTGTTTGAAGCACCTGTAATGGCAGGGAGTGGGACTCATTTCTCACTTGAATTTGATTGATTTCTATCTTGACGATTATGTTATTCACCTGGTTAGGTGATGTGCCGGTAGACCACACACGACTGGTCAGCACTTGACTAGGGCAGTCCAAGTACCCCAATAGGGTATAGTGCCTTCATTAAAATTTACTGTTCCCTCGGTTCCTGCAAAAAATTTTCAGGTAGGGCCAGTAAAAACGCACCTTTCCTCCATTAGGCACTTAGTGCCGTGTATATATTTCTCCCTACACCCCCCCCCCCAAGTGTTATTCTTCGCCACCCACCCCAGTCAGTCTTATCCTTCCCCACAGATGTTCGCAGTACTTACATTATCTATATATATTATTAACAAACTGACCGACACGAAATGACGCCCCCCACTAAGTTCAAGGACCTGGTATTCTTAACGATTAACGCCAAGGGTCTAAACTCACCGGGTAAACATTCCAAGGCCCTGAGGGATTTTAGGGCACACAGAGCAGATGTGGTCTATGTACAAGAGATGCACTTCCAAAAACAAGGTGCTCCCAGATTCTCTAACGGGTATTACCCCACGGGGTATTATAGTCACTTTAATAATTCAAAGTCAAAGGGGGTGGGTATACTTCTCTCCAAAGATATCCCTTTTGAACACATTGCTACACACACAGACGACACATACTTGTGAAGGGCAAAGTTGCATCCACGATATACACCCTGGCAAACTTATACCTTCCAAACGCTAACCAACACATTCAGTTTGCTGCATTTGAGAAAGTTGTCCAAGAATTTAGGGAAGGGATACTGATTGTCGGGGGCGATTTCAACGTGGCCATGAATCCCAAGCTTGATACCTCCAAAGGCCATAGTCACACTCCTTTGCGCACACTGCAGAAAATGAGGGGTCAACTAATGCTTTCTAATGCATGGAGGGCACTGCACCCTATAGATAAAGATTATTCTTTCTACTTGCAAGTACACAATACCTACTCAAGACTTTACTATTTCTACCTCTCCTATGGACAGCTGCGATTGTTACGTGATATTAGCTACGGCTCCATAACGTGGAGTGACCATGCCCATGTCATAGTCACATAGTCAGGGACTATGATTATGCAATCCCCATTGAGACTCCCTTCTGAATGACGCTGATATACATAAAACAATTCAAACACACCTGACAAACTACTTCAGCGAAAATCTGACGGAAGAGACGCCTCTACCTGTGGTCTGGGATGCTCATAAATGTACATTACGAGGTGTATATATATCTCTGGCTCTCAGAGGAAAAAAGACAATGCTAGACGAGTTGCTGACCTCGCGCAACGTATAGCATTGTTGGAGACTAAACATAAAAGGGAACTAGACCCAGCCAACCTTACTGAATTGATTGGTGCCCGAAGAGTACTCTCAACTATCCTCAACACGTGGATTCAAAGGGAATTCTTAGCCACTAAACATCTGTTCCAGGAGAAAGGCAGTAAATGTGGCCGCCTACTGGCGCGCACCCTCAGGAAAAGAAAGCAAAAAGCTTATATAACTAAATTACATGACGCAGCGGGTAGGCCACACTACCTTCAATACGATATAGCAGACGTATTCCACATGTACTACAGCACCGTATACAATATCCCACACTCAAATGAAGGAAACCGGCTCGACCCTCCGGGTAGTAAGCTGGAAGATTACTTGAGTAGAGCAATTTCAAGAACACTCTCCCCGGAACAATCTAACTCCATAGAAGGCCCGATTACTACTGAAGAGCTTTTACATGCATTAAAATCTTCTGCCTCTGGCAAATGCCCGGGACCAGACGGTTTTCCGCTACAGTATTACAAAAAACATCAAAATATCCTTCTCCCTAGACTGGTAGACATGTATAACGCCCTACAGCAGGGTTTCCCTCTTGACCGCCACGCCCTATCAGCAACAATAACAGTGATTCCAAAAGTTGGGAAGGAAAGTGGGTTCCCGCAACACTATGGTCCTATTTCATTGTTGAATGCAGACGTGAAGCTAATGGCAAAAATTCTAGCGACTAGAATCCAAAGGTTTCACACGGGTGGCCACAAAATGCTTCTGCTGTCAACAGATGCGGAGAAGGCCCTTCTTGTGGGGGACTCTGGAACACATGGGGGTTGGCCCGTGTATGCTCAGATGGATTAAGGCCCTATACACCTCACCGACGGCCAGGATTCAGGTAAATGGAACCTTATCCTGCCCCCTACAGATCACTAATGGTACAAGACAGGGATGCCCGCTCTCACCACTGCATTTTGCTCTGTCCCCGGAACCACTTCTGGAAACTATTCGCGAGAATCCTGATATTAAAGGACTCTAAACGCGTACGTGTCACCATAAAGTTGCGGCATACGCAGATGATATGCTATTTATGGTCACACACCCCGAGGTTTCTTTGCCAGTAATTATGGAGGAGTTCAAAGGGTATGGTGCCCTATCAAACCTAAAAATCAATGTACAGAAGTCTGAAATTCTGGCCGTGACTCTACCCCGGTCTCGGTTATTGGCATTAAGGGATAGCTTCCCCTTTAAATGGAATTCGGACAAACTCAAATACTTAGGGGTATGGGTAACATCCGACTTGTCTAACCTCCGTGAGGCTAATTTTACGCCCATAGTTCAGTCTATCAGGGAAGATCTGAGGAAATGGGGGGCAACGTTCCTAACATGGCACGGCAGGATTAATGCGGTCAAAATGAGCTGCCTAGACTTTAATATTTGTTTCAGACTGTTCCGGTCTGGCTTCCCCCAGACTTTTTCAGCGCTCGTAGGCAGGTGATCACTAAATTTGTCTGGCGGGACAAACACCCTAGATTGAAATTTGCGTATCTAACACTCACCAGACCCAGAGGAGGCCTTGCCCTGCCAGATCCCCAGAAGTATTATGTAGCAACCCATCTTCATAGGGTAGTAGACTGGGCGTCTCAACATTTCTCCAAATTATGGATAGATTTGGAGGCGTCACTTCTTGAGACCCCTATAGCCCTACTTCCCTGGTTACCCCCAAAGCACAGTAAGGTACAAACGAAACGGCACCCTCTAAGCAGGGCAACACTGCACGTCTGCCACACACACGGACGAAAACATAACCTTACAACACACCCCTCACCTCTCACTCCGGTTATACACAACCCAGCCTTTCCTCCTGGGTTAGACGGAAGTTTTGGGACTGATTTAACCTGACCCACAAAGGACACATACAGGAAGTAATGGGGGCATCCTCCATCAAAACGCAATCCTCCCTATCTCCAGACTCATCACACCACTCTCACCAATTTCAGATACAGCCAACTATTTTATACAGTCCTTCCCACGGCAGCATGATTTAACTCGAAACCTCACATGGAGCACCTTTGCTCCCGTACTGACCCGTTCAGACATGGGGTTTCCAAGCTGTATAGGGAACTGTTACCCCCAGCAGACACGCCCTTACCAGCCTATACTCGCAAATGGGAAGCAGATCTAAATATCCAACTGACGCCCGGCCAGTGGGAAAAGATATTCATACTTACAGGAAAATGCGTATAAGATCCTCACATTATGGTATGACACCTGAGTTTCTGCATAAGATAAACCCTGAAATACCAGACATCTGTTGGCGCTGTGGGGCAGCGGTAGGCAGCATGCTGCACATCTGGTGGGACTGCACCTATATACAATCTTTTTGGGAGAAAATATGAAAAGTGATTGATGATCTAACCACCAACCACCCCTCATTCACGCCTGCTACTTATTTACTCTACCACACGGAGAGCTCAATCTCCCACTATAAAAAGTCCATTGTAACACATTTATTAAGTGCCGCTAAGTTATTGATTCCCCTATATTGGAAGTCCACATATATCCCAACTCTTCAGCATTGGGTCCTGAAAGTGGAAGAGTTGAGAAAATGGGAAGATATTTCCCTCACATCTATGGCACAAGGAGAGAGATACAGACACACTTGGTACTACTGGCTGGAACTCACGGCCTCTGGCGATTTTACACATACTCTGAGTGTGACTTAGGGACTTGAGCATTGCAGGCCCCGTCCTATATTATCCCCGAGATGTTGACAGACAGCTCTACTTTGTTGTTTTTGTTTGTGTTTTTGTTGCCACCCTATACCTGTAATGTATTACCATTACCCCAACTCCCCTTTCTATTTTTGGTCCGTCATCCGCCCCCCCCCCCCCACCCCCCCTACCATATCCCTTTATATGTATGTGAAAAATAAGAACTTATTTTCGGGGGGGGGGGGGGGGGGAGGAAAAAGAAAGAAACATAAGTACTGTGTAATAGAGTTATTGCTGTTGCTAAGGCAACAGTCCTGCCCATCTGACCAAGCCCTCCTTATTGGATATCACTGAATTATGAAGCTCCTGTGAAAGTATTTTCCAGGTAAAACTAAAGAACTGTAAATTGGTTCAAAGTAAAAACAAGTGCGTGTCACCTATATTAAAACCATGTACAACATATAGAAAATAAGCTTGGTGGAACTGCCCATTTATGAGGTAAGTTACATACTGGGTGGGTGTAATCGAAAAACAAATCAACAAAATGTGAATTACCTTAATTAAATTAAAATTACATACACATTCATACAGTTATTGACCCTAATATAATCATTTCTATGGGACTCCATGTAGCACAGTTTAAAACCACTCTTCTTACCAAGTATACTTGTTTGCAAATAATGCTGATCAAGTACATTTTTTTTTATCACAGCACATGCTTGTTCTATGATCAACAAGGCCTCTGAATTGTCACAGCCCTTACTTCCCACTCTATATTCATCAAGGGTGACAGCTTGTTTATGGTCTATCAGTTTTGGGGACTTATCACAAAAGCATCAGGTGCAGCAGGATATTAGAATCAAGAAAGGAAGTGGATGGGTGTGAGCTGTGATGGACAATAGATACATCAAAGCTGCCCTGCTCTGCTTACTGGCTCTGTATAGTGATCTATGTTAGATAGAGACAATGTGCTAGTCAGATAATATAGGACGACATATATTATGCTATGATGATGTGTGTATATATGAAGGATATCATATTCCTATCCACTTTTTTGTGAAATAGGTTTGTGAAAAATTGTATATATCAACAACAAAAAAATATACCAATAAATGAAATGCTATATTTTACAAATGTTTGGCTTCCTGTTTGATTCAATTATTTAGATTCAAAGCAGCACAAACTTTTTTTTTTTTTCTTCAAACGTTCATTATTTAAGTGATTATCATTCTTCAGTTTCGGCATTCTATGATAACTGTGGAATTATACCATTATGACATACATAATGGAATTTATGTTCTTTTACTTAACTTAAAGTAACTAAGGGATGGACCCTGCTCCAGGTTTTGTGGAAAGGGATATGGGGGCAATCTGGTGCTGTGGACTGCAGTGTGCGGGTAAATCTGGTGCTGTGGACAGCAGTGTGGAGTCAATCTGGTGCTTTGGAAAGGAATTTGAGGCTATCTAGTGATGTGGGAATGGAGGTGAGAACAATCTGGTGCTTTTGGAAAGTATATGGGGCAATGTAGTGCTGTGGCAAGCATTCTAGTGCTGTGGCATGTACTATGGAACAGTTGTAGGACCTACGCTGAGACGGACGAAATGCGTCAGGTGTTCACTGTTTTTTGTGGCTGTCTGTGAAGTGTAATTTTAAATTTTATATGGAATAAATAATTTACTTTTTACAATCTTTTCATCTGGAGCTGTCTAACCTGTCATACCCAGATTTGTTCTAATATATTTGATGTCTTTCTATGCGTTTCCTTGCTTGCTTTAGTCCACTTATGCGCTCTGTATCCCCTTATGCTTACTTTGTTCCCTTAATATTATGCTATATGCTTGCTTTTGGTCTCTGCAGGTTTTGCTATATTTCTTCCTCTAATTCCTTCCTGGTTTTCCTTTTACAGTATTGCTCTGCTCCTTAAATAATCTTCGCCACCCGTTTGTGCACTCTGTTTCAGTTATAAGTTTGTGCTGTTTCAGGTATGTTCTGTGTTTCTGTTTATTACAGTTATTAGTTATAATATATAGGCAGGAACCTTGGGCTAATAACTTGCCTGATTGTGGAGTACCTTGAAATGGTTGGCAAGCTTATCATCTCACAGCCATTTGGTGCAACTAAATCCTCACGTCTGCCTCTGTTACCATCTTCTAGTCCTAGGCTAGTCCCATATTTATGTCTGTATGTTTGTTATGCTGACTTACCCTCTTTCCCTGAAGCTCCTCTGTCCCCATATCACTGTTCTGTTTTCCCTTTTGAAGCGTCTGAGCATCCCAATTCCTCACTCCGTTCCTTGTGCTCCTTCGTCAATAGCCCTGTCCTTTAATTCTGTTATCATGCCCTATGAGTCGGCCACATCTGTCAGCCCTATAATCCTGCTTTGTCTTAAGCCCTGTGCCCTGTATATCGTATACCCTCTCAGTTTGGTTTCTGCTTTGCACGCTCGTGTCTATTTAGGTTCTGCTTTTGTTCCTTGCTTATGCCCCCATCTCAGTGCTGCCAAGATCTTCCTTAGCCCTGTACTCTGTAATCTGTTCTGTTTAGCCTGTTTGCCCAAGCCTGCAGCATCCTGCTTATCCTATCAGTTATGTCCCATGCTTGCTCCTGGGTGTCTGCAGGGTAGTTTCAGCTTCTGTCTTGGCTTTACAGGATACAGCAGCTGCGACCTCAGTGCCCTGATTTGTAGTCGCACCAACCTGGGGGGTCAATCCCTCAGGGGAGTGTGGTTACCCTGCACCAGACCCTGTTACTTCATTTCTGCATGTTGAACTCCTATATTCCATCTATGATCACTCTTGGGTCATGTGTTCACCCTGACATAGGGACTATATATAAAAAGGTGCACATGGCTATAGCGCGTAATAGTGGTCATTTTGCCACATGCGTCAGTGTATAATGCTAACTCATAACAGATTTCAGGAGTTGGCTATATATGTGTCAGTCCTGCAAAGCATCACTGAAAAGCACCTACAAAGTGGCAGACTACCCCCACCAACCTGTGTTGTCTTATGTCTGACAGTGCCTTTCTTTTTACTTCCCGGTACTTTGATGCGTGGTTTATGAATAAGCTCAAATTTAGCATGGACCGCTATTAAAGAGGAGGATAGAAAAAGCAGACTCTACAGGACGGGAGAGAATCATGTGAAGTAGATGGGAGAGAAAGAACAATAGTGGCATGGAGAGCTGTTTGGGTAGAGGGACAAAAAGACCTGAACACTTACTTGGAACTATGAGAGTCAAGGCTAAGTGACTGTAAGGGAGGTAGAAAGGATCTGTCAGGACTGAAAGGAAACAAAGGCATGTTTATATTTTATTACCCACCATCTACTGTGCCACTAAAAGACAAACTGTTCTAAGCCAGTGTAGTTCAACCTTTTAGGGTGATGGGCTGTATACCAAGGAAAAGCCTAGGGTTGGGAGAAAATACATGATTACAAGTAGAAGTAATAGAATAGAATAAACAAGTGCGAGAACTGCAATATGTCATGTTGTTTTATTCTTTTTATATCTGTTGGCGAATTGAGTCCTGGTGATAAAAATGACAGTACGAACACAGTTACCATCAGATTACTATAACTGTGGATCATTTCAGTTAAGTAAAGTTCCTCCCCCATGTTTTTAAGCACCTTTATTCTTCACCAAGAGGCTTCACTGCTTCTTTTGTTAGACCATACAGAAGTTATAATCAGTGTAATTTCACATCAGTTTCAAGTTTCAACCCATCATAAACTGCACTGATTGTTTTAAACCCTGTGATAAGCTTCATTGTACTTTGAGAGGGCAAATGTATGATCATAGTAACCCTTGCTGCACTTAACTGAATTGGCTTTTTTCTGGTATAAAAAAAAAGGTGAATATTGCATTGAATATTGCATTGTTTTTACCCTCCAGAGTGGGAAAACACAGCCCCAGGGAAATATATTTAAGGGTCTTGCACATTTTAATGGTAAAATCCATCCCACTTTCAGGTAGGGTTGCCACCTGGCCGGTATTTTACCGGCAGGCCGGTAAAAAAATTGGCATCAGGCCAATGTTAAGTCTATGGAGACAGTACCAAGGCCGGTATTTTTTTTTTTTTGAAGTAAAGGTGGCAACCCTACTTTCAGGGAGCGTGACTATACAAAGTCTAGGCCGGGCCTACTTAAGCTACTTAACAGACAGGAAAATGATGGTCTGGGCCTAGTGTGTTTAAAAAAACTGGAAGGAGAGGTTGACAAGTGTTTTACTGAGTTTGTTCTGAAGAATATTGTGATCTGTGACTTGATGCATCCTGAAATAAACCGAGTTCTGCATTTGGAAAATGTATCATCGCTTCTGGAGATTGCTTTGTATTTCTGAGAAAGACTGTGCGGTATCAAAGATCCCAGATAAACCTATGCCAACAGGAACAGGTTTGTCACAATATATATATATATTATAGCACCATCAAAATAATATTTAAATTTCTCTGTTGAGCAGTCAGTATTTAGAACAAACATCAAAAATGAAGCAGACAATAGCAAAAATCTTCTTAAACCCTTCGTAACCTGCCTTTCTGGGAAAAACTTTTTACAACTTTTAACTTGAAAAATCTTTTACTCAAAAATAGATTCAAATATTTTGTCCGGAGTTTTGAGAATATTCCACGTTTTTCATTTTGTTGCTTATTATGGAAGTCAATAAGTACAACAGCGCTTGTCCAAACCATTTTATGCCCACCGGGACATTTGATTTCTTTAGTAGGGCCTGGAGCACCTAATTATTTAAATAATATAGGGATCATGGGACTGAGTTTGTAATAGCCACCCCAAAATCCCTAGCATTTACACTCCCCAAGATCCCTAGCATTTACACTCCCCAAGATCCCTAGCATTTACACTCCCCCAAGATCCCTAGCATTTACGCTCCCCAAGATCCCTAGCACTTACGCTCCCCAAGATCCCTAGCATTTATGTCAAATTACCTGACACCCCCTTATATGTACCCTTGGGGCATTTGGCTAGCTCTTGGCCCTGGTATTATTTTCATTTGGGGCATAAATGCTAGGGATCTTGGGGTGGGCCTATTAACACCCCAGTCCCTTAGCGTTAAATTAACATTTTTATGGGGTTGAGGGAGTAATAGTGTTTTTTTACAAAATGTTATTATTCCCTTCCTTCAATACCTGTGCTTTGACGCGCATTATATTTGCAGCCTCAGTTCATTGATCGCACATAATAGAGCAGCAGGAAATGCTAGCAGACTGTTTGGTTGCACAGGGAGAGGTATTTGCAGTAGAAAGAGGGAAGTGCTCATGCCATTGTACAGAGCATTGGTGAGACCTCACTTGGCGTATTGTACACCATACTGGAGACCGTATCTCCAGAAGGATATCGATACTTTGGAGAGAGTTCATAAAAGATAAATCGAAAAACAAGTCATAGGCGCTAAAAATGTGTATAAAAATATTATAGGAGAAATCCTGCAAACACTTGTGCAAATCCCCCAAAAAAGCACAAATAGTGAAGTGAAATATAAGAAAGTGTTGCACAAGTAATGGTATTTTGAATCGGAGCGTAATGAAATATTTTGTTTTCAATGTCTTTTTTTTCCATGGTGCATCAGTGACCATGAACACAGTGAGACAAGCATGGGAAACGTGTGACAGAGGAAGCAAAGAAACTGATTTATCAGCTGTAACGTAGTGCACATGCAGTTAGCGATTTCTACTGCGCATGTGCTCAAGAAATTTGTCAGAACACCGGATTGCACATCTTTGAACCAACAGCTTCTTTTATGATAATTATTACTTGTGCAACACTTTCTCAAACTTCGGAAAATGGCTACTAAACTGGTCCATGAGTTGAAGGATAAAACTTACCAGGAAAGGTTAAAGCATCTTAACATGTATATCTTGGAGGAAAGATGTAACAGGGGGGATATGATAGAAACATTTAAATACATAAAGGGAATCAACACAGTAAGGCAGGATATTATATTTAAAAGAAAAAAAACTACCACAACTAGAGGACATAGTCTTAAATTAGAGGGACAAAGAGCTAAAATTAATATCAGGAAGTATTACTTTACTGAGAGGGTAGTGGATGTATGGAATAGCCTTCCAGCAGAAGTGGTAGAGGTAAACACAGTGAAAGAGTTTAAGCATGCGTGGGATAGGCTAAAGGCTATCCAAGATATAAGAGAAGGCCAGGGACTAATAAAAGTATTTAGAAAATTCAGTTGGGATGACGTGAGACGTGGTCACGCTCACGGGAAGGTGGGGCTGCGAGTCGGGAGTGAGGCGGGGATGACAGCAACAAAGACGCGGCGAGAGAATCCGAGACGCTGAAGCAACTGCATATCCGAAATTGTTCTCTTCCATCGGAGTCCCCCCATGAGAGACTAACCCTCAGGAAATCGCCGCATACGGAGGATCTTATTGATTTGGGGCTGAAATTACAGAGTGGGAATCCAAACCGGACACGGAGTATGCGCCCAAACAATTAAGCTAAGTACTAAATATTTCTCATATTAGTCACTGTAGCAGAGAGAGGTATCACTAATGAAGAGCTCACACGATACACAGAGTGATAAAAGAATTCTGCTGATACACAATAATTGAGATAACACATCAAGGCTACTCAGATGTTAGATCTCTCTGGTGGATATCTCGGCACACACTTTTTTCCACACTGAATTTGAAGAGATTATCTAGGTTGGTTAGAGTTGTAACCATATTATTATAGAAAATTGTATTGTAAAAGCAGATATTCCTCCCTTCTCCATATACTTATAAGTACAAAGAGGTAAACAGGAAAGAGGGGAAAAATAAAACAAACAAAAGATCTAAACATTCCTGTTAAGTACCTCCCCCACCACGGGCAGTGAGAAGGTCTGGTAAATATCCTCATTGCTGAATCAGGAATATACTCAGACACAGAAACACCGTTCTATCTGTACTGCACCATCTCTTTGAATCACCTGTGGGAGCTCAGGATGGCGTCAAAAAAACAACAAGAAGGTAGACAGAACACCAAAAAAGAAAAAAAAGTCCCTGATAAAATAGAAAAACGTATGTCCTTTTTTTCTCCCCAAACGGGGACACAAAATCCAGACATATATAACCTAGACGATTCCACTACCAATTTAAGTCTTAAAAATACTAAGGTAATCACCACAGAGACAGACAATCAAGAACACCAATCTATTACACATGATCACTTACTGAAATGTTTAGAAACCCAATTTGAACGTATAAAAGCAGAGATTGAGAATAGTGCTACTATTATCAGGGAAGACATGCAATCGTTAATTTTGAGACTATCAACGAATGAGGATAAAGTCGAGGAATTAGAAACTCTAGCAAAACAGAACCAAAATAAAGTACAACAATTAGAACAAAGGAACCACTCCCTGGAACAGAAAATCTCAGATCTAGAGGACAGATCACGACGTAATAATATCAGGATAAGAAATATCCCAGAATCTGTCCTCTATGATAAATTAGAAGAATTTGTGATTGATTACTTCCATAGATTGGGTGTAGAGAAAACCATGTTTCCACACTTGTTAGAAAGATGTCACAGATCACTTAGACCAAAAAATCTTGCCCCCCATCTCCCAAGAGATGTAATTGTATGTTGCTCTTCTTACAAAATCAAGGAGCTTACTATGAGAGCCGTCAGAGAAAAGACACTCGGGGAGCCATATGATAAGATACTTATGTTTCCAGATTTGTCGTATCATACGAGATCTCAAAGGAGAACTTTTTCGGAATCAACCTCACTGCTGCGAGCAAACAATATCAAATATAGATGGGGTTATCCCTGCAAAATTTTGATTTCAATAGACTTTTTTTTTTTTCCTTTCCCATGTGCGATTCCTTTCACCCAACCTACACATGCAATCACTCATATCCCTTTTTTTTTTTTTGGTATGTTTTCCTTTTTTCGTTCTTACCATTCCATTCCAATATAGACTCCTCTCCATCTTCACTCTCCTCATCATATATCTCTCCTTCCCCCTTTTTCCACGCCCTAACACTCTTATACAATTATTTTTATTTAACGTTCAACCTTTTTTCACAAATCACACCTATTACACTCACAGGTCACGAGGCTTCCGCTCTTCTCACTTTTCTCTTCCCCTTCCCTTTATACTGTAACCACTTCTATTCATCACAGAACCTTTTCCCCCACAAATCCACGATCCAACTATAACTCACACTAACAATCTCATAAGCTCACAAGCCCACTTTTTCAGTTTTTTTTTTTTTCTTCTTCCTCACACTCTCACCACATAAACTAACACAAATCCCTCGTCATTAGCTATTTTTTAAATCACATTAGCTCTATCGAAGATCACATAAAATTCCCCCCCCCTTTTTTTTTTCTTTTTCTCTCTTCTCTCTTTTCCTCATGTTCGATTTCTTTCCCCCAAACCACACACGCAATCACTCACACTCATATCCCTTTTTTCTCTTTCAGCACACCCTTTTTTCCTCGTTTTTACCACACCAACCCAATATAGACTCCTTTTCATATTCACTCCCCCCACTATACACTCACGTAACCCTCGTATCCAATAGCCCAGTAAATTTTTTTTTTTTCTTTCTTCTCTATCCCTCTCCCGTCCCCTCCATTTTCCTTCCCTCCCTTATTGTTGCGTCTTTCCATATAATATTATAAATAACATGCTTGTAAAGAGAAAGAGAAAAAGAGGGAAAAAAAAGGAAAAGGGAAAAACAAATATGATATAATTGGTCAATCACATATCACTCTTGCTACCACAAGAATGGGTAATTAAGAAACAAACTAGATAACTGAATGGGACAATAGACCCAATTTCCGCCCAACTAGTGCCCACAGCCCCAATGTCAATTCATTTTGTTTTATGAATCATTGTTCCTGCAAGGAGCACAGACAACGTGCCATTATGCAGGGAAAACCCAGACATGGGAAATGTCCTGGGTATATATATGTTTTATGTTTTTTTATGTGTGACAGCGACACAAACCACGTAGGTCTGCAACCATTCTATACTAAAGAATACTACTCCCTTCCTACGGATTATAGAATTCTATATCACATAAAATGATGAAAATGTTAACACTAAACGTTCAAGGACTCAACTCTCCACAAAAAAGATCCTTATTGATGGAACTTTTGAGAAAAGAGCAAATAAATATCGCCGGGATTCAGGAAACCCATTTAGTAAGAAATGAAGAGAAAAGGCTCTCGTCTAAACGATATCCAAATGTATTTTTTTCATCATTAAATTCGAAGAAAAAACGTGGAGTAGCGGTTTTAATCTCTGCAGATCTAGATTTTAAGATAAAATACCAAGAAAGTGACCCAGAAGGCAGATACATTTTGTTAGTCGGAGAACTAAATAATACGATGTATACAATAGCCGTGACATATGCCCCTAATCATGCACAGATTGCCTTTCTCTCAAAGTTATTAAATAAAATAGAAAAAATTAAACAAGGATCAGTAATTTTAATGGGGGACTTTAACTGTGTCTTAGAACCACATAACGATAAAAAATCTATGCGACCGCAGAAGAAAGATAAAACC
The DNA here is from genome assembly GCA_036172795.1 of Pelodytes ibericus. Taxonomy (NCBI): domain Eukaryota; kingdom Metazoa; phylum Chordata; class Amphibia; order Anura; family Pelodytidae; genus Pelodytes; species Pelodytes ibericus. The sequence goes on from CM069860.1 coordinate 37,690,461, forward strand.
ACTCTGAATAACAGTATTAGATTGAGAACTTTATTAATGAAACATCAACTACTTGACGCCTGGCGAATATTCCACCCAAACGAACTAGACTTTACTTGTTTCTCCAATACTCATCATTCTTATTCAAGGATAGATCTGATTTTGACTACCATCAGCGTGACCCGACAAATCAGGAAAATCCTTATACAACATATAACATGGTCTGACCACAATGCGGTGATTATGGAATTAATAGGAAATGATAATAAAATCAGATCCGACTGGAAATTGAATAAAAACCTGTTAAGATCAGAGAAGAACAAGGACCATATCAAAAAAGAAGCAAAACAATTTTTCGAAGAAAACAGAAATCAAGATACCTCACCATCTACCCTATGGTGCGCCTTCAAGTGCGTCATTAGGGGACACTTAATCAAAATAGGAAGTTATGAGAAAAAAAAGAGAGAACCCAACCTAACTGAGTTATTCATTCGTCTTGCAGCCCAGAATCAAATTAACAAAATAAATCCAACTAAAGAAACAACTAAGAAAATTCAAGATCTAGAAACCGAGATTAATGAACAGCAGCTTAATAGAATAAACAGAAACTTAGAGCATATGAATACTAAATGGTACTATAAAGGAAACAGAGCAGACAAGCTTTTGACTGATAAATTGAAATACAAGAGAACTTCAAAATATGTCTCTAAAATTATATACAGAGGAGAGACGAAACTCATTCCAGAAAAAATTGGTGAGGCGTTCGCACATTACTACAAAGAGTTATATAACTTACCTAAAAACTCGTACAACGAAAACGCTCAAGAGTATTTTAAGGAGAAACAATTAAAAAAAGTTTCACAGGATCAATTGTCAACGCTGAACAATCTTATCTCTCTAGAAGAAGTAGATCTAGCTATAAAAAAACTAAAGGCTAACAAAGCCCAGATGGTTATGACGATACCTTTTATAAGATCTTAAGGGCAGAAATCAGGGAAGATCTAAAAAATACATTTAATGATTTCATGATTAAGAGACAAATTCCCACTGAAATCTTGAAAGCCAATATAGTAACCATTCTAAAACCCGGTAAAAATCCTGAAGAGGTCACCAGCTATCGGCCTATCTCTCTCCTAAATATAGATTCAAAACTATATGCAAGTATTTTAGCAGAGAGACTTAAATTGGTAATAAAGGATTTGATACATCAGGACCAAGTGGGATTTATCCCAGGCCGATACTCTACAAATCACATCCGGAGAATTATTGATCTCCTAGAAAATTCTCAGAAAAGCCAGACCCCCACCCTAGCCCTATCTCTGGATGCAGAGAAGGCATTTGATAGGGTGGGCTGGAACTTTCTGGAACAGACTCTAGATGCCTTTGGTTTTACAGGCAGGATAGCAGATGCCATTATGGCACTATATGTTAACCCTTCGGGAAGAATAATAGGCCCTGGAATAAAATCTAACTGGTTCAAAATTCTAAATGGAACTAGACAGGGTTGTCCCCTGTCCCCGCTATTATACGTTCTGACACTGGAACCCCTGACATCGGAGATCAGGGAAAACCCGAGAATACCAGGTTTTCAAAATAAACAGGAGGAATTAAAAATAATGTTGTATGCTGACGACATCTTGTTAATGATAAAAAACCCGGGAACAGCAATAGAAGAACTTATTAAAACAATAAATAGATACAGCCTATACTCAAATTATAAATTGAATTTGGATAAAACAGTCGCATTATCCATAAATATTAACACCGCTGAGTTAAAAAAACTACAAACACAATATAAGTTTGCCTGGACAACTAAAAGTTTCCGGTATTTAGGCATCATCATTACACCCAAGCCTGAAGATATTATTGAGAAAAACTTCTTACATCTTTTGAAAGAAACTAACAACAAATTAAAAAAGTGGAAAAAGGTGGAAATATCATGGAGTGGGAAAATAACAACGATAAGATCTTATATCATGCCCAAACTCTCCTATATCTTGAGAATGATCCCACTAAGTATTCCGATAAGCTGGTTGATAATGTTCCAAACCGCCTTTACAAAATTTATATGGTCCGGAAAAAAACCAAGACTAAACTTACAACTATTATCAAAAAAACAAGAGAAAAGGGGGCCTGGGGGTTCCTGATGTGGTGGAGCATTATAAAGCGGCGACATTGTTCCACGGGTTCATCACACAAAACAGAAACATTCAAAAAGAAAGTTGGGTTTCTCTGGAACATCGACAGAAACAAGAGGACCTCTACGCACTTTTCTGGATGAATTCAGGAAAGACCCACTTCATAAATAAACAAGTAGATAACATTATCTTGAAACATATACTCAAAAGCTGGCATAGTTTCAAGACTAAGACAGCGTTAAAGAATAAAATACTTCCAAACCTTCCATTGTGTATTCTAAACGGTCATATACCAGATTTACAACTGGATCCATGGATAGAGAGGGGGATAACTACCATTAACGACCTGTTAGATCACAACAATATAGCTAACTTCTCAACTCTTCAAGACAGATACAATCTCCAACATAAAGAGCTATTCACCTATATCAGAGTCAAAACCTGTTTGACGAAACATCTACTATTGGATAATAGCCTCCCACTAATACAAAAAACATCAGAATTGATGAACTTAAGTGACCAAAAACAGCTGATGACTAGATGTTTAAATCTCATTAACCTCAGCAATGAGGATTATACCCCCCTGCTATCAAAAAATGGGAACAAGACCTCCAAATAGAAATTAACCCTAAAGAATGGAATAGATCATTAGATAAGTTAAATCAAGCAGTTCACTGCTTAAACATTATGGAATGTAATTATAAATTGTTTAATAGGTGGTATTACGTTCCGTCAAATTTAGCAAAAATATATGGGGGTTCATCCAAATTGTGTTGGCGATGTGGCTCCTTTATAGGAGACTACAAACATATATGGTGGGAATGTCCGATAGTTCAAAGAATGTGGAGGGAAGTCTTTAATAAAATAAACCATGATCTAAAAATAGATTTGAACATGAAACCGGAATCTGCACTTCTACATCAGAATCTTCACCAAATACCTAAAGAGGAGAATTCTTTATTACAACATATACTAACTGCAACAAAATTGACAGTGGCAAGGAATTGGAAATCCTCAAAACCTATTATATGGGAAAATATCCAACCACAACTAGTTTATCAATTAAAAATGGAAAGGGGCATTTCAGCACAACTAGGATATAACAACAAAAAATACGTCATGTGGGATACATGGGTAAAAAAACTGACACAATCTACATAACATTATTAGATTCATTCAAGAAAGGGGGAGGAGGATTGAGGACAGAGACAATTTCGGGCATTCAAACCCAAGAGATAGTAGTACAAAAATAAAAAGAAGGGAAAAATAATGAGAGAATGAGAGTTTTCTGGGAGAGAAACTGAGAAAATAGACATAAAGTGTTAGCAGAAAGCAAGAATACTCAATATAGTCAAACGACTAAGAAACCCTCCAAACTCCTTTAACATACGAGCGGTCCGTGGCTGTGTAGCTGTTCACATGTCCTTGTCTATATGTGTGTTAGTCTGTACCACCTGTGTTAGTCTTAAGTTAGTTTCCTCTGTCCCCCTTTATTTAGTGTCGCCTACACTTCAACCAGAAGGGGCTTAAACCAGCCGGATCTGGAGACGTGCAGACGAGTATCTGAGACCATCCCTGGCCCTCTCTGCCACAGACTACCCCATAAAGTGATAAAAGTCTATAAGTAATCAATTCACCAAACATATGCTAAAAACATACCTAATAATACTCAATAAAGAAAGATTGAGACACTATAGATAGATTTAAAGTGAATGATCGGATAGGGTGGGGTGGGGAAAGGGATGAATAAGATTCAATCTAAATTGTACTGGATTTGAAAATGAGCAAATATCAACATACTCAACGCACAGGGATGATCTCAGCGCACGTAAGATCAGTCTAACCAATCTGATTAATAATAAAGTGTCTTAGGATCTGAGTGCAAAAAAAAAAAAAAAGTATTTAGAAAATTGGGCAGACTAGATGGACCGAATGGTTCTTATCTGCCGACACATTATATGTTTCTATTGACCTAGGAATAAAGTGGGATAAGGACTTTTGCTGGCATTGAATCTGTTCAATGTCAGTTATACATATGTTACCCAGAGGACAACATGCTTTCTCTGGATTTTTCAGATTGAGGCAAGACCTGGAATAGCAGCATCGTGATAAGGAGAGGGCAGCTTCAATAATATAACTAATAAAACATCTAATAATCCAACACAATAAACCAACTTCCAACTAACCTACTTCTCTTTTGCAGAAACGTGGAACTTTTTTCATGTAAAATGTCATAACACATCATAATTCGTTCATTTACTCTTGTCGTGAGACTTTTTCTAGTCTACTAATTTGCCTGCTATTCAAGATAGAAGACAAGTAGACCTGGTTGTGTCATGAATGACAAATCTGTCATTTCAAATGCATATTGTATTCTGGGTTTAGTTAAATCATTTTGTCTCCAAATAACACAAATATAAGACTGGCGTATTCACCCTTTGAGCTTTGCCTGTTCCATCATCACTTTAATTGTTTCTCTGAAAGTGAAATGTGATTTGATATTATGGCTAAAGCACATTTATCATTTTCAGTGTTGGATACTGTATAGAATATTAATATCGTTCATGGGTTTTTTTTTCCTCTCAGTAAGTTTGCTAAAATAGAATGTGGTCATTGAAGATGGTTATGTAAACATTTGTAAATTCTGCCTAAATGTATTTCCCTGTTGGATTGCTGCAATGAAATCATTATAGGTGTTTACCATGGCCACCTATAGAGGTCCTTGTCAAGGTGGCCTTAACCAGGGGGAAGCTAAGACAATGGGGGCTCCCAATTCCCTCTCTCTTTTGCTCAGGCTAGCATCACGGGAAACACAGGTTACAGGCAGTGTGAGTTATTTTTTGGCATGGAACATGATCCTCCATCATATCTATATTTTTAGTCATGTTTGTTTTTAAAAAAAAAAAAAAATACGTTCAACTTAAAACTAGTGTTGAGCGAACCCGAACTGCACTGTTCGGGTTTGTACCGAACATTACGGTTTGTGGACCCCGTACACGGACATTTCACTGTATGTTTGGGTTGGTGTTCGGAGATTACATTGTATGTAATGCTATGGGCTTTCTATAAACCGAAATAGAGTCCCCATTCATACGAATAGGTCAATTGACCTATTCGTATGAATGGGGACACTCTTACCCACATTTTACTTCATTTTTCAGCCCTCTAGCCCTTTCCAGGACTTTTTTAGAGGCATTTTAGTGGCCAAAAGTTTGTGTCCCCATTGACTTTAATGGGGTTCGGGGTCAAGTTCAAGCACGGACCCGGACATTTTTTCGAAGTTTGGCCGAACCTGCCGAACCCGAACAACCAGGTGTCCGCTCAACTCTACTTAAAACTCAATAAATATATAAGTGTTACAACTGTTTAAGTAAAAAAAAAATATTGGGCAGTAACATTATCATGGCAAAATACTAAGCAGTGGTAACTATTTATTTTAAATGGGTCAAAGTTCAAGGTGAGGAAAGAAAGGCAAAATATAGGTCAGAGGACCAAGGTAAATTGAATTTAAAAAGAGAGAGAGAGTGACCAGAGGATTAACGAAAGAAAAGGGCTACATAGAGCCATGGAAAAAAGTGGCCAATCAGGTCTTAACAATGACCTATAAACCATTTCTGGTGACAAGAAAAAAAGAGCCAACAGCATAAACAAACCAGATTAACTAACTACTGTGTCTCAAAACATAGATCTGTTCGAAGAGAAATGAAGGGGGGAAATATTAGTCTGGCTCGCAACCACCTGGTCCCAGGCCATGAGACCACTGAACTATGGGCAACGAAGCTGCATTCCTGATGTGCGGCTCGCTGACTGGAGGGATCAATCATTTAAATCGACAGTCTCAAGCTAGTCCACAAATAGTGACCGGTATTGGCTGCTTTGAGGTTTGAGAGTATTTGAAAGTGAGTAAAGTCAAAAGGGTGGAGTAGTTGCAGGAGTCCGGCATTAATGTCAGTTCTGCTGCAAGGTATAGCTGTTATGTCGGTCCTGCATATTGTGTTAAGTGTTATGGGCCCGGTAGACTTAAGCCAATGCAACAGCTGAGCCCGGCCTCAGATCCCACAAAGGTTGTTGAGAGGGTTCAAGACATTATAGAGTGGGGTTGTAATTGTTTGAGTTGGGTAGTGAAGCTGAGTTCTGTTAAAATTAAGCCACTGTTGTAGATGAATATCTGATGAAAATGGTGCACATTCAAAAGACACAAATGGCCTCAAAAATGTAAAATAAAACATCCATCTCACAAAGCGTTTAGTGACTACTGTGTAATTTGTCTGTGCGTGTTACAGATGCGGTGTGCCAATCAGCGATGGTGGTTCTCTGCAGCATGGCTCATACTTCGCAATATTGTGTGTGCCGATCCCAGTACACAAGGTAGTCTAAAAGGGGTGGAGTTCACAGTACACAAGGTAGTCTAAAAGGAGTGGAGTTTACAGTACACAAGGTAGTCTAAAAGGGGTGGAGTTTGCAACACCATGTGACCGCACAGCACTGGAGCTTATATACTTGTATTGAGACTGTTTGGTGGATAGAAATGTAGTTTACACGCAATGCTGGCTATGCAAAGACAGTATTTATGCTGGGTCAGCCCCATATTTGACGGGACATTTGGCAACAATGCATGGTTGCCTGGAAGTGTCAAAGAGACATTAAAATCAAATATGAATCACTTCTGAGCAGTGCTCCATAAAAGGACGGTTCTGAAGTCTTGTTAATTAGACAATTAAGATCATCAGGTAAGTTTAACTGCTCTTTAGCACGCCCACGCAAGAAACATAATGAACTACAAGTCGAGTATCCTTTATCTGGAAGGTATCTGGGGACACGCAGCATTTCAGATGACTGATATTTTCAGTTAATGGATCATTTCGGCAGCACCAGCTCTATAAATGTTCTCCATTACCTGCTCCTCGGTGTGGCCCAAATAATCAGCTCAGAGCGCAGTAGTCCCTTCCTTCCAGCGCTGTGGGAACTACATTACATAACGGCTTGCTGCCACAGTACAGCGCCAGGGAGACAGGAACAAAGGTACTTCACAAAGTAGCTCTGAACTGACCCTTATCGAAAAAAAATGTGCAGACTTTGGATAATGGATCTTCGGATAATCAACCTGTACTAGTCCAGATTGTTTTAAGCAGGTACTCAACATTTTGATCAGTCATTTGCAGCCTTAGAATACACCTCATCTAGCTTTAGATACATTTAATGGAAGAATTTGATTTACTATAATTTCTAGAATATTATAATTCTCTATGGATCCATCTTTCCCTTGGATTTGGATCTCAAATAATGGAGCATGTGAATACATTCAGATTTTGTCCTTGTCAGCATTTCTTTGTGAAGGGGACTGTCAGCTAAACATTGATTATAATGTGAATACAGAGAATTACATGAATTAAGAGAAAAACTGGTTTTAAATGTGACTGTAGAGTCTCCTGTTGATGACATCACCCTGTGGCTTGACATGCAAGCTATCCATTTTCCATTCAATGTTTTTCAGTTCTATATCAAACTACAGGTGATGTGGACACCACATACATTTAGGAGTCCTTTTACACCATGGTCATGTTTCTATTACGAGGCTGCATAAAACTTCTTAATATTGGAGAGTGAGGAAAATCTTGATGAAAACAAAATACCATTTACTACCTATCAAAAAAAGAAATACTTCAAAATGATTAAATACGAAAGGAATTAAAGTGGCTTCAAAAGTTAATACCAGATGCAACCAATTAGCAGGTGTTGTTGCACTTAAAACATGCCCATTTCATTATTAGATAATTCTTTAATTTTAATATTCTTTGATAAGTAAAAATTACATACAAAAAAAAAATATATCTACAGTCGGCTCTTTTTTTCCCCTCCACTTTACATCTTTTTTCGTTTAATCATTCCTCCTGGTGGTTTGTACACAGTCAGAGGGAGCATCAATAAGCCAATTTTGTGTCCCTCATCAACTGAAGCATTGGAGAACATCATTCTTTTAGTGATCTTCAATCCCATGGCTTTAGCTATTTCAAGAATCCTAAAAAAAACAAAAAACACACATTATATATATATATATATATATATATATATATATAAAACAAATATAATAAAGAAAAACTGGTTTTGCACCACTGATGACAAAGGCATATCTTAATAAAGCTTTTTTTTCCCCAAGATAAACTCAACTAAAATCAGTTACATTAGGGGTAGACATGTTAATGTCACAGAAGACAAAGACTTTGGTTTCCTGCGAATTAATAGCCACTTAGGATCAAAAGTTAATAATCTTTTACCCAACATTGTAGTTCCCATTGGACAGTATTTTACCAGCACAGCCGTTAACCAAGCCTTTGGAGCCATGACCGGCAATACAATGCCTCTGCTGAGGGTAGGGGAGCTTACCAATTAAATGGATAATAAACATGAGATCACTGTGCCATGTGTTCTACAGAACACCCAGCAATGTATCTCTGTATAACTCTGCTGGGTGTCTATGTATAATATGATGCTCCGGTTTGTTGGATGTAGTGATCAGTAAATCCTGTGCAGGCAGATCAATGCAAGCAAACAGTTTGAGGCATTACGGTCACATGATGTCACCGGCATTGATAACTGGGGTAGACTCAGTGGCCACCATCTGATTGAATTTTTATGATGCACCTGTGAGTTAAAGGGTTAATAAGAGACCTCCTGAGGAAATTACATGACTTGTGCAGTGCTGATGGGACCCCTCCACATCAGCTTTTTCCACCTGTCATATGCTCAGTGTCAGCCACACACAGGCGATGTCATCAGAGTTAGTTGAGGTGAGCCACAAGCAGGCTCTTGACATGGTCAGGCATTGGGTCACTAATTGCTTCAGACACTGCTGGAATGAGGGGAGTGTCGCTAATTGCTCCAGACACTGCTAGGCATGGAGGGCACACCTTCTCATCCCAGACACTGCCAGGTATATGGGGTCACTAATTGCCCCAGATACTGCCAGACGAAGGGGGGGGGGGGGGGGGGGTTGTCACTAATTGCCTCAGACAATGCCAGGCATGGGATAGGGGGCACTAATACTTACCCCAGAAACTACCAGATATATGAGGGTCACTAATTGCCCCAGACACTGCCAGACATGGGGGATCACTAAGTACCTAATACATTGGTGGGTCACTAAAACAAATAAGAGTGTAGGGATCACCTTTTTTTAGTATATAATTTGTTTAAAGTAATTAGATTGGAACATGTTTGTAACCCTTGTGTATATATTTAATGCTTACTAAAAAAACAAATATTCGGGATACAGTGGGCATTGCACTGTTTAACTCAGGGAACCTTATAAAATGTATATTACAGGACTGTAAATCAGTAATATGCAGTCAACTTAAATTTATCCCATGACATATGAATATAAAAATATATAAAAGAATGCAGTCAGCCTGCTGCCTTCAGTATTATGCATATTTATGCAGCACCCATGAATAAAATGTTGATATAGAGGGTAATTAATCACAGTTAGTGACTACAGCCCAGCAGCATGTATTTTTTAATAAACATCCCTGGTGAAGTGATTAGGGTGGCCACCCATCTGGTATTCAAGTCTTTAAAGCCAGTGCTGATATAACTCCACCCATTTTTAAAATTTTCTGCCTTCACCGACCAACAACTATGGTCAGTATTTTGGGGAAAAAGGTGGCACCCTTGGCCCTACTAACCCATTTTCCTGGCAGACTATTTTAATTTCCCTTCTCCGTGTTTTAATTTCTTTTCTTTCCATAAATATAGGATGACTATGACCCTGTAAGTGAGATGCCAGATGTGGCACCGTTGCCATAGGCTTCCCATCACTTTTAAGATCATATTTTGGAAAAAAACTGCTTAAGTTGACATTAAAATGATGGAAACAGGACGTTGATGCTAAATTTTTGCTATGTCAGACAGGTCTGCAGGCAGCATTTCTATCAGGATCCCTCACCATGTACCCCAGTGCCGCATTATCCTATGGGCAAAGTGGATACTTTCCCAGGGCCCACTGGCAATAGGGGCCCATCTGCGCCTACCCGGGTAGTTCCATGGTTTTTTATTTGATTATTGCATGCAGGAGGTGCACCAGCCTGTCACTGGACGTAGGCACACTCCCACGCTGCCTGCTATTGGCCGCCTCATGGAGAAGAGGTTTCGCTAGATTGGAGGGTGCGATGTCAAGCACTGACCAATGGAGGCTGCTGGGGGTAGCAGGCTGCACACACACACACACACACACACACACACACACACACACACACACACACACACACACACACACACACACACACACACACACACACACACACACACACACACAGAGAGTGTTCAGTCTAACTCAGGTTACCCGCACAGGGGTGAGCTGAGCAGGATTCTGAAGTAAGATGCTCACTCTCGCTTTGACAGGGGTGGTAAATGGTTTTATGTGCTGTTTTTTAAATCGTGACATAATGTACATGTTATATACATTTGAAATAAACATGTCAAGTGTGTGTATGTGTGTGTGTATATATATATATATATATATACTGGCTGATCACATACCGCACGCATGTTACAGGGAACTAGAACCTGGCAAACCACTGAATTCACTTTCCACACAATATATTAATATAAAATAATACATACATATCACATAGAGTACGTAATATAAAGTATATATTGCACATAATAAAAACAGTACAATAAAAACCAACACACATTTCCCAAACACAAGGGCCACCTAGAGTGGCCCATCCAGTTACAGTGCTGTCCCCTGCATGAGTGATTTGGTGGTGCGACCAAAGCTGGTCGATATGGTTGATAGGGGTGTATTGCACTGGTGATATCACATGGTGATCTGTTAAGTGGTCAGTGGTTCCAATTTTACCATAGTGAAACAGTGGTTTCCATTCAGGCCACTGCACAATGCAGTTACAGATCAATCTTGCTCTGCACACTGTGGACATGAAACCGTACTGTCACACACGTGAGAGGGTACAAATAAACAAACAGCTAAACCAGTGATGTGATGCCAACCTATAGCTGGCATGACTACTATTGTTATAGCACAAGAGTTGTTAAAATTATATAAATATATATGTATTTCATTCTAGCCCTCCAAATCTCTTCTGAGAGGATACTCTTGACAGTGGGTCAATCAGCCTCACCTGCTCTCTGTCAGCTTCAAGTCCCTCTGCAAAAGGGTCAGATCTACTTCAAATTCCCCAATGTGCAAGGCCAGGGCTATAGCATGAGCGACGATTTTAGATTTCATTGTCCCAGAAATGGAATTCTGTATGCTAAAAAGAAATATAGAAAACGACATGGTGTTGGACACCTCAGCACATGATTACTTATTTACGGTGTCTTCTTATTATTAATGTATGCGCCTTCAGGCATGCAGATTCACATTTTAATGTTTTAAAGGTTATGCCATAAAAGCAAACACAATTTATTAAAAAGACAAACACTCAGGATGTCCTTGATTCATCATCTGAAAGAAAGATCTTTTTTTACTCAATGAGACTCAAGGGCCAGAAATTAGGATTCTGCTCTCAGAGAGAGATTATGATCAGAATTCTTATTATTAGTGGAGATCTCAAGAGTGCTTTAAAATGGAATAACTGAAGCATCATTAAAATGTGCAGGTGGGTAAGTAGGATATGCAGTCCTACGACATCTCATGCTAGCGAACAGTCAAAGTGCAAATATCAAGGGGCATATTGATTCAAAATTCACACTCTTTCTTAGATGATTTTTCAACAACATCTCGCGTACTAAAAAGCATTTAGCAGCAGCAAATGGCAATTATTTTTTTTTAATCACAGTTCTTATTTGAAGTTATATATATTTATACCAATGTTGGATCTCTAGAACATAATGTCAAGTCTATGTTATCTTTGCAAGACATAACTAAATGTGTAATCTCACCTGCCGTTCCTATATGTTGACACCGTAAAATTCTTCATGAACTTTGCACAGATGATGTTTGGAAAACCAGGAACCATCAGCTCTGGGGGGGAAAAAAACCATGTAAAGAGCATCTTAAGTCAGCATCATCTCAGTGGGGTCTGACCCGAGTCCTGGTGACTGTGACTAGCAGTAAGAGACAGTCAGCGACAGATAAATCTGCATGCTTAACATGGAAACATGGCATAGTACCTTAAAAAGCATCACATTAGTGCCATTGAACATTTAGTTCCCAAGTGATAGAGCATTAGTGGGCTAAACGTGTTGGCTGTATGGTGTGACTAAAGCACCATTGTCTGCGTCCTGGTAGAGCTATATGGAGTTAAGCTGACTCAATAAGGTGCTTTATTTGTATTCTTTCATTAAAGCATTTCTATATCAAATTCCTTCACTTGATGCCATCTTTCAATTAAACAGAACTTCATTTTTTTTGCTACAGTTGTGCTTTAAAGAGGGAATTGACAGGGAAATTTCAAACTCAAGGGCAAACTAGAGAGTTGGAGAAACAAGTACAGTGCGGGTGTTACACATGTTAAACCAAAAAAAAAAATCCCTTACCTTTACGTTTGACCACCTTCTGTTCAGCAAGTTTAATCAAAGCATCCAAGTACCACAGCAAGCGAGCTTGGTGATCACGGTCTTTCACTCTTTTCAGCTCTTGAAGTTCTTGAAGAATAAACATACCGTGCCTTGACAAAAACAAGATGGATTTTCCTTAGCATAGTTGAATAAAAAAAAAAAATTTGTTGAGCTGTCGGCTATTAATGCTTGATTTTGCAGATCATGTGGTGGTTAGAGTGCTAGGATCCAGCCAAAACACCACACAGACTTGTTTTACTAAATGCCACTTAATTATATGCCATTTAGAACTAAAATAAATCCATGCATAACATGTGCAAGGTACATTATATCAGCAGCAGGGATCTGTTAACACAGGAGCAGATTTTCATTCTACCGCACAAGATCTGTCCCTCCGCACACAATAGTAAGACATAAAAAAATAAACTTGAAAAGATGGAAATGGTTGAAAATAAGCAGAGCTGTATTTCAGCCACACGCCCACTTGCCTGCTGTTGCAGCATTCTACGGTTTTCATAAAGAATCAAATCCCTTCTCATAGTTAATATATATTTTTTTTACCATGAATTACTTTTTACTTGATATATATCCTGAACAACTGTTAAGATGCGTGGTATGGTATCAGTATGAAGGAAAAGAAAAAAAAAAGAAAAAAGAGGCTTACTGTTTATTTTCGGTCATCTGCTGGAGAGTTTCGGTAGTAATGTTTTTAAAGGCCTCAGAGGGAGCTTCTAGAGCTGCGTATTCCACCGGAGAGATAACTTTAAGAGTGCTTAAGGTGAAGATCATCACTTTAGGTGTACAAATGATACATATAGAACCAAATATCTAAACCAGTGTTTCTCAAACTAGTGTTAAAAAAAAAAAAATCTAATCAGTTTGGTTTGAACACAAGTGGGCAATCCCTTAATACTGCACTGTTGGGGGGTTGGGTAACCACTGATCTAGATCCACACTTAGAAACTAAAATAACACCAATACGTAATTAAACAACTCAGCAAACTACGCTAGTAGCACTAATTTATATTAGCTTCACTGCTGCCCTAAGAGCCAGAACACAGGTTCTTAACCACACTTGTACAGGATCACATCAAGAAGAATTGTGTATATTAAAACCAATCGCCTTAGATGCAGATTCTTTCAGTATATCTTAACTGGGGACTACTAACAAGACCATACTGGGCAGCTTGAAGGCATGCTGAAGTAAACAATGTGATTGGTCCCATTAATGGTCACATGACAAAAAAAAACAATGCAATATACCTTTGGCCCTAATTATAACAATTAGAGATAATGTACCAGCACCCTAAAGGCTTCAATTTATCAAACAACCAGCAACTTGTAAAATTAATAAAATGTACAGATATAGCTCTACTATCATACCATTTTACTGAAATACAGTCCTGTATTAAAATCTCATGCCGCAGGCATGTATAGGCATAGGCACCACTGCTGTTTATCTTGGACATCTACTGGATAATCTGATGGACAATTTACTGATGTTCTATGTTACTTCACAGACCTCCGACATGGTCAGTGGTGTCCATTCATCTTCTACTTGCAAGGGCTACTCACAGCAAGCCTTGCTTCTCTCACCACTTTATTTCAATATCTATCAACGCCAGCAGGTGAGATGTGAGGAAAAGGATACGATCATCCAACTTGTAGACATTTTCCCGTGTGTCGGCATTAACATGCTGTGGAGGGAGGAACATTGACGACTCTGGATCATCATTAGCAACAGCTTCTTTCACCAGTTCTACAACAAGGAGGAATAAGAGAGCCTTGTCAGTGGCATACACAAACACACAACTGGACAAATATAACAATATAACAATAATAGTCCATATAACAATAAACACCTGTATAATATACTCAATGACTATAGGATCCAGCATTACCTGTCCAGCTTATAAATACTTAGTTATACTTATAATGTTAACTGTACTGATTACAATACTTTATGCATTGGGCAGCCCTATAGCCTTCTTCCCAGGGGGGGGGGAGGAGAGGTGGATAAAGGAGATATAATCAGCATGATTGAGTAAGGAGCTGGAAATTTTGCAATTAAACCAAGTGGTGAGTGGCATAAAGATTGCCAGTTTTTTTTATGGGGGGGGGGGGGGGGGGTGTAAAAGTGGTGTTTTCCTATGGCATGTACCAGTTGAACTGCTCATTTTCTGTGCTATGTAGTGATATAAATGAATTTCAGCCGGCATTGCTGGGGTCTCGAACGGTACCCGCATGTGTGTCCAGGGTAAAATTCAAAGTGATAAAAGAAATTAAGGCATTCCTTAAAAAGGACAAAAAACAAAGTTCTGTTAAACTGAAAGATTCATCAAGCGTAGGCATTTTAAAATAGAAATGCTTTAATGACAGAATCCAAATAAAGTGCCTTATTGAGCCCTCTTTAATAGCTCTATTGGGGGTCCAACATGCTGTTTAGGTCAGATAATGAAGATCTGACCCAACATGTCTGCCCCCTGATCAAGCTATATAAGGAAAGAGGGATCAATAAGGTACTTTAAATAGAGTTTAATGGAGAATTATAAATTAACTGCCAACACTTGATCTTTCAATTAAACACAACTTCATATTTTGCAGACAGCTGTCCTTTTCTACATTAGGAACAGATTAAAGCAGTTTGCTTTCAAAATAGCCTCAGGATAAACATATCGACATGTGTAAATAACCATGTTACAGATGGAAGGAATGGTTTTTCTTGCCTGTCGTTCCTTTGTTCTCTATAATTTCCTCCGCAGCCTTCGTCATTGCTTGACTTAGAATTTCACTGCCAACTTGATTTAGCTTTCGGGAGCTCAAAGCACGTTTCTGCTTGTTTGTACCAAAGGCTTCTATCAGAGCATCCACCTGTTCAAATAAATACATATAAAAAAAAAAAAAAAACCAACGGTTTCCACACAGGAAACTTAAAACTACTAGTAGGACTGCTGTATTAGTTGGTCAAGCCCTGGCATGACTATATTGATGCCTGTACTCCTTAATACAAAGACAGATGGACAAATAAATCCAGTCTCACCAAACACAATCAGTATATGCATTTTAGGAAAGAGGAGTGAAATCCTTGTATTAGCATCCACGTGATGGGATGATACTAAAGGTATTAGGCTGAGACAATGGGGGTGATGTATAAACATGGGGCACACCGAGAAAGCACCCAATACTGGTGATATCTCTGTGTGCAGGTATGTATAAACTTCCATCGGCTCCGAATCAGGCACTTTTCTCTTGCAATGCAAGGGGTCGGATGTGTATTAAAAACAAAAAGGGTATAAATCACTGTTATACATAGCAAACAGCGACTGTGCTTTTTGTTTTCACTTAATAGTGCAGGAGATTTTATACATAACCCCTAGGATTATATGTATTTGTTGTCAGTAAGGTTTCGTGTTAGCTAGAAGACATTCTTGCTTGAAAACTATTGAGATCTTAAACAGGAATGTATTCTCTTACAACCCACAGGGATAAACACACTAACATTAAAAGATTACCAACTCGTAAAGGGATAGAGTTCATTAACCTCATCGTGCTGGATAGTGCTTTGGACCTTAACCAAACCAGGGGGTTTGTGCTTCTGGCCCCGACCACTTTGTGATGGGAAGGCAGGAACATACAAGCAGAAACCCGATCAGCATGGAAGTTGGGCACAAAGAGCTGCCGAAAAATGGGAACCGCAGCACAGCACATCGCGGGAAGCTGAGATGAATTGTTACGGTCAGGGCGCTATGCCATCCTTCAGGTTTTTTAGTAAAATGTAGCTTGCGCTCACTTTGACCATCAGCTACATTTTGTGTCAGACGGAGTCCACACTAAGTGGCCTCATCCGACAGTGGGGACCCCACTGCAAGTCCTTGCAGCGGGATCCGCACACAGCTCATGCCGTCCTACTAGCTTTTAGGCACTGAATGTAGGACGGCATAGAATGTCATACAGGTGGGAAGGGGGTAAGGCTACTTAAAAAAAAACACCTTAGACACAATTGGTTATTTAGTCACATTCTATGGGCTTATTATGCTTAGCCCACCACTACGTCAAAGAACACCAATATTTGTATGGGTCCTAACAATAAATACTTCTGCTTATATGGAGCTTAAACTATTCAATTATATAAAACTTACCTGAGACCAAAGGCCTTCTTATTTTACACACACACACACACACACACACACACACACACACACACACATACATACATGTATGTAACACTCTGGAAACCACTGAATTCGGGGATTAAGCTCATTTTCATCATCACACACACACACACAGTCTAACCAAATATGTAGCACATGAGAGATGCACTTAAACAAAGCAAATAAGTGAACAAAAAACATTGTTTTATATTAAATATGAGTGAAAAATGATTTAAACTTATTATCGTATATTAACACCTTCGCGACAAAGGACGCGTCAGGCACGTCCTGGGAGAAACTCCCTTAACGACAAAGGACGTGCCTGGCACGTCCTGCGGTGAATCAAGCGGTTTTCGCGATCAACGTTCGCGAAAACCACTTTAACAGTGCTGGTCTATTGCCTCGATGTCGAGGCAATAGCCAGCACCGAAATTTCTATTTTGGGGCACCCACGAAGCGATCGTGGGGAGCCATATTGACGGAGCATGCTGCTCCGTCAATATGGCTAAGCCCTCTGCCGGTCTGAGCTTCGGAAGTGAAAGTAACTACACTTCCGTCACTCTGAATATGCTACTTGACTGCCCCTAGTGGTAGTTAAGTAGCATTGCAATGGAAAATATTTAAAATACATATTTAATTAATTAAAAACAGATTATATAGCTATATTAGCCTATAAGGTTAAAATTAAATATTTTTTAGCATAAGAGATAGGGTTACAATTAAATTAAAAAATATTTAGGGATATAATAAGGGTTAAGTTGGGGTTAAATTTAGTGTTAGGGTTAAATTTTGGGTTCGGGTTGGGGTCAAAAGGTCAATATAGGAAAAAAACAAAAAACACTATTTTTGGTTTTTGCCCCATTACTCGCAAAAAAATACTGAAAAATATGGAAACATGCATATTTTTGAACTCGGGACAACAATTAGAAACTATTTAGACGGGGTCTTTTTTAATGATTTTATTTGTATAAATTATATTTTAGGTCAAAGATAGAAAAAGTGGGGTTTTTTTTATTTTTCATCATATTTTATGATTTTTTTTGTAGTAAATTATAAGATATGATGAACATAATGGTATCTAATGAAAGGCCTTCTTATGACGATAAAAACAACATATAATTTGTGTGGGTACTGTATGTGAGAAAGAAAAAAATTACAGCTAAACACAAACACCCTAGAAATGTCAAAACAGCCATTGTCACTAAGGGAAAGTCAAGGTGAAAATGTCTTGTCACTAAGGGGTTAAATAAGTTTGGATCTGATGTCCAAAATAACTTTTCGATTATAAATCCCCCTACCAAAGAAATCTAGCTCAGTACATTAAACCAAAAAGTGTTTTCTTGCAATTACCTTTTCCCTGTATGTTCTTGTCCCGTGTGTCATTTCTTCATTTTGTAAATCATCTGCAAAATAAATACAAAATGTCTGGTGTGCATCATGCAGACTCTCACAATAACACTATATGCTTTATTCAAAGCCAAGGAAGCCGATTTGGAAAAATTCTCCCATTCTGCTATACTATAAGCTCTGCTTTTTGGACTTAAGTTTTCAATTCCCTCATGAACAAAGCCCTAGAAAAACAGTACTTCTAAAAAAAATGGCTGCGTCCACTACTACGTGATCTGCTGTGTACAGTAGACCGCACAGCTGTGCTGATGGAAAAATAATACATTCAATAGGCAAGTGCTTGAGCACCAAGGGAGAGTTAATAGTATCCAACTGATAAATTGCACATGTTGATTATCTGAACCAGACAGGAACTTATGCCTGGCTCTTTTAATATTGAATACCGTGAAACAAATTACATTAAAGGAGATCAGTTCATACAGATGTGTTCTCTTATCGATTTTTTTTTACTTCTCATTTATGCAATTTGATTCAAGTGTATTAAACATTAAAGGGACAATTCCACCGAAAAATGAAAAAAGGGTTTATTTTTATTTTGCATCATTGTAGATTTCAGATATTACTTTTGTTTGTGTTATGCAGGTTTCTTTTATGAAATATTTTACTAAACAAGTGTGACTGGGTGCTGCCATTTTGTGAAATAGTTTTTTTTGGGTTGTTTTAAAAATACATAGGTCTTCGCTCTTACTCTTTTTGTTGTTTTCCAGTAATGGCTGCATTGTAAAATATTCTGCATCATAAACCTGCATCTTTCCCGATTCTTTATTTACTACTCCAACAAAATATCTGTGAAAACAAAAATAATTTCATATAATGCAGCACACACAATAGAAACATAGAATGTGTCGGCAGATAAGAACCATTCGGTCCATCTAGTCTGGGCAATTTTTTTTTTGAGTACTTTTATTAGTCCCCCGTTCACGGTCTTCTAGCTAGGATAGCCTTGTGTCTATCCCACGCATGCTTAAAATCCTTGACTGTGATTACCTCTACCACTTCTGCTGGAAGGCTATTCCATACATCCACTACCCTCTCAGTAAAGTAATACTTCCTGATATTACTTTTAAATCGTTGCCCCTCTAATTTAAGACTATGTCCTCTAGTTGTGGTAGTTTTTCTTCTTTTAAATATACTCTCTTCCTTTACTGTGTTGATTCCCTTTATGTATTTAAATGTTTTTATCATATCCCCCCTGATACGTCTTTCCTCCAAGCTATACATGTTAAGCTGCTTTAACCTTTCCTGGTAAGTTTTATCCTTCAACCCATGAACCAGTTTAGTAGCCCTTCTCTGAACTCTCTCCAAAGTATCAATATCCTTCTGGAGATACGGTCTCCAGTACTGCGTACAATACTCCAAGTGAGGTCTCACCAGTGCTCTGTACAATGGCATGAGCACTTCCCTCTTCCTACTGCTAATACCTCTCCCTATGCAACCAAGCATTCTGCTAGCATTTCCTGCTGCTCTATTGCATTGCCTACCTACCTTCAAGTCCTCTGAAATTATTACTCCTAAATCCCTTTCCTCAGATGTTGAAGTTAGGACTGTACCAAATAGTCTATATTCTGCTTTTGGGTTTTAACGCCCAAGGTCATGATCTTGCACTTGTCCACATTAAATGTCAGTTGCCACTGCTCTGACCATTTTTCTAGTTTAGCTAGAATAGGAAAGCAGTTTTTTTTTTAAACGTTTATGGTTCTGTAAAAACATCAGTATTTAATATAATAGTCCACTGATCTATTCAAACACATTGTTTTGCTCATTAAGATTTAACAGTCTAGCAAAAATGCCTGACATAGGTCTCACCAACCCGTACCCTTCCCAGCCTCAGGGATCCAACTGAAGCATGGTTTTCTCTGATCCCAGGTATCTTCTGGGGGGGTTGTGTATGTACCAGCATACGTTTACTTCCCCCTCTCTGTTGCATAGAAGTAAACCAATGCCAGGAAATCCTGTGTCCTTAACCTAGGCTGGTTTATTTATTTACTGGAAGGGTACAGATCAGGAGTGTTCTCAACAGGTTAATGCAGGCAATACAAACATGTAAACAGTTGGCAGATGACAGACTACAAAAACGATCATTACTTCCGGATGCTCAGCTTCTCTACTTGATCGAAGGGAAGGGGGAAATAAATGACCGCCGACCCCAGCATGTGAAAAGTGTCAGACAACGGTTTGGTAGAGACGCAACTTATGCACATAAATGTGTAAAAATGTGCAAAGAAGAGACATTCACCTGTACACAACATATCCATGGATAGCCATCACTGGAATAGGCACTGCAGATTTCTGGGCTGAGCATCATTTTCCATGACACTGACTATCACACACACCATCTGCAATATATAATGTACCCATAAACTGGCTAGAACCAGCTGGGGCATCACCAGAGTATTCAGAGAGATGTCTGAACACAGAGGCCAAGTATGTTGCAGAGCAGACCGAATAGTCAGGATAGGAATAGTGTGACATATCTCTTGAATTATCTGCTATATTGTAACTTCATGAGGTCTATTCACTAAACATCTTGGGTCACAACAGCAGAGTTGGCTATTTTCACCACTATTCACAGTTTACTGAATAAAGCTACATACTTTTGGCTTAAATATTAGCGGTTATCATACCTGCACAGAGAGCTTTTGTTCACAGAGTCTCCAGAAAAATTATTAGCCACATAATTCAATCGGTCAGTTTCTGCAGACTGGAAAAAATAGTGCATAACCAAAAAAAGCTTAATTTTTAATAAGCACTTGTAGGAATTACACATATACAATGGTAAGAAATTAAAATTGCTTCCATCAACCGCATTTTCGTACAGAAAGTGTATAATAGTTTACAAATTTAACATACATACTGAAGTATTTCAACAATTTTATACAGTAATGTGATATGCAGACAAGTAGATACAATTATCATAAAAGTATACAGCACCAAGAAAGAATGTCTCAGAGCTAATGGAAAGTATGTATAGAAGTCTAGCATTGTCAAATTTGAAAGAATAAGGACAAAAATGGGAAAAAAGTGTACTCGAAAAGGCTTAGGCAAGGTGATGACAGTGTATAAAAAGTCTCCAAAGTTAGTAACTAACAGAGAAAAGACACACTGTAAATCTAGGTAAATATTTTTACAGTATGAAAACCTATAT
Organism: Pelodytes ibericus; assembly: GCA_036172795.1. Lineage (NCBI taxonomy): Eukaryota > Metazoa > Chordata > Amphibia > Anura > Pelodytidae > Pelodytes > Pelodytes ibericus. The sequence goes on from CM069860.1 coordinate 37,711,802, forward strand.
GGTCAACCTAAACAGCCATAGAATAGCTGCCTTATGTTGGAAAAAATGTTTTATCAATTATTTCTCAGATTGGCTAACTTTATCCAACCAAAGGAGCAAACCATTGTCTTAATTATAAAAACTTACCAGAATCCTCTGCCTTTTTGTTCTTGGGGTTTTTTGATCTTTGTTCTGGTATAAATGTAATGTTATTCCCTCTGGTGCCTGTAGATTTCCATTAGAAAATTGTACTGCAAGGAAAACAAAATGTAATTAACAGCAAGTTAAACTTACAGTATATTCCCAATATGAAAGAAGGAGAAAAATACACATATGATTCCTGATCACTCAGGGTGCACATTAATATATCTGATACAAGTCTAGATATAATGCAAGAATCAGGCTCCAATCTGATGGACATCGCTAATTTAGATTTTTTTTTTTTAAATGAGGGTCTCTCTTTACAACAGCAGGGGTCTGCACCCAATAGAAATGAGGGTCAGGTTCCACAATCTGTGCATTTGGGAGAGTAAACCTGTGTGTATCTGTAGAGTTACATGCTGGGTTACACTGCAAGAGGGGGACGGTCATTTTAACTCTCACTTTTATAAAAGAAGCAAAAGTTAGGAGGAACAAGAAATTCTCTATCAAAATATATACGTGGAGCAATCAGCAAGTGTGTGTCCCATAATTGCTCTAGCTGATCAAGCCCCATTTTTTCATGAAAGCAGTCTATTATTAGAGCACATCACAAACATTCTTGGTTACTTGACGTATTAAACACTCAGCACGAGTCCCTCGGATACTTTCCAAATAGAACCGTTTGACCCAACGTGTCTCTCACCCAGCAGGGCCGACTGCTCTGACTCGCGGTTGTATTCCCAAGCAGCCTTGGAGGCCATGTGAGCTGCCTTGCTTCTCACACACGTTGTGTACAGATCACTTCCAACTGGGGAGGAGACGCCGCAAAGAAGGAATAGCACCCAATAAGCAGCAAGCAGGCATCTTTCACAGTATATTACAACGTGTTAAATTTGAGCAGCGCCACCTGCAGGACACTGTGGTCCATATGTAAGAAGAAAAACTATTTTGGAGCAAACAGCAGGCACATGCCATGGGTTTCCCTGCTGATTGCTCTACTTTTACTTTTAGAACTAAATTACTCTATGCTTAATAGACTGTGTGCATCAAGTGAAACATTTACAATTATTTTACATATTTGGGTTGTATCGAAATATGCGAATTCATGCCCATGTTACATGTCCAAATGCATGTAAACACCTCAGCTTGTGTGTGACCATATAGCACCATTTGTGCTGGCACAATCCATGCCAAAAACAATCAGACAACATTGTTTGGAGGAGACGCGTGTCACGCACACTAGAGTGTTGGAATATATATATAAAAACATCTTAACATAAGAAAATTGTGATTACTCCCTTTTTTTAACTTCCCAGCTTGGACATGCTACAAGTAGTGTATCTTCCACAAGGCAAACAAGGCATTCGCCTAGGGCGGCAATTAGCCAAAGGGTGGTACTTTGCCAGAGGGTGTTACAGCACACTTCTGGAGCTTAAAACAGTTTTTGCTCCCTCATCCGCCATAGCAAGCTTTAGCTCCAGTAATGGACATGGTGGGGGCATGCAATGGGGCTGATGGTGGCATGTAATGACGGGATGTGGGCATGTAATGGGGTAATGGAGCATGTGATGTGCACATGTAATGGGGGTCATGTAATGGGTCATTAATCGGTGTGATGGTGGCATGTAATGGGGGTGATAGGAGCATGTAATGGACATGGTGGAGCTATGTAATGGGGGTTATGGTGGCATGTAATGAGGCTGATGGTGGCATGTAATAGAGGTGAAGGGGGCATGTAATGAGGGTAATGGGGGAGGATAATGGGGGCATGTAATGGAGCATGTGATGGGGACATGTAATGGAGCATGTGATGGGGACATGTAATGGAGCATGTGATGGGGACATGTAATGGGGTGATGGGGCATGTCGTAGGGGTGCTACGTGGGTGGGGAGGTGCCCAAATTTTGTCTGCCTAGAGCAGCACAAAACCAAGATACACCACTGCATGCTACACATTCTACATATGCATAAATCATAGTGATAATGTTTCATGGACCATCCAGAGGACTGTGGGTGCTCCAGTGCAGATACTCCACTGGACATTCAAGCATGCCCCCAGAAGAAGGAGCAGGAGAGAGTGAAACAGGAGGCTTGTTAGGGTAGCTTGATCACACATAGAGAGCATTAAACACATCTGTCTAGCAGTGTAGTGCAGCAAATACAATTTTATTTAATTATGTGGTTGTTGGAGGCTACCAGTTTGGCTATTTGTTTAAGCGAAAAAGGTAACCTCAAATTCTCCATTATTTCCTTAGGTGCGTTTGGGGCTACCTTTTTACTTCAGGCAGAGGCATGAATACTAACCTGACATGACTGGTACTGTTCTTCATCAACAGCTGTTATGTAATTGCAATCATGTATGCAGGGGTCCACAGGTGGAGGGGTATAGTTGTAGCTTTAGTTAGATCTGTGGGAAGTATGGGAATGGTTCAGTTAGGGTTATGACACAATTCGTATTGCTAATGGGAAGAGTGGAGACATTGCCAGGAGAAGAGTGAAGACGTGAACAAGTGAGAGACAAACGGCAGGCAAGCAGTGATTCCAGCTTTCCCAAGATCAAGTGTGCTAGCAAGAACCCCAGGGGCAGACATCATTTACACATAAGTTCTGTGTATGATAGGTACATTGTAGATTTTAAGTAGGTAGCTGTCGGATATGTGTACCGAGCATGGCTAGATATGGGGTTGTCTACTTACATTTACATTGATGTGCTTGGCTATCAGCAAGACACATATCATCACGGCGGTCCTTAGGGCTGTGTGACTTCTGTGAGTAAATCTGTCATGTTATCCTTCTTCTGTTCAAGAGTTTGTAGATGAGAAGAATGGGAGACTAACATATGTTCCTGGCATTCTCTGTGAGTATTCATGCGGGCTAGTTCTGCTTGAACCATGTTATTGGCCCGTGATAACTCCAAGTGGCCTCATCTGAAACTGGGGACCCCGCTGCAATACCCTGCAGTGAGATCCACAGCACAGCTCATCGTGGGGAGCTCACTTTGAACATCGGCTACATTTTTGGTGTCAAAGTGGCCTCATCTGCAGCGGGATCTGCACACAGCTCATCTCGGGGAGTCACATGGAGCTGTTAAACTCAGGACGTTCTATGCTGTCCTACAAGCCTTTAGGCACCAAAAAGTAGGACGGTATAGAACGTCCTACGAGCAGGAAAGGGTTAAATCATGCTATTTGAAGCTCATATGTGGCTAAAACACCTTTAAAAATAGGGACTGTCTCTCCAAAACAGGTACACTTGAGGAGGTGGTCCAACAACTGCTCCTAGAACAGCTTTTTAAGCACACCCCGTGAGAGATCCGAGAACCGAGATTGTGTGAGAGACCATGACCCTACCACTCTGGATAAAGTTGCCCGCTTGGCAGATAAATTTGTGGATTTTTGGCCTTCTTACCAGCCCCATCTGACCTCCAGACCAGCGCTCAGAGCCCTCCTGATTCCTCCTCCATGTCCCCGATTCTCCAGGGGATTGCCCCCAAGATTTCCCCCTATTTTTCCCGGTGAGTGGGTCCCCCACTGGCTGTGGGAGCGGTGTTACCAATATGGGAAAACCAGGCACTTGAAACGCCACTGCACTTCCCTCCAACCCCGGAGCTTTCCCCCGTTCCACGAATGCGGACCAACTTGCCGAAGCCAGTTCCCCAGCAAACTTATTGTGTGAGTGGCACCCCTACCTTCCCACCAGAGGATTGATAATACGATGCCCCGGATTCTATGATGGCCTGGGAACAACCTGCCTGGCCATACCCTGAGGATGTAGCCTTGGTGCACCAGCCCCATGCTGACAACCAGGCGCACCATTGTGAACCCATAATCATTAAGGGGAAAAGGGCCACATAGAAGCTATTGGCCTCAATCCGTCAACTAAAAGCAGGTTCTAGCCTTCTTGGGAATGGCCGGTTACTATCAGAAGTTCGTACCCAAATATAGCGCCATAGCCAAACCCATGACAAACTTGATGAAAAAGTCCCTTCTCCGAACCATCTCATGGCCTCCCAAGTGCAATGAGGCATTTGAGAAACTGACGAATGCCATGGGAGATGCCCTTGTATTGGCCGCCCCGAACTTTAACAACTGCTTTCTGGTCCACACAGATGCTTTCATCCTTACCGACCACAACCCCCTGGTCTGGCTAAACCTAGTTTCAAGGTTTTTGGTTGTTGAGCTGGAGCCTTTCCCTTCAGCCATTTAACTTCACCATCCAATACCGCCCCAGTAAGGAGAACTGTAACGCTGATGGGCTATCCAGGCAACTGGACTTGTAAATGTTTTTAGGGCTGTGTGAACTTACCTGGTTTGTTTACGATATGTATTGGTTGTTTAAGTGGAGTCATCGTTGGGCATCATGTGGATAAACCCCGGCTGTCTCTCCAGAAAGAGAGGAGATGTGCCAAGAACCTCTGTGACTTGGGAAGCCGGCCGGCAATAGCTGTGTTAATTAAGTGTTCTTGCATAGCAAAACCACTTAATATTATCTCACATATATATTCTTATTCTTATTATAGCCAAATTTACCACCCTAACTCCTCCCACAGTTCTTACTCTACATAGACAGTAATATACCGAAACGTGCGGATTGTTCCAGATTGGTGTGCCACCTACACAAATCTTATATCAAAACGTTCAGCTATCCCTGCTGCCACTAAACATGTCCACGGCTAAGCCATAGTCCTGATAGTTTTCACAATATGACCATTTGTTTGCAACTCACATCCATTGACATTCATTGAAACTCCACTCTAGCCACCTCAAATTTGAAGAGCAATATCTAAACTGCGACTGTGCCTTCATTTTTAATATTTCAGAGACAAACTATGCATCAAAATGTAGGTCTGGGTCTTGTGATTCTCACAATATAAAGTTCTTCTCTGTAGGATTTAGAGTTTTTAAAATATGACCATTTGAAGATGGCAACCGCACTCAAACCTTTCCACAGTTACTCCAGCCACTCCAACCACACAACAGTCACTCAAGCCACTCCACTCAGTTTCTCCGCCCACTCCAGTTGTGGACTACTGGTGGAGGCAAGAACACTTCACACAATTTCCCCAGAAATTGATGCCTTTCTAGTTCTTATTGTAATGCCCAGTGTGCCCCCGTGCTTCCCCAGTTTAATACCTCCCCAAAAGGGAAAATCACTTGTGCCTGACTCCAACCTCCCAAGTAGCGACCCCATTACCGTAACATAGACCTAGAGATTACGGAGCAGTCGCTCAGCCACCCATTGGGTAATTTAAAACTCCCACGACCCGGCCCAATGTCGCTTGAATGGGGATTACCAGGTTAATTAAAGGGCCGAGTAGCTCTCACTTCTACTGGTCTGAGCCTCGAAATAGGGAACAAAAATGTATACAAAAGGTGAGGCGACATAAAAGCACCCTAGGCGGCCAGCCACAATAAAGGTTAAGCCCAGTTGCCTAGGACTTTCACCCGCCCTCAGTTTATTTGGAGCGCTGCTGATTCGTTGCTCCAGACTGTCGGCACGGATCCTATTGGTCGCTCTGGTTTAAGGGGAAAATGGGAGGCGCCCATTCCATTGGCCAGGAGTTTAAATGTCCCTAAAGTTAAAAGGTTTAAAGGTTTCTGAAGTAGTGACTGATAGAATGTTGGACTCTAATACTCATATGAAGTTTAGAGAGACCTCAGAGAAACAGAGGCATGATGAAAGGAAAAGTAAATCTACCCCTAAACAGCAACCTGTAACTGGAAAACAGAGCCAATATGAAGAACACAAGGTATAATGGGACGGCTACCCAAGGCCAGTAGCACCTCTGCCCGTTGTAGGAGATCACCTCCTAAGCCCCCGATTAAAGCTCAGCATCTACCCAGCAAGTCTTTCTCTTTGTACCCAAATAGCAGACAGGACTACTAGCAGTTAGGTACAGCGAGAATGACCAACAACCTTTATTTGTCAAACAGCACAGACTTATATACATACAAACATGACATCAACTAGGAGTGGGCACAGGGGAACAAATTATAATACAGTAAGCCCCAAACAATAGAAAACCTAATCTTAAACAGATAATTAAAAACAGTATAACTTAACATAAAATAAACATGCCACCCTTAGACACAGACATCCAGACTACAAGAGACAATAGATGGCTCACAGGACAGTAAACATTTATTGATTAGATAATAACATTTCAACACTAACATATGATAACATTGCACACACTACTTGGAATAGCTTTGCCTCGGCATCTTGTGTTGAATTCCTTGCTGCACTGAATGGGTGCCTCAGGTCACTGCCAAGGTGTGTACAGGGCAAAGGCCCTGGGTACTGACTACCTACTGGGCCTTTGGGAAAAGGGGACAACATGAGCTAGTCAACATCCAGGGGACAGGTTACAAGGAGCAAGGGGGCCAGTGATTTGTCCTTTGGGGATGCTATAACCCCTTCCAGTGCCAGGGGAGCCTAAGGCACGCAGGCTTCCGTGACACATAGCTCCTTCGGGAGGAGTAGTCCTTTAACCTATGAGGGACCATAGTCAACAGGAAGGTGTTTGGCCCTCAGGGCCTTCAAAGCGTCCCAGTCACGGTCGATCTCCAAACTCATTTCGTGAAACAAGGCTTCAAGGAAGATACATCGGAGCACATCTTCTATAAAGTCTATACTGCTCAGTCCAGTCAAAAAACTAGTGCTTGTAGAAAATGTGAAGAATGCCCTCCATCTAACGATAATGAATCCAAAAGATCCCAAACTGTCCCACTCCCTAGAGAGAGCGTACAAGGAGGACATTGCCCATACAAACTGGCATCCCGTGGGCATTGAGCTGATCACACTTGAAGCAAGGCTGATGTTAGTTGAACTAACCTACTGGGAGAGGAGGAAATGTGGCCCAATAAGGTGCAGGCACTCACAGTAAATCTGATATAAATAAGATATTTGCACACAGATTAAAAGGAAACTTCAGCCATAAGTAAAATGTTGAACTTATTGAACTTAGGTGGAGTCACCTGCCAAAAGGCTTTTTGATGTGTTCAATTGTAATCTTCTCATAGAAATGAAGTAAATCAGAAAAAAATGGGTTCACAGGGAGCAGCCATCTTGAATTTTCTAGTTGTTGAATATCAAGTCGTATTTTCTGGTGCTAGAAACATTGCAGATTTTGATGATATAATGCATGAAAGTGATGTATAAATAAGAATATGTAATAGTAACAAGTTGCCTTATAAAATGTCTCATGAAGATATAATTGCTAGCACAATGTATAGATTATAGGGTCAACTCAATAAAGAGAGAATTGCAGGGAATTTCAAGCGGGGTTTTAAAAATGCAGCTAAATGGGAGAATTTTTCAACTTGGCTACTTTGGTATAAGTTTTAAATTTCCATCTCAATTTTCTGCAATTCTCTCTTTATTTAGTAGACTGTTATATTTTGCCCTCTTTAAAGTAAAAATGTGTTTTTCATTAATGATGCATTTAAATCCCATTAATGGACACAATATATATATATTAGTAGACACAATATATATTGTAGTTTAATTAATGTTTTAAGCTGTTCACATAAAACCAAACTGGTTATTTTTTGGACTCGAGTAACATATTCTGCTAAATAGATTTTGTGGACAGATAAAGATAACTGATTTTCTTAAATCGAAAGCCCTATTATGTTGAGAAAAAGTGTTTTTTTTAATTAACTTTTTATGACACGATTGCCAATTTATAAAACTGTTACTGCCGATATGTGGAATGCTGGGGACGAACCATTTGCCAGCTGTGCTGTGTAGTTAGACTGTCTGTCCTCTGAATGTATCAACATTCACAGCTTCAGCTGGAGATCCAGTTGCATTTCAAAGGATAACTGCTGGTTCTTTCACATGATACACTATATATACATCTTGGATATGTAGATGCATCCATGAGCTGAAGTTTTCTGTACTACAATTACTTTAATTCCCTGCAGCACTATAAAACTGGTGGGGATTTGTAGTTCTGCAGCAGCTGGAGTGCCACAGTTGTACACCTAGTCTCTATGCAATGCATGAAAGGTGCCCAGATATTTCAGCTACAACCTAGACAAGGAAAAAAAAGAAAAAAATAGCACCAAAATACTTTGATTTGCTACTAATTCAGGTAGAATAATGTAAGAAGAATAATGTATACAACTGATCACTTCTCACTAAGAGTAAAACATAACTTCCGTTTGTGGTTTACCAAATCACTACAGGACAGCCAAACGAGAAGCCTTTAAAGAGTTTCAGTTAAATAATTAACACAGACCAATAATGCAGTCCCTTTATTTCAAAACTGTGTACCAAAAAGCAATATATCCACGATTTGACTCTTTATACTATGTATCTTATACAGTTATATGTAAAATGTTAACATGTAAAGAATTTTATGAATAAGGCATTTCTTGATCTATCTTTTAACCTCTCAAGTACCAAGGATTTTCTGGGCCAATGACCAGAGTGATTTTTCCATTTTTGATATGTGGTTGTTAAAATGTAATTCTCCTCTCTTTCATTTAACGCACCCATACAAGTTATATGTTGTTTTTTTTAAAAGGACAGATAGAGCTTTCTTTTGATACCCTATACATAAAAAGAATCTACAACTGAGTATTAAAAAATACATATAAAAGGGGAAAAATTTGGCAAAAAAATATTTTTTTCCCATTATTTTCCCAATAATAATCTACACAACTAGTACAACACTATGCCCTTTATCCCAACTAATTAACTAACTAATACACAATAAAATTATAGGTTACCAATCTTCCCCTGCAAAAAAAAGAAAAAAAACTCTGACCAGTGCGATGTTATTAGTCAGAGCCATAAGAATCAAAGAATGGGCATGCAGGGGTTAACTGTCGTTCACTTTCTAAGCATCTCCGGTGTTGCTAAAGTGCCTCGCTAGGCCTCGCTAGGCACTTAGCAATACCATAATGCTCCCCCAGAACCGATGGTGGTCGCTCTCCAGTAGAAGAAAACGCTGCCTGTACATGTATTTCACTTCCGTTGCTCTAGGGGGAGCATGTATGATAAGTGCTCTCTAGTTTTAGCAAGGGAGATAGACAGATCAGATAATGTAAAAAAAAGATTGTTTTAATAAAATTAAATATTTAATAAAATGTAAAAAACCAATGGCTTTTATAAAAGCCGTTTCCAGTGTTTAACCCCTTCCCTGCAATTGATCGCTGTGTACGCAGTGATCTTACACAGCAGCACATTTTTTGCTCTCTGTGCATTTTTTTAGGGGTTAATTTTTTTTACAATGATTTATTACAGTATATCAAAGGCTCTTTTAAGAGATATTAACCCCTTCCTTGTCGTATATCACTTCCTAAGCAGCGCATATGGTCACTGCCTAAGCAGTGCATATGGTCACTGCCTAAGCAGCGCATATGGAGCGATCTGGTCGCAGAAGGATTTTTTTTGCTATCAGCATTTTTTTTTGTCACACTCGCTAGGGGAATTTTACCCGCTAGGGGATTACGTGTATTCCTTTTGAAGCTGTCTGAACGCGTGTATAGCGATCAGTAACAGCCGATCAGTGGCAAAGGTGGTTTGGTGATTGCTCAGATGAGCATCACCATTCGCCTGGTTAGATCAATATTGGTAAATATGGTTCTGACCCATTTGGATCTGCCTCCCTCTCCTCACTTGAGTTTTAGTGAGGGAAAGAGACAGATCTGTATAATATAAGTTTTTAATTGTAATAAATTAAATAAAATGTAAAGAAATTGTGAGACCCAAGGGCTTTTATAAAAGCCATACCCTTTGTATAGTGTACGCTGTGTATTAACCCCTTCCCTGCCACTGATCACTGCACAGCAGAACATTTTTTCTTGTCTCTGCATTTTTAGGGGTTAATTTTTTGTACAGTACTACAAAGGCTCTTATAAGAGCTATTAACCCCTTCCTTGCTCTACATGTAAAAATTGCAAGTTGGAAAATCAAAAAGCGCACCTCTCAAATGTAGCCTTTCAACCCCCAACAAAGCGGACAAACCTATGCATGGGTGGTATCCCTGTGCTCGGGAGATGTTGTTGAACACATATTGTGGTATTGTTTGTCAGTGACACATACCGAAATATGTGAATTTGTGTCTAAAGAACAATGTATGTGGGAATAAATACACAATAAAATTACTACCACAAATTTTGACAAAGGCTGGTGGTAGAATTGGTGAATGGAAAGTGTTAAAATCTTCTTTTACAAAATATATAATTTTTGGGTAAAATACACTGCCCGGCTTAAAAAAAAAGTCCCAAATGAAAAATGGGCTCAGGCTGACTACACGTCAAAATTCCAAGTCGGAAATGCGCACCTTCAAAATGTGGCCCTTTTAGCCCCCAAACAACCCAACAAACCTATGCATGGGTGGTATCCCTGTACTCAGGAGATGTTGTTGAACACATATTGGGTTATTGTTTGGCAGTGACACATAACAAAATCTGTGAATTTATGTCTGAAATACAATATTTGTGAGAAAAAAACACACAAAAATTACTACCACAAAATTTGACAAAGGCTGGTGGTAGAATAAGTGCACGGAAAGTGTTAAAATACCACCATTTGAAATAGCATAGGGTGTCTACTTTTAAAAAATATATGAGTTGATGGGGTAAAATACACTGGCTGGTTTCTAATATGTCCCACATGGGACATGGGTGCAGACTGTCTGCATGTCAAAATATCAAGTTGGAAAACCAAAAATTGCACCTCCCAAATTTGGCCTTTTACCCCCCAAACAACGAAACAAACCTATGCATGGGTGGTATCCCTATACTCAAGAGATGTTGCTGAACACTTATTGGGGTGTTATTTGGCAGTGACACATACCAAAATCTGTGAATTCATGTCTGAAGTACAAGGTTTGTGAAAAAAAAAACACAAAAATAACTACCACAAACTTTGACAAAGGCTGGTGGTAGAATTAGTGCATGGAAAGTGTTAAAATACCACCATTTGAGATAGCCTAGGGTGTCTACTTTAAAAAAAGATATGAGTTGATGGGGTAAAATACACTGGCTGGCTTTCAAATATGTCCCAAATGGGACATAGGTGCAGGCTGTCTGCATGTAAAAATTTCAAGTTGGAAAACAAAAAACTGCACCTCCCAAATTTGGCATTTTAGCCCCCAAACAACCCAACAAACCTATGCATGGGTGGTATACCTGCTAAATAGATTCTACTGAGAAATAGTAGAATCTATTTAGCAGGTTTTTTTGTTCGCTTTTGTCGATGAGGAGAAGATGTTTCAAATAAAAGTCAAGAAATTTGTGTGTTTTTTTTTTTTTTACCATATTTTTTTTTTTATATATAATATTATAAGATATGATCAAAATGATGGCATCCAAAGAAAGCCCTTCTTGTCCCGATAAAAACAATATATAATATGTGTGGGTACAGCAAATGACAAAGAAGAAAATTACAGCTAAACACAAACAGCACAGAAATGTTAAAATAGCCATTGTCCAGAAAGGACAAAAATGTTTCAAAGGCTCTGTCCTTAAGGGGTTAACATAAATGCACTTAATTTTTAACAGAGTATTCTTCTGTGCCCAAAAATGCTCCGATTTTACTAATACATGACGTAAAGTCATGACACGGAGGCTCCTATTATGCATATCGCTTTCTTTATTTCACTCAGCAGCAAAGAAGAGATTGAATAAAAAATGAACCAATGATAACACAGTAACTAAGCCCTCCCCTCCCATATATATATCAGTGTCCACATAACTAATTACCTCTTTGGTAATTCAGAAGAGGCTGAACGAAACTTCAATATTATCCATAGTAGATCGAGAAGAAAACAACCAAAACCGGAACATCAACTTGAACTAGGAGCTCCATCGAGGGACATCCAGGATATTGAATCCAGCAGCTCAAGCTAGAAAGAAAAATATGGAGTATTAACGGTAATAAACTGGATGACATAACATAATTACATATAATAATATATGAAAATCACAACACAATATATCAATAGACATATGCTAATCTCAATAATGGAAAACATCCAACAAACATAAAAAGGGAAGGGAAAACAATAACATTTCGATGAATAACCCGGGTGGGAATAATACTCGTCCTCCGTGTCTTTATAAGTCATGTATTAGTAAAATCTGAGAATTTATAAAGACACAGAGGGTCCTATTATGCACGTTCAAAGTCGAGAAATAACAGTAGAGGTAAAGTGAGTATCAGGTAAGACTCTCGGAATGTAGACTCCCGAGATCAATCGGCGGTCCTTAGAAGATCCTCTAATCTGCATCCAGAAGGGAAAGCCTTAGAAGCCATAGCACCCCTAGTTGAGTATGGAACAAAAATAGAGATGTCCACCCCAGCTTCCGCAAGAATCCACTTAACCCATCTAGTGAAAGAAGGAGTATAAATGAGAAAATTAGGTCTCTGGAGAGACAAAAACAAATCCTGAAACATTGGATCCCTCCAAGGTGCAGGCAACTGTACATAGTTTCACATTGTGAGGGAAAGAGGGATAAAAAAAACATGGTAATGGTCATCCTTGATGGCTGAACGATATACCTTAATGGTGCGATAGGCCTTACCTTGATTGAACAACTCGCTAAGAAAATTGAGAATGACCAACGATCCCATGTGTTCCAGACATGACTATAGGCTTGTCTGGTTCCTGGTGCCCAAGCACTTTCCAAGAGTGCCAAAGTAGAAGATGGAACTCCTGGGATGAACCAGGGTCCCCTGAAATTAGCCATGATGGAAGCTGCAATTGTCCCTGAACTAACAGCGGGTGAGAATGTCCGTGTAGGTCCACAATCAATTCCGGAGACGATGGCAGAAGCCGGTATAGATCTTCTGAGAGCTCCATAAAAGTAGGAAGCCATGGTTGAGTCTCCCACAAAGGAGCGATCAGGACCACTGAGCATCGATGGAGCCTGACATGGATTAGAACTCGAGAGATCAGGCAGAATGGGGGAAGCGCGTAGTGTCTCGTTGGGGACCAGTATTGCATGAAAGCATCTGTCGCTAATGCCTCTGGATCCAGTTTCCAGCTGAAGAACCGTGGCAGTTGGGCACTGACCATTTGAGCGAAAAGATCTATGTCGAATGGACCCCAAAATCTGTAGATCCAAACACCAATCGCTGGAGTACCGTAGATATCGTGAGTTCCAATCACATAATCTACACACATAGACAGTCAGTCTCCTTTCTATGTAATAAACATAACGATGCAAGACCTTATATGTGTCAAGCCTAGGTTAGAGAAAAAGATGTTTAGGAGAAATGACCTAGGGGTCATATTCTGTGTCTGCTTCTCAGGAGTTTTGTATTTCTTAGTAGAACCATAGATATATTACTGTTAGTTAATTATATACCTATTTGTAACATGTATGTATTCTATGTCCACTCCCCTTTTCTTTGTCCCCCAATTATGTTACGCCAGCCAACCCTTGTTGCTTCTATATAAGTGCTTGTCTTTATAATACACTTTAGAGTTACTTAACGAACGGCCTTTGTGTCAGACTTGAGTTACTCTCCGAACGCGTTCGCTGATGTGTTTCCAACTCCCATCACGTGAATCCAAATCAGTTGATCCATTGCCGTATACCAGAGACTTGATGATAGAGACCTCATAGGAATTGGTCCCTTTTAACAGAGACATTGTCCATGCTGAGTAGGATAGCACAATAATCCAACTCCCTGGCAAAACTATGCAGCGTAAAACTTCCCGCCGGGAGCTCCAGACAATTTATGTGGAGGTCTTTTTCCAGTTTGCGCCCCAACCAGTTAAACAGGCATCCGAATCTATGACTAAGTCTGATGCTTCGCCAAAGATTGCTTTGCCGCTCCAGACGTCTATGCGGAGCAGCCACCAAGACAACTCCTCCTTTGTTTCGCAATCAAGGGGAACAGAGTGATCGTACGACCGACCGTCGAGAAGGGAGTTATTCCGCAGTCGTTGAAGTGCCCTGTAATGTAGAGGACCAGGAAAAATCGCTTGGATTGAGGCAATAGGCCATATTTTGAGACAGAACCAGTAATGACTTGTCCCATTTGATCAGAAAAACCAGGCCCTGAAGCAGGGACAGGCACCAGTGCAAATGCCTTTTGAGGGTGTGAATGTCCTGGGAGAGAATCAACAGATCGTCCAGGTAAATTATCAGATGAACTCCCCTCTTTCTGAGATGGCCTATGACTGGTTTTAGTAGCTTTGTGAAACCCAACAAAACTGTAGAAACTGCTGACGGTCAGGGATAATATGTACAGTTAGGTATGCATCTTATAGGTCCAATTTGACCATCCAATCCCCAATGAGAAGTAAGTCTCTGAGGCAATGAATACCTTCCATCTTGAAAGGGTGGTATGCTACAAATGTGTTCAGGGGCCTTAGATTGATAACAGGCTGCCTTTCTTGGGGACAGGGAAAAGATTGCTGACAAAACCTTGACAAGGTACAAGGACGGGGGCGATTCCGCCTTTTTCCACCAGATTTGAGATTTCTTTTGAGACCAGAAGGCTGTCTGCATTGGAAAAATGGATACAATGAGGAATATGGGTTTGAATTGGACGGGAGATAAACTCTATGTGGTAGCCCGCTACAGTCTGTAGCACCCATGGGTCTGTAATTAGGGCCTCCCATGCATCCTGAAAGAACCATAACCTGCCCCCTACACATGGTTGTGAAGAAAGGTGAGTTAACTGGGTACTTACCATAGGGGCGACGAGACTGGTATGAACCTCGGGATCCCTTGTTTTGCCAAGGACACCCACGTTGGGGAAAGAAGCCAGCAGACTGAGGCGACCTGTAGTCCTGGTAGGACGCTCTGGAGGTATTGGATGAGTTAAATACAGAGAAGCCTCCGGAACCACGGAGTGGGCCCCTGAAGGAGTGGCCGTCCTGGCAGCTTCTGGCCCCTCCAAAAACCTTTGGGCTGAAGACACGCTTGAGGCTAGATTGGGCCTTGTATAATGCCATGGAGGTAGAGACAAATGAGCCAAGGTCTTTTATAAATCAGTTGCCAAACAGGAACCACTTGGCTTGTGGACCTGGCTCGGACACAGCCATATTTGTGAGTTTTGGGTCAATTTTTTGTAAAATAGCCTTACGGCGTTCTGTAGCTAAAGCGGTAGTAGCATTACCAATCAAGCACACCATGCGTTGAATCCACCCTTTCATAGTGGGCAAGTCAAGGAGGGTGTCTCCAGTCCGGACAGACTCCACCATCTCAAACAGTTTAGTGCACGGGCCTAGGATATCGAGCACCTTATCCTGACAATTGCGCAAGGCAAAGTCAAGACCTTTTCTGGGCTTCCAGCCAGACTTCCCCAAAAATGTAATGATTTTCAGATCAACCTCCATAGTAAAACATACTGAACCCGGGATAGTGGGCCTAGGGCACTCAGCACAGAGTTTACTCCTCGTAGCCTTGTCTAGTGGCTTGCGGACCCGAAGGGCCAGATATTTGGCTATATGCTCTGACGGATACCACTCGGCAGAGCAAGGGTGGTGAAGCGTGTCAGGGTCGAACATAGGTTCTCCCATAGTGTCCAGCAGTACAGAGCTATCCGTCTGAAAATCTGGGGTTACAGGTGAAACATGGGGGGGACGCATTATAATGGGATTCATCCTCAGATGAATTATCATAGTCAGGGTCACCTGAGATATCTTACGCCTCCTCCTCGCCAGACGCAGAGTCTATATGCTCTTTGGAGGCCTTAGCCTTTTTCCAGGAGCGAGCTGATTTTGCCCGTCTCAGGGCTCTTTTTGGTGGATTGAACACCGGATCTGGGGCAGGTGAAACCTTGCCAGTTCTTAGTGTTTTGGAGGCTGGGGCCACTACATGGTGGGTTTTCTTAACTGACTTATGGTCGGTAGCAGCAGTGGGAGTGGAGACAGGTATGTGATCAGTATGGGGAGTGGGTCTTTGGGAAGAAATTAAGGCAGTTGAAATAGAATGGGCTATGGTGGAGGACATAAGAACCATGGTCATGATGATGATATCATGATGATGATATCATGATGAGATGATGATGATGATGATGATATCACGATGAGATGATGATGATGATATCATGATGAGATGATGATGATATCATGATGATGATGATGATGATATCACGATGAGATGATGATGATGATATCATGATGAGATGATAATGATGATGATATCATAATGAGATGATCATGATGATGATAATATGATGAGATGATGATGATGATGATATCATGATGAGATGATGATGATGATGATGATGATGATGATGACATCATGATGAGATGATGATGATATCATGATGAGATGATGAATATGATGGTATCATGATGATATGATGATGATGATATCATGATGATGATATCATGATGAGATGATGATGATGATGATATCATGATGATGATGATGATATCATGATGAGATGATGATGATGATATGATGATGATGATATCATGATGAGATGATGATATCATGATGAGATGATGATGATGATGATGATGATATCATGATGAGATGATGATGATGATGATGATGATATCATGATGATGATATCATAATGAGATGATGATGATGATGATGATGATATCATGATGATGATATCATGATGAGATGATGATGATGATATCATGATGATGATATCATGATGAGATGATGATATCATGATGAGATGATAATGATGATGATGATGAGATGATGATATCATGATGAGATGATAATGATGATGATGATGAGATGATGATATCATGATGAGATGATAATGATGATGATGATGATGATATCATAATGAGATGATGATGATGATGATGATGATATAATGATGATGATATCATGATGAGATGATGATATCATGATGATGATATCATGATGATGATATCATGATGAGATGATGATATCATGATGAGATGATGATATCATGATGAGATGATGATATCATGATGAGATGATAATGATGATGATGATGATGATGATGATGATATCATAATGAGATGATGATATCATGATGAGATGATAATGATGATGATGATGATGATGATGATATCATAATGAGATGATGATGATGATATAATGATGATGATATCATGATGAGATGATGATGATATCATGATGAGATGATGATGATGATGATGATATCATGATGATGAAGATGATGGTATCATGATGAGATGATGATGATGATGATATCATGATGATGATATCATGATGAGATGATGATGATGATGATATCATGATGATGATATCATGATGAGATGATGATATCATGATGAGATGATGATGATGATATCATGATGATGATATCATGATGATGATATCATGATGAGATGATCATGATGATGATATCATGATGAGATGATGATGATGATGATGATATCATGATGAGATGCAGATGATGATGATGATGATGATATCATGATGAGAAGATGATGATGATATCATGATGATGATATCATGATGAGATGATGATGATGATATCATGATGAGATGATGATGATGATGATGATATCATGATGATAACAGTAGAGGTAAAGTGAGTATCAGGTAAGACTCTCGGAATGTAGACTCCCGAGATCAATCGGCGGCCCTTAGAAGATCCTCTAATCTGCATCCAGAAGGGAAAGCCTTAGAAGCCATAGCACCCCTAGTTGAGTATGGACCAAAAATAGAGATGTCCACCCCAGCTTCCGCAAGAATCCACTTAACCCATCTAGTGAAAGAAGGAGTATAAATGAGAAAATTAGGTCTCTGGAGAGACAAAAACAAATCCTGAAACATTGGATCCCTCCAAGGTGCAGGCAACTGTACATAGTTTCACATTGTGAGGGAAAGAGGGATAAAAAAAACATGGTAATGGTCATCATTGATGGCTGAACGATATACCTTAATGGTGCGATAGGCCTTACCTTGATTGAACAACTCGCTAAGAAAATTGAGAATGACCAACGATCCCATGTGTTCCAGACATGACTATAGGCTTGTCTGGTTCCTGGTGCCCAAGCACTTTCCAAGAGTGCCAAAGTAGAAGATGGAACTCCTGGGATGAACCAGGGTCCCCTGAAATTAGCCATGATGGAAGCTGCAATTGTCCCTGAACTAACAGCGGGTGAGAATGTCCGTGTAGGTCCACAATCAATTCCGGAGACGATGGCAGAAGCCGGTATAGATCTTCTGAGAGCTCCATAAAAGTAGGAAGCCATGGTTGAGTCTCCCACAAAGGAGCGATCAGGACCACTGAGCATCGATGGAGCCTGACATGGATTAGAACTCGAGAGATCAGGCAGAATGGGGGAAGCGCGTAGTGTCTCGTTGGGGACCAGTATTGCATGAAAGCATCTGTCGCTAATGCCTCTGGATCCAGTTTCCAGCTGAAGAACCGTGGCAGTTGGGCACTGACCATTTGAGCGAAAAGATCTATGTCGAATGGACCCCAAAATCTGTAGATCCAAACACCAATCGCTGGAGTACCGTAGATATCGTGAGTTCCAATCACATAATCTACACACATAGACAGTCAGTCTCCTTTCTATGTAATAAACATAACGATGCAAGACCTTATATGTGTCAAGCCTAGGTTAGAGAAAAAGATGTTTAGGAGAAATGACCTAGGGGTCATATTCTGTGTCTGCTTCTCAGGAGTTTTGTATTTCTTAGTAGAACCATAGATATATTACTGTTAGTTAATTATATACCTATTTGTAACATGTATGTATTCTATGTCCACTCCCCTTTTCTTTGTCCCCCAATTATGTTACGCCAGCCAACCCTTGTTGCTTCTATATAAGTGCTTGTCTTTATAATACACTTTAGAGTTACTTAACGAACGGCCTTTGTGTCAGACTTGAGTTACTCTCCGAACGCGTTCGCTGATGTGTTTCCAACTCCCATCACGTGAATCCAAATCAGTTGATCCATTGCCGTATACCAGAGACTTGATGATAGAGACCTCATAGGAATTGGTCCCTTTTAACAGAGACATTGTCCATGCTGAGTAGGATAGCACAATAATCCAACTCCCTGGCAAAACTATGCAGCGTAAAACTTCCCGCCGGGAGCTCCAGACAATTTATGTGGAGGTCTTTTTCCAGTTTGCGCCCCAACCAGTTAAACAGGCATCCGAATCTATGACTAAGTCTGATGCTTCGCCAAAGATTGCTTTGCCGCTCCAGACGTCTATGCGGAGCAGCCACCAAGACAACTCCTCCTTTGTTTCGCAATCAAGGGGAACAGAGTGATCGTACGACCGACCGTCGAGAAGGGAGTTATTCCGCAGTCGTTGAAGTGCCCTGTAATGTAGAGGACCAGGAAAAATCGCTTGGATTGAGGCAATAGGCCATATTTTGAGACAGAACCAGTAATGACTTGTCCCATTTGATCAGAAAAACCAGGCCCTGAAGCAGGGACAGGCACCAGTGCAAATGCCTTTTGAGGGTGTGAATGTCCTGGGAGAGAATCAACAGATCGTCCAGGTAAATTATCAGATGAACTCCCCTCTTTCTGAGATGGCCTATGACTGGTTTTAGTAGCTTTGTGAAACCCAACAAAACTGTAGAAACTGCTGACGGTCAGGGATAATATGTACAGTTAGGTATGCATCTTATAGGTCCAATTTGACCATCCAATCCCCAATGAGAAGTAAGTCTCTGAGGCAATGAATACCTTCCATCTTGAAAGGGTGGTATGCTACAAATGTGTTCAGGGGCCTTAGATTGATAACAGGCTGCCTTTCTTGGGGACAGGGAAAAGATTGCTGACAAAACCTTGACAAGGTACAAGGACGGGGGCGATTCCGCCTTTTTCCACCAGATTTGAGATTTCTTTTGAGACCAGAAGGCTGTCTGCATTGGAAAAATGGATACAATGAGGAATATGGGTTTGAATTGGACGGGAGATAAACTCTATGTGGTAGCCCGCTACAGTCTGTAGCACCCATGGGTCTGTAATTAGGGCCTCCCATGCATCCTGAAAGAACCATAACCTGCCCCCTACACATGGTTGTGAAGAAAGGTGAGTTAACTGGGTACTTACCATAGGGGCGACGAGACTGGTATGAACCTCGGGATCCCTTGTTTTGCCAAGGACACCCACGTTGGGGAAAGAAGCCAGCAGACTGAGGCGACCTGTAGTCCTGGTAGGACGCTCTGGAGGTATTGGATGAGTTAAATACAGAGAAGCCTCCGGAACCACGGAGTGGGCCCCTGAAGGAGTGGCCGTCCTGGCAGCTTCTGGCCCCTCCAAAAACCTTTGGGCTGAAGACACGCTTGAGGCTAGATTGGGCCTTGTATAATGCCATGGAGGTAGAGACAAATGAGCCAAGGTCTTTTATAAATCAGTTGCCAAACAGGAACCACTTGGCTTGTGGACCTGGCTCGGACACAGCCATATTTGTGAGTTTTGGGTCAATTTTTTGTAAAATAGCCTTACGGCGTTCTGTAGCTAAAGCGGTAGTAGCATTACCAATCAAGCACACCATGCGTTGAATCCACCCTTTCATAGTGGGCAAGTCAAGGAGGGTGTCACCAGTCCGGACAGACTCCACCATCTCAAACAGTTTAGTGCACGGGCCTAGGATATCGAGCACCTTATCCTGACAATTGCGCAAGGCAAAGTCAAGACCTTTTCTGGGCTTCCAGCCAGACTTCCCCAAAAATGTAATGATTTTCAGATCAACCTCCATAGTAAAACATACTGAACCCGGGATAGTGGGCCTAGGGCACTCAGCACAGAGTTTACTCCTCGTAGCCTTGTCTAGTGGCTTGCGGACCCGAAGGGCCAGATATTTGGCTATATGCTCTGACGGATACCACTCGGCAGAGCAAGGGTGGTGAAGCGTGTCAGGGTCGAACATAGGTTCTCCCATAGTGTCCAGCAGTACAGAGCTATCCGTCTGAAAATCTGGGGTTACAGGTGAAACATGGGGGGGACGCATTATAATGGGATTCATCCTCAGATGAATTATCATAGTCAGGGTCACCTGAGATATCTTACGCCTCCTCCTCGCCAGACTCAGAGTCTATATGCTCTTTGGAGGCCTTAGCCTTTTTCCAGGAGCGAGCTGATTTTGCCCGTCTCAGGGCTCTTTTTGGTGGATTGAACACCGGATCTGGGGCAGGTGAAACCTTGCCAGTTCTTAGTGTTTTGGAGGCTGGGGCCACTACATGGTGGGTTTTCTTAACTGACTTATGGTCGGTAGCAGCAGTGGGAGTGGAGACAGGTATGTGATCAGTATGGGGAGTGGGTCTTTGGGAAGAAATTAAGGCAGTTGAAATAGAATGGGCTATGGTGGAGGACATAAGAACCATGGTCATGATGATGATATCATGATGATGATATCATGATGAGATGATGATGATGATGATGATATCACGATGAGATGATGATGATGATATCATGATGAGATGATGATGATATCATGATGATGATGATGATGATATCACGATGAGATGATGATGATGATATCATGATGAGATGATAATGATGATGATATCATAATGAGATGATCATGATGATGATAATATGATGAGATGATGATGATGATGATATCATGATGAGATGATGATGATGATGATGATGATGATGATGATGATGACATCATGATGAGATGATGATGATATCATGATGAGATGATGAATATGATGGTATCATGATGATATGATGATGATGATATCATGATGATGATATCATGATGAGATGATGATGATGATGATATCATGATGATGATGATGATATCATGATGAGATGATGATGATGATATGATGATGATGATATCATGATGAGATGATGATATCATGATGAGATGATGATGATGATGATGATGATATCATGATGAGATGATGATGATGATGATGATGATGATATCATGATGATGATATCATAATGAGATGATGATGATGATGATGATGATATCATGATGATGATATCATGATGAGATGATGATGATGATATCATGATGATGATATCATGATGAGATGATGATATCATGATGAGATGATAATGATGATGATGATGAGATGATGATATCATGATGAGATGATAATGATGATGATGATGAGATGATGATATCATGATGAGATGATAATGATGATGATGATGATGATATCATAATGAGATGATGATGATGATGATGATGATATAATGATGATGATATCATGATGAGATGATGATATCATGATGAGATGATGATATCATGATGATGATATCATGATGAGATGATGATATCATGATGAGATGATGATATCATGATGAGATGATAATGATGATGATGATGATGATGATGATGATATCATAATGAGATGATGATATCATGATGAGATGATAATGATGATGATGATGATGATGATGATGATATCATAATGAGATGATGATGATGATATAATGATGATGATATCATGATGAGATGATGATGATATCATGATGAGATGATGATGATGATGATGATATCATGATGATGAAGATGATGGTATCATGATGAGATGATGATGATGATGATATCATGATGATGATATCATGATGAGATGATGATGATGATGATATCATGATGATGATATCATGATGAGATGATGATATCATGATGAGATGATGATGATGAGATGATGATGATGATGATGATGAGATGGTCATGATGATGATATCATGATGATGATATCATGATGAGATGATGATGATGATGATGATGATGATGCTGATATCATGATGATGATATCATGATGAGATGATGATGATGATGATGATATCATGATGAGATGATGATGATGATGATGATGATATCATGATGATGAAGATGATGGTATCATGATGAGATGGTCATGATGATGATATCATGATGATGATATCATGATGAGATGATGATGATGATGATGATGATGATGATGCTGATATCATGATGATGATATCATGATGAGATGATGATGATGATGATGATATCATGATGAGATGATGATGATGATATCATGATGATGAAGATGATGGTATCATGATGAGATGATGATGATATCATGATGATGAAGATGATGGTATCATGATGAGATGATGATGATGATATCATGATGATGATATCATGATGAGATGATCATGATGATGATATCATGATGAGATGATGATGATGATGATATCATGATGAGATGATGATGATGATGATGATGATGATGATGATGATGATATCATGATGAAATGATGATGATATCATGATGATGATATCATGATGAGATGATAATGATGATATCATGATGAGATGATGATGATGATGATGATGATATCATGATGAAATGATGATGATATCATGATGATGATATCATGATGAGATGATAATGATGATATCATGATGGATGATGATGATGATGATGATGATGATATCATGATGAGATGATGATGATGATGATGATATCATGATGAGTTGATGATAATGATGATATCATGATGAGATGATGATGATTATGATGATATCATGGTGAGATGATGATGATATCTTGATGAGATGATGATGATGATGATGATATCATGATGAGACGATGATGATGATATCATGATGATGATATCATGATGAGATGATGATGATGATGATATCATGATGATGATATCATGATGAGATGATGATATCATGATGAGACGATGATGATGATATCATGATGATGATATCATGATGAGATGATGATGATGATGATGATGATGATGATGATGATGATGATGATATCATGATGAAATGATGATGATATCATGATGATGATATCATGATGAGATGATAATGATGATATCATGATGAGATGATGATGATGATGATGATGATATCATGATGAAATGATGATGATATCATGATGATGATATCATGATGAGATGATAATGATGATATCATGATGAGATGATGATGATGATGATGATGATGATGATGATGATGATGATATCATGATGAGATGATGATGATGATGATGATGATATCATGATGAGTTGATGATAATGATGATATCATGATGAGATGATGATGATTATGATGATATCATGGTGAGATGATGATGATATCTTGATGAGATGATGATGATGATGATATCATGATGATGATATGATGAGATGATGATGATGATGATGATATCATGATGAGACGATGATGATGATATCATGATGATGATATCATGATGAGATGATGATGATGATGATATCATGATGATGATATCATGATGAGATGATGATATCATGATGAGACGATGATGATGATATCATGATGATGATATCATGATGAGATGATGATGATGATGATGATATCATGATGATGATATCATGATGATGATATCATGATGATATCATGATGATGATATCATGATGAGATGATGATGATATCATGATGAGATGATGATGATGATATCATGATGAGATGATGATGATGATATCATGATGAGATGATTATGATGATATCATGATGATGATATCATGATGAGATGATGATGATGATATCATGATGATGATAGAATGATGAGATGATGATGATGATATCATGATGAGATGATGATGATGATATCATGATGAGATGATGATGATGATGATGATATCATGATGATGATATCATGATGAGATGATGATATCATGATGAGATGATGATGATGATATCATGATGATGATATCATGATGATGATATCATGATGAGATGATCATGATGATGATATCATGATGAGATGATGATGATGATGATGATGATATCATGATGAGATGCAGATGATGATGATGATGATGATATCATGATGAGAAGATGATGATGATATCATGATGATGATATCATGATGAGATGATGATGATGATATCATGATGAGATGATGATGATGATGATGATATCATGATGATAACAGTAGAGGTAAAGTGAGTATCAGGTAAGACTCTCGGAATGTAGACTCCCGAGATCAATCGGCGGCCCTTAGAAGATCCTCTAATCTGCATCCAGAAGGGAAAGCCTTAGAAGCCATAGCACCCCTAGTTGAGTATGGACCAAAAATAGAGATGTCCACCCCAGCTTCCGCAAGAATCCACTTAACCCATCTAGTGAAAGAAGGAGTATAAATGAGAAAATTAGGTCTCTGGAGAGACAAAAACAAATCCTGAAACATTGGATCCCTCCAAGGTGCAGGCAACTGTACATAGTTTCACATTGTGAGGGAAAGAGGGATAAAAAAAACATGGTAATGGTCATCCTTGATGGCTGAACGATATACCTTAATGGTGCGATAGGCCTTACCTTGATTGAACAACTCGCTAAGAAAATTGAGAATGACCAACGATCCCATGTGTTCCAGACATGACTATAGGCTTGTCTGGTTCCTGGTGCCCAAGCACTTTCCAAGAGTGCCAAAGTAGAAGATGGAACTCCTGGGATGAACCAGGGTCCCCTGAAATTAGCCATGATGGAAGCTGCAATTGTCCCTGAACTAACAGCGGGTGAGAATGTCCGTGTAGGTCCACAATCAATTCCGGAGACGATGGCAGAAGCCGGTATAGATCTTCTGAGAGCTCCATAAAAGTAGGAAGCCATGGTTGAGTCTCCCACAAAGGAGCGATCAGGACCACTGAGCATCGATGGAGCCTGACATGGATTAGAACTCGAGAGATCAGGCAGAATGGGGGAAGCGCGTAGTGTCTCGTTGGGGACCAGTATTGCATGAAAGCATCTGTCGCTAATGCCTCTGGATCCAGTTTCCAGCTGAAGAACCGTGGCAGTTGGGCACTGACCATTTGAGCGAAAAGATCTATGTCGAATGGACCCCAAAATCTGTAGATCCAAACACCAATCGCTGGAGTACCGTAGATATCGTGAGTTCCAATCACATAATCTACACACATAGACAGTCAGTCTCCTTTCTATGTAATAAACATAACGATGCAAGACCTTATATGTGTCAAGCCTAGGTTAGAGAAAAAGATGTTTAGGAGAAATGACCTAGGGGTCATATTCTGTGTCTGCTTCTCAGGAGTTTTGTATTTCTTAGTAGAACCATAGATATATTACTGTTAGTTAATTATATACCTATTTGTAACATGTATGTATTCTATGTCCACTCCCCTTTTCTTTGTCCCCCAATTATGTTACGCCAGCCAACCCTTGTTGCTTCTATATAAGTGCTTGTCTTTATAATACACTTTAGAGTTACTTAACGAACGGCCTTTGTGTCAGACTTGAGTTACTCTCCGAACGCGTTCGCTGATGTGTTTCCAACTCCCATCACGTGAATCCAAATCAGTTGATCCATTGCCGTATACCAGAGACTTGATGATAGAGACCTCATAGGAATTGGTCCCTTTTAACAGAGACATTGTCCATGCTGAGTAGGATAGCACAATAATCCAACTCCCTGGCAAAACTATGCAGCGTAAAACTTCCCGCCGGGAGCTCCAGACAATTTATGTGGAGGTCTTTTTCCAGTTTGCGCCCCAACCAGTTAAACAGGCATCCGAATCTATGACTAAGTCTGATGCTTCGCCAAAGATTGCTTTGCCGCTCCAGACGTCTATGCGGAGCAGCCACCAAGACAACTCCTCCTTTGTTTCGCAATCAAGGGGAACAGAGTGATCGTACGACCGACCGTCGAGAAGGGAGTTATTCCGCAGTCGTTGAAGTGCCCTGTAATGTAGAGGACCAGGAAAAATCGCTTGGATTGAGGCAATAGGCCATATTTTGAGACAGAACCAGTAATGACTTGTCCCATTTGATCAGAAAAACCAGGCCCTGAAGCAGGGACAGGCACCAGTGCAAATGCCTTTTGAGGGTGTGAATGTCCTGGGAGAGAATCAACAGATCGTCCAGGTAAATTATCAGATGAACTCCCCTCTTTCTGAGATGGCCTATGACTGGTTTTAGTAGCTTTGTGAAACCCAACAAAACTGTAGAAACTGCTGACGGTCAGGGATAATATGTACAGTTAGGTATGCATCTTATAGGTCCAATTTGACCATCCAATCCCCAATGAGAAGTAAGTCTCTGAGGCAATGAATACCTTCCATCTTGAAAGGGTGGTATGCTACAAATGTGTTCAGGGGCCTTAGATTGATAACAGGCTGCCTTTCTTGGGGACAGGGAAAAGATTGCTGACAAAACCTTGACAAGGTACAAGGACGGGGGCGATTCCGCCTTTTTCCACCAGATTTGAGATTTCTTTTGAGACCAGAAGGCTGTCTGCATTGGAAAAATGGATACAATGAGGAATATGGGTTTGAATTGGACGGGAGATAAACTCTATGTGGTAGCCCGCTACAGTCTGTAGCACCCATGGGTCTGTAATTAGGGCCTCCCATGCATCCTGAAAGAACCATAACCTGCCCCCTACACATGGTTGTGAAGAAAGGTGAGTTAACTGGGTACTTACCATAGGGGCGACGAGACTGGTATGAACCTCGGGATCCCTTGTTTTGCCAAGGACACCCACGTTGGGGAAAGAAGCCAGCAGACTGAGGCGACCTGTAGTCCTGGTAGGACGCTCTGGAGGTATTGGATGAGTTAAATACAGAGAAGCCTCCGGAACCACGGAGTGGGCCCCTGAAGGAGTGGCCGTCCTGGCAGCTTCTGGCCCCTCCAAAAACCTTTGGGCTGAAGACACGCTTGAGGCTAGATTGGGCCTTGTATAATGCCATGGAGGTAGAGACAAATGAGCCAAGGTCTTTTATAAATCAGTTGCCAAACAGGAACCACTTGGCTTGTGGACCTGGCTCGGACACAGCCATATTTGTGAGTTTTGGGTCAATTTTTTGTAAAATAGCCTTACGGCGTTCTGTAGCTAAAGCGGTAGTAGCATTACCAATCAAGCACACCATGCGTTGAATCCACCCTTTCATAGTGGGCAAGTCAAGGAGGGTGTCACCAGTCCGGACAGACTCCACCATCTCAAACAGTTTAGTGCACGGGCCTAGGATATCGAGCACCTTATCCTGACAATTGCGCAAGGCAAAGTCAAGACCTTTTCTGGGCTTCCAGCCAGACTTCCCCAAAAATGTAATGATTTTCAGATCAACCTCCATAGTAAAACATACTGAACCCGGGATAGTGGGCCTAGGGCACTCAGCACAGAGTTTACTCCTCGTAGCCTTGTCTAGTGGCTTGCGGACCCGAAGGGCCAGATATTTGGCTATATGCTCTGACGGATACCACTCGGCAGAGCAAGGGTGGTGAAGCGTGTCAGGGTCGAACATAGGTTCTCCCATAGTGTCCAGCAGTACAGAGCTATCCGTCTGAAAATCTGGGGTTACAGGTGAAACATGGGGGGGACGCATTATAATGGGATTCATCCTCAGATGAATTATCATAGTCAGGGTCACCTGAGATATCTTACGCCTCCTCCTCGCCAGACTCAGAGTCTATATGCTCTTTGGAGGCCTTAGCCTTTTTCCAGGAGCGAGCTGATTTTGCCCGTCTCAGGGCTCTTTTTGGTGGATTGAACACCGGATCTGGGGCAGGTGAAACCTTGCCAGTTCTTAGTGTTTTGGAGGCTGGGGCCACTACATGGTGGGTTTTCTTAACTGACTTATGGTCGGTAGCAGCAGTGGGAGTGGAGACAGGTATGTGATCAGTATGGGGAGTGGGTCTTTGGGAAGAAATTAAGGCAGTTGAAATAGAATGGGCTATGGTGGAGGACATAAGAACCATGGTCATGATGATGATATCATGATGATGATATCATGATGAGATGATGATGATGATGATGATATCACGATGAGATGATGATGATGATATCATGATGAGATGATGATGATATCATGATGATGATGATGATGATATCACGATGAGATGATGATGATGATATCATGATGAGATGATAATGATGATGATATCATAATGAGATGATCATGATGATGATAATATGATGAGATGATGATGATGATGATATCATGATGAGATGATGATGATGATGATGATGATGATGATGATGATGACATCATGATGAGATGATGATGATATCATGATGAGATGATGAATATGATGGTATCATGATGATATGATGATGATGATATCATGATGATGATATCATGATGAGATGATGATGATGATGATATCATGATGATGATGATGATATCATGATGAGATGATGATGATGATATGATGATGATGATATCATGATGAGATGATGATATCATGATGAGATGATGATGATGATGATGATGATATCATGATGAGATGATGATGATGATGATGATGATGATATCATGATGATGATATCATAATGAGATGATGATGATGATGATGATGATATCATGATGATGATATCATGATGAGATGATGATGATGATATCATGATGATGATATCATGATGAGATGATGATATCATGATGAGATGATAATGATGATGATGATGAGATGATGATATCATGATGAGATGATAATGATGATGATGATGAGATGATGATATCATGATGAGATGATAATGATGATGATGATGATGATATCATAATGAGATGATGATGATGATGATGATGATATAATGATGATGATATCATGATGAGATGATGATATCATGATGAGATGATGATATCATGATGATGATATCATGATGAGATGATGATATCATGATGAGATGATGATATCATGATGAGATGATAATGATGATGATGATGATGATGATGATGATATCATAATGAGATGATGATATCATGATGAGATGATAATGATGATGATGATGATGATGATGATGATGATATCATAATGAGATGATGATGATGATATAATGATGATGATATCATGATGAGATGATGATGATATCATGATGAGATGATGATGATGATGATGATATCATGATGATGAAGATGATGGTATCATGATGAGATGATGATGATGATGATATCATGATGATGATATCATGATGAGATGATGATGATGATGATATCATGATGATGATATCATGATGAGATGATGATATCATGATGAGATGATGATGATGAGATGATGATGATGATGATGATGAGATGGTCATGATGATGATATCATGATGATGATATCATGATGAGATGATGATGATGATGATGATGATGATGCTGATATCATGATGATGATATCATGATGAGATGATGATGATGATGATGATATCATGATGAGATGATGATGATGATGATGATGATATCATGATGATGAAGATGATGGTATCATGATGAGATGGTCATGATGATGATATCATGATGATGATATCATGATGAGATGATGATGATGATGATGATGATGATGATGCTGATATCATGATGATGATATCATGATGAGATGATGATGATGATGATGATATCATGATGAGATGATGATGATGATATCATGATGATGAAGATGATGGTATCATGATGAGATGATGATGATATCATGATGATGAAGATGATGGTATCATGATGAGATGATGATGATGATATCATGATGATGATATCATGATGAGATGATCATGATGATGATATCATGATGAGATGATGATGATGATGATATCATGATGAGATGATGATGATGATGATGATGATGATGATGATGATGATGATATCATGATGAAATGATGATGATATCATGATGATGATATCATGATGAGATGATAATGATGATATCATGATGAGATGATGATGATGATGATGATGATATCATGATGAAATGATGATGATATCATGATGATGATATCATGATGAGATGATAATGATGATATCATGATGGATGATGATGATGATGATGATGATGATATCATGATGAGATGATGATGATGATGATGATATCATGATGAGTTGATGATAATGATGATATCATGATGAGATGATGATGATTATGATGATATCATGGTGAGATGATGATGATATCTTGATGAGATGATGATGATGATGATGATATCATGATGAGACGATGATGATGATATCATGATGATGATATCATGATGAGATGATGATGATGATGATATCATGATGATGATATCATGATGAGATGATGATATCATGATGAGACGATGATGATGATATCATGATGATGATATCATGATGAGATGATGATGATGATGATGATGATGATGATGATATCATGATGAAATGATGATGATATCATGATGATGATATCATGATGAGATGATAATGATGATATCATGATGAGATGATGATGATGATGATGATGATATCATGATGAAATGATGATGATATCATGATGATGATATCATGATGAGATGATAATGATGATATCATGATGAGATGATGATGATGATGATGATGATGATGATGATGATGATGATATCATGATGAGATGATGATGATGATGATGATATCATGATGAGTTGATGATAATGATGATATCATGATGAGATGATGATGATTATGATGATATCATGGTGAGATGATGATGATATCTTGATGAGATGATGATGATGATGATATCATGATGATGATATGATGAGATGATGATGATGATGATGATATCATGATGAGACGATGATGATGATATCATGATGATGATATCATGATGAGATGATGATGATGATGATATCATGATGATGATATCATGATGAGATGATGATATCATGATGAGACGATGATGATGATATCATGATGATGATATCATGATGAGATGATGATGATGATGATGATATCATGATGATGATATCATGATGATGATATCATGATGATATCATGATGATGATATCATGATGAGATGATGATGATATCATGATGAGATGATGATGATGATATCATGATGAGATGATGATGATGATATCATGATGAGATGATTATGATGATATCATGATGATGATATCATGATGAGATGATGATGATGATATCATGATGATGATAGAATGATGAGATGATGATGATGATATCATGATGAGATGATGATGATGATATCATGATGAGATGATGATGATGATGATGATATCATGATGATGATATCATGATGAGATGATGATATCATGATGAGATGATGATGATGATATCATGATGATGATATCATGATGATGATATCATGATGAGATGATCATGATGATGATATCATGATGAGATGATGATGATGATGATGATGATATCATGATGAGATGCAGATGATGATGATGATGATGATATCATGATGAGAAGATGATGATGATATCATGATGATGATATCATGATGAGATGATGATGATGATATCATGATGAGATGATGATGATGATGATGATATCATGATGATAACAGTAGAGGTAAAGTGAGTATCAGGTAAGACTCTCGGAATGTAGACTCCCGAGATCAATCGGCGGCCCTTAGAAGATCCTCTAATCTGCATCCAGAAGGGAAAGCCTTAGAAGCCATAGCACCCCTAGTTGAGTATGGACCAAAAATAGAGATGTCCACCCCAGCTTCCGCAAGAATCCACTTAACCCATCTAGTGAAAGAAGGAGTATAAATGAGAAAATTAGGTCTCTGGAGAGACAAAAACAAATCCTGAAACATTGGATCCCTCCAAGGTGCAGGCAACTGTACATAGTTTCACATTGTGAGGGAAAGAGGGATAAAAAAAACATGGTAATGGTCATCCTTGATGGCTGAACGATATACCTTAATGGTGCGATAGGCCTTACCTTGATTGAACAACTCGCTAAGAAAATTGAGAATGACCAACGATCCCATGTGTTCCAGACATGACTATAGGCTTGTCTGGTTCCTGGTGCCCAAGCACTTTCCAAGAGTGCCAAAGTAGAAGATGGAACTCCTGGGATGAACCAGGGTCCCCTGAAATTAGCCATGATGGAAGCTGCAATTGTCCCTGAACTAACAGCGGGTGAGAATGTCCGTGTAGGTCCACAATCAATTCCGGAGACGATGGCAGAAGCCGGTATAGATCTTCTGAGAGCTCCATAAAAGTAGGAAGCCATGGTTGAGTCTCCCACAAAGGAGCGATCAGGACCACTGAGCATCGATGGAGCCTGACATGGATTAGAACTCGAGAGATCAGGCAGAATGGGGGAAGCGCGTAGTGTCTCGTTGGGGACCAGTATTGCATGAAAGCATCTGTCGCTAATGCCTCTGGATCCAGTTTCCAGCTGAAGAACCGTGGCAGTTGGGCACTGACCATTTGAGCGAAAAGATCTATGTCGAATGGACCCCAAAATCTGTAGATCCAAACACCAATCGCTGGAGTACCGTAGATATCGTGAGTTCCAATCACATAATCTACACACATAGACAGTCAGTCTCCTTTCTATGTAATAAACATAACGATGCAAGACCTTATATGTGTCAAGCCTAGGTTAGAGAAAAAGATGTTTAGGAGAAATGACCTAGGGGTCATATTCTGTGTCTGCTTCTTAGGAGTTTTGTATTTCTTAGTAGAACCATAGATATATTACTGTTAGTTAATTATATACCTATTTGTAACATGTATGTATTCTATGTCCACTCCCCTTTTCTTTGTCCCCCAATTATGTTACGCCAGCCAACCCTTGTTGCTTCTATATAAGTGCTTGTCTTTATAATACACTTTAGAGTTACTTAACGAACGGCCTTTGTGTCAGACTTGAGTTACTCTCCGAACGCGTTCGCTGATGTGTTTCCAACTCCCATCACGTGAATCCAAATCAGTTGATCCATTGCCGTATACCAGAGACTTGATGATAGAGACCTCATAGGAATTGGTCCCTTTTAACAGAGACATTGTCCATGCTGAGTAGGATAGCACAATAATCCAACTCACTGGCAAAACTATGCAGCGTAAAACTTCCCGCCGGGAGCTCCAGACAATTTATGTGGAGGTCTTTTTCCAGTTTGCGCCCCAACCAGTTAAACAGGCATCCGAATCTATGACTAAGTCTGATGCTTCGCCAAAGATTGCTTTGCCGCTCCAGACGTCTATGCGGAGCAGCCACCAAGACAACTCCTCCTTTGTTTCGCAATCAAGGGGAACAGAGTGATCGTACGACCGACCGTCGAGAAGGGAGTTATTCCGCAGTCGTTGAAGTGCCCTGTAATGTAGAGGACCAGGAAAAATCGCTTGGATTGAGGCAATAGGCCATATTTTGAGACAGAACCAGTAATGACTTGTCCCATTTGATCAGAAAAACCAGGCCCTGAAGCAGGGACAGGCACCAGTGCAAATGCCTTTTGAGGGTGTGAATGTCCTGGGAGAGAATCAACAGATCGTCCAGGTAAATTATCAGATGAACTCCCCTCTTTCTGAGATGGCCTATGACTGGTTTTAGTAGCTTTGTGAAACCCAACAAAACTGTAGAAACTGCTGACGGTCAGGGATAATATGTACAGTTAGGTATGCATCTTATAGGTCCAATTTGACCATCCAATCCCCAATGAGAAGTAAGTCTCTGAGGCAATGAATACCTTCCATCTTGAAAGGGTGGTATGCTACAAATGTGTTCAGGGGCCTTAGATTGATAACAGGCTGCCTTTCTTGGGGACAGGGAAAAGATTGCTGACAAAACCTTGACAAGGTACAAGGACGGGGGCGATTCCGCCTTTTTCCACCAGATTTGAGATTTCTTTTGAGACCAGAAGGCTGTCTGCATTGGAAAAATGGATACAATGAGGAATATGGGTTTGAATTGGACGGGAGATAAACTCTATGTGGTAGCCCGCTACAGTCTGTAGCACCCATGGGTCTGTAATTAGGGCCTCCCATGCATCCTGAAAGAACCATAACCTGCCCCCTACACATGGTTGTGAAGAAAGGTGAGTTAACTGGGTACTTACCATAGGGGCGACGAGACTGGTATGAACCTCGGGATCCCTTGTTTTGCCAAGGACACCCACGTTGGGGAAAGAAGCCAGCAGACTGAGGCGACCTGTAGTCCTGGTAGGACGCTCTGGAGGTATTGGATGAGTTAAATACAGAGAAGCCTCCGGAACCACGGAGTGGGCCCCTGAAGGAGTGGCCGTCCTGGCAGCTTCTGGCCCCTCCAAAAACCTTTGGGCTGAAGACACGCTTGAGGCTAGATTGGGCCTTGTATAATGCCATGGAGGTAGAGACAAATGAGCCAAGGTCTTTTATAAATCAGTTGCCAAACAGGAACCACTTGGCTTGTGGACCTGGCTCGGACACAGCCATATTTGTGAGTTTTGGGTCAATTTTTTGTAAAATAGCCTTACGGCGTTCTGTAGCTAAAGCGGTAGTAGCATTACCAATCAAGCACACCATGCGTTGAATCCACCCTTTCATAGTGGGCAAGTCAAGGAGGGTGTCTCCAGTCAGGACAGACTCCACCATCTCAAACAGTTTAGTGCACGGGCCTAGGATATCGAGCACCTTATCCTGACAATTGCGCAAGGCAAAGTCAAGACCTTTTCTGGGCTTCCAGCCAGACTTCCCCAAAAATGTAATGATTTTCAGATCAACCTCCATAGTAAAACATACTGAACCCGGGATAGTGGGCCTAGGGCACTCAGCACAGAGTTTACTCCTCGTAGCCTTGTCTAGTGGCTTGCGGACCCGAAGGGCCAGATATTTGGCTATATGCTCTGACGGATACCACTCGGCAGAGCAAGGGTGGTGAAGCGTGTCAGGGTCGAACATAGGTTCTCCCATAGTGTCCAGCAGTACAGAGCTATCCGTCTGAAAATCTGGGGTTACAGGTGAAACATGGGGGGGACGCATTATAATGGGATTCATCCTCAGATGAATTATCATAGTCAGGGTCACCTGAGATATCTTACGCCTCCTCCTCGCCAGACTCAGAGTCTATATGCTCTTTGGAGGCCTTAGCCTTTTTCCAGGAGCGAGCTGATTTTGCCCGTCTCAGGGCTCTTTTTGGTGGATTGAACACCGGATCTGGGGCAGGTGAAACCTTGCCAGTTCTTAGTGTTTTGGAGGCTGGGGCCACTACATGGTGGGTTTTCTTAACTGACTTATGGTCGGTAGCAGCAGTGGGAGTGGAGACAGGTATGTGATCAGTATGGGGAGTGGGTCTTTGGGAAGAAATTAAGGCAGTTGAAATAGAATGGGCTATGGTGGAGGACATAAGAACCATGGTCATGATGATGATATCATGATGATGATATCATGATGAGATGATGATGATGATGATGATATCACGATGAGATGATGATGATGATATCATGATGAGATGATGATGATATCATGATGATGATGATGATGATATCACGATGAGATGATGATGATGATATCATGATGAGATGATAATGATGATGATATCATAATGAGATGATCATGATGATGATAATATGATGAGATGATGATGATGATGATATCATGATGAGATGATGATGATGATGATGATATCATGATGAGATGATGATGATGATGATGATGATGATGACATCACGATGAGATGATGATGATATCATGATGAGATGATGAATATGATGGTATCATGATGATATGATGATGATGATATCATGATGATGATATCATGATGAGATGATGATGATGATGATATCATGATGATGATGATGATATCATGATGAGATGATGATGATGATATGATGATGATGATATCATGATGAGATGATGATATCATGATGAGATGATGATGATGATGATGATGATATCATGATGAGATGATGATGATGATGATGATGATATCATGATGATGATATCATAATGAGATGATGATGATGATGATGATGATGATATCATGATGATGATATCATGATGAGATGATGATGATGATATCATGATGATGATATCATGATGAGATGATGATATCATGATGAGATGATAATGATGATGATGATGAGATGATGATATCATGATGAGATGATAATGATGATGATGATGAGATGATGATATCATGATGAGATGATAATGATGATGATGATGATGATATCATAATGAGATGATGATGATGATGATGATATAATGATGATGATATCATGATGAGATGATGATATCATGATGAGATGATGATATCATGATGATGATATCATGATGAGATGATGATATCATGATGAGATGATGATATCATGATGAGATGATGATATCATGATGAGATGATAATGATGATGATGATGATGATGATGATATCATAATGAGATGATGATATCATGATGAGATGATAATGATGATGATGATGATGATGATATCATAATGAGATGATGATGATGATATAATGATGATGATATCATGATGAGATGATGATGATATCATGATGAGATGATGATGATGATGATATCATGATGATGAAGATGATGGTATCATGATGAGATGATGATGATGATGATATCATGATGATGATATCATGATGAGATGATGATGATGATGATATCATGATGATAATATCATGATGAGATGATGATATCATGATGAGATGATGATGATGAGATGATGATGATGATGATGATGAGATGGTCATGATGATGATATCATGATGATGATATCATGATGAGATGATGATGATGATGATGATGATGATGATGCTGATATCATGATGATGATATCATGATGAGATGATGATGATGATGATGATATCATGATGAGATGATGATGATGATGATGATGATATCATGATGATGAAGATGATGGTATCATGATGAGATGGTCATGATGATGATATCATGATGATGATATCATGATGAGATGATGA
This sequence comes from Pelodytes ibericus, assembly GCA_036172795.1. Lineage (NCBI taxonomy): Eukaryota > Metazoa > Chordata > Amphibia > Anura > Pelodytidae > Pelodytes > Pelodytes ibericus. The sequence goes on from CM069860.1 coordinate 37,749,343, forward strand.
TGATGATGATGCTGATATCATGATGATGATATCATGATGAGATGATGATGATGATGATATCATGATGAGATGATGATGATGATATCATGATGATGAAGATGATGGTATCATGATGAGATGATGATGATGATGATGATATCATGATGATGATATCATGATGAGATGATCATGATGATGATATCATGATGAGATGATGATGATGATGATATCATGATGAGATGATGATGATGATGATGATGATGATGATGATGATGATGATGATGATGATGATGATATCATGATGAAATGATGATGACATCATGATGATGATATCATGATGATGATATCATGATGAGATGATAATGATGATATCATGATGAGATGATGATGATGATGATGATGATGATATCATGATGAAATGATGATGATATCATGATGATGATATCATGATGAGATGATAATGATGATATCATGATGAGATGATGATGATGATGATGATGATATCATGATGAGATGATGATGATGATGATGATGATATCATGATGAGTTGATGATAATGATGATATCATGATGAGATGATGATGATTATGATGATATCATGGTGAGATGATGATGATATCATGATGATGATATCATGATGAGATGATGATGATATCATGATGAGACGATGATGATGATATCATGATGATGATAGAATGATGAGATGATGATGATATCATGATGAGATGATGATGATGATATCATGATGAGATGATTATGATGATATCATGATGATGATATCATGATGAGACGATGATGATGATATCATGATGATGATAGAATGATGAGATGATGATGATGATATCATGATGAGATGATGATGATGATATCATGATGAGATGATGATGATGATGATGATATCATGATGATGATATCATGATGAGATGATGATAACATGATGAGATGATGATGATGATATCATGATGATGATATCATGATGATGATATCATGATGAGATGATCATGATGATGATATCATGATGATGATATCATGATGAGATGATCATGATGATGATATCATGATGATGATGATGATGATGATATCATGATGAGAAGATGATGATGATATCATGATGATGATATCATGATGAGATGATGATGATGATATCATGATGAGATGATGATGATGATATCATGATGAGATGATCATGATGATGATATCATGATGAGATGATGATGATGATGATGTTGATATCATGATGAGATGATGATGATATTGATATCATGATGAGATGATGATGATGATGATGATATCATGATGAGATTATGATGATGATAACATGATGATATCATGATGAGATGATGATGATATCATGATGATGATGATGATGATGATGATGATATCATGATGAGATGATGATAATGATGATGATGATGATGATGATGATGATAATGATGATATCATGATGAGATGATGATGATATCATGATGAGATGATGATGATATCATGATGAGATGATGATGATGATATCATGATGAGATGATGATGATGATGATGATGATGTCATGATGAGATGATGATGATATCATGATGATATCATGATGATGATATCATGATGATGATATCATGATGATGATATCATGATGAGATGATCATGATGATGATATCATGATGAGATGATCATGATGATGATATCATGATGAGATGATGATGATGATGATATCACGATGAGATGATGATGATGATGATGATGATGATATCATGATGAGATGATGATGATGATGATATCATGATGATGATATCATGATGAGATGATAATGATGATATCATGATGAGATGATAATAATGATGATATCATGATGAGATGATCATGATGATGATAATATGATGAGATGATGATGATGATTTTGATATCATGATGAGATGATGATATCATGATGAGATGATAATGATGATGATGATGATGATATCATGATGAGATGATGATGATATCATGATGAGATGATGAATATGATGGTATCATTATGAGATGATGATGATGAGATGATGATATCATGATGAGATGATGATGATGATTATGATATAATGATGATGATATCATGATGAGATGATGATGATGAGATGATGATGATGATATCATGATGAGATGATGATGATGATGATGATATAATGATGATGATATCATGATGAGATGATGATAATGATGATATCATGATGAGATGATGATATCATGATGAGATGATAATGATGATGATGATGATGATATCATGATGAGATGATGATGATATCATGATGAGATGATGAATATGATGGTATCATTATGAGATGATGATGATGAGATGATGATATCATGATGAGATGATGATGATGATTATGATATAATGATGATGATATCATGATGAGATGATGATGATGAGATGATGATGATGATATCATGATGAGATGATGATGATGATGATGATATAATGATGATGATATCATGATGAGATGATGATGATGATGATATCATGATGATGATGATGATGATATCATGATGAGATGATGATGATGATATCATGATGATGATATCATGATGATGATATCATGATGAGATGATGATGATGATGATATCATGATGAGACGATGATGATGATATCATGATGATGATATCATGATGAGATGATGATGATGATGATGATATCATGATGATGATATCATGATGAGATGATGATATCATGATGAGACGATGATGATGATATCATGATGATGATATCATGATGAGATGATGATGATGATGATATCATGATGATGATATCATGATGAGATGATAATGATGATATCATGATGAGATGATAATAATGATGATATCATGATGAGATGATGATGATGATATCATGATGAGATGATTATGATGATATCATGATAATGATATCATGATGAGATGATGATGATGATATCATGATGATGATAGAATGATGAGATGATGATGATGATATCATGATGAGATGATGATGATGATATCATGATGAGATGATGATGATGATGAGATGATCATGATGATGATATCATGATGAGATGATCATGATGATGATATCATGATGAGATGATGATGATGATATCATGATGATGATATCATGATGATGATATCATGATGAGATGATCATGATGATGATATCATGATGAGATGATGATGATGATGATGATATCATGATGAGATGCAGATGATGATGATGATGATGATATCATGATGAGAAGATGATGATGATATCATGATGATGATATCATGATGAGATGATGATGATGATATCATGATGAGATGATGATGATGATGATGATGATATCATGATGAGATGATCATGATGATGATATCATGATGAGATGATGATGATGTTGATATCATGATGAGATGATGATGATATTGATATCATGATGAGATGATGATGATGATGATGATGATGATGATATCATGATGAGATTATGATGATGATAACATGATGATATCATGATGAGATGATGATGATATCATGATGATGATGATGATGATGATTATGATATAATGATGATGATATCATGATGAGATGATGATGATGAGATGATGATGATGATATCATGATGAGATGATGATGATGATATAATGATGATGATATCATGATGAGATGATGATGATGATTATGATATAATGATGATGATATCATGATGAGATGATGATGATGAGATGATGATGATGATATCATGATGAGATGATGATGATGATGATGATATAATGATGATGATATCATGATGAGATGATGATGATGATGATATCATGATGATGATGATGATGATATCATGATGAGATGATGATGATGATATCATGATGATGATATCATGATGAGATGATGATATCATGATGAGATGATGATGATGATGATATCATGATGAGACGATGATGATGATATCATGATGATGATATCATGATGAGATGATGATGATGATGATGATATCATGATGATGATATCATGATGAGATGATGATATCATGATGAGACGATGATGATATCATGATGATGATATCATGATGAGATGATGATGATGATGATATCATGATGATGATATCATGATGAGATGATAATGATGATATCATGATGAGATGATAATAATGATGATATCATGATGAGATGATGATGATGATATCATGATGAGATGATAATAATGATGATATCATGATAATGATATCATGATGAGATGATGATGATGATATCATGCTGAGATGATGATGATGATATCATGATGATGATAGAATGATGAGATGATGATGATGATATCATGATGAGATGATGATATCATGATGAGATGATGATGATGATGAGATGATCATGATGATGATATCATGATGAGATGATCATGATGATGATATCATGATGAGATGATGATGATGATATCATGATGATGATATCATGATGATGATATCATGATGAGATGATCATGATGATGATATCATGATGAGATGATGATGATGATGATGATATCATGATGAGATGCAGATGATGATGATGATGATGATATCATGATGAGAAGATGATGATGATATCATGATGATGATATCATGATGAGATGATGATGATGATATCATGATGAGATGATGATGATGATGATGATATCATGATGAGATGATCATGATGATGATATCATGATGAGATGATGATGATGTTGATATCATGATGAGATGATGATGATATTGATATCATGATGAGATGATGATGATGATGATGATGATATCATGATGAGATTATGATGATGATAACATGATGATATCATGATGAGATGATGATGATATCATGATGATGATGATGATGATGATTATGATATAATGATGATGATATCATGATGAGATGATGATGATGAGATGATGATGATGATATCATGATGAGATGATGATGATGATATAATGATGATGATATCATGATGAGATGATGATGATGATGATATCATGATGAGATGATGATATCATGATGAGATGATAATGATGATGATGATGATGATATCATGATGAGATGATGATGATATCATGATGAGATGATGAATATGATGGTATCATTATGAGATGATGATGATGAGATGATGATATCATGATGAGATGATGATGATGATGATTATGATATAATGATGATGATATCATGATGATGATGATGATGAGATGATGATGATGATATCATGATGAGATGATGATGATGATGATGATATAATGATGATGATATCATGATGATGATGATGATGATATCATGATGATGATGATGATGATATCATGATGAGATGATGATGATGATATCATGATGATGATATCATGATGAGATGATGATATCATGATGAGATGATGATGATGATGATATCATGATGAGACGATAATGATGATATCATGATGATGATATCATGATGAGATGATGATGATGATGATGATGATATCATGATGATGATATCATGATGAGATGATGATATCATGATGAGACGATGATGATGATATCATGATGATGATATCATGATGAGATGATGATGATGATGATATCATGATGATGATATCATGATGAGATGATAATGATGATATCATGATGAGATGATAATAATGATGATATCATGATGAGATGATCATGATGATGATAATATGATGAGATGATGATGATGATGATGATGATATCATGATGAGATGATGATATCATGATGAGATGATAATGATGATAATGATGATGATATCATGATGAGATGATGATGATATCATGATGAGATGATGAATATGATGGTATCATTATGAGATGATGATGATGAGATGATGATATCATGATGAGATGATGATGATGATTATGATATAATGATGATGATATCATGATGAGATGATGATGATGAGATGATGATGATATCATGATGAGATGATGATGATGATGATGATATAATGATGATGATATCATGATGAGATGATGATGATGATGATGATATCATGATGATGATGATGATGATATCATGATGAGATGATGATGATGATATCATGATGATGATATCATGATGAGATGATGATATCATGATGAGATGATGATGATGATGATATCATGATGAGACGATGATGATGATATCATGATGATGATATCATGATGAGATGATGATGATGATGATGATATCATGATGATGATATCATGATGAGATGATGATATCATGATGAGACGATGATGATGATATCATGATGATGATATCATGATGAGATGATGATGATGATGATGATATCATGTTGATGATATCATGATGATGATATCATGATGATATCATGATGATGATATCATGATGAGATGATGATGATATCATGATGAGACGATGATGATGATATCATGATGATGATATCATGATGAGATGATGATGATGATGATATCATGATGATGATATCATGATGAGATGATAATGATGATATCATGATGAGATGATAATAATGATGATATCATGATGAGATGATCATGATGATGATAATATGATGAGATGATGATGATGATGATGATATCATGATGAGATGATGATATCATGATGAGATGATAATGATGATAATGATGATGATATCATGATGAGATGATGATGATATCATGATGAGATGATGAATATGATGGTATCATTATGAGATGATGATGATGAGATGATGATATCATGATGAGATGATGATGATGATTATGATATAATGATGATGATATCATGATGAGATGATGATGATGAGATGATGATGATATCATGATGAGATGATGATGATGATGATGATATAATGATGATGATATCATGATGAGATGATGATGATGATGATGATATCATGATGATGATGATGATGATATCATGATGAGATGATGATGATGATATCATGATGATGATATCATGATGAGATGATGATATCATGATGAGATGATGATGATGATGATATCATGATGAGACGATGATGATGATATCATGATGATGATATCATGATGAGATGATGATGATGATGATGATATCATGATGATGATATCATGATGAGATGATGATATCATGATGAGACGATGATGATGATATCATGATGATGATATCATGATGAGATGATGATGATGATGATGATATCATGTTGATGATATCATGATGATGATATCATGATGATATCATGATGATGATATCATGATGAGATGATGATGATATCATGATGAGATGATGATGATGATATCATGATGAGATGATGATGATGATATCATGATGAGATGATTATGATGATATCATGATAATGATATCATGATGAGATGATGATGATGATATCATGATGATGATAGAATGATGAGATGATGATGATGATATCATGATGAGATGATGATGATGATATCATGATGAGATGATGATGATGATGATGAGATGATCATGATGATGATATCATGATGAGATGATCATGATGATGATATCATGATGAGATGATGATGATGATATCATGATGATGATATCATGATGATGATATCATGATGATGATATCATGATGAGATGATCATGATGATGATATCATGATGAGATGATGATGATGATATCATGATGAGATGCAGATGATGATGATGATGATGATATCATGATGAGAAGATGATGATGATATCATGATGATGATATCATGATGAGATGATGATGATGATATCATGATGAGATGATGATGATGATGATGATATCATGATGAGATGATCATGATGATGATATCATGATGATATGATGATGATGTTGATATCATGATGAGATGATGATGATATTGATATCATGATGAGATGATGATGATGATGATGATATCATGATGAGATTATGATGATGATAACATGATGATATCATGATGAGATGATGATGATATCATGATGATGATGATGATGATGATGATGATGATGATGATATCATGATGAGATGATGATGATGATGATGATGATGATGATGATATCATGATGAGATGATGATGATGATATCATGATGAGATGATGATGATGATGATGATATCATGATGAGATGATGATGATATCATGATGATATCATGATGATGATATCATGATGATATCATGATGATGATATCATGATGATGATATCATGATGAGATGATCATGATGATGATATCATGATGAGATGCAGATGATGATGATGATGATGATATCATGATGAGAAGATGATGATGATATCATGATGATGATATCATGATGAGATGATGATGATGATATCATGATGAGATGATGATGATGATGATGATATCATGATGAGATGATCATGATGATGATATCATGATGAGATGATGATGATGTTGATATCATGATGAGATGATGATGATATTGATATCATGATGAGATGATGATGATGATGATGATGATGATATCATGATGAGATTATGATGATGATAACATGATGATATCATGATGAGATGATGATGATATCATGATGATGATGATGATGATGATGATGATATCATGATGAGATGATGATATCAGGATGAGATGATAATGATGATGATGATGATGATGATATCATAATGAGATGATGATGATGATGATGATGATGATGATGATGATGATGATGATGATGATGATGATATCATGATGAGATGATGATGATGATATCATGATGAGATGATGATGATGATGATGATATCATGATGAGATGATGATGATATCATGATGATATCATGATGATGATATCATGATGATATCATGATGATGATATCATGATGATGATATCATGATGATGATATCATGATGAGATGATCATGATGATGATATCATGATGAGATGATCATGATGATGATATCATGATGAGATGATGATGATGATGATGATGATGATGATATCATGATGAGATGATCATGATGATGATATCATGATGATGATGTCATGATGATGATATCATGATGATGATATCATGATGAGATGATCATGATGATGATATCATGATGAGATGATCATGATGATGATATCATGATGAGATGATGATGATGATGATGATGATGATGATGATGATGATGATATCATGATGAGATGATCATGATGATGATATCATGATGATGATATCATGATGAGATGATAATGATGATATCATGATGAGATGATAATAATGATGATATCATGATGAGATGATCATGATGATGATAATATGATGAGATGATGATGATGATGATGATATCATGATGAGATGATGATATCATGATGAGATGATAATGATGATGATGATGATATCATGATTAGATGATGATGATATCATGATGAGATGATGAATATGATGGTATCATTATGAGATGATGATGATGAGATGATGATGATGATATCATGATGAGATGATGATGATGATTATGATATAATGATGATGATATCATGATGAGATGATGATGATGAGATGATGATGATGATATCATGATGAGATGATGATGATGATGATATCATGATGAGATGATGATGATGATATCATGATGAGATGATGATGATGATATCATGATGATGATATCATGATGAGATGATGATATCATGATGAGATGATGATATCATGATGAGATGATGATGATGATATCATGATGATGATGATGATGATATCATGATGAGGTGATGATGATGATATCATGATGATGATATCATGATGAGATGATGATATCATGATGAGATGATGATGATGATGATGATATCATGATGAGATGATGATGATGATGATGATGATATCATGATGATGATATCATAATGAGATGATGATGATGATGATGATGATATCATGATGATGATATCATGATGATATCATGATGATGATGATGATATCATGATGATGATGATGATGATGATGATGATGATATAATGATGATAATATCATGATGATATCATGATGAGATGATGATGATGATGATAATGATATAATGATGATGATATCATGATGATATCATGATGAGATGATAATGATGATGATGATGATGATGATGATATCATGATGATGATATCATGATGAGATGATGATGATGATGATGATAATGATAATGATGATGATGATATAATGATGATGATATCATGATGATATCATGATGATGATGATGATGATAATATCATGATGATGATATAATGATGAGATGATGATGATGATATCATGATGAGATGATGATATCATGATGAGATGATGATATCATGATGAGATGATAATGATGATGATGATGATGATGATGATGATATCATGATGAGATGATGATATCAGGATGAGATGATAATGATGATGATGATGATGATGATATCATAATGAGATGATGATGATGATGATGATGCTATAATGATGATGATATGATGAGATGATGATGATGATGATATCATGATGATGATATGATGAGATGATGATGATGATGATGATATCATGATGCTGATATCATAATGAGATGATAATGATGATATCATGATGAGATGATGATGATATCATGATGAGATGATGATGATGATGATGATATCATGATGATGATATCATGATGAGATGATGATGATGAGATGATGATGATGATATCATGATGAGATGATGATGATGATGATATCATGATGAGATGATGAATATGATGGTATCATTATGAGATGATGATGATGAGATGATGATGATGATATCATGATGAGATGATGATGATGATTATGATATAATGATGATGATATCATGATGAGATGATGATGATGAGATGATGATGATGATATCATGATGAGATGATGATGATGATGATATCATGATGAGATGATGATGATGATATCATGATGAGATGATGATGATGATATCATGATGATGATATCATGATGAGATGATGATATCATGATGAGATGATGATATCATGATGAGATGATGATGATGATATCATGATGATGATGATGATGATATCATGATGAGGTGATGATGATGATATCATGATGATGATATCATGATGAGATGATGATATCATGATGAGATGATGATGATGATGATGATATCATGATGAGATGATGATGATGATGATGATGATATCATGATGATGATATCATAATGAGATGATGATGATGATGATGATGATATCATGATGATGATATCATGATGATATCATGATGATGATGATGATATCATGATGATGATGATGATGATGATGATGATGATGATATAATGATGATAATATCATGATGATATCATGATGAGATGATGATGATGATGATAATGATATAATGATGATGATATCATGATGATATCATGATGAGATGATAATGATGATGATGATGATGATGATGATGATATCATGATGATGATATCATGATGAGATGATGATGATGATGATAATGATAATGATGATGATGATATAATGATGATGATATCATGATGATATCATGATGATGATGATGATGATAATATCATGATGATGATATCATGATGAGATGATGATGATGATATCATGATGAGATGATGATATCATGATGAGATGATAATGATGATGATGATGATGATGATGATGATATCATGATGAGATGATGATATCAGGATGAGATGATAATGATGATGATGATGATGATGATATCATAATGAGATGATGATGATGATGATGATGATGCTATAATGATGATGATATCATGATGAGATGATGATGATATCATGATGAGATGATGATGATGATGATATCATGATGATGATATGATGAGATGATGATGATGATGATATCATGATGATGATATGATGAGATGATGATGATGATGATGATATCATGCTGAGATGATGATGATGGTATCATGATGAGATGATGATGATGATATCATGATGATGATATCATGATGAGATGATGATGATGATATAATGATGAGATGATGATGATGATGATGATGATGATGATAATGATGTTATCATGATGAGATGATGATGATGATATCATGATGAGATGATGATGATGATATCATGATGATGATATGATGAGATGATGATGATGATATCATGCTGAGATGATGATGATGATGGTATCATGATGAGATGATGATGATGATATCATGATGATGATATCATGATGAGATGATCATGATTATGATATCATGATGAGATGATGATGATGATATCATGATGAGATGATGATGATGATGATAATGATGTTATCATGATGAGATGATGATGATGATGAAGATATCATGATGCTGATATCATAATGAGATGATAATGATGATATCATGATGAGATGATGATGATATCATGATGAGATGATGATGATGATGATGATATCATGATGATGATATCATGATGATGATATCATGATGAGATGATGATGATGATGATATCACGATGAGATGATGATGATATCATGATGAGATGATGATGATGATATCATGATGAGATGATGATGATGATGATGATGATGATGATATCATGATGATGATATCATGATGATGATATCATGATGAGATGATGATGATGATGATATCACGATGAGATGATGATGATATCATGATGAGATGATGATGATGATATCATGATGAGATGATGATGATGATGATGATGATGATATCATGATGAGATGATGATGATATTGATATCATGATGAGATGATGATGATGATGATGATGATGATGATGATGATGATGATGATATCATGATGAGATGATGATGATATCATGATGAGATGATGATGATGATGATGATATCATGATGAGATGATGATGATATCATGATGAGATGATGATGATGATGATGATGATATCATGATGAGATGATGATGATGATGATGATATCATGATGAGATGATGATGATATCATGATGAGATGATGATGATGATGATGATATCATGATGAGATGATGATGATGATGATGATGATGATATCATGATGAGATGATGATGATATCATGATGAGATGATGATGATATCATAATGAGATGATGATGATGATATCATGATGATGATATCATGATGAGATGATCATGATGATGATATCATGATGAGATGATCATGATGATGATATCATGATGAGATGATGATGATGATATCACGATGAGATGATGATGATGATGATGATATCATAATGAGATGATGATGATGATATCATGATGATGATATCATGATGAGATGATCATGATGATGATATCATGATGAGATGATCATGATGATGATATCATGATGAGATGATGATGATGATATCACGATGAGATGATGATGATGATGATGATATCATGATGAGATGATGATAATGATGATATCATGATGATGATATCATGATGAGATGATAATGATGATATCATGATGAGATGATGATGATGATATCATGATGAGATGATCATGATGATGATATCATGATGAGATGATCATGATGATGATAATATGATGAGATGATGATGATGATGATGATGATATCATGATGAGATGATGATATCATGATGAGATGATGATGATGATGACATCATGATGAGATGATGATGATGATGACATCATGATGAGATGATGATGATATCATGATGAGATGATGAATATGATGGTATCATGATGAGATGATGATGATGATGAGATGATGATGATGATATCATGATGAGATGATGATGATGATATCATAATGATGATATCATGATGAGATGATGATGATGATGATATCATGATGATGATAATGAGATGATGATGATATCATGATGAGATGATGATGATGATGATGATATCATAATGATGATATCATGATGAGATGATGATGATGATGATATCATGATGATGATGATGAGATGATGATGATGATATCATGATGATATGATGATGATGATATCATGATGAGATGATGATGATGATGATGATATCATGATGATGATATCATGATGATGATGATGAGATGATGATGATGATATCATGATGAGATGATGATATCATGATGATATGATGATGATGATATCATGATGAGATGATGATGATGATGATGATATCATGATAATGATATCATAATGAGATGATGATGATGATGATGATGATGATGATATCATGATGATGATATCATGATGAGATGATGATATCATGATGAGATGATAATGATGATGATGATATCATAATGAGATGATGATGATGATGATGATGATGATGATGATGATATAGTGATGATGATATCATGATGAGATGATGATGATGATGATGATATCATGATGAGATGATGATGATGATGATATCATGATGATGATATCATGATGAGATGATCATGATTATGATATCATGATGAGATGATGATGATGATGATGATGATATCATGATGAGATGATGATGATGATGATGATGATGATATTATGATGAGATGATGATGATTATGATGATATCATGGTGAGATGATGATGATATCATGATGAGATGATGATCATGATATCATGATGATGATATCATGATGAGATGATGATGATGATGATGATATCATGATGAGACGATTATGGTGATGATATCATGATGATGATATCATGATGAGATGATGATATCATGATGAGATGATGATCATGATATCATGATGATGATATCATGATGAGTTGATGATGATGATGATGATGATATCATGATGAGACGATGATGATGATATCATGATGATGATATCATGATGAGATGATGATGGTGATGATATCATGATGATGATATCATGATGAGATGATGATATCATGATGAGATGATGATATCATGATGATATCATCATGATGATATCATGATGATATCATGAGGAGATGATGATGATGATATCATGATGAGAAGATGATGGTGATGATATCATGATGATGATATCATGATGAGATGATGATATCATGATGAGACGATGATGATGATATCATGATGATGCTATCATGATGAGATGATGATGATGATATCATGATGAGATGATGATGATGATGTCATGATGATGATATCATGATGAGATGATGATGATGATGATATCATGATGATATCATGATGAGACGATGATGATGATATCATGATGATGATATCATGATGATGATATCATGATGAGATGATGATGATGATGATATCATGATGATGATATCATGATGAGATGATGATATCATGATGATGATGATATCATGATGATGATATCATGATGAGATGATGATGATGATATCATGATGATGATATCATGATGATGATATCATGATTATATCATGATGATGATATCATGATGATGATATCATGATGAGATGATGATGATGATGATATCATGATGAGACGATGATGATGATATCATGATGATGATATCATGATGAGATGATGATGATGATGATGATGATGATGATATCATGATGATGATATCATGATGAGATGATGATATCATGATGAGACGATGATGATGATATCATGATGATGATATCATGATGAGATGATGATGATGATGATGATATCATGATGATGATATCCTGATGATGATATCATGATGATATCATGATGATGATATCATGATGAGATGATGATGATATCATGATGAGATGATGATGATGATATCATGATGAGATGATGATGATGATATCATGATGAGATGATTATGATGATATCATGATGATGATATCATGATGAGATGATGATGATGATATCATGATGATGATAGAATGATGAGATGATGATGATGATATCATGATGAGATGATGATGATGATATCATGATGAGATGATGATGATGATGATGATGAGATGATCATGATGATGATATCATGATGAGATGATGATATCATGATGAGATGATGATGATGATATCATGATGATGATATCATGATGATGATATCATGATGATGATATCATGATGATGATATCATGATGAGATGATCATGATGATGATATCATGATGAGATGATGATGATGATGATGATGATGATATCATGATGAGATGATCATGATGATGATATCATGATGAGATGATGATGATCATGATGATGATATCATGATGATGATGTCATGATGATGATATCATGATGATGATATCATGATGAGATGATCATGATGATGATGATATCATGATGAGATGATCATGATGATGATATCATGATGAGATGATGATGATGATGATGATGATGATGATGATGATGATATCATGATGAGATGATCATGATGATGATATCATGATGATGATATCATGATGAGATGATAATGATGATATCATGATGAGATGATAATAATGATGATATCATGATGAGATGATCATGATGATGATAATATGATGAGATGATGATGATGATGATGATATCATGATGAGATGATGATATCATGATGAGATGATAATGATGATGATGATGATATCATGATGAGATGATGATGATATCATGATGAGATGATGAATATGATGGTATCATTATGAGATGATGATGATGAGATGATGATGATGATATCATGATGAGATGATGATGATGATTATGATATAATGATGATGATATCATGATGAGATGATGATGATGAGATGATGATGATGATATCATGATGAGATGATGATGATGATGATATCATGATGAGATGATGATGATGATATCATGATGAGATGATGATGATGATATCATGATGATGATATCATGATGAGATGATGATATCATGATGAGATGATGATATCATGATGAGATGATGATGATGATATAATGATGATGATGATGATGATATCATGATGAGGTGATGATGATGATATCATGATGATGATATCATGATGAGATGATGATATCATGATGAGATGATGATGATGATATCATGATGAGATGATGATGATGATGATGATGATATCATGATGATGATATCATAATGAGATGATGATGATGATGATGATGATATCATGATGATGATATCATGATGATATCATGATGATGATGATGATATCATGATGATGATGATGATGATGATGATGATGATGATATAATGATGATAATATCATGATGATATCATGATGAGATGATGATGATGATGATAATGATATAATGATGATGATATCATGATGATATCATGATGAGATGATAATGATGATGATGATGATGATGATATCATGATGATGATATCATGATGAGATGATGATGATGATGATGATAATGATAATGATGATGATGATATAATGATGATGATATCATGATGATATCATGATGATGATGATGATGATGATAATATCATGATGATGATATCATGATGAGATGATGATGATGATATCATGATGAGATGATGATATCATGATGAGATGATGATATCATGATGAGATGATAATGATGATGATGATGATGATGATGATGATATCATGATGAGATGATGATATCAGGATGAGATGATAATGATGATGATGATGATGATGATATCATAATGAGATGATGATGATGATGATGATGCTATAATGATGATGATATCATGATGAGATGATGATGATATCATGATGAGATGATGATGATGATGATATCATGATGATGATATGATGAGATGATGATGATGATGATATCATGATGATGATATGATGAGATGATGATGATGATGATATCATGCTGAGATGATGATGATGGTATCATGATGAGATGATGATGATGATATCATGATGATGATATCATGATGAGATGATGATGATGATATAATGATGAGATGATGATGATGATGATGATGATGATGATGATGATGATAATGATGTTATCATGATGAGATGATGATGATGATATCATGATGAGATGATGATGATGATATCATGATGATGATATGATGAGATGATGATGATGATATCATGCTGAGATGATGATGATGATGGTATCATGATGAGATGATGATGATGATATCATGATGATGATATCATGATGAGATGATCATGATTATGATATCATGATGAGATGATGATGATGATATCATGATGAGATGATGATGATGATGATAATGATGTTATCATGATGAGATGATGATGATGATGAAGATATCATGATGCTGATATCATAATGAGATGATAATGATGATATCATGATGAGATGATGATGATATCATGATGAGATGATGATGATGATGATGATATCATGATGATGATATCATGATGATGATATCATGATGAGATGATGATGATGATGATATCACGATGAGATGATGATGATATCATGATGAGATGATGATGATGATATCATGATGAGATGATGATGATGATGATGATGATGATATCATGATGAGATGATGATGATATTGATATCATGATGAGATGATGATGATGATGATGATGATGATGATGATGATGATGATGATGATGATGATATCATGATGAGATGATGATGATGATGATGATGATATCATGATGAGATGATGATGATATCATGATGAGATGATGATGATGATGATGATGATATCATGATGAGATGATGATGATGATGATGATATCATGATGAGATGATGATGATATCATGATGAGATGATGATGATGATGATGATATCATGATGAGATGATGATGATGATGATATCATGATAAGATGATGATGATATCATGATGAGATGATGATGATATCATAATGAGATGATGATGATGATATCATGATGATGATATCATGATGAGATGATCATGATGATGATATCATGATGAGATGATCATGATGATGATATCATGATGAGATGATGATGATGATATCACGATGAGATGATGATGATGATGATGATATCATAATGAGATGATGATGATGATATCATGATGATGATATCATGATGAGATGATCATGATGATGATATCATGATGAGATGATCATGATGATGATATCATGATGAGATGATGATGATGATATCACGATGAGATGATGATGATGATGATGATGATATCATGATGAGATGATGATAATGATGATATCATGATGAGATGATAATGATGATATCATGATGAGATGATGATGATGATATCATGATGAGATGATCATGATGATGATAATATGATGAGATGATGATGATGATGATGATGATATCATGATGAGATGATGATATCATGATGAGATGATGATGATGATGACATCATGATGAGATGATGATGATGATGACATCATGATGAGATGATGATGATATCATGATGAGATGATGAATATGATGGTATCATGATGAGATGATGATGATGATGAGATGATGATGATGATATCATGATGAGATGATGATGATGATATCATAATGATGATATCATGATGAGATGATGATGATGATGATATCATGATGATGATAATGAGATGATGATGATATCATGATGAGATGATGATGATGATGATGATATCATAATGATGATATCATGATGAGATGATGATGATGATGATATCATGATGATGATGATGAGATGATGATGATGATATCATGATGATATGATGATGATGATATCATGATGAGATGATGATGATGATGATGATATCATGATGATGATATCATGATGATGATGATGAGATGATGATGATGATATCATGATGAGATGATGATATCATGATGATATGATGATGATGATATCATGATGAGATGATGATGATGATGATGATATCATGATAATGATATCATAATGAGATGATGATGATGATGATGATGATGATGATGATGATGATGATATCATGATGATGATATCATGATGAGATGATGATATCATGATGAGATGATAATGATGATGATGATATCATAATGAGATGATGATGATGATGATGATGATGATGATGATGATGATATAGTGATGATGATATCATGATGAGATGATGATGATGATGATATCATGATGAGATGATGATGATGATGATATCATGATGATGATATCATGATGAGATGATCATGATTATGATATCATGATGAGATGATGATGATGATGATGATGATATCATGATGAGATGATGATGATGATGATGATGATATCATGATGAGATGATGATGATTATGATGATATCATGGTGAGATGATGATGATATCATGATGAGATGATGATCATGATATCATGATGATGATATCATGATGAGATGATGATGATGATGATATCATGATGAGACGATGATGGTGATGATATCATGATGATGATATCATGATGAGATGATGATATCATGATGAGATGATGATCATGATATCATGATGATGATATCATGATGAGTTGATGATGATGATGATGATGATATCATGATGAGACGATGATGATGATATCATGATGATGATATCATGATGAGATGATGATGGTGATGATATCATGATGATGATATCATGATGAGATGATGATATCATGATGAGATGATGATATCATGATGATATCATGATGATGATATCATGATGATATCATGAGGAGATGATGATGATGATATCATGATGAGAAGATGATGGTGATGATATCATGATGATGATATCATGATGAGATGATGATATCATGATGAGACGATGATGATGATATCATGATGATGCTATCATGATGAGATGATGATGATGATATCATGATGAGATGATGATGATGATGTCATGATGATGATATCATGATGAGATGATGATGATGATGATATCATGATGATATCATGATGAGACGATGATGATGATATCATGATGATGATATCATGATGATGATATCATGATGAGATGATGATGATGATGATATCATGATGAGATGATGATGATGATGATATCATGATGATATCATGATGAGACGATGATGATGATATCATGATGATGATATCATGATGATGATATCATGATGAGATGATGATGATGATGATATCATGATGATGATATCATGATGAGATGATGATATCATGATGAGATGATGATGATGATATCATGATGATGATATCATGATGAGATGATGATGATGATATCATGATGATGATATCATGATGATGATATCATGATGATATCATGATGATGATATCATGATGATGATATCATGATGAGATGATGATGATGATGATATCATGATGAGACGATGATGATGATATCATGATGATGATATCATGATGAGATGATGATGATGATGATGATGATGATGATATCATGATGATGATATCATGATGAGATGATGATATCATGATGAGACGATGATGATGATATCATGATGATGATATCATGATGAGATGATGATGATGATGATGATATCATGATGATGATATCCTGATGATGATATCATGATGATATCATGATGATGATATCATGATGAGATGATGATGATATCATGATGAGATGATGATGATGATATCATGATGAGATGATGATGATGATATCATGATGAGATAATTATGATGATATCATGATGATGATATCATGATGAGATGATGATGATGATATCATGATGATGATAGAATGATGAGATGATGATGATGATGATATCATGATGAGATGATGATGATGATATCATGATGAGATGATGATGATGATGATGATGAGATGATCATGATGATGATATCATGATGAGATGATGATATCATGATGAGATGATGATGATGATATCATGATGATGATATCATGATGATGATATCATGATGATGATATCATGATGATGATATCATGATGAGATGATCATGATGATGATATCATGATGAGATGATGATGATGATGATGATGATATCATGATGAGATGCAGATGATGATGATGATGATGATATCATGATGAGAAGATGATGATGATATCATGATGATGATATCATGATGAGATGATGATGATGATATCATGATGAGATGATGATGATGATGATGATGATGATATCATGATGAGATGATCATGATGATGCTATCATGATGAGATGATGATGATGATGATGTTGATATCATGATGAGATGATGATGATATTGATATCATGATGAGATGATGATGATGATGATGATGATATCATGATGAGATTATGATGATGATAACATGATGATATCATGATGAGATGATGATGATATCATGATGATGATGATGATGATGATGATGACGATGATGATATCATGATGAGATGATGATGATGATGATGATGATGATGATGATGATGATGATGATATCATGATGAGATGATGATGATATCATGATGATATCATGATGATGATATCATGATGATGATATCATGATGAGATGATCATGATGATGATATCATGATGAGATGATCATGATGATGATATCATGATGAGATGATGATGATGATGATGATGATGATGATGATGATGATGATGATATCATGATGAGATGATGATGATGATGATATCATGATGATGATATCATGATGAGATGATAATGATGATATCATGATGAGATGATAATAATGATGATATCATGATGAGATGATGATGATGATGATAATATGATGAGATGATGATGATGATGATATCATGATGAGATGATGATATCATGATGAGATGATAATGATGATGATGATGATATCATGATGAGATGATGATGATATCATGATGAGATGATGAATATGATGGTATCATTATGAGATGATGATGATGAGATGATGATGATGATATCATGATGAGATGATGATGATGATTATGATATAATGATGATGATATCATGATGAGATGATGATGATGAGATGATGATGATGATATCATGATGAGATGATGATGATGATGATATCATGATGATGATGATGATGATATCATGATGAGATGATGATGATGATATCATGATGATGATATCATGATGAGATGATGATATCATGATGAGATGATGATATCATGATGAGATGATGATGATGATATCATGATGATGATGATGATGATATCATGATGAGGTGATGATGATGATATCATGATGATGATATCATGATGAGATGATGATATCATGATGAGATGATGATGATGATGATGATGATATCATGATGGGATGATGATGATGATGATGATATCATGATGATGATATCATAATGAGATGATGATGATGATGATGATATCATGATGATGATATCATGATGAATATATCATGATGATATCATGATGATGATGATGATATCATGATGATGATGATGATGATGATGATGATGATGATGATGATATAATGATGATAATATCATGATGATATCATGATGAGATGATGATGATGATGATAATGATATAATGATGATGATATCATGATGATATCATGATGAGATGATAATGATGATGATGATGATGATGATGATGATGATGATATCATGATGATGATATCATGATGATATCATGATGATGATGATGATAATATCATGATGATGATATCATGATGAGATGATGATGATGATATCATGATTATGATATCATGATGATGATATCATGATGAGATGATGATATCATGATGAGATGATAATGATGATGATGATGATGATGATGATGATATCATGATGAGATGATGATATCATGATGAGATGATAATGATGATGATGATGATGATGATGATGATATCATGATGAGATGATGATATCAGGATGAGATGATAATGATGATGATGATAATGATATCATAATGAGATGATGATGATGATGATGATGATGATATAATGATGATGATATCATGATGAGATGATGATGATGATGATATCATGATGAGATGATGATGATGATGATATCATGATGATGATATCATGATGAGATGATGATGATGATATCATGATGAGATGATGATGATGATGATATCATGATGATGATATGATGAGATGATGATGATGATGATGATATCATGCTGAGATGATGATGATGGTATCATGATGAGATGATGATGATGATATCATGATGATGATATCATGATGAGATGATCATGATTATGATATCATGATGAGATGATGATGATGATATAATGATGAGATGATGATGATGATGATGATGATGATAATGATGTTATCATGATGAGATGATGATGATGATATCATGATGAGATGATGATGATGATATCATGATGAGATGATGATGATGATGATGATGATGATGATGATGATGATGATGATAATGATGTTATCATGATGAGATGATGATGATGATATCATGATGAGATGATGATGATGATATCATGATGATGATATGATGAGATGATGATGATGATGATGATATCATGCTGAGATGATGATGATGGTATCATGATGAGATGATGATGATGATATCATGATGATGATATCATGATGAGATGATCATGATTATGATATCATGATGAGATGATGATGATGATATCATGATGAGATGATGATGATGATGATGATGATAATGATGTTATCATGATGAGATGATGATGATGATGAAGATATCATGATGCTGATATCATAATGAGATGATAATGATGATATCATGATGAGATGATGATGATGATGATATCATGATGAGATGATGATGATGATATCATGATGATGATATCATGATGATGATATCATGATGATGATATCATGATGAGATGATGATGATGATATCACGATGAGATGATGATGATATCATGATGAGATGATGATGATGATATTATGATGAGATGATGATGATGATGATGATGATGATGATATCATGATGAGATGATGATGATATTGATATCATGATGAGATGATGATGATGATGATGATGATGATGATGATGATATCATGATGAGATGATGATGATATTGATATCATGATGAGATGATGATGATGATGATGATGATGATGATGATGATGATGATGATGATATCATGATGAGATGATGATGATGATGATGATATCATGATGAGATGATGATGATATCATGATGAGATGATGATGATGATATCATGATGAGATGATGATGATGATGATGATGATGATATCATGATGAGATGATGATGATATCATGATGAGATGATGATGATGATGATGATATCATGATGAGATGATGATGATATCATGATGAGATGATGATGATGATGATGATATCATGATGAGATGATGATGATGATGATGATATCATGATGAGATGATGATGATATCATAATGAGATGATGATGATGATATCATGATGATGATATCATGATGAGATGATCATGATGATGATATCATGATGAGATGATCATGATGATGATATCATGATGAGATGATGATGATGATATCACGATGAGATGATGATGATGATGATGATATCATGATGAGATGATGATAATGATGATATCATGATGATGATATCATGATGAGATGATAATGATGATATCATGATGAGATGATAATGATGATGATATCATGATGAGATGATCATGATGATGATAATATGATGAGATGATGATGATGATGATATCATGATGAGATGATGATATTATGATGATATGATGATGATGATGACATCATGATGAGATGATGATGATATCATGATGAGATGATGAATATGATGGTATCATGATGAGATGATGATGATGATGAGATGATGATGATGATATCATGATGAGATGATGATGATGATGATGATATCATAATGATGATATCATGATGAGATGATGATGATGATGATATCATGATGATGATAATGAGATGATGATGATATCATGATGAGATGATGATGATGATGATGATATCATAATGATGATATCATGATGAGATGATGATGATATCATGATGATGATGATGAGATGATGATGATGATATCATGATGAGATGATGATATCATGATGATATGATGATGATGATATCATGATGAAATGATGATGATGATGATGATATCATGATGATGATATCATAATGAGATGATGATGATGATGATGATATCATGATGATGATATCATGATGAGATGATGATATCATGATGAGATGATAATGATGATGATGATGATATCATAATGAGATGATGATGATGATGATGATGATGATATAGTGATGATGATATCATGATGAGATGATGATGATGATGATATCATGATGAGATGATGATGATGATGATATCATGATGATGATGATATCATGATGATGATATCATGATGATGATGATATCATGATGATGATATCATGATGAGATGATCATGATTATGATATCATGATGAGATGATGATGATGATGATGATGATGATATCATGATGAGATGATGATGATGATGATGATGATGATGATATCATGATGAGATGATGATGATTATGATGATATCATGGTGAGATGATGATGATATCATGATGAGATGATGATCATGATATCATGATGATGATATCATGATGAGATGATGATGATATCATGATGAGACGATGATGGTGATGATATCATGATGATGATATCATGATGAGATGATGATATCATGATGAGATGATGATCATGATATCATGATGATGATATCATGATGAGTTGATGATGATGATGATGATGATATCATGATGAGACGATGATGATGATATCATGATGATGATATCATGATGAGATGATGATGGTGATGATATCATGATGATGATATCATGATGAGATGATGATATCATGATGAGACGATGATGATGATATCATGATGATGATATCATGATGAGATGATGATATCATGATGATATCATGATGATATCATGATGATGATATCATGATGATGATATCATGATGATATCATGATGAGATGATGATGATGATATCATGATGAGATGATGATGGTGATGATATCATGATGATGATATCATGATGAGATGATGATATCATGATGAGACGATGATGATGATATCATGATGATGCTATCATGATGAGATGATGATGATGATATCATGATGAGATGATGATGATGATGTCATGATGATGATATCATGATGAGATGATGATGATGATGATATCATGATGATATCATGATGAGACGATGATGATGATATCATGATGATGATATCATGATGATGATATCATGATGATGATATCATGATGAGATGATGATGATGATGATATCATGATGATGATATCATGATGAGATGATGATATCATGATGAGATGATGATGATGATATCATGATGATGATATCATGATGATGATATCATGATGATGATATCATGATGAGATGATGATGATGATATCATGATGATAATATCATGATGATATCATGATGATGATATCATGATGATGATATCATGATGAGATGATGATGATGATGATGATATCATGATGAGACGATGATGATGATATCATGATGATGAGATTATGATGAGATGATGGTGATTATGATATCATGATGATGATATCATGATGATGATATCATGATGAGATGATCATGATGATGATATCATGATGAGATGATCATGATGATGATATCATGATGAGATGATGATGATGATGATGATATCATAATGAGATGATGATGATGATATTATGATGAGACGATGATGATGATATCATGATGATGATATCATGATGAGATGATGATGATGATGATGTCATGATGAGGATATCATGATGATGATATCATGATGAGATGATGATGATGATGATATCATGATGAGATGATGATATCATGAAGAGATGATGATGATATCATGATGAGATGATGATGATGATGATATCATGATGATGATATCATGATGATGATATCATGATATCATGATGAGATGATGATGATATCATGATGAGATGATGATGATGATGATGATGATATCATGATGTTGATATCATGATGAGATGATGATGATGATGATGATATCATGATGATGATATCATGATGATGATATCATGATGAGATGATGATGATGATGATATCATGATGTTGATATCATGATGAGATGATGATGATGATGATGATGATGATATTATGATGAGATGATGATGATGATGATGATATCATGATGATGATATTATGATGAGATGATGATGATGATGATGATATCATGATGATGATATCATGATGAGATGATGATGATGAAATCATGATGAGATGATGATGATATCATGATGATGATATCATGATGAGATGATTATGATGATGATATCATGATGAGATGATGATGATGATGATGATGATGATATCATGATGAGACGATGATGATGATATCATGATGATGATATCATGATGAGATGATGATGATGATGATGATGATATCATGATGAGACGATGATGATGATATCATGATGAGATGATAGTGATGATGATATCATGATGATGATATCATGATGATGATATCATGATGAGATGATGATGATATCATGATGAGATGATGATGATGATGATATCATGATGATGATATCATGATGAGATGATCATGATTATGATATCATGATGAGATGATGATGATGATGATGATGATATCATGATGAGATGATGATGATGATGATGATGATGATATCATGATGAGATGATGATGATTATGATGATATCATGGTGAGATGATGATGATATCATGATGAGATGATGATCATGATATCATGATGATGATATCATGATGAGATGATGATGATATCATGATGAGACGATGATGGTGATGATATCATGATGATGATATCATGATGAGATGATGATATCATGATGAGATGATGATCATGCTATCATGATGATGATATCATGATGAGTTGATGATGATGATGATGATGATATCATGATGAGACGATGATGATGATATCATGATGATGATATCATGATGAGATGATGATGGTGATTATATCATGATGATGATATCATGATGAGATGATGATATCATGATGAGACGATGATGATGATATCATGATGATGATATCATGATGAGATGATGATATCATGATGATATCATGATGATGATATCATGATGATATCATGATGAGATGATGATGATGATATCATGATGAGATGATGATGGTGATGATATCATGATGATGATATCATGATGAGATGATGATATCATGATGAGACGATGATGATGATATCATGATGATGCTATCATGATGAGATGATGATGATGATATCATGATGAGATGATGATGATGATGTCATGATGATGATATCATGATGAGATGATGATGATGATGATATCATGATGATATCATGATGAGACGATGATGATGATATCATGATGATGATATCATGATGATGATATCATGATGAGATGATGATGATGATGATATCATGATGATGATATCATGATGAGATGATGATATCATGATGAGATGATGATGATGATATCATGATGATGATATCATGATGATGATATCATGATGAGATGATGATGATGATATCATGATGATGATATCATGATGATATCATGATGATGATATCATGATGATGATATCATGATGAGATGATGATGATGATGATGATATCATGAGACGATGATGATGATATCATGATGATGAGATTATGATGAGATGATGGTGATTATGATATCATGATGATGATATCATGATGATGATATCATGATGAGATGATCATGATGATGATATCATGATGAGATGATCATGATGATGATATCATGATGAGATGATCATGATGATGATGATATCATAATGAGATGATGATGATGATATTATGATGAGACGATGATGATGATATCATGATGATGATATCATGATGATGATATCATGATGAGATGATGATATCATGATGAGATGATAATGATGATGATGATATCATAATGAGATGATGATGATGATGATGATGATGATGATGATGATGATGATGATGATATAGTGATGATGATATCATGATGAGATGATGATGATGATGATATCATGATGAGATGATGATGATGATGATATCATGATGATGATATCATGATGAGATGATCATGATTATGATATCATGATGAGATGATGATGATGATGATGATGATGATATCATGATGAGATGATGATGATGATGATGATGATATCATGATGAGATGATGATGATTATGATGATATCATGGTGAGATGATGATGATATCATGATGAGATGATGATCATGATATCATGATGATGATATCATGATGAGATGATGATGATGATGATATCATGATGAGACGATGATGGTGATGATATCATGATGATGATATCATGATGAGATGATGATATCATGATGAGATGATGATCATGATATCATGATGATGATATCATGATGAGTTGATGATGATGATGATGATGATATCATGATGAGACGATGATGATGATATCATGATGATGATATCATGATGAGATGATGATGGTGATGATATCATGATGATGATATCATGATGAGATGATGATATCATGATGAGATGATGATATCATGATGATATCATGATGATGATATCATGATGATATCATGAGGAGATGATGATGATGATATCATGATGAGATGATGATGGTGATGATATCATGATGATGATATCATGATGAGATGATGATATCATGATGAGACGATGATGATGATATCATGATGATGCTATCATGATGAGATGATGATGATGATATCATGATGAGATGATGATGATGATGTCATGATGATGATATCATGATGAGATGATGATGATGATGATATCATGATGATATCATGATGAGACGATGATGATGATATCATGATGATGATATCATGATGATGATATCATGATGAGATGATGATGATGATGATATCATGATGATGATATCATGATGAGATGATGATATCATGATGAGATGATGATGATGATATCATGATGATGATATCATGATGAGATGATGATGATGATATCATGATGATGATATCATGATGATGATATCATGATGATATCATGATGATGATATCATGATGATATCATGATGATGATATCATGATGATGATATCATGATGAGATGATGATGATGATGATATCATGATGAGACGATGATGATGATATCATGATGATGATATCATGATGATATCATGATGATGATATCATGATGATGATATCATGATGAGATGATGATGATGATGATATCATGATGAGACGATGATGATGATATCATGATGATGATATCATGATGAGATGATGATGATGATGATGATGATGATATCATGATGATGATATCATGATGAGATGATGATATCATGATGAGACGATGATGATGATATCATGATGATGATATCATGATGAGATGATGATGATGATGATGATATCATGATGATGATATCCTGATGATGATATCATGATGATATCATGATGATGATATCATGATGAGATGATGATGATATCATGATGAGATGATGATGATGATATCATGATGAGATGATGATGATGATATCATGATGAGATGATTATGATGATATCATGATGATGATATCATGATGAGATGATGATGATGATATCATGATGATGATAGAATGATGAGATGATGATGATGATGATATCATGATGAGATGATGATGATGATATCATGATGAGATGATGATGATGATGATGATGAGATGATCATGATGATGATATCATGATGAGATGATGATATCATGATGAGATGATGATGATGATATCATGATGATGATATCATGATGATGATATCATGATGATGATATCATGATGATGATATCATGATGAGATGATCATGATGATGATATCATGATGAGATGATGATGATGATGATGATGATATCATGATGAGATGCAGATGATGATGATGATGATGATATCATGATGAGAAGATGATGATGATATCATGATGATGATATCATGATGAGATGATGATGATGATATCATGATGAGATGATGATGATGATGATGATGATGATGATATCATGATGAGATGATCATGATGATGATATCATGATGAGATGATGATGATGATGATGTTGATATCATGATGAGATGATGATGATATTGATATCATGATGAGATGATGATGATGATGATATCATGATGAGATTATGATGATGATAACATGATGATATCATGATGAGATGATGATGATGATATCATGATGATGATGATGATGATGACGATGATGATATCATGATGAGATGATGATGATGATGATGATGATGATGATGATGATGATATCATGATGAGATGATGATGATATCATGATGATATCATGATGATGATATCATGATGATGATATCATGATGAGATGATCATGATGATGATATCATGATGAGATGATCATGATGATGATATCATGATGAGATGATGATGATGATGATGATGATGATGATGATGATATCATGATGAGATGATGATGATGATGATATCATGATGATGATATCATGATGAGATGATAATGATGATATCATGATGAGATGATAATAATGATGATATCATGATGAGATGATGATGATGATGATAATATGATGAGATGATGATGATGATGATATCATGATGAGATGATGATATCATGATGAGATGATAATGATGATGATGATGATATCATGATGAGATGATGATGATATCATGATGAGATGATGAATATGATGGTATCATTATGAGATGATGATGATGAGATGATGATGATGATATCATGATGAGATGATGATGATGATTATGATATAATGATGATGATATCATGATGAGATGATGATGATGAGATGATGATGATATCATGATGAGATGATGATGATGATGATATCATGATGATGATGATGATGATATCATGATGAGATGATGATGATGATATCATGATGATGATATCATGATGAGATGATGATATCATGATGAGATGATGATATCATGATGAGATGATGATGATGATTTCATGATGATGATGATGATGATATCATGATGAGGTGATGATGATGATATCATGATGATGATATCATGATGAGATGATGATATCATGATGAGATGATGATGATGATGATGATGATATCATGATGATGATATCATAATGAGATGATGATGATGATGATGATATCATGATGATGATATCATGATGAATATATCATGATGATATCATGATGATGATGATGATATCATGATGATGATGATGATGATGATGATGATGATGATGATGATATAATGATGATAATATCATGATGATATCATGATGAGATGATGATGATAATGATATAATGATGATGATATCATGATGATATCATGATGAGATGATAATGATGATGATGATGATGATGATGATGATGATGATATCATGATGATGATATCATGATGAGATGATGATGATGATGATGATAATGATAATGATGATGATGATATAATGATGATATCATGATGATATCATGATGATGATGATGATAATATCATGATGATGATATCATGATGAGATGATGATGATGATATCATGATTATGATATCATGATGATGATATCATGATGAGATGATGATATCATGATGAGATGATGATATCATGATGAGATGATAATGATGATGATGATGATGATGATGATATCATGATGAGATGATGATATCAGGATGAGATGATAATGATGATGATGATAATGATATCATAATGAGATGATGATGATGATGATGATGATGATATAATGATGATGATATCATGATGAGATGATAATGATGATGATGATATCATGATGATGATGATGATGATGATGATATCATGATGATGATATCATGATGAGATGATGATGATGATATCATGATGAGATGATGATGATGATGATATCATGATGATGATATGATGAGATGATGATGATGATGATGATATCATGCTGAGATGATGATGATGGTATCATGATGAGATGATGATGATGATATCATGATGATGATATCATGATGAGATGATCATGATTATGATATCATGATGAGATGATGATGATGATATAATGATGAGATGATGATGATGATGATGATGATGATAATGATGTTATCATGATGAGATGATGATGATGATATCATGATGAGATGATGATGATGATATCATGATGAGATGATGATGATGATGATGATGATGATGATGATGATGATGATGATGATGTTATCATGATGAGATGATGATGATGATATCATAATGAGATGATGATGATGATGATATCATGATGATGATATGATGAGATGATGATGATGATGATGATATCATGCTGAGATGATGATGATGGTATCATGATGAGATGATGATGATGATATCATGATGATGATATCATGATGAGATGATCATGATTATGATATCATGATGAGATGATGATGATGATATCATGATGAGATGATGATGATGATGATAATGATGTTATCATGATGAGATGATGATGATGATGAAGATATCATGATGCTGATATCATAATGAGATGATAATGATGATATCATGATGAGATGATGATGATGATGATATCATGATGAGATGATGATGATGATATCATGATGATGATATCATGATGATGATATCATGATGAGATGATGATGATGATATCACGATGAGATGATGATGATATCATGATGAGATGATGATGATGATATTATGATGAGATGATGATGATGATGATGATGATGATGATATCATGATGAGATGATGATGATATTGATATCATGTTGAGATGATGATGATGATGATGATGATGATGATGATGATGATGATGATGATGATATCATGATGATGATGATGATATCATGATGAGATGATGATGATATTGATATCATGATGAGATGATGATGATGATGATGATGATGATGATGATGATGATGATATCATGATGAGATGATGTTGATGATGATGATATCATCATGAGATGATGATGATATCATGATGAGATGATGATGATATCATGATGAGATGATGATGATGATGATGATGATATCATGATGAGATGATGATGATATCATGATGAGACGATGATGATGATGATGATATCATGATGAGATGATGATGATATCATGATGAGATGATGATGATGATGATGATATCATGATGAGATGATGATGATGATGATGATATCATGATGAGATGATGATGATATCATAATGAGATGATGATGATGATATCATGATGATGATATCATGATGAGATGATCATGATGATGATATCATGATGAGATGATCATGATGATGATATCATGATGAGATGATGATGATGATATCACGATGAGATGATGATGATGATGATGATATCATGATGAGATGATGATAATGATGATATCATGATGATGATATCATGATGAGATGATAATGATGATATCATGATGAGATGATAATGATGATGATATCATGATGAGATGATCATGATGATGATAATATGATGAGATGATGATGATGATGATGATATCATGATGAGATGATGATATCATGATGATATGATGATGATGATGACATCATGATGAGATGATGATGATATCATGATGAGATGATGAATATGATGGTATCATGATGAGATGATGATGATGATGAGATGATGATGATGATATCATGATGAGATGATGATGATGATGATGATATCATAATGATGATATCATGATGAGATGATGATGATGATGATATCATGATGATGATAATGAGATGATGATGATATCATGATGAGATGATGATGATGATGATGATATCATAATGATGATATCATGATGAGATGATGATGATATCATGATGATGATGATGAGATGATGATGATGATATCATGATGAGATGATGATATCATGATGATATGATGATGATGATATCATGATGAAATGATGATGATGATGATGATATCATGATGAGATGATCATGATTATGATATCATGATGAGATGATGATGATGATGATGATGATATCATGATGAGATGATGATGATGATGATGATGATATCATGATGAGATGATGATGATTATGATGATATCATGGTGAGATGATGATGATATCATGATGAGATGATGATCATGATATCATGATGATGATATCATGATGAGATGATGATGATGATGATATCATGATGAGACGATTATGGTGATGATATCATGATGATGATATCATGATGAGATGATGATATCATGATGAGATGATGATCATGATATCATGATGATGATATCATGATGAGTTGATGATGATGATGATGATGATGATATCATGATGAGACGATGATGATGATATCATGATGATGATATCATGATGAGATGATGATGGTGATGATATCATGATGATGATATCATGATGAGATGATGATATCATGATGAGATGATGATATCATGATGATATCATGATGATGATATCATGATGATATCATGAGGAGATGATGATGATGATATCATGATGAGAAGATGATGGTGATGATATCATGATGATGATATCATGATGAGATGATGATATCATGATGAGACGATGATGATGATATCATGATGATGCTATCATGATGAGATGATGATGATGATATCATGATGAGATGATGATGATGATGTCATGATGATGATATCATGATGAGATGATGATGATGATGATATCATGATGATATCATGATGAGACGATGATGATGATATCATGATGATGATATCATGATGATGATATCATGATGAGATGATGATGATGATGATATCATGATGATGATATCATGATGAGATGATGATATCATGATGAGATGATGATGATGATATCATGATGATGATATCATGATGAGATGATGATGATGATATCATGATGATGATATCATGATGATGATATCATGATGATATCATGATGATGATATCATGATGATGATATCATGATGAGATGATGATGATGATGATATCATGATGAGACGATGATGATGATATCATGATGATGATATCATGATGAGATGATGATGATGATGATGATGATGATATCATGATGATGATATCATGATGAGATGATGATATCATGATGAGACGATGATGATGATATCATGATGATGATATCATGATGAGATGATGATGATGATGATGATATCATGATGATGATATCCTGATGATGATATCATGATGATATCATGATGATGATATCATGATGAGATGATGATGATATCATGATGAGATGATGATGATGATATCATGATGAGATGATGATGATGATATCATGATGAGATGATTATGATGATATCATGATGATGATATCATGATGAGATGATGATGATGATGATATCATGATGATGATAGAATGATGAGATGATGATGATGATATCATGATGAGATGATGATGATGATATCATGATGAGATGATGATGATGATGATGATGAGATGATCATGATGATGATATCATGATGAGATGATGATATCATGATGAGATGATGATGATGATATCATGATGATGATATCATGATGATGATATCATGATGATGATATCATGATGATGATATCATGATGAGATGATCATGATGATGATATCATGATGAGATGATGATGATGATGATGATGATGATATCATGATGAGATGATCATGATGATGATATCATGATGAGATGATGATGATCATGATGATGATATCATGATGATGATGTCATGATGATGATGTCATGATGATGATATCATGATGATGATATCATGATGAGATGATCATGATGATGATGATATCATGATGAGATGATCATGATGATGATATCATGATGAGATGATGATGATGATGATGATGATGATGATGATGATGATATCATGATGAGATGATCATGATGATGATATCATGATGATGATATCATGATGAGATGATAATGATGATATCATGATGAGATGATAATAATGATGATATCATTATGAGATGATCATGATGATGATAATATGATGAGATGATGATGATGATGATGATATCATGATGAGATGATGATATCATGATGAGATGATAATGATGATGATGATGATATCATGATGAGATGATGATGATATCATGATGAGATGATGAATATGATGGTATCATTATGAGATGATGATGATGAGATGATGATGATGATATCATGATGAGATGATGATGATGATTATGATATAATGATGATGATATCATGATGAGATGATGATGATGAGATGATGATGATGATATCATGATGAGATGATGATGATGATGATATCATGATGAGATGATGATGATGATATCATGATGAGATGATGATGATGATATCATGATGATGATATCATGATGAGATGATGATATCATGATGAGATGATGATATCATGATGAGATGATGATGATGATATCATGATGATGATGATGATGATATCATGATGAGGTGATGATGATGATGATGATGATGATATCATGATGAGATGATGATATCATGATGAGATGATGATGATGATATCATGATGAGATGATGATGATGATGATGATGATATCATGATGATGATATCATAATGAGATGATGATGATGATGATGATGATATCATGATGATGATATCATGATGATGATGATGATATCATGATGATGATGATGATGATGATGATGATGATATAATGATGATAATATCATGATGATATCATGATGAGATGATGATGATGATGATGATAATGATATAATGATGATGATATCATGATGATATCATGATGAGATGATAATGATGATGATGATGATGATGATATCATGATGATGATATCATGATGAGATGATGATGATGATGATGATAATGATAATGATGATGATGATATAATGATGATGATATCATGATGATATCATGATGATGATGATGATGATGATAATATCATGATGATGATATCATGATGAGATGATGATGATGATATCATGATGAGATGATGATATCATGATGAGATGATGATATCATGATGAGATGATAATGATGATGATGATGATGATGATGATGATGATATCATGATGAGATGATGATATCAGGATGAGATGATAATGATGATGATGATGATGATGATATCATAATGAGATGATGATGATGATGATGATGCTATAATGATGATGATATCATGATGAGATGATGATGATATCATGATGAGATGATGATGATGATGATATCATGATGATGATATGATGAGATGATGATGATGATGATATCATGATGATGATATGATGAGATGATGATGATGATGATATCATGCTGAGATGATGATGATGGTATCATGATGAGATGATGATGATGATATCATGATGATGATATCATGATGAGATGATGATGATGATATAATGATGAGATGATGATGATGATGATGATGATGATAATGATGTTATCATGATGAGATGATGATGATGATATCATGATGAGATGATGATGATGATATCATGATGATGATATGATGAGATGATGATGATGATATCATGCTGAGATGATGATGATGATGGTATCATGATGAGATGATGATGATGATATCATGATGATGATATCATGATGAGATGATCATGATTATGATATCATGATGAGATGATGATGATGATATCATGATGAGATGATGATGATGATGATAATGATGTTATCATGATGAGATGATGATGATGATGAACATATCATGATGCTGATATCATAATGAGATGATAATGATGATATCATGATGAGATGATGATGATATCATGATGAGATGATGATGATGATGATGATATCATGATGATGATATCATGATGATGATATCATGATGAGATGATGATGATGATGATATCACGATGAGATGATGATGATATCATGATGAGAAGATGATGATGATATCATGATGAGATGATGATGATGATGATGATGATGATATCATGATGAGATGATGATGATATTGATATCATGATGAGATGATGATGATGATGATGATGATGATGATGATGATGATGATGATATCATGATGAGATGATGATGATGATGATGATATCATGATGAGATGATGATGATATCATGATGAGATGATGATGATGATGATGATGATATCATGATGAGATGATGATGATGATGATGATATCATGATGAGATGATGATGATATCATGATGAGATGATGATGATGATGATGATATCATGATGAGATGATGATGATGATGATGATGATGATATCATGATAAGATGATGATGATATCATGATGAGATGATGATGATATCATAATGAGATGATGATGATGATATCATGATGATGATATCATGATGAGATGATCATGATGATGATATCATGATGAGATGATCATGATGATGATATCATGATGAGATGATGATGATGATATCACGATGAGATGATGATGATGATGATGATATCATAATGAGATGATGATGATGATATCATGATGATGATATCATGATGAGATGATCATGATGATGATATCATGATGAGATGATCATGATGATGATATCATGATGAGATGATGATGATGATATCACGATGAGATGATGATGATGATGATGATATCATGATGAGATGATGATAATGATGATATCATGATGATGATATCATGATGAGATGATAATGATGATATCATGATGAGATGATGATGATGATATCATGATGAGATGATCATGATGATGATAATATGATGAGATGATGATGATGATGATGATGATATCATGATGAGATGATGATATCATGATGAGATGATGATGATGATGACATCATGATGAGATGATGATGATGATGACATCATGATGAGATGATGATGATATCATGATGAGATGATGAATATGATGGTATCATGATGAGATGATGATGATGATGATGAGATGATGATGATGATATCATGATGAGATGATGATGATGATATCATAATGATGATATCATGATGAGATGATGATGATGATGATATCATGATGATGATAATGAGATGATGATGATATCATGATGAGATGATGATGATGATGATGATATCATAATGATGATATCATGATGAGATGATGATGATGATGATATCATGATGATGATGATGAGATGATGATGATGATATCATGATGATATGATGATGATGATATCATGATGAGATGATGATGATGATGATGATATCATGATGATGATATCATGATGATGATGATGAGATGATGATGATGATATCATGATGAGATGATGATATCATGATGATATGATGATGATGATATCATGATGAGATGATGATGATGATGATGATATCATGATAATGATATCATAATGAGATGATGATGATGATGATGATGATGATGATGATGATGATATCATGATGATGATATCATGATGAGATGATGATATCATGATGAGATGATAATGATGATGATGATATCATAATGAGATGATGATGATGATGATGATGATGATGATGATGATGATGATATAGTGATGATGATATCATGATGAGATGATGATGATGATGATATCATGATGAGATGATGATGATGATGATATCATGATGATGATATCATGATGAGATGATCATGATTATGATATCATGATGAGATGATGATGATGATGATGATATCATGATGAGATGATGATGATGATGATGATGATATCATGATGAGATGATGATGATTATGATGATATCATGGTGAGATGATGATGATATCATGATGAGATGATGATCATGATATCATGATGATGATATCATGATGAGATGATGATGATGATGATATCATGATGAGACGATGATGGTGATGATATCATGATGATGATATCATGATGAGATGATGATATCATGATGAGATGATGATCATGATATCATGATGATGATATCATGATGAGTTGATGATGATGATGATGATGATATCATGATGAGACGATGATGATGATATCATGATGATGATATCATGATGAGATGATGATGGTGATGATATCATGATGATGATATCATGATGAGATGATGATATCATGATGAGATGATGATATCATGATGATATCATGATGATGATATCATGATGATATCATGAGGAGATGATGATGATGATATCATGATGAGAAGATGATGGTGATGATATCATGATAATGATATCATGATGAGATGATGATATCATGATGAGACGATGATGATGATATCATGATGATGCTATCATGATGAGATGATGATGATGATATCATGATGAGATGATGATGATGATGTCATGATGATGATATCATGATGAGATGATGATGATGATGATATCATGATGATATCATGATGAGACGATGATGATGATATCATGATGATGATATCATGATGATGATATCATGATGAGATGATGATGATGATGATATCATGATGAGATGATGATGATGATGATATCATGATGATATCATGATGAGACGATGATGATGATATCATGATGATGATATCATGATGATGATATCATGATGAGATGATGATGATGATGATATCATGATGATGATATCATGATGAGATGATGATATCATGATGAGATGATGATGATGATATCATGATGATGATATCATGATGAGATGATGATGATGATATCATGATGATGATATCATGATGATGATATCATGATGATATCATGATGATGATATCATGATGATGATATCATGATGAGATGATGATGATGATGATATCATGATGAGACGATGATGATGATATCATGATGATGATATCATGATGAGATGATGATGATGATGATGATGATGATGATATCATGATGATGATATCATGATGAGATGATGATATCATGATGAGACGATGATGATGATATCATGATGATGATATCATGATGAGATGATGATGATGATGATGATATCATGATGATGATATCCTGATGATGATATCATGATGATATCATGATGATGATATCATGATGAGATGATGATGATATCATGATGAGATGATGATGATGATATCATGATGAGATGATGATGATGATATCATGATGAGATGATTATGATGATATCATGATGATGATATCATGATGAGATGATGATGATGATATCATGATGATGATAGAATGATGAGATGATGATGATGATGATATCATGATGAGATGATGATGATGATATCATGATGAGATGATGATGATGATGATGATGAGATGATCATGAT
This sequence comes from Pelodytes ibericus, assembly GCA_036172795.1. Classification (NCBI taxonomy): domain Eukaryota; kingdom Metazoa; phylum Chordata; class Amphibia; order Anura; family Pelodytidae; genus Pelodytes; species Pelodytes ibericus. The sequence goes on from CM069860.1 coordinate 37,791,604, forward strand.
GATGATATCATGATGAGATGATGATATCATGATGAGATGATGATGATGATATCATGATGATGATATCATGATGATGATATCATGATGATGATATCATGATGATGATATCATGATGAGATGATCATGATGATGATATCATGATGAGATGATGATGATGATGATGATGATATCATGATGAGATGCAGATGATGATGATGATGATGATATCATGATGAGAAGATGATGATGATATCATGATGATGATATCATGATGAGATGATGATGATGATATCATGATGAGATGATGATGATGATGATGATGATGATATCATGATGAGATGATCATGATGATGATATCATGATGAGATGATGATGATGATGATGTTGATATCATGATGAGATGATGATGATATTGATATCATGATGAGATGATGATGATGATGATGATGATGATATCATGATGAGATTATGATGATGATAACATGATGATATCATGATGAGATGATGATGATATCATGATGATGATGATGATGATGATGATGACGATGATGATATCATGATGAGATGATGATGATGATGATGATGATGATGATGATGATATCATGATGAGATGATGATGATATCATGATGATATCATGATGATGATATCATGATGATGATATCATGATGAGATGATCATGATGATGATATCATGATGAGATGATCATGATGATGATATCATGATGAGATGATGATGATGATGATGATGATGATGATATCATGATGAGATGATGATGATGATGATATCATGATGATGATATCATGATGAGATGATAATGATGATATCATGATGAGATGATAATAATGATGATATCATGATGAGATGATGATGATGATGATAATATGATGAGATGATGATGATGATGATATCATGATGAGATGATGATATCATGATGAGATGATAATGATGATGATGATGATATCATGATGAGATGATGATGATATCATGATGAGATGATGAATATGATGGTATCATTATGAGATGATGATGATGAGATGATGATGATGATATCATGATGAGATGATGATGATGATTATGATATAATGATGATGATATCATGATGAGATGATGATGATGAGATGATGATGATGATATCATGATGAGATGATGATGATGATGATATCATGATGATGATGATGATGATATCATGATGAGATGATGATGATGATATCATGATGATGATATCATGATGAGATGATGATATCATGATGAGATGATGATATCATGATGAGATGATGATGATGATATCATGATGATGATGATGATGATATCATGATGAGGTGATGATGATGATATCATGATGATGATATCATGATGAGATGATGATATCATGATGAGATGATGATGATGATGATGATGATGATATCATGATGAGATGATGATGATGATGATGATATCATGATGATGATATCATAATGAGATGATGATGATGATGATGATATCATGATGATGATATCATGATGAATATATCATGATGATATCATGATGATGATGATGATATCATGATGATGATGATGATGATGATGATGATATAATGATGATAATATCATGATGATATCATGATGAGATGATGATGATGATGATAATGATATAATGATGATGATATCATGATGATATCATGATGAGATGATAATGATGATGATGATGATGATGATGATGATGATGATATCATGATGATGATATCATGATGAGATGATGATGATGATGATGATAATGATAATGATGATGATGATATAATGATGATATCATGATGATATCATGATGATGATGATGATAATATCATGATGATGATATCATGATGAGATGATGATGATGATATCATGATTATGATATCATGATGATGATATCATGATGAGATGATGATATCATGATGAGATGATGATATCATGATGAGATGATAATGATGATGATGATGATGATGATGATATCATGATGAGATGATGATATCAGGATGAGATGATAATGATGATGATGATAATGATATCATAATGAGATGATGATGATGATGATGATGATGATATAATGATGATGATATCATGATGAGATGATGATGATGATGATGATGAGATGATGATATCAGGATGAGATGATAATGATGATGATGATAATGATATCATAATGAGATGATGATGATGATGATGATGATGATATAATGATGATGATATCATGATGAGATGATGATGATGATGATGATGATATCATGATGAGATGATGATGATGATGATGATGATATCATGATGATGATATCATGATGAGATGATGATGATGATATCATGATGAGATGATGATGATGATGATATCATGATGATGATATGATGAGATGATGATGATGATGATGATATCATGCTGAGATGATGATGATGGTATCATGATGAGATGATGATGATGATATCATGATGATGATATCATGATGAGATGATCATGATTATGATATCATGATGAGATGATGATGATGATATAATGATGAGATGATGATGATGATGATGATGATGATAATGATGTTATCATGATGAGATGATGATGATGATATCATGATGAGATGATGATGATGATATCATGATGAGATGATGATGATGATGATGATGATGATGATGATAATGATGTTATCATGATGAGATGATGATGATGATATCATGATGAGATGATGATGATGATATCACGATGATGATATGATGAGATGATGATGATGATGATGATATCATGCTGAGATGATGATGATGGTATCATGATGAGATGATGATGATGATATCATGATGATGATATCATGATGAGATGATCATGATTATGATATCATGATGAGATGATGATGATGATATCATGATGAGATGATGATGATGATGATAATGATGTTATCATGATGAGATGATGATGATGATGAAGATATCATGATGCTGATATCATAATGAGATGATAATGATGATATCATGATGAGATGATGATGATGATGATATCATGATGAGATGATGATGATGATATCATGATGATGATATCATGATGATGATATCATGATGAGATGATGATGATGATATCACGATGAGATGATGATGATATCATGATGAGATGATGATGATGATATTATGATGAGATGATGATGATGATGATGATGATGATGATATCATGATGAGATGATGATGATATTGATATCATGATGAGATGATGATGATGATGATGATGATGATGATGATGATGATATCATGATGAGATGATGATGATATTGATATCATGATGAGATGATGATGATGATGATGATGATGATGATGATGATGATGATATCATGATGAGATGATGATGATGATGATGATATCATGATGAGATGATGATGATATCATGATGAGATGATGATGATGATATCATGATGAGATGATGATGATGATGATGATGATGATATCATGATGAGATGATGATGATATCATGATGAGATGATGATGATGATGATGATATCATGATGAGATGATGATGATATCATGATGAGATGATGATGATGATGATGATATCATGATGAGATGATGATGATGATGATGATATCATGATGAGATGATGATGATATCATAATGAGATGATGATGATGATATCATGATGATGATATCATGACGAGATGATCATGATGATGATATCATGATGAGATGATCATGATGATGATATCATGATGAGATGATGATGATGATATCACGATGAGATGATGATGATGATGATGATATCATGATGAGATGATGATAATGATGATATCATGATGATGATATCATGATGAGATGATAATGATGATATCATGATGAGATGATAATGATGATGATATCATGATGAGATGATCATGATGATGATAATATGATGAGATGATGATGATGATGATATCATGATGAGATGATGATATCATGATGATATGATGATGATGATGACATCATGATGAGATGATGATGATATCATGATGAGATGATGAATATGATGGTATCATGATGAGATGATGATGATGATGAGATGATGATGATGATATCATGATGAGATGATGATGATGATGATGATATCATAATGATGATATCATGATGAGATGATGATGATGATGATATCATGATGATGATAATGAGATGATGATGATATCATGATGAGATGATGATGATGATGATGATATCATAATGATGATATCATGATGAGATGATGATGATATCATGATGATGATGATGAGATGATGATGATGATATCATGATGAGATGATGATATCATGATGATATGATGATGATGATATCATGATGAAATGATGATGATGATGATGATATCATGATGATGATATCATAATGAGATGATGATGATGATGATGATATCATGATGATGATATCATGATGAGATGATGATATCATGATGAGATGATAATGATGATGATGATATCATAATGAGATGATGATGATGATGATGATGATGATATAGTGATGATGATATCATGATGAGATGATGATGATGATGATATCATGATGAGATGATGATGATGATGATATCATGATGATGATGATATCATGATGATGATATCATGATGAGATGATCATGATTATGATATCATGATGAGATGATGATGATGATGATGATGATGATGATGATGATGATGATATCATGATGAGATGATGATGATGATGATGATGATATCATGATGAGATGATGATGATTATGATGATATCATGGTGAGATGATGATGATATCATGATGAGATGATGATCATGATATCATGATGATGATATCATGATGAGATGATGATGATATCATGATGAGACGATGATGGTGATGATATCATGATGATGATATCATGATGAGATGATGATATCATGATGAGATGATGATCATGATATCATGATGATGATATCATGATGAGTTGATGATGATGATGATGATGATATCATGATGAGACGATGATGATGATATCATGATGATGATATCATGATGAGATGATGATGGTGATGATATCATGATGATGATATCATGATGAGATGATGATATCATGATGAGACGATGATGATGATATCATGATGATGATATCATGATGAGATGATGATATCATGATGATATCATGATGATATCATGATGATGATATCATGATGATGATATCATGATGATATCATGATGAGATGATGATGATGATATCATGATGAGATGATGATGGTGATGATATCATGATGATGATATCATGATGAGATGATGATATCATGATGAGACGATGATGATGATATCATGATGATGCTATCATGATGAGATGATGATGATGATATCATGATGAGATGATGATGATGATGTCATGATGATGATATCATGATGAGATGATGATGATGATGATATCATGATGATATCATGATGAGACGATGATGATGATATCATGATGATGATATCATGATGATGATATCATGATGATGATATCATGATGAGATGATGATGATGATGATATCATGATGATGATATCATGATGAGATGACGATGATGATGATATCATGATGATGATATCATGATGATGATATCATGATGATGATATCATGATGAGATGATGATGATGATGATATCATGATGATGATATCATGATGATATCATGATGATGATATCATGATGATGATATCATGATGAGATGATGATGATGATGATGATATCATGATGAGACGATGATGATGATATCATGATGATGAGATTATGATGAGATGATGGTGATTATGATATCATGATGATGATATCATGATGATGATATCATGATGAGATGATCATGATGATGATATCATGATGAGATGATCATGATGATGATATCATGATGAGATGATGATGATGATATCATAATGAGATGATGATGATGATATTATGATGAGACGATGATGATGATATCATGATGATGATATCATGATGAGATGATGATGATGATGATGTCATGATGATGATATCATGATGATGATATCATGATGAGATGATGATGATGATGATATCATGATGAGATGATGATATCATGAAGAGATGATGATGATATCATGATGAGATGATGATGATGATGATATCATGATGATGATATCATGATGATGATATCATGATGAGATGATCATGATGATGATATCATGATGAGATGATCATGATGATGATATCATGATGAGATGATGATGATGATGATGATATCATAATGAGATGATGATGATGATATTATGATGAGACGATGATGATGATATCATGATGATGATATCATGATGAGATGATGATGATGATGATGTCATGATGATGATATCATGATGATGATATCATGATGAGATGATGATGATGATGATATCATGATGAGATGATGATATCATGAAGAGATGATGATGATATCATGATGAGATGATGATGATGATGATATCATGATGATGATATCATGATGATGATATCATGATATCATGATGAGATGATGATGATATCATGATGAGATGATGATGATGATGATGATGATGATGATGATGATGATGATGATATCATGATGTTGATATCATGATGAGATGATGATGATGATGATGATATCATGATGATGATATCATGATGATGATATCATGATGAGATGATGATGATGATGATATCATGATGTTGATATCATGATGAGATGATGATGATGATGATGATGATGATATTATGATGAGATGATGATGATGATGATGATATCATGATGATGATATTATGATGAGATGATGATGATGATGATGATGATATCATGATGAGATGATGATGATGATGATGATATCATGATGATGATATCATGATGAGATGATGATGATGAAATCATGATGAGATGATGATGATATCATGATGATGATATCATGATGAGATGATTATGATGATGATATCATGATGAGATGATGATGATGATGATGATGATATCATGATGAGACGATGATGATGATATCATGATGATGATATCATGATGAGATGATGATGATGATGATGATGATGATGATATCATGATGAGACGATGATGATGATATCATGATGAGATGATAGTGATGATGATATCATGATGATGATATCATGATGATGATATCATGATGAGATGATGATGATATCATGATGAGATGATGATGATGATGATATCATGATGATGATATCATGATGAGATGATCATGATTATGATATCATGATGAGATGATGATGATGATGATGATATCATGATGAGATGATGATGATGATGATGATGATGATGATATCAAGATGAGATGATGATGATTATGATGATATCATGGTGAGATGATGATGATATCATGATGAGATGATGATCATGATATCATGATGATGATATCATGATGAGATGATGATGATATCATGATGAGACGATGATGGTGATGATATCATGATGATGATATCATGATGAGATGATGATATCATGATGAGATGATGATCATGCTATCATGATGATGATATCATGATGATGGTGATTATATCATGATGATGATATCATGATGAGATGATGATATCATGATGATGATATCATGATGAGATGATGATGGTGATTATATCATGATGATGATATCATGATGAGATGATGATATCATGATGAGACGATGATGATGATATCATGATGATGATATCATGATGAGATGATGATATCATGATGATATCATGATGATGATATCATGATGATGATATCATGATGATATCATGATGAGATGATGATGATGATATCATGATGAGATGATGATGGTGATGATATCATGATGATGATATCATGATGAGATGATGATATCATGATGAGACGATGATGATGATATCATGATGATGCTATCATGATGAGATGATGATGATGATATCATGATGAGATGATGATGATGATGTCATGATGATGATATCATGATGAGATGATGATGATGATGATATCATGATGATATCATGATGAGACGATGATGATGATATCATGATGATGATATCATGATGATGATATCATGATGAGATGATGATGATGATGATATCATGATGATGATATCATGATGAGATGATGATATCATGATGAGATGATGATGATGATATCATGATGATGATATCATGATGATGATATCATGATGAGATGATGATGATGATATCATGATGATGATATCATGATGATATCATGATGATGATATCATGATGATGATATCATGATGAGATGATGATGATGATGATGATATCATGAGACGATGATGATGATATCATGATGATGAGATTATGATGAGATGATGGTGATTATGATATCATGATGATGATATCATGATGATGATATCATGATGAGATGATCATGATGATGATATCATGATGAGATGATCATGATGATGATATCATGATGAGATGATCATGATGATGATGATATCATAATGAGATGATGATGATGATATTATGATGAGACGATGATGATGATATCATGATGATGATATCATGATGATGATATCATGATGAGATGATGATATCATGATGAGATGATAATGATGATGATGATATCATAATGAGATGATGATGATGATGATGATGATGATGATATAGTGATGATGATATCATGATGAGATGATGATGATGATGATATCATGATGAGATGATGATGATGATGATATCATGATGATGATATCATGATGAGATGATCATGATTATGATATCATGATGAGATGATGATGATGATGATGATGATATCATGATGAGATGATGATGATTATGATGATGATATCATGATGAGATGATGATGATTATGATGATATCATGGTGAGATGATGATGATATCATGATGAGATGATGATCATGATATCATGATGATGATATCATGATGAGATGATGATGATGATGATATCATGATGAGACGATGATGGTGATGATATCATGATGATGATATCATGATGAGATGATGATATCATGATGAGATGATGATCATGATATCATGATGATGATATCATGATGATGATATCATGATGATGATATCATGATGATGATATCATGATGAGATGATGATGATGATGATATCATGATGATGATATCATGATGATATCATGATGATGATATCATGATGATGATGATGATGATGATGATATCATGATGAGACGATGATGATGATATCATGATGATGAGATTATGATGAGATGATGGTGATTATGATATCATGATGATGATATCATGATGATGATATCATGATGAGATGATCATGATGATGATATCATGATGAGATGATCATGATGATGATATCATGATGAGATGATGATGATGATATCATAATGAGATGATGATGATGATATTATGATGAGACGATGATGATGATATCATGATGATGATATCATGATGAGATGATGATGATGATGATGTCATGATGATGATATCATGATGATGATATCATGATGAGATGATGATGATGATGATATCATGATGAGATGATGATATCATGAAGAGATGATGATGATATCATGATGAGATGATGATGATGATGATATCATGATGATGATATCATGATGATGATATCATGATGAGATGATCATGATGATGATATCATGATGAGAATAACATGATGATGATATCATGATGAGATGATGATGATGATGATGATATCATAATGAGATGATGATGATGATATTATGATGAGACGATGATGATGATATCATGATGATGATATCATGATGAGATGATGATGATGATGATGTCATGATGATGATATCATGATGATGATATCATGATGAGATGATGATGATGATGATATCATGATGAGATGATGATATCATGAAGAGATGATGATGATATCATGATGAGATGATGATGATGATGATATCATGATGATGATATCATGATGATGATATCATGATATCATGATGAGATGATGATGATATCATGATGAGATGATGATGATGATGATGATGATGATGATGATGATGATGATGATGATATCATGATGTTGATATCATGATGAGATGATGATGATGATGATGATATCATGATGATGATATCATGATGATGATATCATGATGAGATGATGATGATGATGATATCATGATGTTGATATCATGATGAGATGATGATGATGATGATGATGATGATATTATGATGAGATGATGATGATGATGATGATGATATCATGATGATGATATTATGATGAGATGATGATGATGATGATGATGATATCATGATGAGATGATGATGATGATGATGATATCATGATGATGATATCATGATGAGATGATGATGATGAAATCATGATGAGATGATGATGATATCATGATGATGATATCATGATGATGATATCATGATGAGATGATGATGATGATGATGTCATGATGATGATATCATGATGATGATATCATGATGAGATGATGATGATGATGATATCATGATGAGATGATGATATCATGAAGAGATGATGATGATATCATGATGAGATGATGATGATGATGATATCATGATGATGATATCATGATGATGATATCATGATATCATGATGAGATGATGATGATATCATGATGAGATGATGATGATGATGATGATGATGATGATGATGATGATGATGATATCATGATGTTGATATCATGATGAGATGATGATGATGATGATGATATCATGATGATGATATCATGATGATGATATCATGATGAGATGATGATGATGATGATATCATGATGTTGATATCATGATGAGATGATGATGATGATGATGATGATAATATTATGATGAGATGATGATGATGATGATGATATCATGATGATGATATTATGATGAGATGATGATGATGATGATGATGATATCATGATGAGATGATGATGATGATGATGATATCATGATGATGATATCATGATGAGATGATGATGATGAAATCATGATGAGATGATGATGATATCATGATGATGATATCATGATGAGATGATTATGATGATGATATCATGATGAGATGATGATGATGATGATGATGATATCATGATGAGACGATGATGATGATATCATGATGATGATATCATGATGAGATGATGATGATGATGATGATGATGATGATATCATGATGAGACGATGATGATGATATCATGATGAGATGATAGTGATGATGATATCATGATGATGATATCATGATGATGATATCATGATGAGATGATGATGATATCATGATGAGATGATGATGATGATGATATCATGATGATGATATCATGATGAGATGATCATGATTATGATATCATGATGAGATGATGATGATGATGATGATATCATGATGAGATGATGATGATGATGATGATGATGATGATATCAAGATGAGATGATGATGATTATGATGATATCATGGTGAGATGATGATGATATCATGATGAGATGATGATCATGATATCATGATGATGATATCATGATGAGATGATGATGATATCATGATGAGACGATGATGGTGATGATATCATGATGATGATATCATGATGAGATGATGATATCATGATGAGATGATGATCATGCTATCATGATGATGATATCATGATGATGGTGATTATATCATGATGATGATATCATGATGAGATGATGATATCATGATGATGATATCATGATGAGATGATGATGGTGATTATATCATGATGATGATATCATGATGAGATGATGATATCATGATGAGACGATGATGATGATATCATGATGATGATATCATGATGAGATGATGATATCATGATGATATCATGATGATGATATCATGATGATGATATCATGATGATATCATGATGAGATGATGATGATGATATCATGATGAGATGATGATGGTGATGATATCATGATGATGATATCATGATGAGATGATGATATCATGATGAGACGATGATGATGATATCATGATGATGCTATCATGATGAGATGATGATGATGATATCATGATGAGATGATGATGATGATGTCATGATGATGATATCATGATGAGATGATGATGATGATGATATCATGATGATATCATGATGAGACGATGATGATGATATCATGATGATGATATCATGATGATGATATCATGATGAGATGATGATGATGATGATATCATGATGATGATATCATGATGAGATGATGATATCATGATGAGATGATGATGATGATATCATGATGATGATATCATGATGATGATATCATGATGAGATGATGATGATGATATCATGATGATGATATCATGATGATATCATGATGATGATATCATGATGATGATATCATGATGAGATGATGATGATGATGATGATATCATGAGACGATGATGATGATATCATGATGATGAGATTATGATGAGATGATGGTGATTATGATATCATGATGATGATATCATGATGATGATATCATGATGAGATGATCATGATGATGATATCATGATGAGATGATCATGATGATGATATCATGATGAGATGATCATGATGATGATGATATCATAATGAGATGATGATGATGATATTATGATGAGACGATGATGATGATATCATGATGATGATATCATGATGATGATATCATGATGAGATGATGATATCATGATGAGATGATAATGATGATGATGATATCATAATGAGATGATGATGATGATGATGATGATGATGATGATATAGTGATGATGATATCATGATGAGATGATGATGATGATGATATCATGATGAGATGATGATGATGATGATATCATGATGATGATATCATGATGAGATGATCATGATTATGATATCATGATGAGATGATGATGATGATGATGATGATATCATGATGAGATGATGATGATGATGATGATGATATCATGATGAGATGATGATGATTATGATGATATCATGGTGAGATGATGATGATATCATGATGAGATGATGATCATGATATCATGATGATGATATCATGATGAGATGATGATGATGATGATATCATGATGAGACGATGATGGTGATGATATCATGATGATGATATCATGATGAGATGATGATATCATGATGAGATGATGATCATGATATCATGATGATGATATCATGATGAGTTGATGATGATGATGATGATGATATCATGATGAGACGATGATGATGATATCATGATGATGATATCATGATGAGATGATGATGGTGATGATATCATGATGATGATATCATGATGAGATGATGATATCATGATGAGATGATGATATCATGATGATATCATGATGATGATATCATGATGATATCATGAGGAGATGATGATGATGATATCATGATGAGAAGATGATGGTGATGATATCATGATGATGATATCATGATGAGATGATGATATCATGATGAGACGATGATGATGATATCATGATGATGCTATCATGATGAGATGATGATGATGATATCATGATGAGATGATGATGATGATGTCATGATGATGATATCATGATGAGATGATGATGATGATGATATCATGATGATATCATGATGAGACGATGATGATGATATCATGATGATGATATCATGATGATGATATCATGATGAGATGATGATGATGATGATATCATGATGATGATATCATGATGAGATGATGATATCATGATGAGATGATGATGATGATATCATGATGATGATATCATGATGAGATGATGATGATGATATCATGATGATGATATCATGATGATGATATCATGATGATATCATGATGATGATATCATGATGATGATATCATGATGAGATGATGATGATGATGATATCATGATGAGACGATGATGATGATATCATGATGATGATATCATGATGATATCATGATGATGATGATGATGATGATGATGATATCATGATGAGATGATGATGATGATATCATGATGAGACGATGATGATGATGATATCATGATGATGATATCATGATGAGATGATGATGATGATGATGATGATGATGATATCATGATGATGATATCATGATGAGATGATGATATCATGATGAGACGATGATGATGATATCATGATGATGATATCATGATGAGATGATGATGATGATGATGATGATGATGATGATATCATGATGATGATATCATGATGAGATGATGATATCATGATGAGACGATGATGATGATATCATGATGAGATGATGATGATGATATCATGATGAGATGATGATGATGATATCATGATGAGATGATTATGATGATATCATGATGATGATATCATGATGAGATGATGATGATGATATCATGATGATGATAGAAAGATGAGATGATGATGATGATGATATCATGATGAGATGATGATGATGATATCATGATGAGATGATGATGATGATGATGATGAGATGATCATGATGATGATATCATGATGAGATGATGATATCATGATGAGATGATGATGATGATATCATGATGATGATATCATGATGATGATATCATGATGATGATATCATGATGATGATATCATGATGATGATATCATGATGAGATGATCATGATGATGATATCATGATGAGATGATGATGATGATGATGATGATATCATGATGAGATGCAGATGATGATGATGATGATGATATCATGATGAGAAGATGATGATGATATCATGATGATGATATCATGATGAGATGATGATGATGATATCATGATGAGATGATGATGATGATGATGATGATGATATCATGATGAGATGATCATGATGATGATATCATGATGAGATGATGATGATGATGATGTTGATATCATGATGAGATGATGATGATATTGATATCATGATGAGATGATGATGATGATGATGATGATATCATGATGAGATTATGATGATGATAACATGATGATATCATGATGAGATGATGATGATATCATGATGATGATGATGATGATGACGATGATGATATCATGATGAGATGATGATGATGATGATGATGATGATGATGATGATGATGATGATGATGATATCATGATGAGATGATGATGATATCATGATGATATCATGATGATGATATCATGATGATGATATCATGATGAGATGATCATGATGATGATATCATGATGAGATGATCATGATGATGATATCATGATGAGATGATGATGATGATGATGATGATATCATGATGAGATGATGATGATGATGATATCATGATGATGATATCATGATGAGATGATAATGATGATATCATGATGAGATGATAATAATGATGATATCATGATGAGATGATGATGATGATGATAATATGATGAGATGATGATGATGATGATATCATGATGAGATGATGATATCATGATGAGATGATAATGATGATGATGATGATATCATGATGAGATGATGATGATATCATGATGAGATGATGAATATGATGGTATCATTATGAGATGATGATGATGAGATGATGATGATGATATCATGATGAGATGATGATGATGATTATGATATAATGATGATGATATCATGATGAGATGATGATGATGAGATGATGATGATATCATGATGAGATGATGATGATGATGATATCATGATGATGATGATGATGATATCATGATGAGATGATGATGATGATATCATGATGATGATATCATGATGAGATGATGATATCATGATGAGATGATGATATCATGATGAGATGATGATGATGATATCATGATGATGATGATGATGATATCATGATGAGGTGATGATGATGATATCATGATGATGATATCATGATGAGATGATGATATCATGATGAGATGATGATGATGATGATGATGATATCATGATGATGATATCATAATGAGATGATGATGATGATGATGATATCATGATGATGATATCATGATGAATATATCATGATGATATCATGATGATGATGATGATATCATGATGATGATGATGATGATGATGATGATGATGATGATGATGATGATATAATGATGATAATATCATGATGATATCATGATGAGATGATGACGATGATGATAATGATATAATGATGATGATATCATGATGATATCATGATGAGATGATAATGATGATGATGATGATGATGATGATGATGATGATATCATGATGATGATATCATGATGAGATGATGATGATGATGATGATAATGATAATGATGATGATGATATAATGATGATATCATGATGATATCATGATGATGATGATGATATCATGATGATGATATCATGATGATATCATGATGATGATATCATGATGATGATATCATGATGAGATGATGATGATGATGATGATATCATGATGAGACGATGATGATGATATCATGATGATGAGATTATGATGAGATGATGGTGATTATGATATCATGATGATGATATCATGATGATGATATCATGATGAGATGATCATGATGATGATATCATGATGAGATGATCATGATGATGATATCATGATGAGATGATGATGATGATATCATAATGAGATGATGATGATGATATTATGATGAGACGATGATGATGATATCATGATGATGATA
This sequence comes from Pelodytes ibericus, assembly GCA_036172795.1. NCBI lineage: Eukaryota > Metazoa > Chordata > Amphibia > Anura > Pelodytidae > Pelodytes > Pelodytes ibericus. The sequence continues at coordinate 37,807,914 of CM069860.1, forward strand.
TCATGATGAGATGATGATGATGATGATGTCATGATGATGATATCATGATGATGATATCATGATGAGATGATGATGATTATGATATCATGATGAGATGATGATATCATGAAGAGATGATGATGATATCATGATGAGATGATGATGATGATGATATCATGATGATGATATCATGATGATGATATCATGATGAGATGATCATGATGATGATATCATGATGAGATGATCATGATGATGATATCATGATGAGATGATGATGATGATGATGATATCATAATGAGATGATGATGATGATATTATGATGAGACGATGATGATGATATCATGATGATGATATCATGATGAGATGATGATGATGATGATGTCATGATGATGATATCATGATGATGATATCATGATGAGATGATGATGATGATGATATCATGATGAGATGATGATATCATGAAGAGATGATGATGATATCATGATGAGATGATGATGATGATGATATCATGATGATGATATCATGATGATGATATCATGATATCATGATGAGATGATGATGATATCATGATGAGATGATGATGATGATGATGATGATGATGATGATGATGATGATGATATCATGATGTTGATATCATGATGAGATGATGATGATGATGATGATATCATGATGATGATATCATGATGATGATATCATGATGAGATGATGATGATGATGATATCATGATGTTGATATCATGATGAGATGATGATGATGATGATGATGATGATATTATGATGAGATGATGATGATGATGATGATATCATGATGATGATATTATGATGAGATGATGATGATGATGATGATGATATCATGATGAGATGATGATGATGATGATGATATCATGATGATGATATCATGATGAGATGATGATGATGAAATCATGATGAGATGATGATGATATCATGATGATGATATCATGATGAGATGATTATGATGATGATATCATGATGAGATGATGATGATGATGATGATGATATCATGATGAGACGATGATGATGATATCATGATGATGATATCATGATGAGATGATGATGATGATGATGATGATGATGATATCATGATGAGACGATGATGATGATATCATGATGAGATGATAGTGATGATGATATCATGATGATGATATCATGATGATGATATCATGATGAGATGATGATGATATCATGATGAGATGATGATGATGATGATATCATGATGATGATATCATGATGAGATGATCATGATTATGATATCATGATGAGATGATGATGATGATGATGATATCATGATGAGATGATGATGATGATGATGATGATGATGATATCAAGATGAGATGATGATGATTATGATGATATCATGGTGAGATGATGATGATATCATGATGAGATGATGATCATGATATCATGATGATGATATCATGATGAGATGATGATGATATCATGATGAGACGATGATGGTGATGATATCATGATGATGATATCATGATGAGATGATGATATCATGATGAGATGATGATCATGCTATCATGATGATGATATCATGATGATGGTGATTATATCATGATGATGATATCATGATGAGATGATGATATCATGATGATGATATCATGATGAGATGATGATGGTGATTATATCATGATGATGATATCATGATGAGATGATGATATCATGATGAGACGATGATGATGATATCATGATGATGATATCATGATGAGATGATGATATCATGATGATATCATGATGATGATATCATGATGATGATATCATGATGATATCATGATGAGATGATGATGATGATATCATGATGAGATGATGATGGTGATGATATCATGATGATGATATCATGATGAGATGATGATATCATGATGAGACGATGATGATGATATCATGATGATGCTATCATGATGAGATGATGATGATGATATCATGATGAGATGATGATGATGATGTCATGATGATGATATCATGATGAGATGATGATGATGATGATATCATGATGATATCATGATGAGACGATGATGATGATATCATGATGATGATATCATGATGATGATATCATGATGAGATGATGATGATGATGATATCATGATGATGATATCATGATGAGATGATGATATCATGATGAGATGATGATGATGATATCATGATGATGATATCATGATGATGATATCATGATGAGATGATGATGATGATATCATGATGATGATATCATGATGATATCATGATGATGATATCATGATGATGATATCATGATGAGATGATGATGATGATGATGATATCATGAGACGATGATGATGATATCATGATGATGAGATTATGATGAGATGATGGTGATTATGATATCATGATGATGATATCATGATGATGATATCATGATGAGATGATCATGATGATGATATCATGATGAGATGATCATGATGATGATATCATGATGAGATGATCATGATGATGATGATATCATAATGAGATGATGATGATGATATTATGATGAGACGATGATGATGATATCATGATGATGATATCATGATGATGATATCATGATGAGATGATGATATCATGATGAGATGATAATGATGATGATGATATCATAATGAGATGATGATGATGATGATGATGATGATGATGATATAGTGATGATGATATCATGATGAGATGATGATGATGATGATATCATGATGAGATGATGATGATGATGATATCATGATGATGATATCATGATGAGATGATCATGATTATGATATCATGATGAGATGATGATGATGATGATGATGATATCATGATGAGATGATGATGATGATGATGATGATATCATGATGAGATGATGATGATTATGATGATATCATGGTGAGATGATGATGATATCATGATGAGATGATGATCATGATATCATGATGATGATATCATGATGAGATGATGATGATGATGATATCATGATGAGACGATGATGGTGATGATATCATGATGATGATATCATGATGAGATGATGATATCATGATGAGATGATGATCATGATATCATGATGATGATATCATGATGATGATATCATGATGATGATATCATGATGATGATATCATGATGAGATGATGATGATGATGATATCATGATGATGATATCATGATGATATCATGATGATGATATCATGATGATGATGATGATGATGATGATATCATGATGAGACGATGATGATGATATCATGATGATGAGATTATGATGAGATGATGGTGATTATGATATCATGATGATGATATCATGATGATGATATCATGATGAGATGATCATGATGATGATATCATGATGAGATGATCATGATGATGATATCATGATGAGATGATGATGATGATATCATAATGAGATGATGATGATGATATTATGATGAGACGATGATGATGATATCATGATGATGATATCATGATGAGATGATGATGATGATGATGTCATGATGATGATATCATGATGATGATATCATGATGAGATGATGATGATGATGATATCATGATGAGATGATGATATCATGAAGAGATGATGATGATATCATGATGAGATGATGATGATGATGATATCATGATGATGATATCATGATGATGATATCATGATGAGATGATCATGATGATGATATCATGATGAGAATAACATGATGATGATATCATGATGAGATGATGATGATGATGATGATATCATAATGAGATGATGATGATGATATTATGATGAGACGATGATGATGATATCATGATGATGATATCATGATGAGATGATGATGATGATGATGTCATGATGATGATATCATGATGATGATATCATGATGAGATGATGATGATGATGATATCATGATGAGATGATGATATCATGAAGAGATGATGATGATATCATGATGAGATGATGATGATGATGATATCATGATGATGATATCATGATGATGATATCATGATATCATGATGAGATGATGATGATATCATGATGAGATGATGATGATGATGATGATGATGATGATGATGATGATGATGATGATGATATCATGATGTTGATATCATGATGAGATGATGATGATGATGATGATATCATGATGATGATATCATGATGATGATATCATGATGAGATGATGATGATGATGATATCATGATGTTGATATCATGATGAGATGATGATGATGATGATGATGATGATATTATGATGAGATGATGATGATGATGATGATATCATGATGATGATATTATGATGAGATGATGATGATGATGATGATGATATCATGATGAGATGATGATGATGATGATGATATCATGATGATGATATCATGATGAGATGATGATGATGAAATCATGATGAGATGATGATGATATCATGATGATGATATCATGATGATGATATCATGATGAGATGATGATGATGATGATGTCATGATGATGATATCATGATGATGATATCATGATGAGATGATGATGATGATGATATCATGATGAGATGATGATATCATGAAGAGATGATGATGATATCATGATGAGATGATGATGATGATGATATCATGATGATGATATCATGATGATGATATCATGATATCATGATGAGATGATGATGATATCATGATGAGATGATGATGATGATGATGATGATGATGATGATGATGATGATGATATCATGATGTTGATATCATGATGAGATGATGATGATGATGATGATATCATGATGATGATATCATGATGATGATATCATGATGAGATGATGATGATGATGATATCATGATGTTGATATCATGATGAGATGATGATGATGATGATGATGATAATATTATGATGAGATGATGATGATGATGATGATATCATGATGATGATATTATGATGAGATGATGATGATGATGATGATGATATCATGATGAGATGATGATGATGATGATGATATCATGATGATGATATCATGATGAGATGATGATGATGAAATCATGATGAGATGATGATGATATCATGATGATGATATCATGATGAGATGATTATGATGATGATATCATGATGAGATGATGATGATGATGATGATGATATCATGATGAGACGATGATGATGATATCATGATGATGATATCATGATGAGATGATGATGATGATGATGATGATGATATCATGATGAGACGATGATGATGATATCATGATGAGATGATAGTGATGATGATATCATGATGATGATATCATGATGATGATATCATGATGAGATGATGATGATATCATGATGAGATGATGATGATGATGATATCATGATGATGATATCATGATGAGATGATCATGATTATGATATCATGATGAGATGATGATGATGATGATGATATCATGATGAGATGATGATGATGATGATGATGATGATGATATCAAGATGAGATGATGATGATTATGATGATATCATGGTGAGATGATGATGATATCATGATGAGATGATGATCATGATATCATGATGATGATATCATGATGAGATGATGATGATATCATGATGAGACGATGATGGTGATGATATCATGATGATGATATCATGATGAGATGATGATATCATGATGAGATGATGATCATGCTATCATGATGATGATATCATGATGATGGTGATTATATCATGATGATGATATCATGATGAGATGATGATATCATGATGATGATATCATGATGAGATGATGATGGTGATTATATCATGATGATGATATCATGATGAGATGATGATATCATGATGAGACGATGATGATGATATCATGATGATGATATCATGATGAGATGATGATATCATGATGATATCATGATGATGATATCATGATGATGATATCATGATGATATCATGATGAGATGATGATGATGATATCATGATGAGATGATGATGGTGATGATATCATGATGATGATATCATGATGAGATGATGATATCATGATGAGACGATGATGATGATATCATGATGATGCTATCATGATGAGATGATGATGATGATATCATGATGAGATGATGATGATGATGTCATGATGATGATATCATGATGAGATGATGATGATGATGATATCATGATGATATCATGATGAGACGATGATGATGATATCATGATGATGATATCATGATGATGATATCATGATGAGATGATGATGATGATGATATCATGATGATGATATCATGATGAGATGATGATATCATGATGAGATGATGATGATGATATCATGATGATGATATCATGATGATGATATCATGATGAGATGATGATGATGATATCATGATGATGATATCATGATGATATCATGATGATGATATCATGATGATGATATCATGATGAGATGATGATGATGATGATGATATCATGAGACGATGATGATGATATCATGATGATGAGATTATGATGAGATGATGGTGATTATGATATCATGATGATGATATCATGATGATGATATCATGATGAGATGATCATGATGATGATATCATGATGAGATGATCATGATGATGATATCATGATGAGATGATCATGATGATGATGATATCATAATGAGATGATGATGATGATATTATGATGAGACGATGATGATGATATCATGATGATGATATCATGATGATGATATCATGATGAGATGATGATATCATGATGAGATGATAATGATGATGATGATATCATAATGAGATGATGATGATGATGATGATGATGATGATGATATAGTGATGATGATATCATGATGAGATGATGATGATGATGATATCATGATGAGATGATGATGATGATGATATCATGATGATGATATCATGATGAGATGATCATGATTATGATATCATGATGAGATGATGATGATGATGATGATGATATCATGATGAGATGATGATGATGATGATGATGATATCATGATGAGATGATGATGATTATGATGATATCATGGTGAGATGATGATGATATCATGATGAGATGATGATCATGATATCATGATGATGATATCATGATGAGATGATGATGATGATGATATCATGATGAGACGATGATGGTGATGATATCATGATGATGATATCATGATGAGATGATGATATCATGATGAGATGATGATCATGATATCATGATGATGATATCATGATGAGTTGATGATGATGATGATGATGATATCATGATGAGACGATGATGATGATATCATGATGATGATATCATGATGAGATGATGATGGTGATGATATCATGATGATGATATCATGATGAGATGATGATATCATGATGAGATGATGATATCATGATGATATCATGATGATGATATCATGATGATATCATGAGGAGATGATGATGATGATATCATGATGAGAAGATGATGGTGATGATATCATGATGATGATATCATGATGAGATGATGATATCATGATGAGACGATGATGATGATATCATGATGATGCTATCATGATGAGATGATGATGATGATATCATGATGAGATGATGATGATGATGTCATGATGATGATATCATGATGAGATGATGATGATGATGATATCATGATGATATCATGATGAGACGATGATGATGATATCATGATGATGATATCATGATGATGATATCATGATGAGATGATGATGATGATGATATCATGATGATGATATCATGATGAGATGATGATATCATGATGAGATGATGATGATGATATCATGATGATGATATCATGATGAGATGATGATGATGATATCATGATGATGATATCATGATGATGATATCATGATGATATCATGATGATGATATCATGATGATGATATCATGATGAGATGATGATGATGATGATATCATGATGAGACGATGATGATGATATCATGATGATGATATCATGATGATATCATGATGATGATGATGATGATGATGATGATATCATGATGAGATGATGATGATGATATCATGATGAGACGATGATGATGATGATATCATGATGATGATATCATGATGAGATGATGATGATGATGATGATGATGATGATATCATGATGATGATATCATGATGAGATGATGATATCATGATGAGACGATGATGATGATATCATGATGATGATATCATGATGAGATGATGATGATGATGATGATGATGATGATATCATGATGATGATATCATGATGAGATGATGATATCATGATGAGACGATGATGATGATATCATGATGAGATGATGATGATGATATCATGATGAGATGATGATGATGATATCATGATGAGATGATTATGATGATATCATGATGATGATATCATGATGAGATGATGATGATGATATCATGATGATGATAGAAAGATGAGATGATGATGATGATGATATCATGATGAGATGATGATGATGATATCATGATGAGATGATGATGATGATGATGATGAGATGATCATGATGATGATATCATGATGAGATGATGATATCATGATGAGATGATGATGATGATATCATGATGATGATATCATGATGATGATATCATGATGATGATATCATGATGATGATATCATGATGATGATATCATGATGAGATGATCATGATGATGATATCATGATGAGATGATGATGATGATGATGATGATATCATGATGAGATGCAGATGATGATGATGATGATGATATCATGATGAGAAGATGATGATGATATCATGATGATGATATCATGATGAGATGATGATGATGATATCATGATGAGATGATGATGATGATGATGATGATGATATCATGATGAGATGATCATGATGATGATATCATGATGAGATGATGATGATGATGATGTTGATATCATGATGAGATGATGATGATATTGATATCATGATGAGATGATGATGATGATGATGATGATATCATGATGAGATTATGATGATGATAACATGATGATATCATGATGAGATGATGATGATATCATGATGATGATGATGATGATGACGATGATGATATCATGATGAGATGATGATGATGATGATGATGATGATGATGATGATGATGATGATGATATCATGATGAGATGATGATGATATCATGATGATATCATGATGATGATATCATGATGAGATGATCATGATGATGATATCATGATGAGATGATCATGATGATGATATCATGATGAGATGATGATGATGATGATGATGATATCATGATGAGATGATGATGATGATGATATCATGATGATGATATCATGATGAGATGATAATGATGATATCATGATGAGATGATAATAATGATGATATCATGATGAGATGATGATGATGATGATAATATGATGAGATGATGATGATGATGATATCATGATGAGATGATGATATCATGATGAGATGATAATGATGATGATGATGATATCATGATGAGATGATGATGATATCATGATGAGATGATGAATATGATGGTATCATTATGAGATGATGATGATGAGATGATGATGATGATATCATGATGAGATGATGATGATGATTATGATATAATGATGATGATATCATGATGAGATGATGATGATGAGATGATGATGATATCATGATGAGATGATGATGATGATGATATCATGATGATGATGATGATGATATCATGATGAGATGATGATGATGATATCATGATGATGATATCATGATGAGATGATGATATCATGATGAGATGATGATATCATGATGAGATGATGATGATGATATCATGATGATGATGATGATGATATCATGATGAGGTGATGATGATGATATCATGATGATGATATCATGATGAGATGATGATATCATGATGAGATGATGATGATGATGATGATGATATCATGATGATGATATCATAATGAGATGATGATGATGATGATGATATCATGATGATGATATCATGATGAATATATCATGATGATATCATGATGATGATGATGATATCATGATGATGATGATGATGATGATGATGATGATGATGATATAATGATGATAATATCATGATGATATCATGATGAGATGATGACGATGATGATAATGATATAATGATGATGATATCATGATGATATCATGATGAGATGATAATGATGATGATGATGATGATGATGATGATGATGATATCATGATGATGATATCATGATGAGATGATGATGATGATGATGATAATGATAATGATGATGATGATATAATGATGATATCATGATGATATCATGATGATGATGATGATAATATCATGATGATGATATCATGATGAGATGATGATGATGATATCATGATTATGATATCATGATGATGATATCATGATGAGATGATGATATCATGATGAGATGATGATATCATGATGAGATGATAATGATGATGATGATGATGATGATGATATCATGATGAGATGATGATATCAGGATGAGATGATAATGATGATGATGATAATGATATCATAATGAGATGATGATGATGATGATGATGATGATATAATGATGATGATATCATGATGAGATGATGATGATGATGATGATATCATGATGAGATGATGATGATGATGATGATGATATCATGATGATGATATCATGATGAGATGATGATGATGATATCATGATGAGATGATGATGATGATGATATCATGATGATGATATGATGAGATGATGATGATGATGATGATATCATGCTGAGATGATGATGATGGTATCATGATGAGATGATGATGATGATATCATGATGATGATATCATGATGAGATGATCATGATTATGATATCATGATGAGATGATGATGATGATATAATGATGAGATGATGATGATGATGATGATGATGATGATAATGATGTTATCATGATGAGATGATGATGATGATATCATGATGAGATGATGATGATGATATCATGATGAGATGATGATGATGATGATGATGATGATGATGATGATGATAATGATGTTATCATGATGAGATGATGATGATGATATCATGATGAGATGATGATGATGATGATGATATCATGATGATGATATGATGAGATGATGATGATGATGATGATATCATGCTGAGATGATGATGATGGTATCATGATGAGATGATGATGATGATATCATGATGATGATATCATGATGAGATGATCATGATTATGATATCATGATGAGATGATGATGATGATATCATGATGAGATGATGATGATGATGATAATGATGTTATCATGATGAGATGATGATGATGATGAAGATATCATGATGCTGATATCATAATGAGATGATAATGATGATATCATGATGAGATGATGATGATGATGATATCATGATGAGATGATGATGATGATATCATGATGATGATATCATGATGATGATATCATGATGAGATGATGATGATGATATCACGATGAGATGATGATGATATCATGATGAGATGATGATGATGATATTATGATGAGATGATGATGATGATGATGATGATGATGATATCATGATGAGATGATGATGATATTGATATCATGTTGAGATGATGATGATGATGATGATGATGATGATGATGATGATATCATGATGAGATGATGTTGATGATGATGATATCATCATGAGATGATGATGATATCATGATGAGATGATGATGATGATATCATGATGAGATGATGATGATGATGATGATGATATCATGATGAGATGATGATGATATCATGATGAGATGATGATGATGATGATGATATCATGATGAGATGATGATGATATCATGATGAGATGATGATGATGATGATGATATCATGATGAGATGATGATGATGATGATGATATCATGATGAGATGATGATGATATCATAATGAGATGATGATGATGATATCATGATGATGATATCATGATGAGATGATCATGATGATGATATCATGATGAGATGATCATGATGATGATATCATGATGAGATGATGATGATGATATCACGATGAGATGATGATGATGATGATGATATCATGATGAGATGATGATAATGATGATATCATGATGATGATATCATGATGAGATGATAATGATGATATCATGATGAGATGATAATGATGATGATATCATGATGAGATGATCATGATGATGATAATATGATGAGATTATGATGATGATGATGATATCATGATGAGATGATGATATCATGATGATATGATGATGATGATGACATCATGATGAGATGATGATGATATCATGATGAGATGATGAATATGATGGTACCATGATGAGATGATGATGATGATGAGATGATGATGATGATATCATGATGAGATGATGATGATGATGATGATATCATAATGATGATATCATGATGAGATGATGATGATGATGATATCATGATGATGATAATGAGATGATGATGATATCATGATGAGATGATGATGATGATGATGATATCATAATGATGATATCATGATGAGATGATGATGATATCATGATGATGATGATGAGATGATGATGATGATATCATGATGAGATGATGATATCATGATGATATGATGATGATGATATCATGATGAAATGATGATGATGATGATGATATCATGATGATGATATCATAATGAGATGATGATGATGATGATGATATCATGATGAGATGATGATATCATGATGAGATGATAATGATGATGATGATATCATAATGAGATGATGATGATGATGATGATGATGATGATGATATAGTGATGATGATATCATGATGAGATGATGATGATGATGATATCATGATGAGATGATGATGATGATGATATCATGATGATGATGATATCATGATGATGATATCATGATGATGATGATATCATGATGATGATATCATGATGAGATGATCATGATTATGATATCATGATGAGATGATGATGATGATGATGATGATGATATCATGATGAGATGATGATGATGATGATGATGATGATGATGATATCATGATGAGATGATGATGATTATGATGATATCATGGTGAGATGATGATGATATCATGATGAGATGATGATCATGATATCATGATGATGATATCATGATGAGATGATGATGATATCATGATGAGACGATGATGGTGATGATATCATGATGATGATATCATGATGAGATGATGATATCATGATGAGATGATGATCATGATATCATGATGATGATATCATGATGAGTTGATGATGATGATGATGATGATATCATGATGAGACGATGATGATGATATCATGATGATGATATCATGATGAGATGATGATGGTGATGATATCATGATGATGATATCATGATGAGATGATGATGGTGATGATATCATGATGATGATATCATGATGAGATGATGATATCATGATGAGACGATGATGATGATATCATGATGATGATATCATGATGAGATGATGATATCATGATGATATCATGATGATATCATGATGATGATATCATGATGATGATATCATGATGATGATATCATGATGATATCATGATGAGATGATGATGATGATATCATGATGAGATGATGATGGTGATGATATCATGATGATGATATCATGATGAGATGATGATATCATGATGAGACGATGATGATGATATCATGATGATGCTATCATGATGAGATGATGATGATGATATCATGATGAGATGATGATGATGATGTCATGATGATGATATCATGATGAGATGATGATGATGATGATATCATGATGATATCATGATGAGACGATGATGATGATATCATGATGATGATATCATGATGATGATATCATGATTATGATATCATGATGAGATGATGATGATGATGATATCATGATGATGATATCATGATGAGATGATGATATCATGATGAGATGATGATGATGATATCATGATGATGATATCATGATGATGATATCATGATGAGATGATGATGATGATATCATGATGATGATATCATGATGATATCATGATGATGATATCATGATGATGATATCATGATGAGATGATGATGATGATGATGATATCTTGATGAGACGATGATGATGATATCATGATGATGAGATTATGATGAGATGATGGTGATTATGATATCATGATGATGATATCATGATGATGATATCATGATGAGATGATCATGATGATGATATCATGATGAGATGATCATGATGATGATATCATGATGAGATGATGATGATGATGATGATATCATAATGAGATGATGATGATGATATTATGATGAGACGATGATGATGATATCATGATGAGATGATGATGATGATGATGTCATGATGATGATATCATGATGATGATATCATGATGAGATGATGATGATGATGATATCATGATGAGATGATGATATCATGAAGAGATGATGATGATATCATGATGAGATGATGATGATGATGATATCATGATGATGATATCATGATGATGATATCATGATATCATGATGAGATGATGATGATGATGATATCATGATGAGATGATGATGATGATGATGATGATGATGATGATATCATGATGTTGATATCATGATGAGATGATGATGATGATGATGATATCATGATGATGATATCATGATGATGATATCATGATGAGATGATGATGATGATGATATCATGATGTTGATATCATGATGAGATGATGATGATGATGATGATGATGATATTATGATGAGATGATGATGATGATGATGATATCATGATGATGATATTATGATGAGATGATGATGATGATGATGATATCATGATGATGATATCATGATGAGATGATGATGATGAAATCATGATGAGATGATGATGATATCATGATGATGATATCATGATGAGATGATTATGATGATGATATCATGATGAGATGATGATGATGATGATGATGATATGATGATGAGACGATGATGATGATATCATGATGATGATATCATGATGAGATGATGATGATGATGATGATGATATCATGATGAGACGATGATGATGATATCATGATGAGATGATAGTGATGATGATATCATGATGATGATATCATGATGATGATATCATGATGAGATGATGATGATATCATGATGAGATGATGATGATGATGATATCATGATGATGATATCATGATGAGATGATCATGATTATGATATCATGATGAGATGATGATGATGATGATGATATCATGATGAGATGATGATGATGATGATGATGATATCATGATGAGATGATGATGATTATGATGATATCATGGTGAGATGATGATGATATCATGATGAGATGATGATCATGATATCATGATGATGATATCATGATGAGACGATGATGGTGATGATATCATGATGATGATATCATGATGAGATGATGATATCATGATGAGATGATGATCATGCTATCATGATGATGATATCATGATGAGTTGATGATGATGATGATGATGATATCATGATGAGACGATGATGATGATATCATGATGATGATATCATGATGAGATGATGATGGTGATTATATCATGATGATGATATCATGATGAGATGATGATATCATGATGAGACGATGATGATGATATCATGATGATGATATCATGATGAGATGATGATATCATGATGATATCATGATGATGATATCATGATGATATCATGATGAGATGATGATGATGATATCATGATGAGATGATGATGGTGATGATATCATGATGATGATATCATGATGAGATGATGATATCATGATGAGATGATGATGGTGATGATATCATGATGATGATATCATGATGAGATGATGATATCATGATGAGACGATGATGATGATATCATGATGATGCTATCATGATGAGATGATGATGATGATATCATGATGAGATGATGATGATGATGTCATGATGATGATATCATGATGAGATGATGATGATGATGTCATGATGATGATATCATGATGAGATGATGATGATGATGATGATATCATGATGATATCATGATGAGACGATGATGATGATATCATGATGATGATATCATGATGATGATATCATGATGAGATGATGATGATGATGATATCATGATGATGATATCATGATGAGATGATGATATCATGATGAGATGATGATGATGATATCATGATGATGATATCATGATGATGATATCATGATGATGATATCATGATGAGATGATGATGATGATATCATGATGATGATATCATGATGATATCATGATGATGATATCATGATGATGATATCATGATGAGATGATGATGATGATGATGATATCATGATGAGACGATGATGATGATATCATGATGATGAGATTATGATGAGATGATGGTGATTATGATATCATGATGATGATATCATGATGATGATATCATGATGATGATATCATGATGAGATGATCATGATGATGATATCATGATGAGATGATCATGATGATGATATCATGATGAGATGATCATGATGATGATGATGATATCATAATGAGATGATGATGATGATATTATGATGAGACGATGATGATGATATCATGATGATGATATCATGATGATGATATCATGATGAGATGATGATGATGATGATGTCATGATGATGATATCATGATGATGATATCATGATGAGATGATGATGATGATGATATCATGATGAGATGATGATATCATGAAGAGATGATGATGATATCATGATGAGATGATGATGATGATGATATCATGATGATGATATCATGATGATGATATCATGATATCATGATGAGATGATGATGATGATGATATCATGATGAGATGATGATGATGATGATGATGATGATGATGATGATGATATCATGATGTTGATATCATGATGAGATGATGATGATGATGATATCATGATGATGATATCATGATGATGATATCATGATGAGATGATGATGATGATGATATCATGATGTTGATATCATGATGAGATGATGATGATGATGATGATGATGATGATGATATTATGATGAGATGATGATGATGATGATGATGATATCATGATGATGATATTATGATGAGATGATGATGATGATGATGATATCATGATGATGATATCATGATGAGATGATGATGATGAAATCATGATGAGATGATGATGATATCATGATGATGATATCATGATGAGATGATTATGATGATGATATCATGATGAGATGATGATGATGATGATATCATGATGAGACGATGATGATGATATCATGATGATGATATCATGATGAGATGATGATGATGATGATGATGATGATGATGATATCATGATGAGACGATGATGATGATATCATGATGAGATGATAGTGATGATGATATCATGATGATGATATCATGATGATGATATCATGATAATGATATCATGATGAGATGATCATGATGATGATATCATGATGAGATGATCATGATGATGATATCATGATGAGATGATGATGATGATGATATCATGATGATGATATCATGATGATGATATCATGATGATGATATTATGATGAGATGATGATGATGATATCAAGATGAGATGATGATGATGATATCATGATGAGACGATGATGATGATATCATGATGATGATATCATGATGATGATATCATGATGAGATGATGATGATGATGATGTCATGATGATGATATCATGATGATGATATCATGATGAGATGATGATGATGATATCATGATGAGACGATGATGATGATATCATGATGATGATATCATGATGATGATATCATGATGAGATGATGATGATGATGTCATGATGAGATGATGATGATGATATCATGATGAGATGATGATATCATGAAGAGATGATGATGATATCATGATGAGATGATGATGATGATATCATGATGAGACGATGATGATGATATCATGATGATGATATCATGATGATGATATCATGATGAGATGATGATGATGATGATGTCATGATGATGATATCATAATGAGACGATGATGATGATGATGATATCATGATGATGATATCATGATGAGATGATGATGATGATATCATGATGAGATGATGATGATCATGATGATGATGATATCATGATGAGACGATGATGATGATGATGATGATATCATGATGATGATATCATGATGAGATGATGATGATGATGATGATATCATGATGAGACGATGATAATGATATCATGATGATGAGATCATGATGAGATGATGGTGATGATGATATCATGAGGATGATATCATGATAATGATATCATGATGAGATGATCATGATGATGATATCATGATGAGATGAACATGATGATGATATCATGATGAGATGATGATGATATCATGATGAGACGATGATGATGATATCATGATGATGATATCATGATGAGATGATGATGATATCATGATGATGATATCATGATGAGATGATGATGATGATATCATGATGAAACGATGATGATGATATCATGATGATGATATCATGATGATGATATCATGATGAGATGACGTTGATGATGATATCATGATGATGATATCATGATGAGATGATGATGATGATATCATGATGAGACGATGATGATGATATCATGATGAAGATATCATGATGAGATGACGATGATGATGATATCATGATGATAATATCATGATGAGATGATGATGATGATATCATGATGAGACGATGATGATGATATCATGATGATGATATCATGATGAGATGACGATGATGATGATATCATGATGATGATATCATGATGAGATGATTATGATGATGATATCATGATGAGACGATGATGATGATATCATGATGATGATATCATGATGAGATGATGATGATGATGATATCGTGATGAGACGATGATGATGATATCATGATGATGATATCATGATGAGATGATGATGATGATGATGATGATATCATGATGTTGATATCATGATGAGATGATGATGATAATATCATGATGATGATAGCATGATGATGATATCATGATGATATCATGATGATGATATCATGATGATGATATCATGATGATGATATCATGATGAGATGATGATGATGATGATGATATCATGATGAGACGATGATGATGATATCATGATGATGAGATTATGATGAGATGATGGTGATTATGATATCATGATGATGATATCATGATGATGATATCATGATGAGATGATCATGATGATGATATCATGATGAGATGATCATGATGATGATATCATGATGAGATGATGATGATGATGATGATATCATAATGAGATGATGATGATGATATTATGATGAGACGATGATGATGATATCATGATGATGATATCATGATGATGATATCATGATGAGATGATGATGATGATGATGTCATGATGATGATATCATGATGATGATATCATGATGAGATGATGATGATGATGATATCATGATGAGATGATGATATCATGAAGAGATGATGATGATATCATGATGAGATGATGATGATGATGATGATATCATGATGATGATATCATGATGATGATATCATGATATCATGATGAGATGATGATGATGATGATATCATGATGAGATGATGATGATGATGATGATGATGATGATGATGATGATGATATCATGATGTTGATATCATGATGAGATGATGATGATGATGATGATATCATGATGATGATATCATGATGATGATATCATGATGAGATGATGATGATGATGATATCATGATGTTGATATCATGATGAGATGATGATGATGATGATGATGATGATGATATTATGATGAGATGATGATGATGATCATGATGATATCATGATGATGATATTATGATGAGATGATGATGATGATGATGATATCATGATGATGATATCATGATGAGATGATGATGATGAAATCATGATGAGATGATGATGATATCATGATGATGATATCATGATGAGATGATTATGATGATGATATCATGATGAGATGATGATGATGATGATATCATGATGAGACGATGATGATGATATCATGATGATGATATCATGATGAGATGATGATGATGATGATGATGATGATGATGATATCATGATGAGACGATGATGATGATATCATGATGAGATGATAGTGATGATGATATCATGATGATGATATCATGATGATGATATCATGATAATGATATCATGATGAGATGATCATGATGATGATATCATGATGAGATGATCATGATGATGATATCATGATGAGATGATGATGATGATGATATCATGATGATGATATCATGATGATGATATTATGATGAGATGATGATCATGATATCAAGATGAGATGATGATGATGATATCATGATGAGACGATGATGATGATATCATGATGATGATATCATGATGATGATATCATGATGAGATGATGATGATGATGATGTCATGATGATGATATCATGATGATGATATCATGATGAGATGATGATGATGATATCATGATGAGACGATGATGATGATATCATGATGATGATATCATGATGATGATATCATGATGAGATGATGATGATGATGATGTCATGATGAGATGATGATGATGATATCATGATGAGATGATGATATCATGAAGAGATGATGATGATATCATGATGAGATGATGATGATGATATCATGATGAGACGATGATGATGATATCATGATGATGATATCATGATAATGATATCATGATGAGATGATGATGATGATGATGTCATGATGATGATATCATAATGAGACGATTATGATGATGATGATATCATGATGATGATATCATGATGAGATGATGATGATGATATCATGATGAGATGATGATGATGATCATGATGATGATGATATCATGATGAGACGATGATGATGATGATGATATCATGATGATGATATCATGATGAGATGATGATGATGATGATGATATCATGATGAGACGATGATAATGATATCATGATGATGAGATCATGATGAGATGATGGTGATGATGATATCATGAGGATGATATCATGATAATGATATCATGATGAGATGATCATGATGATGATATCATGATGAGATGAACATGATGATGATATCATGATGAGATGATGATGATATCATGATGAGACGATGATGATGATATCATGATGATGATATCATGATGAGATGATGATGATATCATGATGATGATATCATGATGAGATGATGATGATGATATCATGATGAAACGATGATGATGATATCATGATGATGATATCATGATGATGATATCATGATGAGATGACGTTGATGATGATATCATGATGATGATATCATGATGAGATGATGATGATGATATCATGATGAGACGATGATGATGATATCATGATGATGATATCATGATGAGATGACGATGATGATGATATCATGATGATGATATCATGATGAGATGATGATATCATGATGAGACGATGATGATGATATCATGATGATGATATCATGATGAGATGACGATGATGATGATATCATGATGATGATATCATGATGAGATGATTATGATGATGATATCATGATGAGACGATGATGATGATATCATGATGATGATATCATGATGAGATGATGATGATGATGATATCGTGATGAGACGATGATGATGATATCATGATGATGATATCATGATGAGATGATGATGATGATGATGATGATGATGATATCATGATGTTGATATCATGATGAGATGATGATGATAATATCATGATGATGATAGCATGATGATGATATCATGATGAGATGATGATGATGATGATATCATGGTGAGACGATGATGATGATATCATGATGAGATGATGATGATATCATGATGAGATGATGATGATGATGATGATATCATGATGTTGATATCATGATGAGATGATGATGATAATATCATGATGATGATAGCATGATGATGATATCATGATGAGATGATGATGATATCATGATGAGATGATGATGATGATGATGATATCATGATGTTGATATCATGATGAGATGATGATGATAATATCATGATGATGATAGCATGATGATGATATCATGATGAGATGATGATGATGATGATGATGATGATGATATCATGATGAGACGATGATGATGATATCATGATGATGAGATCATGATGAGATGATGGTGATGATGATATCATGATGATGATAGCATGATGATGATATCATGATGAGATGATGATGATGATGATGATATCATGATGAGACGATGATGATGATATCATGATGATGAGATCATGATGAGATGATGGTGATGATGATATCATGATGATGATATCATGATGATGATATCATGATGAGATGATCATGATGATGATATCATGATGAGATGATCATGATGATGATATCATGATGAGATGATGATGATATCATGATGAGACGATGATGATGATATCATGATGAGATGATGATGATGATGATGATGATGATGATGATGATGATATCATGATGTTGATATCATGATGAGATGATGATGATGATGATGATGATATCATGATGATGATATCATGATGATGATATCATGATGAGATGATGATGATGATGATATCATGATGTTGATATCATGATGAGATGATGATGATGATGATGATGATGATATTATGATGAGATGATGATGATGATGATGATATCATGATGATGATATTATGATGAGATGATGATGATATCATGATGATGATATCATGATGAGATGATGATGATGAAATCATGATGAGATGATGATGATATCATGATGATGATATCATGATGAGATGATTATGATGATGATATCATGATGAGATGATGATGATGATGATATCATGATGAGACGATGATGATGATATCATGATGATGATATCATGATGAGATGATGATGATGATGATGATGATATCATGATGAGACGATGATGATGATATCATGATGAGATGATAGTGATGATGATATCATGATGATGATATCATGATAATGATATCATGATGAGATCATCATGATGATGATATCATGATGAGATGATCATGATGATGATATCATGATGAGATGATGATGATGATGATATCATGATGATGATATCATGATGATGATATCATGATGATGATATTATGATGAGATGATGATGATGATATCAAGATGAGATGATGATGATGATATCATGATGAGACGATGATGATGATATCATGATGATGATATCATGATGAGATGATGATGATGATGATGTCATGATGATGATATCATGATGATGATATCATGATGAGATGATGATGATGATATCATGATGAGACGATGATGATGATATCATGATGATGATATCATGATGATGATATCATGATGATGATATCATGATGAGATGATGATATCATGATGAGATGATGATGATGATGATGTCATGATGAGATGATGATGATGATATCATGATGAGATGATGATATCATGAAGAGATGATGATGATATCATGATGAGATGATGATAATGATATCATGATGAGACGATGATGATGATATCATGATGATGATATCATGATGAGATGATTATGATGATGATATCATGATGAGATGATGATGATGATGATATCATAATGAGACGATGATGATGATGATGATATCATGATGATGATATCATGATGAGATGATGATGATGATATCATGATGAGATGATGATGATGATCATGATGAGGATGATATCATGATGAGACGATGATGATGATGATGATATCATGATGATGATATCATGATGAGATGATGATGATGATGATGATATCATGATGAGACGATGATAATGATATCATGATGATGAGATCATGATGAGATGATGGTGATGATGATATCATGAGGATGATATCATGATAATGATATCATGATGAGATGATCATGATGATGATATCATGATGAGATGAACATGATGATGATATCATGATGAGATGATGATGATATCATGATGAGACGATGATGATGATATCATGATGATGATATCATGATGAGATGATGATGATATCATGATGATGATATCATGATGAGATGATGATGATGATATCATGATGAAACGATGATGATGATATCATGATGATGATATCATGATGATGATATCATGATGAGATGACGATGATGATGATATCATTATGATGATATCATGATGAGATGATGATGATGATATCATGATGAGACGATGATGATGATATCATGATGATGATATCATGATGAGATGACGATGATGATGATATCATGATGATGATATCATGATGAGATGATGATGATGATATCATGATGAGACGATGATGATGATATCATGATGATGATATCATGATGAGATGACGATGATGATGATATCATGATGATGATATCATGATGAGATGATTATGATGATGATATCATGATGAGACGATGATGATGATATCATGATGATGATATCATGATGAGATGATGATGATGATGATATCGTGATGAGACGATGATGATGATATCATGATGATGATATCATGATGAGATGATGATGATGATGATGATGATGATGATATCATGATGTTGATATCATGATGAGATGATGATGATAATATCATGATGATGATAGCATGATGATGATATCATGATGAGATGATGATGACGATGATATCATGGTGAGACGATGATGATGATATCATGATGAGATGATGATGATATCATGATGAGATGATGATGATGATGATATCATGGTGAGACGATGATGATGATATCATGATGAGATGATGATGATATCATGATGAGATGATGATGATGATGATGATGATGATGATATCATGATGTTGATATCATGATGAGATGATGATGATAATATCATGATGATGATAGCATGATGATGATATCATGATGAGATGATGATGATGATGATGATGATGATATCATGATGAGACGATGATGATGATATCATGATGATGAGATCATGATGAGATGATGGTGATGATGATATCATGATGATGATAGCATGATGATGATATCATGATGAGATGATGATGATGATGATGATATCATGATGAGACGATGATGATGATATCATGATGATGAGATCATGATGAGATGATGGTGATGATGATATCATGATGATGATATCATGATGAT
Source organism: Pelodytes ibericus (assembly GCA_036172795.1). Taxonomy (NCBI): domain Eukaryota; kingdom Metazoa; phylum Chordata; class Amphibia; order Anura; family Pelodytidae; genus Pelodytes; species Pelodytes ibericus. The sequence goes on from CM069860.1 coordinate 37,832,628, forward strand.
GATATCATGATGAGATGATCATGATGATGATATCATGATGAGATGATCATGATGATGATATCATGATGAGATGATGATGATATCATGATGAGACGATGATGATGATATCATGATGATGATATCATGATGAGATGATGATGATATCATGATGATGATATCATGATGATGATATCATGATGAGATGATGATGATGATATCATGATGAGACGATGATGATGATATCATGATGATGATATCATGATGATGATATCATGATGATGATATCATGATGAGATGATGATGATGATATCATGATGATGATATCATGATGAGATGATGATGATGATATCATGATGAGACGATGATGATGAGATGATGATGATGATATCATGATGATGATATCATGATGAGATGACGATGATGATGATATCATGATGATGATATCATGATGAGATGATTATGATTATGATATCATGATGAGATGATGATGATGATGATATCATGATGAGATGATGATGATGATATCATGATGATGATTTCATGATGAGATGATGATGATGATATCATGATGAGACGATGATGATGAGATGATGATGATGATATCATGATGATGATATCATGATGAGATGACGATGATGATGATATCATGATGATGATATCATGATGAGATGATTATGATTATGATATCATGATGAGATGATGATGATGATGATATCATGATGAGATGATGATGATGATGATATCATGATGAGGATATCATGATGAGACGATGATGATGATATAATGATGATGATATCATGATGAGGTGATGATGATATCATGATGAGATGATGATGATGATGATATCATGATGATGATATCATGATGATGATATCATGATGAGATGATGATGATGATGATATCATGATGTTGATATCATGATGATGATGATGATGATGATGATATCATGATGAGATGATGATGATGATGATGATGATGATATCATGATGTTGATATCATGATGAGATGATGATGATGATGATATCATGATGATGATATCATGATGATGATATCATGATGATGATATCATGATGAGATGATGATGATGATGATGATGATATCATGATGATGATATCATGATGAGATGATGATGATGATATCATGATGAGATGATGATGATGATGATGATGATATCATGATGATGATATCATGATGAGATGATGATGATGATGATATCATGATGATGATATCATGATGATGATATCATGATGAGATGATGATGATAATGATGATGATGATGATGATATCATGATGATGATGATATCATGATGATGATATCATGATGAGATGATGATGATGATGATGATGATATCATGATGAGACGATGATGATGATGATATCATGATGATGAGATTATGATGAGATGATGGTGATTATGATATCATGATAATGATATCATGATGATGATATCATGATGATGATATCATGATGAGATTATGATGATGATGATGATGATGATATCATGATGAGACGATGATGATGATATCATGATGATGAGATTATGATGAGATGATGGTGATTATGATATCATGATGATGATATCATGATGATGATATCATGATGAGATGATCATGATGATGATATCATGATGAGATGATCATGATGATGATATCATGATGATGATATCATGATGATGATATCATGATGAGATGATGATGATGATGATGATGATGATATCATGATGAGACGATGATGATGATATCATGATGATGAGATTATGATGAGATGATGGTGATTATGATATCATGATGATGATATCATGATGATGATATCATGATGATGATATCATGATGAGATGATGATGATGATGATGATGATGATGATATCATGATGAGACGATGATGATGATATCATGATGATGAGATTATGATGAGATGATGGTGATTATGATATCATGATGATGATATCATGATGATGATATCATGATGAGATGATCATGATGATGATATCATGATGAGATGATCATGATGATGATATCATGATGATGATATCATGATGAGATGATGATGATGATGATGATGATGATATCATGATGAGACGATGATGATGATATCATGATGATGAGATTATGATGAGATGATGGTGATTATGATATCATGATGATGATATCATGATGATGATATCATGATGAGATGATCATGATGATGATATCATGATGAGATGATCATGATGATGATATCATGATGAGATGATGATGATGATGATGATATCATAATGAGATGATGATGATGATATTATGATGAGACGATGATGATGATATCATGATGATGATATCATGATGATGATATCATGATGAGATGATGATGATGATGATGTCATGATGATGATATCATGATGATGATATCATGATGAGATGATGATGATGATGATGATATCATGATGAGATGATGATATCATGAAGAGATGATGATGATATCATGATGAGATGATGATGATGATGATATCATGATGATGATATCATGATGATGATATCATGATATCATGATGAGATGATGATGATGATGATATCATGATGAGATGATGATGATGATGATGATGATGATGATATCATGATGTTGATATCATGATGAGATGATGATGATGATGATATCATGATGATGATATCATGATGATGATATCATGATGAGATGATGATGATGATGATATCATGATGTTGATATCATGATGAGATGATGATGATGATGATGATGATGATATTATGATGAGATGATGATGATGATGATGATATCATGATGATGATATTATGATGAGATGATGATGATGATGATGATGATATCATGATGATGATATCATGATGAGATGATAATGATGAAATCATGATGAGATGATGATGATATCATGATGATGATATCATGATGAGATGATTATGATGATGATATCATGATAAGATGATGATGATGATGATGATGATGATATCATGATGAGACGATGATGATGATATCATGATGATGATATCATGATGAGATGATGATGATGATGATGATGGTATCATGATGAGACGATGATGATGATATCATGATGAGATGATAGTGATGATGATATCATGATGATGATATCATGATAATGATATCATGATGAGATGATCATGATGATGATATCATGATGAGATGATCATGATGATGATATCATGATGAGATGATGATGATGATGATATCATGATGATGATATCATGATGATGATATCATGATGAGATGATGATGATATCATGATGATGAGATGATGATGATATCATGATGATGATATCATGATGATGATATCAAGATGAGATGATGATGATGATATCATGATGAGACGATAATGATGATATCATGATGATGATATCATGATGATGATATCATGATGATGATATCATGATGAGATGATGATGATGATGATGTCATGATGATGATATCATGATGATGATATCATGATGAGATGATGATGATGATATCATGATGAGACGATGATGATGATATCATGATGATGATGATGATGATGATATCATGATGAGATGATGATGATGATGATGTCATGATGAGATGATGATGATGATATCATGATGAGATGATGATATCATGAAGAGATGATGATGATATCATGATGAGATGATGATGATGATATCATGATGAGACGATGATGATGATATCATGATGATGATATCATGATTAGATGATTATGATGATGATATCATGATGAGATGATGATGATGATGATATCATAATGAGACGATGATGATGATGATGATATCATGATGATGATATCATGATGAGATGATGATGATGATATCATGATGAGATGATGATGATGATGATGATGATGATGATGATGATGATATCATGATGAGACGATGATGATGATGATGATGATGATGATGATATCATGATGATGATATCATGATGAGATGATGATGATGATGATGATGATGATGATGATGATATCATGATGAGACGATGATGATGATGATGATGATGATGATATCATGATGATGATATCATGATGAGATGATGATGATGATGATGATATCATGATGAGACGATGATGATGATATCATGATGATGAGATCATGATGAGATGAACATGATGATGATATCATGATGAGATGATGATGATATCATGATGAGACGATGATGATGATATCATGATGATGATATCATGATGAGATGATGATGATATCATGATGATGATATCATGATGAGATGATGATTATGATATCATGATGAAACGATGATGATGATATCATGATGATGATATCATGATGAGATGACGATGATGATGATATCATGATGATGATTTCATGATGAGATGATGATGATGATATCATGATGAGACGACGATGATGATATCATGATGATGATATCATGATGAGATGACGATGATGATGATATCATGATGATGATATCATGATAAGATGATTATGATGATGATATCATGATGAGACGATGATGATGATATCATGATGATGATATCATGATGAGATGATGATGATGATGATATCGTGATGAGACGATGATGATGATATCATGATGATGATATCATGATGAGATGATGATGATGATGATGATGATGATGATGATGATATCATGATGTTGATATCATGATGAGATGATGATGATAATATCATGATGATGATAGCATGATGATGATATCATGATGAGATGATGATGATGATGATATCATGATGAGACGATGATGATGATATCATGATGAGATGATGATGATATCATGATGAGATGATGATGATGATGATGATGATGATATCATGATGTTGATATCATGATGAGATGATGATGATAATATCATGATGATGATAGCATGATGATGATATCATGATGAGATGATGATGATGATGATATCATGATGAGATGATGATGATGATATCATGATGATGAGATCATGATGAGATGATGGTGATGATGATATCATGATGATGATAGCATGATAATGATATCATGATGAGATGATGATGATGATGATGATATCATGATGAGACGTTGATGATGATATCATGATGATGAGATCATGATGAGATGATGGTGATGATGATATCATGATGATGATATCATGATGATGATATCATGATGAGATGATCATGATGATGATATCATGATGAGATGATCATGATGATGATATCATGATGAGATGATGATGATATCATGATGAGACGATGATGATGATATCATGATGATGATATCATGATGAGATGATGATGATATCATGATGATGATATCATGATGATGATATCATGATGAGATGATGATGATGATATCATGATGAGACGATGATGATGATATCATCATGATGATATCATGATGATGATATCATGATGATGATATCATGATGAGATGATGATGATGATATCATGATGATGATATCATGATGAGATGATGATGATGATATCATGATGAGACGATGATGATGAGATGATGATGATGATATCATGATGATGATATCATGATGAGATGACGATGATGATGATATCATGATGATGATATCATGATGAGATGATTATGATTATGATATCATGATGAGATGATGATGATGATGATATCATGATGAGATGATGATGATGATGATATCATGATGATGATATCATGATGATGATATCATGATGATGATATCATGATGAGACGATGATGATGATATAATGATGATGATATCATGATGAGGTGATGATGATGATGATATCATGATGATGATATCATGAGGAAATGATCATGATGATGATATCATGATGAGATGATGATCATGATGATATCATGATGAGACGATGATGATGATATCATGATGATGGTATCAAGATGAGATGATGATGATGAAGATGATGATGATATCATGATGAGATGATGATGATGATGATATCATGATGATGATATGATGATGATGATATCATGATGAGATGATGATGATGATGATATCATGATGTTGATATCATGATGAGATGATGATGATGGTATCATGATGATGATATGATGATGATGATATCATGATGAGATGATGATGATGATGATATCATGATGTTGATATCATGATGAGATGATGATGATGGTATCATGATGATGATATCATGATGAGATGATGATGATGATGATGATATCATGATGTTGATATCATGATGATATGATGATGATGATGATGATGATATCATGATGAGATGATGATGATGATATCTTGATGTTGATATCATGATGAGATGATGATGATGATGATGATGATATTATGATGAGATGATGATGATGAAATCATGATGAGATGATGATGATGATGATGATGATATCATGATGATGATATCATGATGAGATGATTATGATGATGATATCATGATGAGATGATGATGATGATGATGATATCATGATGAGATGATGATGATATCATGATGATGATATCATGATGAGATGATTATGATGATGATATCATGATGAGATGATGATGATGATGATATCATGATGAGACGATGATGATGATATCATGATGAGACGATGATGATGAGATGATGATGATGATATCATGATGATGATATCATGATGAGATGACGATGATGATGATATCATGATGATGATATCATGGTGAGATGATTATGATTATGATATCATGATGAGATGATGATGATGATGATATCATGATGAGATGATGATGATGATGATGATATCATGATGATGATATCATGATGATGATATCATGATGAGACGATGATGATGATATAATGATGATGATATCATGATGAGGTGATGATGATATCATGATGAGATGATGATGATGATGATGATGATGATATCATGATGTTGATATCATGATGAGATGATGATGATAATATCATGATGATGATAGCATGATGATGATATCATGATGAGATGATGATGATGATGATGATATCATGATGAGACGATGATGATGATATCATGATGATGAGATCATGATGAGATGATGGTGATGATGATATCATGATGAGATGATCATGATGATGATATCATGATGAGATGATCATGATGATGATATCATGATGAGATGATGATGATGATGATATCATGATGAGACGATGATGATGATATCATGATGATGATATCATGATGATGATATCATGATGATGATATCATGATGATGATATCATGATGATGATATCATGATGAGATGATGATGATATCATGATGACGATATCATGATGATGATATCATGATGAGATGATGATGATGATATTATGATGAGACGATGATGATGATATCATGATGATGATATCATGATGATGATATCATGATGATGATATCATGATGAGATGATGATGATAATGATGTCATGATGATGATATCATGATGATGATATCATGATGAGATGATGATGATATCATGATGAGATGATGATTTCGTGAAGAGATGATGATGATATCATGATGAGATGATGATGATGATGATGATGATGATGATATCATGATGATGATATCATGATGATGATATCATGATGATGATATCATGATGAGATGATGATGATGATGATATCATGATGAGATGATGATGATGATGATGATGATGATGATGATGATGATGATATCATGATGTTGATATCATGATGAGATGATGATGATGATGATATCATGATGATGATATCATGATGATGATATCATGATGAGATGATGATGATGATGATATCATGATGTTGATATCATGATGATGATGATGATGATGATGATGATGATGATGATGATGATGATGATATTATGATGAGATGATGATGATGATGATGATATCATGATGATGATATCATGATGAGATGATGATGATGATATCATGATGAGACGATGATGATGATGATGATGATATCATGATGAGACGATGATGATGATATCATGATGATGATATCATGATGAGATGATGATGATGATGATATCATGATGAGACGATGATGATGATATCATGATGATGAGATTATGATGAGATGATGGTGATTATGATATCATGATGATGATATCATGATGATGATATCATGATGAGATGATCATGATGATGATATCATGATGAGATGATCATGATGATGATATCATGATGAGATGATCATGATGATGATGATGATATCATAATGAGATGGTGATGATGATATTATGATGAGACGATGATGATGATATCATGATGATGATATCATGATGATGATATCATGATGAGATGATGATATCATGATGAGATGATAATGATGATGATGATATCATAATGAGATGATGATGATGATGATGATGATGATGATGATATAGTGATGATGATATCATGATGAGATGATGATGATGATGATATCATGATGAGATGATGATGATGATGATATCATGATGATGATATCATGATGAGATGATCATGATTATGATATCATGATGAGATGAAGATGATTATGATGATGATATCATGATGAGATGATGATGATGATGATGATGATATCATGATGAGACGATGATGATGATATCATGATGAGATGATGATGATGATGATGATGATATCATGATGAGACGATGATGATGATATCATGATGAGATGATAGTGATGATGATATCATGATGATGATATCATGATGATGATATCATGATAATGATATCATGATGAGATGATCATGATGATGATATCATCATGAGATGATGATGATGATGATATCATGATGATGATATCATGATGATGATATCATGATGAGATGATGATGATATCATGATGATGATATCATGATGATGATATCATGATGATGATATCAAGATGAGATGATGATGATGATATCATGATGAGACGATGATGATGATATCATGATGATGATATCATGATGAGATGATGATGATGATATCATGATGAGATGATGATGATGTCATGATGATGATATCATGATGAGACGATGATGATGATATCATGATGATGAGACGATGATGATGATATCATGATGATGATATCATGATGATGATATCATGATGATGATATCATGATGAGATGATGATGATGATGATGTCATGATGATGATATCATGATGAGACGATGATGATGATATCATGATGATGATATCATGATGATGATATCATGATGATGATATCATGATGATTATATCATGATGAGATGATGATGATATCATGATGATGATATCATGATGATGATATCATGATGAGATGATGATGATGATATTATGATGAGACGATGATGATGATATCATGATGATGATATCATGATGATGATATCATGATGAGATGATGATGATGATGATGTCATGATGATGATATCATGATGATGATATCATGATGAGATGATGATGATGATATCATGATGAGATGATGATTTCGTGAAGAGATGATGATGATGATATCATGATGAGATGATGATGATGATGATGATGATATCATGATGATGATATCATGATGATGATATCATGATGATGATATCATGATGAGATGATGATGATGATGATATCATGATGTTGATATCATGATGAGATGATGATGATGATGATGATGATGATGATGATATTATGATGAGATGATGATGATGATGATGATGATGATATCATGATGATGATATCATGATGATATGATGATGATGAAATCATGATGAGATGATGATGATATCATGATGATGATATCATGATGAGATGATTATGATGATGATATCATGATAAGATGATGATGATGATGATGATGATATCATGATGAGACGATGATGATGATATCATGATGATGATATCATGATGAGATGATGATGATGATGATGATGATGATGATATCATGATGAGACGATGATGATGATATCATGATGAGATGATAGTGATGATGATATCATGATGATGATATCATGATAATGATATCATGATGAGATGATCATGATGATGATATCATGATGATGATAGCATGATGATGATATCATGATGAGATGATGATGATGATGATGATATCATGATGAGACGATGATGATGATATCATGATGATGATATCATGATGAGATGATGGTGATGATGATATCATGATGATGATATCATGATAATGATATCATGATGAGATGATCATGATGATGATATCATGATGAGATGATCATGATGATGATATCATGATATCATGATGATGATATCATGATGAGATGATGATGATGATATCATGATGAGACGATGATGATGATATCATGATGATGATATCATGATGATGATATCATGATGAGATGATGATGATGATATCATGATGAGACGATGATGATGATATCATGATGATGATATCATGATGATGATATCATGATGAGATGACGATGATGATGATATCATGATGATGATATCATGATGAGATGATGATGATGATATCATGATGAGACGATGATGATGATATCATGATGATGATATCATGATGAGATGACGATGATGATGATATCATGATGATGATATCATGATGAGATGATAATGATGATGATATCATGATGAGATGATGATGATGATATCATGATGAGACGATGATGATGATGATGATATCATGATGATGATATCATGATGAGATGATGATGATATCATGATGATGATATCATGATGAGATGACGATGATGATGATATCATGATGATGATATCATGATGAGATGATTATGATGATGATATCATGATGAGATGATGATGATGATGATGATATCATGATGAGACGATGATGATGATATCATGATGAGATGATGATGATGATGATGATGATATCATGATGAGACGATGATGATGATATCATGATGATGATATCATGATGAGATGATGATGATGATGATGATGATATCATGATGATGATATCATGATGATGATATCATGATGATGATATCATGATGATGATATTATGATGAGATGATGATGATGATGATATCATGATGAGATGATGATGATGATGATATCATGATGTTGATATCATGATGAGATGATGATGATGATATCATGATGATGATATCATGATGATGATATCATGATGATGATATCATGATGAGATGATGATGATGATGATGATGATGATATCATGATGTTGATATCATGATGAGATGATGATGATGATATTATGATGAGATGATGATGATGATGATATCATGATGATGATATCATGATGAGATGATGATGATGAAATCATGATGAGATGATGATGATATCATGATGATGATATCATGATGAGATGATTATGATGATGATATCATGATGAGATGATTATGATGATGATATCATGATGAGATGATGATGATGATGATGATATCATGATGAGACGATGATGATGATATCATGATGATGATATCATGATGAGATGATGATGATGATGATATCATGATGAGACGATGATGATGATATCATGATGATGATATCATGATGAGTTGATGATGATATCATGATGAGATGATGATGATGATGATGATATCATGATGTTGATATCATGATGAGATGATGATGATAATATCATGATGATGATAGCATGATGATGATATCATGATGAGATGATGATGATGATGATGATGATATCATGATGAGACGATGATGATGATATCATGATGATGAGATCATGATGAGATGATGGTGATGATGATATCATGATGATGATATCATGATGATGATATCATGATGATGATATCATGATGATGATATCATGATGAGACGATCATGATGATGATATCATGATAAGATGATCATGATGATGATATCATGATGAGATGATGATGATATCATGATGAGACGATGATGATGATATCATGATGAGATGATGATGATATCATGATGATGATATCATGATGAGACGATGATGATGATATCATGATGAGATGATAGTGATGATGATATCATGATGATGATATCATGATAATGATATCATGATGAGATGATCATGATGATGATATCATGATGATGATAGCATGATGATGATATCATGATGAGATGATGATGATGATGATGATATCATGATGAGACGATGATGATGATATCATGATGATGATATCATGATGAGATGATGGTGATGATGATATCATGATGATGATATCATGATAATGATATCATGATGAGATGATCATGATGATGATATCATGATGAGATGATCATGATGATGATATCATGATATCATGATGATGATATCATGATGAGATGATGATGATGATATCATGATGAGACGATGATGATGATATCATGATGATGATATCATGATGATGATATCATGATGAGATGATGATGATGATATCATGATGAGACGATGATGATGATATCATGATGATGATATCATGATGATGATATCATGATGAGATGACGATGATGATGATATCATGATGATGATATCATGATGAGATGATGATGATGATATCATGATGAGACGATGATGATGATATCATGATGATGATATCATGATGAGATGACGATGATGATGATATCATGATGATGATATCATGATGAGATGATAATGATGATGATATCATGATGAGATGATGATGATGATATCATGATGAGACGATGATGATGATGATGATATCATGATGATGATATCATGATGAGATGATGATGATATCATGATGATGATATCATGATGAGATGACGATGATGATGATATCATGATGATGATATCATGATGAGATGATTATGATGATGATATCATGATGAGATGATGATGATGATGATGATATCATGATGAGACGATGATGATGATATCATGATGAGATGATGATGATGATGATGATGATATCATGATGAGACGATGATGATGATATCATGATGATGATATCATGATGAGATGATGATGATGATGATGATGATATCATGATGATGATATCATGATGATGATATCATGATGATGATATCATGATGATGATATTATGATGAGATGATGATGATGATGATATCATGATGAGATGATGATGATGATGATATCATGATGTTGATATCATGATGAGATGATGATGATGATATCATGATGATGATATCATGATGATGATATCATGATGATGATATCATGATGAGATGATGATGATGATGATGATGATATCATGATGTTGATATCATGATGAGATGATGATGATGATATTATGATGAGATGATGATGATGATGATATCATGATGATGATATCATGATGAGATGATGATGATGAAATCATGATGAGATGATGATGATATCATGATGATGATATCATGATGAGATGATTATGATGATGATATCATGATGAGATGATTATGATGATGATATCATGATGAGATGATGATGATGATGATGATATCATGATGAGACGATGATGATGATATCATGATGATGATATCATGATGAGATGATGATGATGATGATATCATGATGAGACGATGATGATGATATCATGATGATGATATCATGATGAGTTGATGATGATATCATGATGAGATGATGATGATGATGATGATATCATGATGTTGATATCATGATGAGATGATGATGATAATATCATGATGATGATAGCATGATGATGATATCATGATGAGATGATGATGATGATGATGATGATATCATGATGAGACGATGATGATGATATCATGATGATGAGATCATGATGAGATGATGGTGATGATGATATCATGATGATGATATCATGATGATGATATCATGATGATGATATCATGATGAGATGATCATGATGATGATATCATGATAAGATGATCATGATGATGATATCATGATGAGATGATGATGATATCATGATGAGACGATGATGATGATATCATGATGAGATGATGATGATATCATGATGATGATATCATGATGATGATATCATGATGAGATGATGATGATGATATCATGATGAGACGATGATGATGATATCATGATGATGATATCATGATGATGATATCATGATGAGATGACGATGATGATGATATCATGATGATGATATCATGATGAGATGATGATGATGATATCATGATGAGACGATGATGATGAGATGATGATGATGATATCATGATGATGATATCATGATGAGATGACGATGATGATGATATCATGATGATGATATCATGATGAGATGATTATGATGATGATATCATGATGAGATGATGATGATGATGATATCATGATGAGACGATGATGATGATGATGATGATATCATGATGATGATATCATGATGAGACGATGATGATGATATCATGATGATGATATCATGATGAGGTGATGATGATATCATGATGAGATGATGATGATGATGATGATGATGATGATGATGATATCATGATGTTGATATCATGATGAGATGATGATGATAATATCATGATGATGATAGCATGATGATGATATCATGATGAGATGATGATGATATCATGATGAGACGATGATGATGATATCATGATGATGAGATCATGATGAGATGATGGTGATGATGATATCATGATGATGATATCATGATAATGATATCATGATGAGATGATCATGATGATGATATCATGATGAGATGATCATGATGATGATATCATGATGAGATGATGATGATGATTATATCATGATGAGACGATGATGATGATATCATGATGAGATGATGATGATGATGATATCATGATGATGATATCATGATGATGATATCATGATGAGATGATGATGATATCATGATGATGATATCATGATGAGATGATGATGATGATATTATGATGAGACGATGATGATGATATCATGATGATGATATCATGATGATGATATCATGATGAGATGATGATGATGATGATGTCATGATGATGATATCATGATGATGATATCATGATGAGATGATGATGATGATATCATGATGAGATGATGATTTCGTGAAGAGATGATGATGATATCATGATGAGATGATGATGATGATATCATGATGAGATGATGATTTCGTGAAGAGATGATGATGATATCATGATGAGATGATGATGATGATGATGATATCATGATGATGATATCATGATGATGATATCATGATGATGATATCATGATGAGATGATGATGATGATGATATCATGATGAGATGATGATGATGATGATGATGATATCATGATGTTGATATCATGATGAGATGATGATGATGATGATATCATGATGATGATATCATGATGATGATATCATGATGAGATGATGATGATGATGATATCATGATGATGATATCATGATGAGATGATGATGATGAAATCATGATGAGATGATGATGATATCATGATGATGATATCATGATGAGATGATTATGATGATGATATCATGATGAGATGATGATGATGATGATGATGATATCATGATGAGACGATGATGATGATATCATGATGATGATATCATGATGAGATGATGATGATGATGATGATGATGATATCATGATGAGATGATAGTGATGATGATATCATGATGATGATATCATGATAATGATATCATGATGAGATGATCATGATGATGATATCATGATGAGATGATGATGATGATGATATCATGATGATGATATCATGATGATGATATCATGATGAGATGATGATGATATCATGATGATGATATCATGATGATGATATCATGATGATGATATCAAGATGAGATGATGATGATGATATCATGATGAGACGATGATGATGATATCATGATGATGATATCATGATGATGATATCATGATGATGATATCATGATGAGATGATGATGATGATGATGTCATGATGATGATATCATGATGAGACGATGATGATGATATCATGATGATGATATCATGATGATGATATCATGATGATGATATCATGATGATTATATCATGATGAGATGATGATGATATCATGATGATGATATCATGATGATGATATCATGATGAGATGATGATGATGATATTATGATGAGACGATGATGATGATATCATGATGATGATATCATGATGATGATATCATGATGAGATGATGATGATGATGATGTCATGATGATGATATCATGATGATGATATCATGATGAGATGATGATGATGATATCATGATGAGATGATGATTTCGTGAAGAGATGATGATGATGATATCATGATGAGATGATGATGATGATGATGATGATATCATGATGATGATATCATGATGATGATATCATGATGAGATGATGATGATGATGATATCATGATGTTGATATCATGATGAGATGATGATGATGATGATGATGATGATGATGATGATGATATTATGATGAGATGATGATGATGATGATGATGATGATATCATGATGATGATATCATGATGATATGATGATGATGAAATCATGATGAGATGATGATGATATCATGATGATGATATCATGATGAGATGATGATGATATCATGATGAGACGATGATGATGATATCATGATGATGAGATCATGATGAGATGATGGTGATGATGATATCATGATGATGATATCATGATAATGATATCATGATGAGATGATCATGATGATGATATCATGATGAGATGATCATGATGATGATATCATGATGAGATGATGATGATGATTATATCATGATGAGACGATGATGATGATATCATGATGATGATATCATGATGATGATATCATGATGATGATATCATGATGATGATATCATGATGAGATGATGATGATATCATGATGATGATATCATGATGATGATATCATGATGAGATGATGATGATGATGATGTCATGATGATGATATCATGATGATGATATCATGATGAGATGATGATGATGATATCATGATGAGATGATGATTTCGTGAAGAGATGATGATGATATCATGATGAGATGATGATGATGATATCATGATGAGATGATGATTTCGTGAAGAGATGATGATGATATCATGATGAGATGATGATGATGATGATGATATCATGATGATGATATCATGATGATGATATCATGATGATGATATCATGATGAGATGATGATGATGATGATATCATGATGAGATGATGATGATGATGATGATGATGATGATGATGATATCATGATGATGATATCATGATGAGATGATGATGATGATGATATCATGATGATGATATCATGATGATGATATCATGATGAGATGATGATGATATCATGATGATGATATCATGATGAGATGATGATGATGAAATCATGATGAGATGATGATGATATCATGATGATGATATCATGATGAGATGATTATGATGATGATATCATGATGAGATGATGATGATGATGATGATGATATCATGATGAGACGATGATGATGATATCATGATGATGATATCATGATGAGATGATGATGATGATGATGATGATGATATCATGATGAGATGATAGTGATGATGATATCATGATGATGATATCATGATAATGATATCATGATGAGATGATCATGATGATGATATCATGATGAGATGATGATGATGATGATATCATGATGATGATATCATGATGATGATATCATGATGAGATGATGATGATATCATGATGATGATATCATGATGATGATATCATGATGATGATATCAAGATGAGATGATGATGATGATATCATGATGAGACGATGATGATGATATCATGATGATGATATCATGATGATGATATCATGATGATGATATCATGATGAGATGATGATGATGATGATGTCATGATGATGATATCATGATGAGACGATGATGATGATATCATGATGATGATATCATGATGATGATATCATGATGATGATATCATGATGATTATATCATGATGAGATGATGATGATATCATGATGATGATATCATGATGATGATATCATGATGAGATGATGATGATGATATTATGATGAGACGATGATGATGATATCATGATGATGATATCATGATGATGATATCATGATGAGATGATGATGATGATGATGTCATGATGATGATATCATGATGATGATATCATGATGAGATGATGATGATGATATCATGATGAGATGATGATTTCGTGAAGAGATGATGATGATGATATCATGATGAGATGATGATGATGATGATGATGATGATATCATGATGATGATATCATGATGATGATATCATGATGAGATGATGATGATGATGATATCATGATGTTGATATCATGATGAGATGATGATGATGATGATGATGATGATGATGATGATGATGATGATATTATGATGAGATGATGATGATGATGATGATGATGATGATATCATGATGATGATATCATGATGATATGATGATGATGAAATCATGATGAGATGATGATGATATCATGATGATGATATCATGATGAGATGATTATGATGATGATATCATGATAAGATGATGATGATGATGATGATGATGATGATGATATCATGATGAGACGATGATGATGATATCATGATGATGATATCATGATGAGATGATGATGATGATGATGATGATGATATCATGATGAGACGATGATGATGATATCATGATGAGATGATAGTGATGATGATATCATGATGATGATATCATGATAATGATATCATGATGAGATGATCATGATGATGATATCATGATGATGATAGCATGATGATGATATCATGATGAGATGATGATGATGATGATGATATCATGATGAGACGATGATGATGATATCATGATGATGATATCATGATGAGATGATGGTGATGATGATTTCATGATGATGATATCATGATAATGATATCATGATGAGATGATCATGATGATGATATCATGATGAGATGATCATGATGATGATATCATGATATCATGATGATGATATCATGATGAGATGATGATGATGATATCATGATGAGACGATGATGATGATATCATGATGATGATATCATGATGATGATATCATGATGAGATGATGATGATGATATCATGATGAGACGATGATGATGATATCATGATGATGATATCATGATGATGATATCATGATGAGATGACGATGATGATGATATCATGATGATGATATCATGATGAGATGATGATGATGATATCATGATGAGACGATGATGATGATGATGATATCATGATGATGATATCATGATGAGATGACGATGATGATGATATCATGATGATGATATCATGATGAGATGATAATGATGATGATATCATGATGAGATGATGATGATGATATCATGATGAGACGATGATGATGATGATGATATCATGATGATGATATCATGATGATGATATCATGATGAGATGATGATGATATCATGATGATGATATTATGATGAGATGACGATGATGATGATATCATGATGATGATATCATGATGAGATGATTATGATGATGATATCATGATGAGATGATGATGATGATGATGATATCATGATGAGACGATGATGATGATATCATGATGAGATGATGATGATGATGATGATGATATCATGATGAGACGATGATGATGATATCATGATGATGATATCATGATGAGATGATGATGATGATGATGATGATATCATGATGATGATATCATGATGATGATATCATGATGATGATATCATGATGAGATGATGATGATGATGATATCATGATGAGATGATGATGATGATGATATCATGATGTTGATATCATGATGAGATGATGATGATGATATCATGATGATGATATCATGATGATGATATCATGATGATGATATCATGATGAGATGATGATGATGATGATGATGATATCATGATGTTGATATCATGATGAGATGATGATGATGATATTATGATGAGATGATGATGATGATGATATCATGATGATGATATCATGATGAGATGATGATGATGAAATCATGATGAGATGATGATGATATCATGATGATGATATCATGATGAGATGATTATGATGATGATATCATGATGAGATGATGATGATGATGATGATATCATGATGAGACGATGATGATGATATCATGATGATGATATCATGATGAGATGATGATGATGATGATATCATGATGAGACGATGATGATGATATCATGATGATGATATCATGATGAGTTGATGATGATATCATGATGAGATGATGATGATAATGATGATATCATGATGTTGATATCATGATGAGATGATGATGATAATATCATGATGATGATAGCATGATGATGATATCATGATGAGATGATGATGATGATGATGATGATGATATCATGATGAGACGATGATGATGATATCATGATGATGAGATCATGATGAGATGATGGTGATGATGATATCATGATGATGATATCATGATGATGATATCATGATGATGATATCATGATGAGATGATCATGATGATGATATCATGATAAGATGATCATGATGATGATATCATGATGAGATGATGATGATATCATGATGAGACGATGATGATGATATCATGATGAGATGATGATGATATCATGATGATGATATCATGATGATGATATCATGATGATGATATCATGATGAGATGATGATGATGATATCATGATGAGACGATGATGATGATATCATGATGATGATATCATGATGAGATGACGATGATGATGATATCATGATGATGATATCATGATGAGATGATGATGATGATATCATGATGAGACGATGATGATGAGATGATGATGATGATATCATGATGATGATATCATGATGAGATGACGATGATGATGATATCATGATGATGATATCATGATGAGATGATTATGATGATGATATCATGATGAGATGATGATGATGATGATATCATGATGAGACGATGATGATGATGATGATATCATGATGATGATATCATGATGAGACGATGATGATGATATCATGATGATGATATCATGATGAGGTGATGATGATATCATGATGAGATGATGATGATGATGATGATGATGATATCATGATGTTGATATCATGATGAGATGATGATGATAATATCATGATGATGATAGCATGATGATGATATCATGATGAGATGATGATGATATCATGATGAGACGATGATGATGATATCATGATGATGAGATCATGATGAGATGATGGTGATGATGATATCATGATGATGATATCATGATAATGATATCATGATGAGATGATCATGATGATGATATCATGATGAGATGATCATGATGATGATATCATGATGAGATGATGATGATGATTATATCATGATGAGACGATGATGATGATATCATGATGATGATATCATGATGATGATATCATGATGATGATATCATGATGATGATATCATGATGAGATGATGATGATATCATGATGATGATATCATGATGATGATATCATGATGAGATGATGATGATGATATTATGATGAGACGATGATGATGATATCATGATGATGATATCATGATGATGATATCATGATGAGATGATGATGATGATGATGTCATGATGATGATATCATGATGATGATATCATGATGAGATGATGATGATGATATCATGATGAGATGATGATTTCGTGAAGAGATGATGATGATATCATGATGAGATGATGATGATGATGATGATGATATCATGATGATGATATCATGATGATGATATCATGATGATGATATCATGATGAGATGATGATGATATCATGATGAGATGATGATGATGATGATGATGATGATGATGATGATGATATCATGATGTTGATATCATGATGAGATGATGATGATGATGATATCATGATGATGATATCATGATGATGATATCATGATGAGATGATGATGATGATGATGATATCATGATGTTGATATCATAATGAGATGATGATGATGATGATGATGATGATGAAGATGATGATGATGATATTATGATGAGATGATGATGATGATGATGATATCATGATGATGATATCATGATGAGATGATGATGATGAAATCATGATGAGATGATGATGATATCATGATGATGATATCATGATGAGATGATTATGATGATGATATCATGATGAGATGATTATGATGATGATATCATGATGAGATGATGATGATGATGATATCATGATGAGACGATGATGATGATGATGATATCATGATGATGATATCATGATGAGATGATGATGATGATATCATGATGATAATATCATGATGATGATATCATGATGAGATGATGATGATGATGATATCATGATGAGATGATGATGATGATGATATCATGATGAGATGATGATGATGATGATGATATCATGATGAGACGATGATGATGATATGATGATGATGGTATCAAGATGAGATGATAATGATAATATCATGATGATGATAGCATGATGATGATATCATGATGAGATGATGATGATGATGATGATATCATGATGAGACGATGATGATGATATCATGATGAGACGATGATGATGATATCATGATGAGATGATGATGATGATGATGATGATATCATGATGTTGATATCATGATGAGATGATGATGATAATATCATGATGATGATAGCATGATGATGATATCATGATGAGATGATGATGATGATGATGATATCATGATGAGACGATGATGATGATATCATGATGAGACGATGATGATGATATCATGATGAGATGATGATGATGATGATGATGATGATATCATGATGTTGATATCATGATGAGATGATGATGATAATATCATGATGATGATAGCATGATGATGATATCATGATGAGATGATGATGATGATGATATCATGATGAGATGATGATGATGATATCATGATGATGACATCATGATGAGATGATGGTGATGATGATATCATGATGATGATATCATGATGAGATGATGATGATGGTATCATGATGATGATATGATGATGATGATATCATGATGAGATGATGATGATGATGATGATATCATGATGTTGATATCATGATGAGATGATGATGATGGTATCATGATGATGATATCATGATGAGATGATCATGATGATGATATCATGATGAGATGATCATGATGATGATATCATGATGAGATGATGATGATATCATGATGATGATATCATGATGATGATATCATGATGATGATATTATGATGAGATGATGATGATGATGATATCATGATGAGATGATGATGATGATGATATCATGATGTTGATATCATGATGAGATGATGATGATGATATCATGATGATGATATCATGATGATGATATCATGATGATGAGATGATGATGATGATGATGATGATGATATCATGATGTTGATATCATGATGAGATGATGATGATGATATTATGATGAGATGATGATGATGATGATGATATCATGATGATGATATCATGATGAGATGATGATGATGAAATCATGATGAGATGATGATGATATCATGATGATGATATCATGATGAGATGATTATGATGATGATATCATGATGAGATGATTATGATGATGATATCATGATGAGATGATGATGATGATGATGATATCATGATGAGACGATGATGATGATATCATGATGATGATATCATGATGAGATGATGATGATATCATGATGAGACGATGATGATGATATCATGATGATGATATCATGATGAGTTGATGATGATATCATGATGAGATGATGATGATGATGATGATATCATGATGTTGATATCATGATGAGATGATGATGATAATATCATGATGATGATAGCATGATGATGATATCATGATGAGATGATGATGATGATGATGATGATATCATGATGAGACGATGATGATGATATCATGATGATGAGATCATGATGAGATGATGGTGATGATGATATCATGATGATGATATCATGATGATGATATCATGTTGATGATATCATGATGAGATGATCATGATGATGATATCATGATAAGATGATCATGATGATGATATCATGATGAGATGATGATGATATCATGATGAGACGATGATGATGATATCATGATGAGATGATGATGATATCATGATGATGATATCATGATGATGATATCATGATGAGATGATGATGATGATATCATGATGAGACGATGATGATGATATCATGATGATGATATCATGATGATGATATCATGATGAGATGACGATGATGATGATATCATGATGATGATATCATGATGAGATGATGATGATGATATCATGATGAGACGATGATGATGAGATGATGATGATGATATCATGATGATGATATCATGATGAGATGACGATGATGATGATATCATGATGATGATATCATGATGAGATGATTATGATGATGATATCATGATGAGATGATGATGATGATGATATCATGATGAGACGATGATGATGATGATGATATCATGATGATGATATCATGATGAGACGATGATGATGATATCATGATGATGATATCATGATGAGGTGATGATGATATCATGATGAGATGATGATGATGATGATGATGATGATATCATGATGTTGATATCATGATGAGATGATGATGATAATATCATGATGATGATAGCATGATGATGATATCATGATGAGATGATGATGATATCATGATGAGACGATGATGATGATATCATGATGATGAGATCATGATGAGATGATGGTGATGATGATATCATGATGATGATATCATGATAATGATATCATGATGAGATGATCATGATGATGATATCATGATGAGATGATCATGATGATGATATCATGATGAGATGATGATGATGATTATATCATGATGAGACGATGATGATGATATCATGATGATGATATCATGATGATGATATCATGATGATGATATCATGATGATGATATCATGATGATGATATCATGATGAGATGATGATGATATCATGATGATGATATCATGATGATGATATCATGATGAGATGATGATGATGATATTATGATGAGACGATGATGATGATATCATGATGATGATATCATGATGAGATGATGATGATGATGATGTCATGATGATGATATCATGATGATGATATCATGATGAGATGATGATGATGATATCATGATGAGATGATGATTTCGTGAAGAGATGATGATGATATCATGATGAGATGATGATGATGATGATGATGATATCATGATGATGATATCATGATGATGATATCATGATGATGATATCATGATGAGATGATGATGATATCATGATGAGATGATGATGATGATGATGATGATGATGATGATGATATCATGATGTTGATATCATGATGAGATGATGATGATATCATGATGATGATATCATGATGATGATATCATGATGATGATATCATGATGAGATGATGGTGATGATGATATCATGATGATGATATCATGATGATGATATCATGATGAGATGATCATGATGATGATATCATGATGAGATGATCATGATGATGATATCATGATGAGATGATGATGATATCATGATGAGACGATGATGATGATATCATGATGAGATGATGATGATGATGATGATGATGATGATGATATCATGATGTTGATATCATGATGAGATGATGATGATGATGATGATGATATCATGATGATGATATCATGATGATGATATCATGATGAGATGATGATGATGATGATATCATGATGTTGATATCATGATGAGATGATGATGATGATGATGATGATGATGATATTATGATGAGATGATGATGATGATGATGATATCATGATGATGATATTATGATGAGATGATGATGATGATGATATCATGATGATGATATCATGATGAGATGATGATGATGAAATCATGATGAGATGATGATGATATCATGATGATGATATCATGATGAGATGATTATGATGATGATATCATGATGAGATGATGATGATGATGATATCATGATGAGACGATGATGATGATATCATGATGATGATATCATGATGAGATGATGATGATGATGATGATGATATCATGATGAGACGATGATGATGATATCATGATGAGATGATAGTGATGATGATATCATGATGATGATATCATGATAATGATATCATGATGAGATCATCATGATGATGATATCATGATGAGATGATCATGATGATGATATCATGATGAGATGATGATGATGATGATATCATGATGATGATATCATGATGATGATATCATGATGATGATATTATGATGAGATGATGATGATGATATCAAGATGAGATGATGATGATGATATCATGATGAGACGATGATGATGATATCATGATGATGATATCATGATGAGATGATGATGATGATGATGTCATGATGATGATATCATGATGATGATATCATGATGAGATGATGATGATGATATCATGATGAGACGATGATGATGATATCATGATGATGATATCATGATGATGATATCATGATGATGATATCATGATGAGATGATGATATCATGATGAGATGATGATGATGATGATGTCATGATGAGATGATGATGATGATATCATGATGAGATGATGATATCATGAAGAGATGATGATGATATCATGATGAGATGATGATAATGATATCATGATGAGACGATGATGATGATATCATGATGATGATATCATGATGAGATGATTATGATGATGATATCATGATGAGATGATGATGATGATGATATCATAATGAGACGATGATGATGATGATGATATCATGATGATGATATCATGATGAGATGATGATGATGATATCATGATGAGATGATGATGATGATCATGATGAGGATGATATCATGATGAGACGATGATGATGATGATGATATCATGATGATGATATCATGATGAGATGATGATGATGATGATGATATCATGATGAGACGATGATAATGATATCATGATGATGAGATCATGATGAGATGATGGTGATGATGATATCATGAGGATGATATCATGATAATGATATCATGATGAGATGATCATGATGATGATATCATGATGAGATGAACATGATGATGATATCATGATGAGATGATGATGATATCATGATGAGACGATGATGATGATATCATGATGATGATATCATGATGAGATGATGATGATATCATGATGATGATATCATGATGAGATGATGATGATGATATCATGATGAAACGATGATGATGATATCATGATGATGATATCATGATGATGATATCATGATGAGATGACGATGATGATGATATCATTATGATGATATCATGATGAGATGATGATGATGATATCATGATGAGACGATGATGATGATATCATGATGATGATATCATGATGAGATGACGATGATGATGATATCATGATGATGATATCATGATGAGATGATGATGATGATATCATGATGAGACGATGATGATGATATCATGATGATGATATCATGATGAGATGACGATGAT
This sequence comes from Pelodytes ibericus, assembly GCA_036172795.1. Classification (NCBI taxonomy): domain Eukaryota; kingdom Metazoa; phylum Chordata; class Amphibia; order Anura; family Pelodytidae; genus Pelodytes; species Pelodytes ibericus. The sequence continues at coordinate 37,859,639 of CM069860.1, forward strand.
GATGATATCATGATGATGATATCATGATGAGATGATTATGATGATGATATCATGATGAGACGATGATGATGATATCATGATGATGATATCATGATGAGATGATGATGATGATGATATCGTGATGAGACGATGATGATGATATCATGATGATGATATCATGATGAGATGATGATGATGATGATGATGATGATGATATCATGATGTTGATATCATGATGAGATGATGATGATAATATCATGATGATGATAGCATGATGATGATATCATGATGAGATGATGATGACGATGATATCATGGTGAGACGATGATGATGATATCATGATGAGATGATGATGATATCATGATGAGATGATGATGATGATGATATCATGGTGAGACGATGATGATGATATCATGATGAGATGATGATGATATCATGATGAGATGATGATGATGATGATGATGATGATGATATCATGATGTTGATATCATGATGAGATGATGATGATAATATCATGATGATGATAGCATGATGATGATATCATGATGAGATGATGATGATGATGATGATGATGATATCATGATGAGACGATGATGATGATATCATGATGATGAGATCATGATGAGATGATGGTGATGATGATATCATGATGATGATAGCATGATGATGATATCATGATGAGATGATGATGATGATGATGATATCATGATGAGACGATGATGATGATATCATGATGATGAGATCATGATGAGATGATGGTGATGATGATATCATGATGATGATATCATGATGATGATATCATGATGAGATGATCATGATGATGATATCATGATGAGATGATCATGATGATGATATCATGATGAGATGATGATGATATCATGATGAGACGATGATGATGATATCATGATGATGATATCATGATGAGATGATGATGATATCATGATGATGATATCATGATGATGATATCATGATGAGATGATGATGATGATATCATGATGAGACGATGATGATGATATCATGATGATGATATCATGATGATGATATCATGATGATGATATCATGATGAGATGATGATGATGATATCATGATGATGATATCATGATGAGATGATGATGATGATATCATGATGAGACGATGATGATGAGATGATGATGATGATATCATGATGATGATATCATGATGAGATGACGATGATGATGATATCATGATGATGATATCATGATGAGATGATTATGATTATGATATCATGATGAGATGATGATGATGATGATATCATGATGAGATGATGATGATGATATCATGATGATGATTTCATGATGAGATGATGATGATGATATCATGATGAGACGATGATGATGAGATGATGATGATGATATCATGATGATGATATCATGATGAGATGACGATGATGATGATATCATGATGATGATATCATGATGAGATGATTATGATTATGATATCATGATGAGATGATGATGATGATGATATCATGATGAGATGATGATGATGATGATATCATGATGAGGATATCATGATGAGACGATGATGATGATATAATGATGATGATATCATGATGAGGTGATGATGATATCATGATGAGATGATGATGATGATGATATCATGATGATGATATCATGATGATGATATCATGATGAGATGATGATGATGATGATATCATGATGTTGATATCATGATGATGATGATGATGATGATGATATCATGATGAGATGATGATGATGATGATGATGATGATATCATGATGTTGATATCATGATGAGATGATGATGATGATGATATCATGATGATGATATCATGATGATGATATCATGATGATGATATCATGATGAGATGATGATGATGATGATGATATCATGATGATGATATCATGATGAGATGATGATGATGATATCATGATGAGATGATGATGATGATGATGATGATATCATGATGATGATATCATGATGAGATGATGATGATGATGATATCATGATGATGATATCATGATGATGATATCATGATGAGATGATGATGATAATGATGATGATGATGATGATATCATGATGATGATGATATCATGATGATGATATCATGATGAGATGATGATGATGATGATGATGATATCATGATGAGACGATGATGATGATGATATCATGATGATGAGATTATGATGAGATGATGGTGATTATGATATCATGATAATGATATCATGATGATGATATCATGATGATGATATCATGATGAGATTATGATGATGATGATGATGATGATATCATGATGAGACGATGATGATGATATCATGATGATGAGATTATGATGAGATGATGGTGATTATGATATCATGATGATGATATCATGATGATGATATCATGATGAGATGATCATGATGATGATATCATGATGAGATGATCATGATGATGATATCATGATGATGATATCATGATGATGATATCATGATGAGATGATGATGATGATGATGATGATGATATCATGATGAGACGATGATGATGATATCATGATGATGAGATTATGATGAGATGATGGTGATTATGATATCATGATGATGATATCATGATGATGATATCATGATGATGATATCATGATGAGATGATGATGATGATGATGATGATGATGATATCATGATGAGACGATGATGATGATATCATGATGATGAGATTATGATGAGATGATGGTGATTATGATATCATGATGATGATATCATGATGATGATATCATGATGAGATGATCATGATGATGATATCATGATGAGATGATCATGATGATGATATCATGATGATGATATCATGATGAGATGATGATGATGATGATGATGATGATATCATGATGAGACGATGATGATGATATCATGATGATGAGATTATGATGAGATGATGGTGATTATGATATCATGATGATGATATCATGATGATGATATCATGATGAGATGATCATGATGATGATATCATGATGAGATGATCATGATGATGATATCATGATGAGATGATGATGATGATGATGATATCATAATGAGATGATGATGATGATATTATGATGAGACGATGATGATGATATCATGATGATGATATCATGATGATGATATCATGATGAGATGATGATGATGATGATGTCATGATGATGATATCATGATGATGATATCATGATGAGATGATGATGATGATGATGATATCATGATGAGATGATGATATCATGAAGAGATGATGATGATATCATGATGAGATGATGATGATGATGATATCATGATGATGATATCATGATGATGATATCATGATATCATGATGAGATGATGATGATGATGATATCATGATGAGATGATGATGATGATGATGATGATGATGATATCATGATGTTGATATCATGATGAGATGATGATGATGATGATATCATGATGATGATATCATGATGATGATATCATGATGAGATGATGATGATGATGATATCATGATGTTGATATCATGATGAGATGATGATGATGATGATGATGATGATATTATGATGAGATGATGATGATGATGATGATATCATGATGATGATATTATGATGAGATGATGATGATGATGATGATGATATCATGATGATGATATCATGATGAGATGATAATGATGAAATCATGATGAGATGATGATGATATCATGATGATGATATCATGATGAGATGATTATGATGATGATATCATGATAAGATGATGATGATGATGATGATGATGATATCATGATGAGACGATGATGATGATATCATGATGATGATATCATGATGAGATGATGATGATGATGATGATGGTATCATGATGAGACGATGATGATGATATCATGATGAGATGATAGTGATGATGATATCATGATGATGATATCATGATAATGATATCATGATGAGATGATCATGATGATGATATCATGATGAGATGATCATGATGATGATATCATGATGAGATGATGATGATGATGATATCATGATGATGATATCATGATGATGATATCATGATGAGATGATGATGATATCATGATGATGAGATGATGATGATATCATGATGATGATATCATGATGATGATATCAAGATGAGATGATGATGATGATATCATGATGAGACGATAATGATGATATCATGATGATGATATCATGATGATGATATCATGATGATGATATCATGATGAGATGATGATGATGATGATGTCATGATGATGATATCATGATGATGATATCATGATGAGATGATGATGATGATATCATGATGAGACGATGATGATGATATCATGATGATGATGATGATGATGATATCATGATGAGATGATGATGATGATGATGTCATGATGAGATGATGATGATGATATCATGATGAGATGATGATATCATGAAGAGATGATGATGATATCATGATGAGATGATGATGATGATATCATGATGAGACGATGATGATGATATCATGATGATGATATCATGATTAGATGATTATGATGATGATATCATGATGAGATGATGATGATGATGATATCATAATGAGACGATGATGATGATGATGATATCATGATGATGATATCATGATGAGATGATGATGATGATATCATGATGAGATGATGATGATGATGATGATGATGATGATGATGATATCATGATGAGACGATGATGATGATGATGATGATGATGATATCATGATGATGATATCATGATGAGATGATGATGATGATGATGATGATGATGATGATGATATCATGATGAGACGATGATGATGATGATGATGATGATGATATCATGATGATGATATCATGATGAGATGATGATGATGATGATGATATCATGATGAGACGATGATGATGATATCATGATGATGAGATCATGATGAGATGATGGTGATGATGATATCATGAGGATGATATCATGATAATGATATCATGATGAGATGATCATGATGATGATATCATGATGAGATGAACATGATGATGATATCATGATGAGATGATGATGATATCATGATGAGACGATGATGATGATATCATGATGATGATATCATGATGAGATGATGATGATATCATGATGATGATATCATGATGAGATGATGATTATGATATCATGATGAAACGATGATGATGATATCATGATGATGATATCATGATGAGATGACGATGATGATGATATCATGATGATGATTTCATGATGAGATGATGATGATGATATCATGATGAGACGACGATGATGATATCATGATGATGATATCATGATGAGATGACGATGATGATGATATCATGATGATGATATCATGATAAGATGATTATGATGATGATATCATGATGAGACGATGATGATGATATCATGATGATGATATCATGATGAGATGATGATGATGATGATATCGTGATGAGACGATGATGATGATATCATGATGATGATATCATGATGAGATGATGATGATGATGATGATGATGATGATGATGATATCATGATGTTGATATCATGATGAGATGATGATGATAATATCATGATGATGATAGCATGATGATGATATCATGATGAGATGATGATGATGATGATATCATGATGAGACGATGATGATGATATCATGATGAGATGATGATGATATCATGATGAGATGATGATGATGATGATGATGATGATATCATGATGTTGATATCATGATGAGATGATGATGATAATATCATGATGATGATAGCATGATGATGATATCATGATGAGATGATGATGATGATGATATCATGATGAGATGATGATGATGATATCATGATGATGAGATCATGATGAGATGATGGTGATGATGATATCATGATGATGATAGCATGATAATGATATCATGATGAGATGATGATGATGATGATGATATCATGATGAGACGTTGATGATGATATCATGATGATGAGATCATGATGAGATGATGGTGATGATGATATCATGATGATGATATCATGATGATGATATCATGATGAGATGATCATGATGATGATATCATGATGAGATGATCATGATGATGATATCATGATGAGATGATGATGATATCATGATGAGACGATGATGATGATATCATGATGATGATATCATGATGAGATGATGATGATATCATGATGATGATATCATGATGATGATATCATGATGAGATGATGATGATGATATCATGATGAGACGATGATGATGATATCATCATGATGATATCATGATGATGATATCATGATGATGATATCATGATGAGATGATGATGATGATATCATGATGATGATATCATGATGAGATGATGATGATGATATCATGATGAGACGATGATGATGAGATGATGATGATGATATCATGATGATGATATCATGATGAGATGACGATGATGATGATATCATGATGATGATATCATGATGAGATGATTATGATTATGATATCATGATGAGATGATGATGATGATGATATCATGATGAGATGATGATGATGATGATATCATGATGATGATATCATGATGATGATATCATGATGATGATATCATGATGAGACGATGATGATGATATAATGATGATGATATCATGATGAGGTGATGATGATGATGATATCATGATGATGATATCATGAGGAAATGATCATGATGATGATATCATGATGAGATGATGATCATGATGATATCATGATGAGACGATGATGATGATATCATGATGATGGTATCAAGATGAGATGATGATGATGAAGATGATGATGATATCATGATGAGATGATGATGATGATGATATCATGATGATGATATGATGATGATGATATCATGATGAGATGATGATGATGATGATATCATGATGTTGATATCATGATGAGATGATGATGATGGTATCATGATGATGATATGATGATGATGATATCATGATGAGATGATGATGATGATGATATCATGATGTTGATATCATGATGAGATGATGATGATGGTATCATGATGATGATATCATGATGAGATGATGATGATGATGATGATATCATGATGTTGATATCATGATGATATGATGATGATGATGATGATGATATCATGATGAGATGATGATGATGATATCTTGATGTTGATATCATGATGAGATGATGATGATGATGATGATGATATTATGATGAGATGATGATGATGAAATCATGATGAGATGATGATGATGATGATGATGATATCATGATGATGATATCATGATGAGATGATTATGATGATGATATCATGATGAGATGATGATGATGATGATGATATCATGATGAGATGATGATGATATCATGATGATGATATCATGATGAGATGATTATGATGATGATATCATGATGAGATGATGATGATGATGATATCATGATGAGACGATGATGATGATATCATGATGAGACGATGATGATGAGATGATGATGATGATATCATGATGATGATATCATGATGAGATGACGATGATGATGATATCATGATGATGATATCATGGTGAGATGATTATGATTATGATATCATGATGAGATGATGATGATGATGATATCATGATGAGATGATGATGATGATGATGATATCATGATGATGATATCATGATGATGATATCATGATGAGACGATGATGATGATATAATGATGATGATATCATGATGAGGTGATGATGATATCATGATGAGATGATGATGATGATGATGATGATGATATCATGATGTTGATATCATGATGAGATGATGATGATAATATCATGATGATGATAGCATGATGATGATATCATGATGAGATGATGATGATGATGATGATATCATGATGAGACGATGATGATGATATCATGATGATGAGATCATGATGAGATGATGGTGATGATGATATCATGATGAGATGATCATGATGATGATATCATGATGAGATGATCATGATGATGATATCATGATGAGATGATGATGATGATGATATCATGATGAGACGATGATGATGATATCATGATGATGATATCATGATGATGATATCATGATGATGATATCATGATGATGATATCATGATGATGATATCATGATGAGATGATGATGATATCATGATGATGATATCATGATGATGATATCATGATGAGATGATGATGATGATATTATGATGAGACGATGATGATGATATCATGATGATGATATCATGATGATGATATCATGATGATGATATCATGATGAGATGATGATGATAATGATGTCATGATGATGATATCATGATGATGATATCATGATGAGATGATGATGATATCATGATGAGATGATGATTTCGTGAAGAGATGATGATGATATCATGATGAGATGATGATGATGATGATGATGATGATGATATCATGATGATGATATCATGATGATGATATCATGATGATGATATCATGATGAGATGATGATGATGATGATATCATGATGAGATGATGATGATGATGATGATGATGATGATGATGATGATGATATCATGATGTTGATATCATGATGAGATGATGATGATGATGATATCATGATGATGATATCATGATGATGATATCATGATGAGATGATGATGATGATGATATCATGATGTTGATATCATGATGATGATGATGATGATGATGATGATGATGATGATGATGATGATGATATTATGATGAGATGATGATGATGATGATGATATCATGATGATGATATCATGATGAGATGATGATGATGATATCATGATGAGACGATGATGATGATGATGATGATATCATGATGAGACGATGATGATGATATCATGATGATGATATCATGATGAGATGATGATGATGATGATATCATGATGAGACGATGATGATGATATCATGATGATGAGATTATGATGAGATGATGGTGATTATGATATCATGATGATGATATCATGATGATGATATCATGATGAGATGATCATGATGATGATATCATGATGAGATGATCATGATGATGATATCATGATGAGATGATCATGATGATGATGATGATATCATAATGAGATGGTGATGATGATATTATGATGAGACGATGATGATGATATCATGATGATGATATCATGATGATGATATCATGATGAGATGATGATATCATGATGAGATGATAATGATGATGATGATATCATAATGAGATGATGATGATGATGATGATGATGATGATGATATAGTGATGATGATATCATGATGAGATGATGATGATGATGATATCATGATGAGATGATGATGATGATGATATCATGATGATGATATCATGATGAGATGATCATGATTATGATATCATGATGAGATGAAGATGATTATGATGATGATATCATGATGAGATGATGATGATGATGATGATGATATCATGATGAGACGATGATGATGATATCATGATGAGATGATGATGATGATGATGATGATATCATGATGAGACGATGATGATGATATCATGATGAGATGATAGTGATGATGATATCATGATGATGATATCATGATGATGATATCATGATAATGATATCATGATGAGATGATCATGATGATGATATCATCATGAGATGATGATGATGATGATATCATGATGATGATATCATGATGATGATATCATGATGAGATGATGATGATATCATGATGATGATATCATGATGATGATATCATGATGATGATATCAAGATGAGATGATGATGATGATATCATGATGAGACGATGATGATGATATCATGATGATGATATCATGATGAGATGATGATGATGATATCATGATGAGATGATGATGATGATGATGTCATGATGATGATATCATGATGAGACGATGATGATGATATCATGATGATGAGACGATGATGATGATATCATGATGATGATATCATGATGATGATATCATGATGATGATATCATGATGAGATGATGATGATGATGATGTCATGATGATGATATCATGATGAGACGATGATGATGATATCATGATGATGATATCATGATGATGATATCATGATGATGATATCATGATGATTATATCATGATGAGATGATGATGATATCATGATGATGATATCATGATGATGATATCATGATGAGATGATGATGATGATATTATGATGAGACGATGATGATGATATCATGATGATGATATCATGATGATGATATCATGATGAGATGATGATGATGATGATGTCATGATGATGATATCATGATGATGATATCATGATGAGATGATGATGATGATATCATGATGAGATGATGATTTCGTGAAGAGATGATGATGATGATATCATGATGAGATGATGATGATGATGATGATGATATCATGATGATGATATCATGATGATGATATCATGATGATGATATCATGATGAGATGATGATGATGATGATATCATGATGTTGATATCATGATGAGATGATGATGATGATGATGATGATATTATGATGAGATGATGATGATGATGATGATGATGATATCATGATGATGATATCATGATGATATGATGATGATGAAATCATGATGAGATGATGATGATATCATGATGATGATATCATGATGAGATGATTATGATGATGATATCATGATAAGATGATGATGATGATGATGATGATATCATGATGAGACGATGATGATGATATCATGATGATGATATCATGATGAGATGATGATGATGATGATGATGATGATGATATCATGATGAGACGATGATGATGATATCATGATGAGATGATAGTGATGATGATATCATGATGATGATATCATGATAATGATATCATGATGAGATGATCATGATGATGATATCATGATGATGATAGCATGATGATGATATCATGATGAGATGATGATGATGATGATGATATCATGATGAGACGATGATGATGATATCATGATGATGATATCATGATGAGATGATGGTGATGATGATATCATGATGATGATATCATGATAATGATATCATGATGAGATGATCATGATGATGATATCATGATGAGATGATCATGATGATGATATCATGATATCATGATGATGATATCATGATATCATGATGATGATATCATGATGAGATGATGATGATGATATCATGATGAGACGATGATGATGATATCATGATGATGATATCATGATGATGATATCATGATGAGATGATGATGATGATATCATGATGAGACGATGATGATGATATCATGATGATGATATCATGATGATGATATCATGATGAGATGACGATGATGATGATATCATGATGATGATATCATGATGAGATGATGATGATGATATCATGATGAGACGATGATGATGATATCATGATGATGATATCATGATGAGATGACGATGATGATGATATCATGATGATGATATCATGATGAGATGATAATGATGATGATATCATGATGAGATGATGATGATGATATCATGATGAGACGATGATGATGATGATGATATCATGATGATGATATCATGATGAGATGATGATGATATCATGATGATGATATCATGATGAGATGACGATGATGATGATATCATGATGATGATATCATGATGAGATGATTATGATGATGATATCATGATGAGATGATGATGATGATGATGATATCATGATGAGACGATGATGATGATATCATGATGAGATGATGATGATGATGATGATGATATCATGATGAGACGATGATGATGATATCATGATGATGATATCATGATGAGATGATGATGATGATGATGATGATATCATGATGATGATATCATGATGATGATATCATGATGATGATATCATGATGATGATATTATGATGAGATGATGATGATGATGATATCATGATGAGATGATGATGATGATGATATCATGATGTTGATATCATGATGAGATGATGATGATGATATCATGATGATGATATCATGATGATGATATCATGATGATGATATCATGATGAGATGATGATGATGATGATGATGATGATATCATGATGTTGATATCATGATGAGATGATGATGATGATATTATGATGAGATGATGATGATGATGATATCATGATGATGATATCATGATGAGATGATGATGATGAAATCATGATGAGATGATGATGATATCATGATGATGATATCATGATGAGATGATTATGATGATGATATCATGATGAGATGATTATGATGATGATATCATGATGAGATGATGATGATGATGATGATATCATGATGAGACGATGATGATGATATCATGATGATGATATCATGATGAGATGATGATGATGATGATATCATGATGAGACGATGATGATGATATCATGATGATGATATCATGATGAGTTGATGATGATATCATGATGAGATGATGATGATGATGATGATATCATGATGTTGATATCATGATGAGATGATGATGATAATATCATGATGATGATAGCATGATGATGATATCATGATGAGATGATGATGATGATGATGATGATATCATGATGAGACGATGATGATGATATCATGATGATGAGATCATGATGAGATGATGGTGATGATGATATCATGATGATGATATCATGATGATGATATCATGATGATGATATCATGATGATGATATCATGATGAGACGATCATGATGATGATATCATGATAAGATGATCATGATGATGATATCATGATGAGATGATGATGATATCATGATGAGACGATGATGATGATATCATGATGAGATGATGATGATATCATGATGATGATATCATGATGAGACGATGATGATGATATCATGATGAGATGATAGTGATGATGATATCATGATGATGATATCATGATAATGATATCATGATGAGATGATCATGATGATGATATCATGATGATGATAGCATGATGATGATATCATGATGAGATGATGATGATGATGATGATATCATGATGAGACGATGATGATGATATCATGATGATGATATCATGATGAGATGATGGTGATGATGATATCATGATGATGATATCATGATAATGATATCATGATGAGATGATCATGATGATGATATCATGATGAGATGATCATGATGATGATATCATGATATCATGATGATGATATCATGATGAGATGATGATGATGATATCATGATGAGACGATGATGATGATATCATGATGATGATATCATGATGATGATATCATGATGAGATGATGATGATGATATCATGATGAGACGATGATGATGATATCATGATGATGATATCATGATGATGATATCATGATGAGATGACGATGATGATGATATCATGATGATGATATCATGATGAGATGATGATGATGATATCATGATGAGACGATGATGATGATATCATGATGATGATATCATGATGAGATGACGATGATGATGATATCATGATGATGATATCATGATGAGATGATAATGATGATGATATCATGATGAGATGATGATGATGATATCATGATGAGACGATGATGATGATGATGATATCATGATGATGATATCATGATGAGATGATGATGATATCATGATGATGATATCATGATGAGATGACGATGATGATGATATCATGATGATGATATCATGATGAGATGATTATGATGATGATATCATGATGAGATGATGATGATGATGATGATATCATGATGAGACGATGATGATGATATCATGATGAGATGATGATGATGATGATGATGATATCATGATGAGACGATGATGATGATATCATGATGATGATATCATGATGAGATGATGATGATGATGATGATGATATCATGATGATGATATCATGATGATGATATCATGATGATGATATCATGATGATGATATTATGATGAGATGATGATGATGATGATATCATGATGAGATGATGATGATGATGATATCATGATGTTGATATCATGATGAGATGATGATGATGATATCATGATGATGATATCATGATGATGATATCATGATGATGATATCATGATGAGATGATGATGATGATGATGATGATATCATGATGTTGATATCATGATGAGATGATGATGATGATATTATGATGAGATGATGATGATGATGATATCATGATGATGATATCATGATGAGATGATGATGATGAAATCATGATGAGATGATGATGATATCATGATGATGATATCATGATGAGATGATTATGATGATGATATCATGATGAGATGATTATGATGATGATATCATGATGAGATGATGATGATGATGATGATATCATGATGAGACGATGATGATGATATCATGATGATGATATCATGATGAGATGATGATGATGATGATATCATGATGAGACGATGATGATGATATCATGATGATGATATCATGATGAGTTGATGATGATATCATGATGAGATGATGATGATGATGATGATATCATGATGTTGATATCATGATGAGATGATGATGATAATATCATGATGATGATAGCATGATGATGATATCATGATGAGATGATGATGATGATGATGATGATATCATGATGAGACGATGATGATGATATCATGATGATGAGATCATGATGAGATGATGGTGATGATGATATCATGATGATGATAGCATGATGATGATATCATGATGAGATGATGATGATGATGATGATGATATCATGATGAGACGATGATGATGATATCATGATGATGAGATCATGATGAGATGATGGTGATGATGATATCATGATGATGATATCATGATGATGATATCATGATGATGATATCATGATGAGATGATCATGATGATGATATCATGATAAGATGATCATGATGATGATATCATGATGAGATGATGATGATATCATGATGAGACGATGATGATGATATCATGATGAGATGATGATGATATCATGATGATGATATCATGATGATGATATCATGATGAGATGATGATGATGATATCATGATGAGACGATGATGATGATATCATGATGATGATATCATGATGATGATATCATGATGAGATGACGATGATGATGATATCATGATGATGATATCATGATGAGATGATGATGATGATATCATGATGAGACGATGATGATGAGATGATGATGATGATATCATGATGATGATATCATGATGAGATGACGATGATGATGATATCATGATGATGATATCATGATGAGATGATTATGATGATGATATCATGATGAGATGATGATGATGATGATATCATGATGAGACGATGATGATGATGATGATGATATCATGATGATGATATCATGATGAGACGATGATGATGATATCATGATGATGATATCATGATGAGGTGATGATGATATCATGATGAGATGATGATGATGATGATGATGATGATGATGATGATATCATGATGTTGATATCATGATGAGATGATGATGATAATATCATGATGATGATAGCATGATGATGATATCATGATGAGATGATGATGATATCATGATGAGACGATGATGATGATATCATGATGATGAGATCATGATGAGATGATGGTGATGATGATATCATGATGATGATATCATGATAATGATATCATGATGAGATGATCATGATGATGATATCATGATGAGATGATCATGATGATGATATCATGATGAGATGATGATGATGATTATATCATGATGAGACGATGATGATGATATCATGATGAGATGATGATGATGATGATATCATGATGATGATATCATGATGATGATATCATGATGAGATGATGATGATATCATGATGATGATATCATGATGAGATGATGATGATGATATTATGATGAGACGATGATGATGATATCATGATGATGATATCATGATGATGATATCATGATGAGATGATGATGATGATGATGTCATGATGATGATATCATGATGATGATATCATGATGAGATGATGATGATGATATCATGATGAGATGATGATTTCGTGAAGAGATGATGATGATATCATGATGAGATGATGATGATGATATCATGATGAGATGATGATTTCGTGAAGAGATGATGATGATATCATGATGAGATGATGATGATGATGATGATATCATGATGATGATATCATGATGATGATATCATGATGATGATATCATGATGAGATGATGATGATGATGATATCATGATGAGATGATGATGATGATGATGATGATATCATGATGTTGATATCATGATGAGATGATGATGATGATGATATCATGATGATGATATCATGATGATGATATCATGATGAGATGATGATGATGATGATATCATGATGATGATATCATGATGAGATGATGATGATGAAATCATGATGAGATGATGATGATATCATGATGATGATATCATGATGAGATGATTATGATGATGATATCATGATGAGATGATGATGATGATGATGATGATATCATGATGAGACGATGATGATGATATCATGATGATGATATCATGATGAGATGATGATGATGATGATGATGATGATATCATGATGAGATGATAGTGATGATGATATCATGATGATGATATCATGATAATGATATCATGATGAGATGATCATGATGATGATATCATGATGAGATGATGATGATGATGATATCATGATGATGATATCATGATGATGATATCATGATGAGATGATGATGATATCATGATGATGATATCATGATGATGATATCATGATGATGATATCAAGATGAGATGATGATGATGATATCATGATGAGACGATGATGATGATATCATGATGATGATATCATGATGATGATATCATGATGATGATATCATGATGAGATGATGATGATGATGATGTCATGATGATGATATCATGATGAGACGATGATGATGATATCATGATGATGATATCATGATGATGATATCATGATGATGATATCATGATGATTATATCATGATGAGATGATGATGATATCATGATGATGATATCATGATGATGATATCATGATGAGATGATGATGATGATATTATGATGAGACGATGATGATGATATCATGATGATGATATCATGATGATGATATCATGATGAGATGATGATGATGATGATGTCATGATGATGATATCATGATGATGATATCATGATGAGATGATGATGATGATATCATGATGAGATGATGATTTCGTGAAGAGATGATGATGATGATATCATGATGAGATGATGATGATGATGATGATGATATCATGATGATGATATCATGATGATGATATCATGATGAGATGATGATGATGATGATATCATGATGTTGATATCATGATGAGATGATGATGATGATGATGATGATGATGATGATGATGATATTATGATGAGATGATGATGATGATGATGATGATGATATCATGATGATGATATCATGATGATATGATGATGATGAAATCATGATGAGATGATGATGATATCATGATGATGATATCATGATGAGATGATGATGATATCATGATGAGACGATGATGATGATATCATGATGATGAGATCATGATGAGATGATGGTGATGATGATATCATGATGATGATATCATGATAATGATATCATGATGAGATGATCATGATGATGATATCATGATGAGATGATCATGATGATGATATCATGATGAGATGATGATGATGATTATATCATGATGAGACGATGATGATGATATCATGATGATGATATCATGATGATGATATCATGATGATGATATCATGATGATGATATCATGATGAGATGATGATGATATCATGATGATGATATCATGATGATGATATCATGATGAGATGATGATGATGATGATGTCATGATGATGATATCATGATGATGATATCATGATGAGATGATGATGATGATATCATGATGAGATGATGATTTCGTGAAGAGATGATGATGATATCATGATGAGATGATGATGATGATATCATGATGAGATGATGATTTCGTGAAGAGATGATGATGATATCATGATGAGATGATGATGATGATGATGATATCATGATGATGATATCATGATGATGATATCATGATGATGATATCATGATGAGATGATGATGATGATGATATCATGATGAGATGATGATGATGATGATGATGATGATGATGATGATATCATGATGATGATATCATGATGAGATGATGATGATGATGATATCATGATGATGATATCATGATGATGATATCATGATGAGATGATGATGATATCATGATGATGATATCATGATGAGATGATGATGATGAAATCATGATGAGATGATGATGATATCATGATGATGATATCATGATGAGATGATTATGATGATGATATCATGATGAGATGATGATGATGATGATGATGATATCATGATGAGACGATGATGATGATATCATGATGATGATATCATGATGAGATGATGATGATGATGATGATGATGATATCATGATGAGATGATAGTGATGATGATATCATGATGATGATATCATGATAATGATATCATGATGAGATGATCATGATGATGATATCATGATGAGATGATGATGATGATGATATCATGATGATGATATCATGATGATGATATCATGATGAGATGATGATGATATCATGATGATGATATCATGATGATGATATCATGATGATGATATCAAGATGAGATGATGATGATGATATCATGATGAGACGATGATGATGATATCATGATGATGATATCATGATGATGATATCATGATGATGATATCATGATGAGATGATGATGATGATGATGTCATGATGATGATATCATGATGAGACGATGATGATGATATCATGATGATGATATCATGATGATGATATCATGATGATGATATCATGATGATTATATCATGATGAGATGATGATGATATCATGATGATGATATCATGATGATGATATCATGATGAGATGATGATGATGATATTATGATGAGACGATGATGATGATATCATGATGATGATATCATGATGATGATATCATGATGAGATGATGATGATGATGATGTCATGATGATGATATCATGATGATGATATCATGATGAGATGATGATGATGATATCATGATGAGATGATGATTTCGTGAAGAGATGATGATGATGATATCATGATGAGATGATGATGATGATGATGATGATGATATCATGATGATGATATCATGATGATGATATCATGATGAGATGATGATGATGATGATATCATGATGTTGATATCATGATGAGATGATGATGATGATGATGATGATGATGATGATGATGATGATGATGATATTATGATGAGATGATGATGATGATGATGATGATGATATCATGATGATGATATCATGATGATATGATGATGATGAAATCATGATGAGATGATGATGATATCATGATGATGATATCATGATGAGATGATTATGATGATGATATCATGATAAGATGATGATGATGATGATGATGATGATGATGATATCATGATGAGACGATGATGATGATATCATGATGATGATATCATGATGAGATGATGATGATGATGATGATGATGATATCATGATGAGACGATGATGATGATATCATGATGAGATGATAGTGATGATGATATCATGATGATGATATCATGATAATGATATCATGATGAGATGATCATGATGATGATATCATGATGATGATAGCATGATGATGATATCATGATGAGATGATGATGATGATGATGATATCATGATGAGACGATGATGATGATATCATGATGATGATATCATGATGAGATGATGGTGATGATGATTTCATGATGATGATATCATGATAATGATATCATGATGAGATGATCATGATGATGATATCATGATGAGATGATCATGATGATGATATCATGATATCATGATGATGATATCATGATGAGATGATGATGATGATATCATGATGAGACGATGATGATGATATCATGATGATGATATCATGATGATGATATCATGATGAGATGATGATGATGATATCATGATGAGACGATGATGATGATATCATGATGATGATATCATGATGATGATATCATGATGAGATGACGATGATGATGATATCATGATGATGATATCATGATGAGATGATGATGATGATATCATGATGAGACGATGATGATGATGATGATATCATGATGATGATATCATGATGAGATGACGATGATGATGATATCATGATGATGATATCATGATGAGATGATAATGATGATGATATCATGATGAGATGATGATGATGATATCATGATGAGACGATGATGATGATGATGATATCATGATGATGATATCATGATGATGATATCATGATGAGATGATGATGATATCATGATGATGATATTATGATGAGATGACGATGATG
The DNA here is from genome assembly GCA_036172795.1 of Pelodytes ibericus. NCBI lineage: Eukaryota > Metazoa > Chordata > Amphibia > Anura > Pelodytidae > Pelodytes > Pelodytes ibericus. The sequence continues at coordinate 37,879,711 of CM069860.1, forward strand.
ATGATATCATGATGATGATATCATGATGAGATGATTATGATGATGATATCATGATGAGATGATGATGATGATGATGATATCATGATGAGACGATGATGATGATATCATGATGAGATGATGATGATGATGATGATGATATCATGATGAGACGATGATGATGATATCATGATGATGATATCATGATGAGATGATGATGATGATGATGATGATATCATGATGATGATATCATGATGATGATATCATGATGATGATATCATGATGAGATGATGATGATGATGATATCATGATGAGATGATGATGATGATGATATCATGATGTTGATATCATGATGAGATGATGATGATGATATCATGATGATGATATCATGATGATGATATCATGATGATGATATCATGATGAGATGATGATGATGATGATGATGATATCATGATGTTGATATCATGATGAGATGATGATGATGATATTATGATGAGATGATGATGATGATGATATCATGATGATGATATCATGATGAGATGATGATGATGAAATCATGATGAGATGATGATGATATCATGATGATGATATCATGATGAGATGATTATGATGATGATATCATGATGAGATGATGATGATGATGATGATATCATGATGAGACGATGATGATGATATCATGATGATGATATCATGATGAGATGATGATGATGATGATATCATGATGAGACGATGATGATGATATCATGATGATGATATCATGATGAGTTGATGATGATATCATGATGAGATGATGATGATAATGATGATATCATGATGTTGATATCATGATGAGATGATGATGATAATATCATGATGATGATAGCATGATGATGATATCATGATGAGATGATGATGATGATGATGATGATATCATGATGAGACGATGATGATGATATCATGATGATGAGATCATGATGAGATGATGGTGATGATGATATCATGATGATGATATCATGATGATGATATCATGATGATGATATCATGATGAGATGATCATGATGATGATATCATGATAAGATGATCATGATGATGATATCATGATGAGATGATGATGATATCATGATGAGACGATGATGATGATATCATGATGAGATGATGATGATATCATGATGATGATATCATGATGATGATATCATGATGATGATATCATGATGAGATGATGATGATGATATCATGATGAGACGATGATGATGATATCATGATGATGATATCATGATGAGATGACGATGATGATGATATCATGATGATGATATCATGATGAGATGATGATGATGATATCATGATGAGACGATGATGATGAGATGATGATGATGATATCATGATGATGATATCATGATGAGATGACGATGATGATGATATCATGATGATGATATCATGATGAGATGATTATGATGATGATATCATGATGAGATGATGATGATGATGATATCATGATGAGACGATGATGATGATGATGATATCATGATGATGATATCATGATGAGACGATGATGATGATATCATGATGATGATATCATGATGAGGTGATGATGATATCATGATGAGATGATGATGATGATGATGATGATGATATCATGATGTTGATATCATGATGAGATGATGATGATAATATCATGATGATGATAGCATGATGATGATATCATGATGAGATGATGATGATATCATGATGAGACGATGATGATGATATCATGATGATGAGATCATGATGAGATGATGGTGATGATGATATCATGATGATGATATCATGATAATGATATCATGATGAGATGATCATGATGATGATATCATGATGAGATGATCATGATGATGATATCATGATGAGATGATGATGATGATTATATCATGATGAGACGATGATGATGATATCATGATGATGATATCATGATGATGATATCATGATGATGATATCATGATGATGATATCATGATGAGATGATGATGATATCATGATGATGATATCATGATGATGATATCATGATGAGATGATGATGATGATATTATGATGAGACGATGATGATGATATCATGATGATGATATCATGATGATGATATCATGATGAGATGATGATGATGATGATGTCATGATGATGATATCATGATGATGATATCATGATGAGATGATGATGATGATATCATGATGAGATGATGATTTCGTGAAGAGATGATGATGATATCATGATGAGATGATGATGATGATGATGATGATATCATGATGATGATATCATGATGATGATATCATGATGATGATATCATGATGAGATGATGATGATATCATGATGAGATGATGATGATGATGATGATGATGATGATGATGATGATATCATGATGTTGATATCATGATGAGATGATGATGATGATGATATCATGATGATGATATCATGATGATGATATCATGATGAGATGATGATGATGATGATGATATCATGATGTTGATATCATAATGAGATGATGATGATGATGATGATGATGATGAAGATGATGATGATGATATTATGATGAGATGATGATGATGATGATGATATCATGATGATGATATCATGATGAGATGATGATGATGAAATCATGATGAGATGATGATGATATCATGATGATGATATCATGATGAGATGATTATGATGATGATATCATGATGAGATGATTATGATGATGATATCATGATGAGATGATGATGATGATGATATCATGATGAGACGATGATGATGATGATGATATCATGATGATGATATCATGATGAGATGATGATGATGATATCATGATGATAATATCATGATGATGATATCATGATGAGATGATGATGATGATGATATCATGATGAGATGATGATGATGATGATATCATGATGAGATGATGATGATGATGATGATATCATGATGAGACGATGATGATGATATGATGATGATGGTATCAAGATGAGATGATAATGATAATATCATGATGATGATAGCATGATGATGATATCATGATGAGATGATGATGATGATGATGATATCATGATGAGACGATGATGATGATATCATGATGAGACGATGATGATGATATCATGATGAGATGATGATGATGATGATGATGATATCATGATGTTGATATCATGATGAGATGATGATGATAATATCATGATGATGATAGCATGATGATGATATCATGATGAGATGATGATGATGATGATGATATCATGATGAGACGATGATGATGATATCATGATGAGACGATGATGATGATATCATGATGAGATGATGATGATGATGATGATGATGATATCATGATGTTGATATCATGATGAGATGATGATGATAATATCATGATGATGATAGCATGATGATGATATCATGATGAGATGATGATGATGATGATATCATGATGAGATGATGATGATGATATCATGATGATGACATCATGATGAGATGATGGTGATGATGATATCATGATGATGATATCATGATGAGATGATGATGATGGTATCATGATGATGATATGATGATGATGATATCATGATGAGATGATGATGATGATGATGATATCATGATGTTGATATCATGATGAGATGATGATGATGGTATCATGATGATGATATCATGATGAGATGATCATGATGATGATATCATGATGAGATGATCATGATGATGATATCATGATGAGATGATGATGATATCATGATGATGATATCATGATGATGATATCATGATGATGATATTATGATGAGATGATGATGATGATGATATCATGATGAGATGATGATGATGATGATATCATGATGTTGATATCATGATGAGATGATGATGATGATATCATGATGATGATATCATGATGATGATATCATGATGATGAGATGATGATGATGATGATGATGATGATGATATCATGATGTTGATATCATGATGAGATGATGATGATGATATTATGATGAGATGATGATGATGATGATGATATCATGATGATGATATCATGATGAGATGATGATGATGAAATCATGATGAGATGATGATGATATCATGATGATGATATCATGATGAGATGATTATGATGATGATATCATGATGAGATGATTATGATGATGATATCATGATGAGATGATGATGATGATGATGATATCATGATGAGACGATGATGATGATATCATGATGATGATATCATGATGAGATGATGATGATATCATGATGAGACGATGATGATGATATCATGATGATGATATCATGATGAGTTGATGATGATATCATGATGAGATGATGATGATGATGATGATATCATGATGTTGATATCATGATGAGATGATGATGATAATATCATGATGATGATAGCATGATGATGATATCATGATGAGATGATGATGATGATGATGATGATATCATGATGAGACGATGATGATGATATCATGATGATGAGATCATGATGAGATGATGGTGATGATGATATCATGATGATGATATCATGATGATGATATCATGTTGATGATATCATGATGAGATGATCATGATGATGATATCATGATAAGATGATCATGATGATGATATCATGATGAGATGATGATGATATCATGATGAGACGATGATGATGATATCATGATGAGATGATGATGATATCATGATGATGATATCATGATGATGATATCATGATGAGATGATGATGATGATATCATGATGAGACGATGATGATGATATCATGATGATGATATCATGATGATGATATCATGATGAGATGACGATGATGATGATATCATGATGATGATATCATGATGAGATGATGATGATGATATCATGATGAGACGATGATGATGAGATGATGATGATGATATCATGATGATGATATCATGATGAGATGACGATGATGATGATATCATGATGATGATATCATGATGAGATGATTATGATGATGATATCATGATGAGATGATGATGATGATGATATCATGATGAGACGATGATGATGATGATGATATCATGATGATGATATCATGATGAGACGATGATGATGATATCATGATGATGATATCATGATGAGGTGATGATGATATCATGATGAGATGATGATGATGATGATGATGATGATGATATCATGATGTTGATATCATGATGAGATGATGATGATAATATCATGATGATGATAGCATGATGATGATATCATGATGAGATGATGATGATATCATGATGAGACGATGATGATGATATCATGATGATGAGATCATGATGAGATGATGGTGATGATGATATCATGATGATGATATCATGATAATGATATCATGATGAGATGATCATGATGATGATATCATGATGAGATGATCATGATGATGATATCATGATGAGATGATGATGATGATTATATCATGATGAGACGATGATGATGATATCATGATGATGATATCATGATGATGATATCATGATGATGATATCATGATGATGATATCATGATGATGATATCATGATGAGATGATGATGATATCATGATGATGATATCATGATGATGATATCATGATGAGATGATGATGATGATATTATGATGAGACGATGATGATGATATCATGATGATGATATCATGATGATGATATCATGATGAGATGATGATGATGATGATGTCATGATGATGATATCATGATGATGATATCATGATGAGATGATGATGATGATATCATGATGAGATGATGATTTCGTGAAGAGATGATGATGATATCATGATGAGATGATGATGATGATGATGATGATATCATGATGATGATATCATGATGATGATATCATGATGATGATATCATGATGAGATGATGATGATATCATGATGAGATGATGATGATGATGATGATGATGATGATGATATCATGATGTTGATATCATGATGAGATGATGATGATATCATGATGATGATATCATGATGATGATATCATGATGATGATATCATGATGAGATGATGATGATGATGATGATATCATGATGTTGATATCATAATGAGATGATGATGATGATGATGATGATGATGATGAAGATGATGATGATGATATTATGATGAGATGATGATGATGATGATGATATCATGATGATGATATCATGATGAGATGATGATGATGAAATCATGATGAGATGATGATGATATCATGATGATGATATCATGATGAGATGATTATGATGATGATATCATGATGAGATGATTATGATGATGATATCATGATGAGATGATGATGATGATGATATCATGATGAGACGATGATGATGATGATGATATCATGATGATGATATCATGATGAGATGATGATGATGATATCATGATGATAATATCATGATGATGATATCATGATGATATGATGATGATGATGATATCATGATGAGATGATGATGATGATGATATCATGATGAGATGATGATGATGATGATATCATGATGAGACGATGATGATGATATGATGATGATGGTATCAAGATGAGATGATAATGATAATATCATGATGATGATAGCATGATGATGATATCATGATGAGATGATGATGATGATGATGATATCATGATGAGACGATGATGATGATATCATGATGAGACGATGATGATGATATCATGATGAGATGATGATGATGATGATGATGATATCATGATGTTGATATCATGATGAGATGATGATGATAATATCATGATGATGATAGCATGATGATGATATCATGATGAGATGATGATGATGATGATGATATCATGATGAGACGATGATGATGATATCATGATGAGATGATGATGATATCATGATGAGATGATGATGATGATGATGATGATGATGATGATGATATCATGATGTTGATATCATGATGAGATGATGATGATAATATCATGATGATGATAGCATGATGATGATATCATGATGAGATGATGATGATGATGATATCATGATGAGATGATGATGATGATATCATGATGATGACATCATGATGAGATGATGGTGATGATGATATCATGATGATGATATCATGATGAGATGATGATGATGGTATCATGATGATGATATGATGATGATGATATCATGATGAGATGATGATGATGATGATATCATGATGTTGATATCATGATGAGATGATGATGATGGTATCATGATGATGATATCATGATGAGATGATCATGATGATGATATCATGATGAGATGATCATGATGATGATATCATGATGAGATGATGATGATATCATGATGATGATATCATGATGATGATATCATGATGATGATATCATGATGATGATATCATGATGAGATGATGATGATGATATCATGATGAGACGATGATGATGATATCATGATGATGATATCATGATGATGATATCATGATGAGATGACGATGATGATGATATCATGATGAGATGATGATGATGATATCATGATGAGATGACGATGATGATGATATCATGATGATGATATCATGATGATGATATCATGATGAGATGACGATGATGATGATATCATGATGATGATATCATGATGAGATGATTATGATGATGATATCATGATGAGATGATGATGATGATGATATCATGATGAGACGATGATGATGATGATGATATCATGATGATGATATCATGATGAGATGATGATGATATCATGATGATGATATCATGATGAGATGACGATGATGATGATATCATGATGATGATATCATGATGAGATGATCATGATGATGATATCATGATGAGATGACGATGATGATGATATCATGATGATGATATCATGATGAGATGATTATGATGATGATATCATGATGAGATGATGATGATGATATCATGATGAGACGATGATGATGATGATGATGATATCATGATGATGATATCATGATGAGATGATGATGATGATATCATGATGATAATATCATGATGATGATATCATGATGAGATGATGATGATGATATCATGATGAGATGATGATGATGATATCATGATGATAATATCATGATGATGATATCATGATGAGATGATGATGATGATGATATCATGATGAGATGATCATGATGATGATATCATGATGAGATGATGATGATGATGATATCATGATGAGATGATGATGATGATGATGATATCATGATGAGACGATGATGATGATATGATGATGATGGTATCAAGATGAGATGATGATGATGAAGATGATGATGATATAATGATGAGATGATGATGATGATGATATCATGATGATGATATGATGATGATGATGTCATGATGAGATGATAATGATGATGATATCATGATGAGATGATGATGATGATGATGATATCATGATGAGACGATGATGATGATGATGATATCATGATGATGATATCATGATGAGATGATGATGATATCATGATGATGATATCATGATGAGATGACGATGATGATGATATCATGATGATGATATCATGATGAGATGATTATGATGATGATATCATGATGTTGATATCATGATGAGATGATGATGATGGTATCATGATGATGATATCATGATGAGATGATCATGATGATGATATCATGATGAGATGATCATGATGATGATATCATGATGAGATGATGATGATATCATGATGATGATATCATGATGATGATATCATGATGATGATATCATGATGATGATATCATGATGAGATGATGATGATGATATCATGATGAGACGATGATGATGATATCATGATGATGATATCATGATGATGATATCATGATGAGATGACGATGATGATGATATCATGATGAGATGATGATGATGATATCATGATGAGATGACGATGATGATGATATCATGATGATGATATCATGATGATGATATCATGATGAGATGACGATGATGATGATATCATGATGATGATATCATGATGAGATGATTATGATGATGATATCATGATGAGATGATGATGATGATGATATCATGATGAGACGATGATGATGATGATGATGATATCATGATGATGATATCATGATGAGATGATGATGATATCATGATGATGATATCATGATGAGATGACGATGATGATGATATCATGATGATGATATCATGATGAGATGATTATGATGATGATATCATGATGAGATGATGATGATGATATCATGATGAGACGATGATGATGATGATGATGAGATCATGATGATGATATCATGATGAGATGATGATGATGATATCATGATGATAATATCATGATGATGATATCATGATGAGATGATGATGATGATGATATCATGATGAGATGATGATGATGATATCATGATGATAATATCATGATGATGATATCATGATGAGATGATGATGATGATGATATCATGATGAGATGATCATGATGATGATATCATGATGAGATGATGATGATGATGATATCATGATGAGATGATGATGATGATGATGATATCATGATGAGACGATGATGATGATATGATGATGATGGTATCAAGATGAGATGATGATGATGAAGATGATGATGATATAATGATGAGATGATGATGATGATGATATCATGATGATGATATGATGATGATGATGTCATGATGAGATGATAATGATGATGATATCATGATGAGATGATGATGATGATGATGATATCATGATGAGACGATGATGATGATGATGATATCATGATGATGATATCATGATGAGATGATGATGATATCATGATGATGATATCATGATGATGATATCATGATGAGATGATGATGATGATATTATGATGAGACGATGATGATGATATCATGATGATGATATCATGATGAGATGATGATGATGATGATGTCATGATGATGATATCATGATGATGATATCATGATGAGATGATGATGATGATATCATGATGAGATGATGATTTCGTGAAGAGATGATGATGATATCATGATGAGATGATGATGATGATGATGATGATATCATGATGATGATATCATGATGATGATATCATGATGATGATATCATGATGAGATGATGATGATATCATGATGAGATGATGATGATGATGATGATGATGATGATGATGATATCATGATGTTGATATCATGATGAGATGATGATGATATCATGATGATGATATCATGATGATGATATCATGATGATGATATCATGATGAGATGATGATGATGATGATGATATCATGATGTTGATATCATAATGAGATGATGATGATGATGATGATGATGAAGATGATGATGATGATATTATGATGAGATGATGATGATGATGATGATATCATGATGATGATATCATGATGAGATGATGATGATGAAATCATGATGAGATGATGATGATATCATGATGATGATATCATGATGAGATGATTATGATGATGATATCATGATGAGATGATTATGATGATGATATCATGATGAGATGATGATGATGATGATATCATGATGAGACGATGATGATGATGATGATATCATGATGATGATATCATGATGAGATGATGATGATGATATCATGATGATAATATCATGATGATGATATCATGATGATATGATGATGATGATGATATCATGATGAGATGATGATGATGATGATATCATGATGAGATGATGATGATGATGATATCATGATGAGACGATGATGATGATATGATGATGATGGTATCAAGATGAGATGATAATGATAATATCATGATGATGATAGCATGATGATGATATCATGATGAGATGATGATGATGATGATGATATCATGATGAGACGATGATGATGATATCATGATGAGACGATGATGATGATATCATGATGAGATGATGATGATGATGATGATGATATCATGATGATGATATCATGATGATGATATCATGATGATGATATCATGATGAGATGATGATGATATCATGATGATGATATCATGATGATGATATCATGATGAGATGATGATGATGATATTATGATGAGACGATGATGATGATATCATGATGATGATATCATGATGATGATATCATGATGAGATGATGATGATGATGATGTCATGATGATGATATCATGATGATGATATCATGATGAGATGATGATGATGATATCATGATGAGATGATGATTTCGTGAAGAGATGATGATGATATCATGATGAGATGATGATGATGATGATATCATGATGATGATATCATGATGATGATATCATGATGATGATATCATGATGAGATGATGATGATATCATGATGAGATGATGATGATGATGATGATGATGATGATGATGATATCATGATGTTGATATCATGATGAGATGATGATGATATCATGATGATGATATCATGATGATGATATCATGATGATGATATCATGATGAGATGATGATGATGATGATGATATCATGATGTTGATATCATAATGAGATGATGATGATGATGATGATGATGATGATGAAGATGATGATGATGATATTATGATGAGATGATGATGATGATGATGATATCATGATAATGATATCATGATGAGATGATGATGATGAAATCATGATGAGATGATGATGATATCATGATGATGATATCATGATGAGATGATTATGATGATGATATCATGATGAGATGATTATGATGATGATATCATGATGAGATGATGATGATGATGATATCATGATGAGACGATGATGATGATGATGATATCATGATGATGATATCATGATGAGATGATGATGATGATATCATGATGATAATATCATGATGATGATATCATGATGATATGATGATGATGATGATATCATGATGAGATGATGATGATGATGATATCATGATGAGATGATGATGATGATGATATCATGATGAGACGATGATGATGATATGATGATGATGGTATCAAGATGAGATGATAATGATAATATCATGATGATGATAGCATGATGATGATATCATGATGAGATGATGATGATGATGATGATATCATGATGAGACGATGATGATGATATCATGATGAGACGATGATGATGATATCATGATGAGATGATGATGATGATGATGATGATATCATGATGTTGATATCATGATGAGATGATGATGATAATATCATGATGATGATAGCATGATGATGATATCATGATGAGATGATGATGATGATGATGATATCATGATGAGACGATGATGATGATATCATGATGAGATGATGATGATATCATGATGAGATGATGATGATGATGATGATGATGATGATGATGATATCATGATGTTGATATCATGATGAGATGATGATGATAATATCATGATGATGATAGCATGATGATGATATCATGATGAGATGATGATGATGATGATATCATGATGAGATGATGATGATGATATCATGATGATGACATCATGATGAGATGATGGTGATGATGATATCATGATGATGATATCATGATGAGATGATGATGATGGTATCATGATGATGATATGATGATGATGATATCATGATGAGATGATGATGATGATGATATCATGATGTTGATATCATGATGAGATGATGATGATGGTATCATGATGATGATATCATGATGAGATGATCATGATGATGATATCATGATGAGATGATCATGATGATGATATCATGATGAGATGATGATGATATCATGATGATGATATCATGATGATGATATCATGATGATGATATCATGATGATGATATCATGATGAGATGATGATGATGATATCATGATGAGACGATGATGATGATATCATGATGATGATATCATGATGATGATATCATGATGAGATGACGATGATGATGATATCATGATGAGATGATGATGATGATATCATGATGAGATGACGATGATGATGATATCATGATGATGATATCATGATGATGATATCATGATGAGATGACGATGATGATGATATCATGATGATGATATCATGATGAGATGATTATGATGATGATATCATGATGAGATGATGATGATGATGATATCATGATGAGACGATGATGATGATGATGATATCATGATGATGATATCATGATGAGATGATGATGATATCATGATGATGATATCATGATGAGATGACGATGATGATGATATCATGATGATGATATCATGATGAGATGATCATGATGATGATATCATGATGAGATGACGATGATGATGATATCATGATGATGATATCATGATGAGATGATTATGATGATGATATCATGATGAGATGATGATGATGATATCATGATGAGACGATGATGATGATGATGATGATATCATGATGATGATATCATGATGAGATGATGATGATGATATCATGATGATAATATCATGATGATGATATCATGATGAGATGATGATGATGATGATATCATGATGAGATGATGATGATGATATCATGATGATAATATCATGATGATGATATCATGATGAGATGATGATGATGATGATATCATGATGAGATGATCATGATGATGATATCATGATGAGATGATGATGATGATGATATCATGATGAGATGATGATGATGATGATGATATCATGATGAGACGATGATGATGATATGATGATGATGGTATCAAGATGAGATGATGATGATGAAGATGATGATGATATAATGATGAGATGATGATGATGATGATATCATGATGATGATATGATGATGATGATGTCATGATGAGATGATAATGATGATGATATCATGATGAGATGATGATGATGATGATGATATCATGATGAGACGATGATGATGATGATGATATCATGATGATGATATCATGATGAGATGATGATGATATCATGATGATGATATCATGATGAGATGACGATGATGATGATATCATGATGATGATATCATGATGAGATGATTATGATGATGATATCATGATGTTGATATCATGATGAGATGATGATGATGGTATCATGATGATGATATCATGATGAGATGATCATGATGATGATATCATGATGAGATGATCATGATGATGATATCATGATGAGATGATGATGATATCATGATGATGATATCATGATGATGATATCATGATGATGATATCATGATGATGATATCATGATGAGATGATGATGATGATATCATGATGAGACGATGATGATGATATCATGATGATGATATCATGATGATGATATCATGATGAGATGACGATGATGATGATATCATGATGAGATGATGATGATGATATCATGATGAGATGACGATGATGATGATATCATGATGATGATATCATGATGATGATATCATGATGAGATGACGATGATGATGATATCATGATGATGATATCATGATGAGATGATTATGATGATGATATCATGATGAGATGATGATGATGATGATATCATGATGAGACGATGATGATGATGATGATGATATCATGATGATGATATCATGATGAGATGATGATGATATCATGATGATGATATCATGATGAGATGACGATGATGATGATATCATGATGATGATATCATGATGAGATGATTATGATGATGATATCATGATGAGATGATGATGATGATATCATGATGAGACGATGATGATGATGATGATGATATCATGATGATGATATCATGATGAGATGATGATGATGATATCATGATGATAATATCATGATGATGATATCATGATGAGATGATGATGATGATGATATCATGATGAGATGATGATGATGATATCATGATGATAATATCATGATGATGATATCATGATGAGATGATGATGATGATGATATCATGATGAGATGATCATGATGATGATATCATGATGAGATGATGATGATGATGATATCATGATGAGATGATGATGATGATGATGATATCATGATGAGACGATGATGATGATATGATGATGATGGTATCAAGATGAGATGATGATGATGAAGATGATGATGATATAATGATGAGATGATGATGATATCATGATGATGATATGATGATGATGATGTCATGATGAGATGATAATGATGATGATATCATGATGAGATGATGATGATGATGATGATATCATGATGAGACGATGATGATGATGATGATATCATGATGATGATATCATGATGAGATGATGATGATATCATGATGATGATATCATGATGATGATATCATGATGAGATGATGATGATGATATTATGATGAGACGATGATGATGATATCATGATGATGATATCATGATGATGATATCATGATGAGATGATGATGATGATGATGTCATGATGATGATATCATGATGATGATATCATGATGAGATGATGATGATGATATCATGATGAGATGATGATTTCGTGAAGAGATGATGATGATATCATGATGAGATGATGATGATGATGATGATGATATCATGATGATGATATCATGATGATGATATCATGATGATGATATCATGATGAGATGATGATGATATCATGATGAGATGATGATGATGATGATGATGATGATGATGATGATATCATGATGTTGATATCATGATGAGATGATGATGATATCATGATGATGATATCATGATGATGATATCATGATGATGATATCATGATGAGATGATGATGATGATGATGATATCATGATGTTGATATCATAATGAGATGATGATGATGATGATGATGATGATGATGAAGATGATGATGATGATATTATGATGAGATGATGATGATGATGATGATATCATGATGATGATATCATGATGAGATGATGATGATGAAATCATGATGAGATGATGATGATATCATGATGATGATATCATGATGAGATGATTATGATGATGATATCATGATGAGATGATTATGATGATGATATCATGATGAGATGATGATGATGATGATATCATGATGAGACGATGATGATGATGATGATATCATGATGATGATATCATGATGAGATGATGATGATGATATCATGATGATAATATCATGATGATGATATCATGATGATATGATGATGATGATGATATCATGATGAGATGATGATGATGATGATATCATGATGAGATGATGATGATGATGATATCATGATGAGACGATGATGATGATATGATGATGATGGTATCAAGATGAGATGATAATGATAATATCATGATGATGATAGCATGATGATGATATCATGATGAGATGATGATGATGATGATGATATCATGATGAGACGATGATGATGATATCATGATGAGACGATGATGATGATATCATGATGAGATGATGATGATGATGATGATGATATCATGATGTTGATATCATGATGAGATGATGATGATAATATCATGATGATGATAGCATGATGATGATATCATGATGAGATGATGATGATGATGATGATATCATGATGAGACGATGATGATGATATCATGATGAGATGATGATGATATCATGATGAGATGATGATGATGATGATGATGATGATGATGATGATATCATGATGTTGATATCATGATGAGATGATGATGATAATATCATGATGATGATAGCATGATGATGATATCATGATGAGATGATGATGATGATGATATCATGATGAGATGATGATGATGATATCATGATGATGACATCATGATGAGATGATGGTGATGATGATATCATGATGATGATATCATGATGAGATGATGATGATGGTATCATGATGATGATATGATGATGATGATATCATGATGAGATGATGATGATGATGATATCATGATGTTGATATCATGATGAGATGATGATGATGGTATCATGATGATGATATCATGATGAGATGATCATGATGATGATATCATGATGAGATGATCATGATGATGATATCATGATGAGATGATGATGATATCATGATGATGATATCATGATGATGATATCATGATGATGATATCATGATGATGATATCATGATGAGATGATGATGATGATATCATGATGAGACGATGATGATGATATCATGATGATGATATCATGATGATGATATCATGATGAGATGACGATGATGATGATATCATGATGAGATGATGATGATGATATCATGATGAGATGACGATGATGATGATATCATGATGATGATATCATGATGATGATATCATGATGAGATGACGATGATGATGATATCATGATGATGATATCATGATGAGATGATTATGATGATGATATCATGATGAGATGATGATGATGATGATATCATGATGAGACGATGATGATGATGATGATATCATGATGATGATATCATGATGAGATGATGATGATATCATGATGATGATATCATGATGAGATGACGATGATGATGATATCATGATGATGATATCATGATGAGATGATCATGATGATGATATCATGATGAGATGACGATGATGATGATATCATGATGATGATATCATGATGAGATGATTATGATGATGATATCATGATGAGATGATGATGATGATATCATGATGAGACGATGATGATGATGATGATGATATCATGATGATGATATCATGATGAGATGATGATGATGATATCATGATGATAATATCATGATGATGATATCATGATGAGATGATGATGATGATGATATCATGATGAGATGATGATGATGATATCATGATGATAATATCATGATGATGATATCATGATGAGATGATGATGATGATGATATCATGATGAGATGATCATGATGATGATATCATGATGAGATGATGATGATATCATGATGAGATGATGATGATGATGATGATATCATGATGAGACGATGATGATGATATGATGATGATGGTATCAAGATGAGATGATGATGATGAAGATGATGATGATATAATGATGAGATGATGATGATGATGATATCATGATGATGATATGATGATGATGATGTCATGATGAGATGATAATGATGATGATATCATGATGAGATGATGATGATGATGATGATATCATGATGAGACGATGATGATGATGATGATATCATGATGATGATATCATGATGAGATGATGATGATATCATGATGATGATATCATGATGAGATGACGATGATGATGATATCATGATGATGATATCATGATGAGATGATTATGATGATGATATCATGATGTTGATATCATGATGAGATGATGATGATGGTATCATGATGATGATATCATGATGAGATGATCATGATGATGATATCATGATGAGATGATCATGATGATGATATCATGATGAGATGATGATGATATCATGATGATGATATCATGATGATGATATCATGATGATGATATCATGATGATGATATCATGATGAGATGATGATGATGATATCATGATGAGACGATGATGATGATATCATGATGATGATATCATGATGATGATATCATGATGAGATGACGATGATGATGATATCATGATGAGATGATGATGATGATATCATGATGAGATGACGATGATGATGATATCATGATGATGATATCATGATGATGATATCATGATGAGATGACGATGATGATGATATCATGATGATGATATCATGATGAGATGATTATGATGATGATATCATGATGAGATGATGATGATGATGATATCATGATGAGACGATGATGATGATGATGATGATATCATGATGATGATATCATGATGAGATGATGATGATATCATGATGATGATATCATGATGAGATGACGATGATGATGATATCATGATGATGATATCATGATGAGATGATTATGATGATGATATCATGATGAGATGATGATGATGATATCATGATGAGACGATGATGATGATGATGATGATATCATGATGATGATATCATGATGAGATGATGATGATGATATCATGATGATAATATCATGATGATGATATCATGATGAGATGATGATGATGATGATATCATGATGAGATGATGATGATGATATCATGATGATAATATCATGATGATGATATCATGATGAGATGATGATGATGATGATATCATGATGAGATGATCATGATGATGATATCATGATGAGATGATGATGATGATGATATCATGATGAGATGATGATGATGATGATGATATCATGATGAGACGATGATGATGATATGATGATGATGGTATCAAGATGAGATGATGATGATGAAGATGATGATGATATAATGATGAGATGATGATGATGATGATATCATGATGATGATATGATGATGATGATGTCATGATGAGATGATAATGATGATGATATCATGATGAGATGATGATGATGATGATGATATCATGATGAGACGATGATGATGATGATGATATCATGATGATGATATCATGATGAGATGATGATGATATCATGATGATGATATCATGATGAGATGACGATGATGATGATATCATGATGATGATATCATGATGAGATGATTATGATGATGATATCATGATGAGATGATGATGATGATGATGATATCATGATGAGACGATGATGATGATATCATGATGAGATGATGATGATGATGATGATATCATGATGAGACGATGATGATGATATCATGATGATGATATCATGATGAGATGATGATGATGATGATGATGATATCATGATGATGATATCATGATGATGATATCATGATGATGATATCATGATGATGATATTATGATGAGATGATGATGATGATGATATCATGATGAGATGATGATGATGATGATATCATGATGTTGATATCATGATGAGATGATGATGATGATATCATGATGATGATATCATGATGATGATATCATGATGATGATATCATGATGAGATGATGATGATGATGATGATGATATCATGATGTTGATATCATGATGAGATGATGATGATGATATTATGATGAGATGATGATGATGATGATATCATGATGATGATATCATGATGAGATGATGATGATGAAATCATGATGAGATGATGATGATATCATGATGAGATGATGATGATATCATGATGATGATATCATGATGAGATGATTATGATGATGATATCATGATGAGATGATGATGATGATGATGATATCATGATGATGATATCATGATGAGATGATGATATCATGATGAGATGATGATGATGATATCATGATGATGATATCATGATGATGATATCATGATGAGATGATCATGATGATGATATCATGATGAGATGATGATGATGATATCATGATGAGATGCAGATGATGATGATGATGATGATATCATGATGAGAAGATGATGATGATATCATGATGATGATATCATGATGAGATGATGATGATATCATGATGAGATGATGATGATGATGATGATATCATGATGATAACAGTAGAGGTAAAGTGAGTATCAGGTAAGACTCTCGGAATGTAGACTCCCGAGATCAATCGGCGGCCCTTAGAAGATCCTCTAATCTGCATCCAGAAGGGAAAGCCTTAGAAGCCATAGCACCCCTAGTTGAGTATGGACCAAAAATAGAGATGTCCACCCCAGCTTCCGCAAGAATCCACTTAACCCATCTAGTGAAAGAAGGAGTATAAATGAGAAAATTAGGTCTCTGGAGAGACAAAAACAAATCCTGAAACATTGGATCCCTCCAAGGTGCAGGCAACTGTACATAGTTTCACATTGTGAGGGAAAGAGGGATAAAAAAAACATGGTAATGATCATCCTTGATGGCTGAACGATATACCTTAATGGTGCGATAGGCCTTACCTTGATTGAACAACTCGCTAAGAAAATTGAGAATGACCAACGATCCCATGTGTTCCAGACATGACTATAGGCTTGTCTGGTTCCTGGTGCCCAAGCACTTTCCAAGAGTGCCAAAGTAGAAGATGGAACTCCTGGGATGAACCAGGGTCCCCTGAAATTAGCCATGATGGAAGCTGCAATTGTCCCTGAACTAACAGCGGGTGAGAATGTCCGTGTAGGTCCACAATCAATTCCGGAGACGATGGCAGAAGCCGGTATAGATCTTCTGAGAGCTCCATAAAAGTAGGAAGCCATGGTTGAGTCTCCCACAAAGGAGCGATCAGGACCACTGAGCATCGATGGAGCCTGACATGGATTAGAACTCGAGAGATCAGGCAGAATGGGGGTAGTGTCTCGTTGGGGACCAGTATTGCATGAAAGCATCTGTCGCTAATGCCTCTGGATCCAGTTTCCAGCTGAAGAACCGTGGCAGTTGGGCACTGACCATTTGAGCGAAAAGATCTATGTCGAATGGACCCCAAAATCTGTAGATCCAAACACCAATCGCTGGAGTACCGTAGATATCGTGAGTTCCAATCACATAATCTACACACATAGACAGTCAGTCTCCTTTCTATGTAATAAACATAACGATGCAAGACCTTATATGTGTCAAGCCTAGGTTAGAGAAAAAGATGTTTAGGAGAAATGACCTAGGGGTCATATTCTGTGTCTGCTTCTCAGGAGTTTTGTATTTCTTAGTAGAACCATAGATATATTACTGTTAGTTAATTATATACCTATTTGTAACATGTATGTATTCTATGTCCACTCCCCTTTTCTTTGTCCCCCAATTATGTTACGCCAGCCAACCCTTGTTGCTTCTATATAAGTGCTTGTCTTTATAATACACTTTAGAGTTACTTAACGAACGGCCTTTGTGTCAGACTTGAGTTACTCTCCGAACGCGTTCGCTGATGTGTTTCCAACTCCCATCACGTGAATCCAAATCAGTTGATCCATTGCCGTATACCAGAGACTTGATGATAGAGACCTCATAGGAATTGGTCCCTTTTAACAGAGACATTGTCCATGCTGAGTAGGATAGCACAATAATCCAACTCCCTGGCAAAACTATGCAGCGTAAAACTTCCCGCCGGGAGCTCCAGACAATTTATGTGGAGGTCTTTTTCCAGTTTGCGCCCCAACCAGTTAAACAGGCATCCGAATCTATGACTAAGTCTGATGCTTCGCCAAAGATTGCTTTGCCGCTCCAGACGTCTATGCGGAGCAGCCACCAAGACAACTCCTCCTTTGTTTCGCAATCAAGGGGAACAGAGTGATCGTACGACCGACCGTCGAGAAGGGAGTTATTCCGCAGTCGTTGAAGTGCCCTGTAATGTAGAGGACCAGGAAAAATCGCTTGGATTGAGGCAATAGGCCATATTTTGAGACAGAACCAGTAATGACTTGTCCCATTTGATCAGAAAAACCAGGCCCTGAAGCAGGGACAGGCACCAGTGCAAATGCCTTTTGAGGGTGTGAATGTCCTGGGAGAGAATCAACAGATCGTCCAGGTAAATTATCAGATGAACTCCCCTCTTTCTGAGATGGCCTATGACTGGTTTTAGTAGCTTTGTGAAACCCAACAAAACTGTAGAAACTGCTGACGGTCAGGGATAATATGTACAGTTAGGTATGCATCTTATAGGTCCAATTTGACCATCCAATCCCCAATGAGAAGTAAGTCTCTGAGGCAATGAATACCTTCCATCTTGAAAGGGTGGTATGCTACAAATGTGTTCAGGGGCCTTAGATTGATAACAGGCTGCCTTTCTTGGGGACAGGGAAAAGATTGCTGACAAAACCTTGACAAGGTACAAGGACGGGGGCGATTCCGCCTTTTTCCACCAGATTTGAGATTTCTTTTGAGACCAGAAGGCTGTCTGCATTGGAAAAATGGATACAATGAGGAATATGGGTTTGAATTGGACGGGAGATAAACTCTATGTGGTAGCCCGCTACAGTCTGTAGCACCCATGGGTCTGTAATTAGGGCCTCCCATGCATCCTGAAAGAACCATAACCTGCCCCCTACACATGGTTGTGAAGAAAGGTGAGTTAACTGGGTACTTACCATAGGGGCGACGAGACTGGTATGAACCTCGGGATCCCTTGTTTTGCCAAGGACACCCACGTTGGGGAAAGAAGCCAGCAGACTGAGGCGACCTGTAGTCCTGGTAGGACGCTCTGGAGGTATTGGATGAGTTAAATACAGAGAAGCCTCCGGAACCACGGAGTGGGCCCCTGAAGGAGTGGCCGTCCTGGCAGCTTCTGGCCCCTCCAAAAACCTTTGGGCTGAAGACACGCTTGAGGCTAGATTGGGCCTTGTATAATGCCATGGAGGTAGAGACAAATGAGCCAAGGTCTTTTATAAATCAGTTGCCAAACAGGAACCACTTGGCTTGTGGACCTGGCTCGGACACAGCCATATTTGTGAGTTTTGGGTCAATTTTTTGTAAAATAGCCTTACGGCGTTCTGTAGCTAAAGCGGTAGTAGCATTACCAATCAAGCACACCATGCGTTGAATCCACCCTTTCATAGTGGGCAAGTCAAGGAGGGTGTCTCCAGTCAGGACAGACTCCACCATCTCAAACAGTTTAGTGCACGGGCCTAGGATATCGAGCACCTTATCCTGACAATTGCGCAAGGCAAAGTCAAGACCTTTTCTGGGCTTCCAGCCAGACTTCCCCAAAAATGTAATGATTTTCAGATCAACCTCCATAGTAAAACATACTGAACCCGGGATAGTGGGCCTAGGGCACTCAGCACAGAGTTTACTCCTCGTAGCCTTGTCTAGTGGCTTGCGGACCCGAAGGGCCAGATATTTGGCTATATGCTCTGACGGATACCACTCGGCAGAGCAAGGGTGGTGAAGCGTGTCAGGGTCGAACATAGGTTCTCCCATAGTGTCCAGCAGTACAGAGCTATCCGTCTGAAAATCTGGGGTTACAGGTGAAACATGGGGGGGACGCATTATAATGGGATTCATCCTCAGATGAATTATCATAGTCAGGGTCACCTGAGATATCTTACGCCTCCTCCTCGCCAGACTCAGAGTCTATATGCTCTTTGGAGGCCTTAGCCTTTTTCCAGGAGCGAGCTGATTTTGCCCGTCTCAGGGCTCTTTTTGGTGGATTGAACACCGGATCTGGGGCAGGTGAAACCTTGCCAGTTCTTAGTGTTTTGGAGGCTGGGGCCACTACATGGTGGGTTTTCTTAACTGACTTATGGTCGGTAGCAGCAGTGGGAGTGGAGACAGGTATGTGATCAGTATGGGGAGTGGGTCTTTGGGAAGAAATTAAGGCAGTTGAAATAGAATGGGCTATGGTGGAGGACATAAGAACCATGGTCATGATGATGATATCATGATGATGATATCATGATGAGATGATGATGATGATGATGATATCACGATGAGATGATGATGATGATATCATGATGAGATGATGATGATATCATGATGATGATGATGATGATATCACGATGAGATGATGATGATGATATCATGATGAGATGATAATGATGATGATATCATAATGAGATGATCATGATGATGATAATATGATGAGATGATGATGATGATGATATCATGATGAGATGATGATGATGATATCATGATGAGATGATGATGATGATGATGATGATGATGATGATGACATCATGATGAGATGATGATGATATCATGATGAGATGATGAATATGATGGTATCATGATGATATGATGATGATGATATCATGATGATGATATCATGATGAGATGATGATGATGATGATATCATGATGATGATGATGATATCATGATGAGATGATGATGATGATATGATGATGATGATATCATGATGAGATGATGATATCATGATGAGATGATGATGATGATGATGATGATATCATGATGAGATGATGATGATGATGATGATGATATCATGATGATGATATCATAATGAGATGATGATGATGATGATGATATCATGATGATGATATCATGATGAGATGATGATATCATGATGAGATGATGATGATGATGATGATGATATCATGATGAGATGATGATGATGATGATGATGATATCATGATGATGATATCATAATGAGATGATGATGATGATGATGATGATGATGATATCATGATGATGATATCATGATGAGATGATGATGATGATATCATGATGATGATATCATGATGAGATGATGATATCATGATGAGATGATAATGATGATGATGATGAGATGATGATATCATGATGAGATGATAATGATGATGATATCATAATGAGATGATGATGATGATATAATGATGATGATATCATGATGAGATGATGATATCATGATGAGATGATGATATCATGATGATGATATCATGATGAGATGATGATATCATGATGAGATGATGATATCATGATGAGATGATAATGATGATGATGATGATGATGATGATATCATAATGAGATGATGATATCATGATGAGATGATAATGATGATGATGATGATGATGATGATGATATCATAATGAGATGATGATGATGATATAATGATGATGATATCATGATGAGATGATGATGATATCATGATGAGATGATGATGATGATGATATCATGATGATGAAGATAATGGTATCATGATGAGATGATGATGATGATGATATCATGATGATGATATCATGATGAGATGATGATGATGATGATATCATGATGATGAAGATGATGGTATCATGATGAGATGATGATGATGATGATATCATGATGATGATATCATGATGAGATGATAATGATGATATCATGATGAGATGATAATGATGATGATATCATGATGAGATGATCATGATGATGATAATATGATGAGATGATGATGATGATGATGATATCATGATGAGATGATGATATCATGATGATATGATGATGATGATGACATCATGATGAGATGATGATGATATCATGATGAGATGATGAATATGATGGTATCATGATGAGATGATGATGATGATGATGAGATGATGATGATGATATCATGATGAGATGATGATGATGATGATATCATAATGATGATATCATGATGAGATGATGATGATGATGATATCATGATGATGATAATGAGATGATGATGATATCATGATGAGATGATGATGATGATGATATCATAATGATGATATCATGATGAGATGATGATGATATCATGATGATGATGATGAGATGATGATGATGATGATGGTATCATGATGAGATGATGATGATGATATCATGATGATGATATCATGATGAGATGATCATGATTATGATATCATGATGAGATCATGATGATGATATCATGATGAGATGATGATGATGATAATGATGTTATCATGATGAGATGATGATGATGATGAAGATATCATGATGCTGATATCATAATGAGATGATAATGATGATATCATGATGAGATGATGATGATGATGATATCATGATGAGATGATGATGATGATATCATGATGATGATATCATGATGATGATATCATGATGAGATGATGATGATGATATCACGATGAGATGATGATGATATCATGATGAGATGATGATGATGATATTATGATGAGATGATGATGATGATGATGATGATGATGATATCATGATGAGATGATGATGATATTGATATCATGATGAGATGATGATGATGATGATGATGATGATGATGATGATATCATGATGAGATGATGATGATATTGATATCATGATGAGATGATGATGATGATGATGATGATGATGATGATGATGATGATGATGATGATATCATGATGAGATGATGATGATGATGATGATATCATGATGAGATGATGATGATATCATGATGAGATGATGATGATGATATCATGATGAGATGATGATGATGATGATGATATCATGATGAGATGATGATGATATCATGATGAGATGATGATGATGATGATGATGATATCATGATGAGATGATGATGATATCATGATGAGATGATGATGATGATGATGATATCATGATGAGATGATGATGATGATATCATCATAATGAGATGATGATGATGATATCATGATGATGATATCATGATGAGATGATCATGATGATGATATCATGATGAGATGATCATGATGATGATATCATGATGAGATGATGATGATGATATCACGATGAGATGATGATGATGATGATGATATCATGATGAGATGATGATAATGATGATATCATGATGATGATATCATGATGAGATGATAATGATGATATCATGATGAGATGATAATGATGATGATATCATGATGAGATGATCATGATGATGATAATATGATGAGATGATGATGATGATGATATCATGATGAGATAATGATATCATGATGATATGATGATGATGATGACATCATGATGAGATGATGATGATATCATGATGAGATGATGAATATGATGGTATCATGATGAGATGATGATGATGATGAGATGATGATGATATCATGATGAGATGATGATGATGATGATATCATAATGATGATATCATGATGAGATGATGATGATGATGATATCATAATGATGATATCATGATGAGATGATGATGATGATGATATCATGATGATGATAATGAGATGATGATGATATCATGATGAGATGATGATGATGATGATGATGATATCATAATGATGATATCATGATGAGATGATGATGATATCATGATGATGATGATGAGATGATGATGATGATATCATGATGAGATGATGATATCATGATGAGATGATGATGATGATGATATCATAATGATGATATCATGATGAGATGATGATGATGATGATATCATGATGATGATAATGAGATGATGATGATATCATGATGAGATGATGATGATGATGATGATGATATCATAATGATGATATCATGATGAGATGATGATGATATCATGATGATGATGATGAGATGATGATGATGATATCATGATGAGATGATGATATCATGATGAGATGATGATGATGATATCATGATGAGATGATGATGATGATGATGATGATATCATGATGAGATGATGATGATTATGATGATATCATGGTGAGATGATGATGATATCATGATGAGATGATGATCATGATATCATGATGATGATATCATGATGAGATGATGATGATATCATGATGAGACGATGATGGTGATGATATCATGATGATGATATCATGATGAGATGATGATATCATGATGAGATGATGATCATGATATCATGATGATGATATCATGATGAGTTGATGATGATGATGATGATGATATCATGATGAGACGATGATGATGATATCATGATGATGATATCATGATGAGATGATGATGGTGATTATATCATGATGATGATATCATGATGAGATGATGATATCATGATGAGACGATGATGATGATATCATGATGATGATATCATGATGAGATGATGATATCATGATGATATCATGATGATGATATCATGATGATATCATGATGAGATGATGATGATGATATCATGATGAGATGATGATGGTGATGATATCATGATGATGATATCATGATGAGATGATGATATCATGATGAGACGATGATGATGATATCATGATGATGCTATCATGATGAGATGATGATGATGATATCATGATGAGATGATGATGATGATGTCATGATGATGATATCATGATGAGATGATGATGATGATGATATCATGATGATATCATGATGAGACGATGATGATGATATCATGATGATGATATCATGATGAGATGATGATGATGATGATATCATGATGATGATATCATGATGAGATGATGATATCATGATGAGATGATGATGATGATATCATGATGATGATATCATGATGATGATATCATGATGAGATGATGATGATGATATCATGATGATGATATCATGATGATATCATGATGATGATATCATGATGATGATATCATGATGAGATGATGATGATGATGATGATATCAT
Organism: Pelodytes ibericus; assembly: GCA_036172795.1. Lineage (NCBI taxonomy): Eukaryota > Metazoa > Chordata > Amphibia > Anura > Pelodytidae > Pelodytes > Pelodytes ibericus. The sequence continues at coordinate 37,908,064 of CM069860.1, forward strand.
GATGAGACGATGATGATGATATCATGATGATGAGATTATGATGAGATGATGGTGATTATGATATCATGATGATGATATCATGATGATGATATCATGATGAGATGATCATGATGATGATATCATGATGAGATGATCATGATGATGATATCATGATGAGATGATGATGATGATGATGATGATGATATCATAATGAGATGATGATGATATTATGATGAGACGATGATGATGATATCATGATGATGATATCATGATGATGATATCATGATGAGATGATGATGATGATGATGTCATGATGATGATATCATGATGATGATATCATGAAGAGATGATGATGATGATATCATGATGAGATGATGATATCATGAAGAGATGATGATGATATCATGATGAGATGATGATGATGATATCATGATGATGATATCATGATGATGATATCATGATATCATGATGAGATGATGATGATGATGATATCATGATGAGATGATGATGATGATGATGATGATGATGATGATATCATGATGTTGATATCATGATGAGATGATGATGATGATGATGATATCATGATGATGATATCATGATGATGATATCATGATGAGATGATGATGATGATGATATCATGATGTTGATATCATGATGAGATGATGATGATGATGATGATGATGATATTATGATGAGATGATGATGATGATGATGATGATGATATCATGATGATGATATTATGATGAGATGATGATGATGATGATGATATCATGATGATGATATCATGATGAGATGATGATGATGAAATCATGATGAGATGATGATGATATCATGATGATGATATCATGATGAGATGATTATGATGATGATATCATGATGAGATGATGATGATATCATGATGAGACGATGATGATGATATCATGATGATGATATCATGATGAGATGATGATGATGATGATGATGATGATGATGATATCATGATGAGACGATGATGATGATATCATGATGAGATGATAGTGATGATGATATCATGATGATGATATCATGATAATGATATCATGATGAGATGATCATGATGATGATATCATGATGAGATGATCATGATGATGATATCATGATGAGATGATGATGATGATGATATCATGATGATGATATCATGATGATGATATCATGATGATGATATTATGATGAGATGATGATGATGATATCAAGATGAGATGATGATGATGATATCATGATGAGACGATGATGATGATATCATGATGATGATATCATGATGATGATATCATGATGAGATGATGATGATGATGATGTCATGATGATGATATCATGATGATGATATCATGATGAGATGATGATGATGATATCATGATGAGACGATGATGATGATATCATGATGATGATATCATGATGATGATATCATGATGAGATGATGATGATGATGATGTCATGATGAGATGATGATGATGATATCATGATGAGATGATGATATCATGAAGAGATGATGATGATATCATGATGAGATGATGATGATGATATCATGATGAGACGATGATGATGATATCATGATGATGATATCATGATGATGATATCATGATGAGATGATGATGATGATGATGTCATGATGATGATATCATAATGAGACGATGATGATGATGATGATATCATGATGATGATATCATGATGAGATGATGATGATGATATCATGATGAGATGATGATGATGATCATGATGATGATGATATCATGATGAGACGATGATGATGATGATGATATCATGATGATGATATCATGATGAGATGATGATGATGATGATGATATCATGATGAGACGATGATAATGATATCATGATGATGAGATCATGATGAGATGATGGTGATGATGATATCATGAGGATGATATCATGATAATGATATCATGATGAGATGATCATGATGATGATATCATGATGAGATGAACATGATGATGATATCATGATGAGATGATGATGATATCATGATGAGACGATGATGATCATATCATGATGATGATATCATGATGAGATGATGATGATATCATGATGATGATATCATGATGAGATGATGATGATGATATCATGATGAAACGATGATGATGATATCATGATGATGATATCATGATGATGATATCATGATGAGATGACGTTGATGATGATATCATGATGATGATATCATGATGAGATGATGATGATGATATCATGATGAGACGATGATGATGATATCATGATGATGATATCATGATGAGATGACGATGATGATGATATCATGATGATGATATCATGATGAGACGATGATGATGATATCATGATGATGATATCATGATGAGATGACGATGATGATGATATCATGATGATGATATCATGATGAGATGATTATGATGATGATATCATGATGAGACGATGATGATGATATCATGATGATGATATCATGATGAGATGATGATGATGATGATATCGTGATGAGACGATGATGATGATATCATGATGATGATATCATGATGAGATGATGATGATGATGATGATGATGATGATGATATCATGATGTTGATATCATGATGAGATGATGATGATAATATCATGATGATGATAGCATGATGATGATATCATGATGAGATGATGATGATGATGATATCATGGTGAGACGATGATGATGATATCATGATGAGATGATGATGATATCATGATGAGATGATGATGATGATGATGATGATGATATCATGATGTTGATATCATGATGAGATGATGATGATAATATCATGATGATGATAGCATGATGATGATATCATGATGAGATGATGATGATGATGATGATGATGATATCATGATGAGACGATGATGATGATATCATGATGATGAGATCATGATGAGATGATGGTGATGATGATATCATGATGATGATAGCATGATGATGATATCATGATGAGATGATGATGATGATGATGATATCATGATGAGACGATGATGATGATATCATGATGATGAGATCATGATGAGATGATGGTGATGATGATATCATGATGATGATATCATGATGATGATATCATGATGAGATGATCATGATGATGATATCATGATGAGATGATCATGATGATGATATCATGATGAGATGATGATGATATCATGATGAGACGATGATGATGATATCATGATGAGATGATGATGATGATGATGATGATGATGATGATGATATCATGATGTTGATATCATGATGAGATGATGATGATGATGATGATATCATGATGATGATATCATGATGATGATATCATGATGAGATGATGATGATGATGATATCATGATGTTGATATCATGATGAGATGATGATGATGATGATGATGATGATATTATGATGAGATGATGATGATGATGATGATATCATGATGATGATATTATGATGAGATGATGATGATGATGATGATATCATGATGATGATATTATGATGAAATGATGATGATGATGATGATATCATGATGATGATATCATGATGAGATGATGATGATGAAATCATGATGAGATGATGATGATATCATGATGATGATATCATGATGAGATGATTATGATGATGATATCATGATGAGATGATGATGATGATGATATCATGATGAGACGATGATGATGATATCATGATGATGATATCATGATGAGATGATGATGATGATGATGATGATGATATCATGATGAGACGATGATGATGATATCATGATGAGATGATAGTGATGATGATATCATGATGAGATGATCATGATGATGATATCATGATGAGATGATCATGATGATGATATCATGATGAGATGATGATGATGATGATATCATGATGATGATATCATGATGATGATATCATGATGATGATATTATGATGAGATGATGATGATGATATCAAGATGAGATGATGATGATGATATCATGATGAGACGATGATGATGATATCATGATGATGATATCATGATGATGATATCATGATGAGATGATGATGATGATGATGTCATGATGATGATATCATGATGATGATATCATGATGAGATGATGATGATGATATCATGATGAGACGATGATGATGATATCATGATGATGATATCATGATGATGATATCATGATGATGATATCATGATGAGATGATGATATCATGATGAGATGATGATGATGATGATGTCATGATGAGATGATGATGATGATATCATGATGAGATGATGATATCATGAAGAGATGATGATGATATCATGATGAGATGATGATGATGATATCATGATGAGACGATGATGATGATATCATGATGATGATATCATGATGAGATGATTATGATGATGATATCATGATGAGATGATGATGATGATGATATCATAATGAGACGATGATGATGATGATGATGATATCATGATGATGATATCATGATGAGATGATGATGATGATATCATGATGAGATGATGATGATGATGATCATGATGATGATGATATCATGATGAGACGATGATGATGATGATGATATCATGATGATGATATCATGATGAGATGATGATGATGATGATGATATCATGATGAGACGATGATAATGATATCATGATGATGAGATCATGATGAGATGATGGTGATGATGATATCATGAGGATGATATCATGATAATGATATCATGATGAGATGATCATGATGATAATATCATGATGAGATGAACATGATGATGATATCATGATGAGATGATGATGATATCATGATGAGACGATGATGATGATATCATGATGATGATATCATGATGAGATGATGATGATATCATGATGATGATATCATGATGAGATGATGATGATGATATCATGATGAAACGATGATGATGATATCATGATGATGATATCATGATGATGATATCATGATGAGATGACGATGATGATGATATCATGATGATGATATCATGATGAGATGATGATGATGATATCATGATGAGACGATGATGATGATATCATGATGATGATATCATGATGAGATGACGATGATGATGATATCATGATGATGATATCATGATGAGATGATTATGATGATGATATCATGATGAGACGATGATGATGATATCATGATGATGATATCATGATGAGATGATGATGATATCGTGATGAGACGATGATGATGATATCATGATGATGATATCATGATGAGATGATGATGATGATGATGATGATGATATCATGATGTTGATATCATGATGAGATGATGATGATAATATCATGATGATGATAGCATGATGATGATATCATGATGAGATGATGATGATGATGATATCATGGTGAGACGATGATGATGATATCATGATGAGATGATGATGATATCATGATGAGATGATGATGATGATGATGATGATGATGATATCATGATGTTGATATCATGATGAGATGATGATGATAATATCATGATGATGATAGCATGATGATGATATCATGATGAGATGATGATGATGATGATGATGATGATATCATGATGAGACGATGATGATGATATCATGATGATGAGATCATGATGAGATGATGGTGATGATGATATCATGATGATGATAGCATGATGATATCATGATGAGATGATGATGATGATGATATCATGATGAGACGATGATGATGATATCATGATGATGAGATCATGATGAGATGATGGTGATGATGATATCATGATGATGATATCATGATGATGATATCATGATGAGATGATCATGATGATGATATCATGATGAGATGATCATGATGATGATATCATGATGAGATGATGATGATATCATGATGAGACGATGATGATGATATCATGATGATGATATCATGATGAGATGATGATGATATCATGATGATGATATCATGATGATGATATCATGATGAGATGATGATGATGATATCATGATGAGACGATGATGATGATATCATGATGATGATATCATGATGATGATATCATGATGATGATATCATGATGAGATGATGATGATATCATGATGATGATATCATGATGAGATGATGATGATGATATCATGATGAGACGATGATGATGAGATGATGATGATGATATCATGATGATGATATCATGATGAGATGACGATGATGATGATATCATGATGATGATATCATGATGAGATGATTATGATTATGATATCATGATGAGATGATGATGATGATGATATCATGATGAGATGATGATGATGATATCATGATGATGATATCATGATGAGATGATGATGATGATATCATGATGAGACGATGATGATGAGATGATGATGATGATATCATGATGATGATATCATGATGAGATGACGATGATGATGATATCATGATGATGATATCATGATGAGATGATTATGATTATGATATCATGATGAGATGATGATGATGATGATATCATGATGAGATGATGATGATGATGATATCATGATGAGGATATCATGATGAGACGATGATGATGATATAATGATGATGATATCATGATGAGGTGATGATGATATCATGATGAGATGATGATGATGATGATATCATGATGATGATATCATGATGATGATATCATGATGAGATGATGATGATGATGATATCATGATGTTGATATCATGATGATGATGATGATGATGATGATATCATGATGAGATGATGATGATGATGATGATGATGATATCATGATGTTGATATCATGATGAGATGATGATGATGATGATATCATGATGATGATATCATGATGATGATATCATGATGATGATATCATGATGAGATGATGATGATGATGATGATATCATGATGATGATATCATGATGAGATGATGATGATGATGATGATATCATGATGAGATGATGATGATGATGATGATGATGATATCATGATGATGATATCATGATGAGATGATGATGATGATGATATCATGATGATGATATCATGATGATGATATCATGATGAGATGATGATGATGATGATGATGATGATGATGATATCATGATGATGATGATATCATGATGATGATATCATGATGAGATGATGATGATGATGATGATGATATCATGATGAGACGATGATGATGATGATATCATGATGATGAGATTATGATGAGATGATGGTGATTATGATATCATGATAATGATATCATGATGATGATATCATGATGATGATATCATGATGAGATTATGATGATGATGATGATATCATGATGAGACGATGATGATGATATCATGATGATGAGATTATGATGAGATGATGGTGATTATGATATCATGATGATGATATCATGATGATGATATCATGATGAGATGATCATGATGATGATATCATGATGAGATGATCATGATGATGATATCATGATGATGATATCATGATGATGATATCATGATGAGATGATGATGATGATGATGATGATGATATCATGATGAGACGGTGATGATGATATCATGATGATGAGATTATGATGAGATGATGGTGATTATGATATCATGATGATGATATCATGATGATGATATCATGATGATGATATCATGATGAGATGATGATGATGATGATGATGATGATATCATGATGAGACGATGATGATGATATCATGATGATGAGATTATGATGAGATGATGATGATGATGATATCATGATGATGATATCATGATGATGATATCATGATGAGATGATCATGATGATGATATCATGATGAGATGATCATGATGATGATATCATGATGATGATATCATGATGAGATGATGATGATGATGATATCATGATGAGACGATGATGATGATATCATGATGATGAGATTATGATGAGATGATGGTGATTATGATATCATGATGATGATATCATGATGATGATATCATGATGAGATGATCATGATGATGATATCATGATGAGATGATCATGATGATGATATCATGATGAGATGATGATGATGATGATGATATCATAATGAGATGATGATGATGATATTATGATGAGACGATGATGATGATATCATGATGATGATATCATGATGATGATATCATGATGAGATGATGATGATGATGATGTCATGATGATGATATCATGATGATGATATCATGATGAGATGATGATGATATCATGATGAGATGATGATATCATGAAGAGATGATGATGATATCATGATGAGATGATGATGATGATGATATCATGATGATGATATCATGATGATGATATCATGATATCATGATGAGATGATGATGATGATGATATCATGATGAGATGATGATGATGATGATGATGATGATGATATCATGATGTTGATATCATGATGAGATGATGATGATGATGATGATATCATGATGATGATATCATGATGATGATATCATGATGAGATGATGATGATGATGATATCATGATGTTGATATCATGATGAGATGATGATGATGATGATGATATTATGATGAGATGATGATGATGATGATGATATCATGATGATGATATTATGATGAGATGATGATGATGATGATGATGATATCATGATGATGATATCATGATGAGATGATGATGATGAAATCATGATGAGATGATGATGATATCATGATGATGATATCATGATGAGATGATTATGATGATGATATCATGATAAGATGATGATGATGATGATGATGATGATGATATCATGATGAGACGATGATGATGATATCATGATGATGATATCATGATGAGATGATGATGATGATGATGATGATGATGATATCATGATGAGACGATGATGATGATATCATGATGAGATGATAGTGATGATGATATCATGATGATGATATCATGATAATGATATCATGATGAGATGATCATGATGATGATATCATGATGAGATGATCATGATGATGATATCATGATGAGATGATGATGATGATGATATCATGATGATGATATCATGATGATGATATCATGATGAGATGATGATGATATCATGATGATGAGATGATGATGATATCATGATGATGATATCATGATGATGATATCAAGATGAGATGATGATGATGATATCATGATGAGACGATAATGATGATATCATGATGATGATATCATGATGATGATATCATGATGAGATGATGATGATGATGATGTCATGATGATGATATCATGATGATGATATCATGATGAGATGATGATGATGATATCATGATGAGACGATGATGATGATATCATGATGATGATGATGATGATATCATGATGAGATGATGATGATGATGATGTCATGATGAGATGATGATGATGATATCATGATGAGATGATGATATCATGAAGAGATGATGATGATATCATGATGAGATGATGATGATGATATCATGATGAGACGATGATGATGATATCATGATGATGATATCATGATGAGATGATTATGATGATGATATCATGATGAGATGATGATGATGATGATATCATAATGAGACGATGATGATGATGATGATGATATCATGATGATGATATCATGATGAGATGATGATGATGATATCATGATGAGATGATGATGATGATGATGATGATGATGATGATATCATGATGAGACGATGATGATGATGATGATGATATCATGATGATGATATCATGATGAGATGATGATGATGATGATGATATCATGATGAGACGATGATGATGATATCATGATGATGAGATCATGATGAGATGATGGTGATGATGATATCATGAGGATGATATCATGATAATGATATCATGATGAGATGATCATGATGATGATATCATGATGAGATGAACATGATGATGATATCATGATGAGATGATGATGATATCATGATGAGACGATGATGATGATATCATGATGATGATATCATGATGAGATGATGATGATATCATGATGATGATATCATGATGAGATGATGATGATGATATCATGATGAAACGATGATGATGATATCATGATGATGATATCATGATGAGATGACGATGATGATGATATCATGATGATGATTTCATGATGAGATGATGATGATGATATCATGATGAGACGACGATGATGATATCATGATGATGATATCATGATGATGATATCATGATGAGATGACGATGATGATGATATCATGATGATGATATCATGATAAGATGATTATGATGATGATATCATGATGAGACGATGATGATGATATCATGATGATGATATCATGATGAGATGATGATGATGATGATATCGTGATGAGACGATGATGATGATATCATGATGATGATATCATGATGAGATGATGATGATGATGATGATGATGATGATGATATCATGATGTTGATATCATGATGAGATGATGATGATAATATCATGATGATGATAGCATGATGATGATATCATGATGAGATGATGATGATGATGATATCATGATGAGACGATGATGATGATATCATGATGAGTGATGATGATATCATGATGAGATGATGATGATGATGATGATGATGATATCATGATGTTGATATCATGATGAGATGATGATGTAAATATCATGATGATGATATCATGATGAGATGATGATGATGATGATATCATGATGAGACGATGATGATGATATCATGATGAGTGATGATGATATCATGATGAGATGATGATGATGATGATGATGATGATATCATGATGTTGATATCATGATGAGATGATGATGTAAATATCATGATGATGATATCATGATGAGATGATGATGATGATGATATCATGATGAGACGATGATGATGATATCATGATGATGAGATCATGATGAGATGATGGTGATGATGATATCATGATGATGATAGCATGATAATGATATCATGATGAGATGATGATGATGATGATGATATCATGATGAGACGTTGATGATGATATCATGATGATGAGATCATGATGAGATGATGGTGATGATGATATCATGATGAGATGATGATGATATCATGATGAGATGATGATGATGATGATGATGATGATGATGATATCATGATGTTGATATCATGATGAGATGATGATGATAATATCATGATGATGATAGCATGATGATGATATCATGATGAGATGATGATGATGATGATGATGATGATATCATGATGAGACGATGATGATGATATCATGATGATGAGATCATGATGAGATGATGGTGATGATGATATCATGATGATGATAGCATGATGATGATATCATGATGAGATGATGATGATGATGATATCATGATGAGACGATGATGATGATATCATGATGATGAGATCATGATGAGATGATGGTGATGATGATATCATGATGATGATATCATGATGATGATATCATGATGAGATGATCATGATGATGATATCATGATGAGATGATCATGATGATGATATCATGATGAGATGATGATGATATCATGATGAGACGATGATGATGATATCATGATGATGATATCATGATGAGATGATGATGATATCATGATGATGATATCATGATGATGATATCATGATGAGATGATGATGATGATATCATGATGAGACGATGATGATGATATCATGATGATGATATCATGATGATGATATCATGATGATGATATCATGATGAGATGATGATGATGATATCATGATGATGATATCATGATGAGATGATGATGATGATATCATGATGAGACGATGATGATGAGATGATGATGATGATATCATGATGATGATATCATGATGAGATGACGATGATGATGATATCATGATGATGATATCATGATGAGATGATTATGATTATGATATCATGATGAGATGATGATGATGATGATATCATGATGAGATGATGATGATGATATCATGATGATGATATCATGATGAGATGATGATGATGATATCATGATGAGACGATGATGATGAGATGATGATGATGATATCATGATGATGATATCATGATGAGATGACGATGATGATGATATCATGATGATGATATCATGATGAGATGATTATGATTATGATATCATGATGAGATGATGATGATGATGATATCATGATGAGATGATGATGATGATGATATCATGATGAGGATATCATGATGAGACGATGATGATGATATAATGATGATGATATCATGATGAGGTGATGATGATATCATGATGAGATGATGATGATGATGATATCATGATGATGATATCATGATGATGATATCATGATGAGATGATGATGATGATGATATCATGATGTTGATATCATGATGATGATGATGATGATGATGATATCATGATGAGATGATGATGATGATGATGATGATGATATCATGATGTTGATATCATGATGAGATGATGATGATGATGATATCATGATGATGATATCATGATGATGATATCATGATGATGATATCATGATGAGATGATGATGATGATGATGATATCATGATGATGATATCATGATGAGATGATGATGATGATGATGATATCATGATGAGATGATGATGATGATGATGATGATGATATCATGATGATGATATCATGATGAGATGATGATGATGATGATATCATGATGATGATATCATGATGATGATATCATGATGATGATATCATGATGAGATGATGATGATGATGATATCATGATGATGATATCATGATGATGATATCATGATGATGATATCATGATGAGATGATGATGATGATGATGATGATGATGATGATATCATGATGATGATGATATCATGATGATGATATCATGATGAGATGATGATGATGATGATGATGATATCATGATGAGACGATGATGATGATGATATCATGATGATGAGATTATGATGAGATGATGGTGATTATGATATCATGATAATGATATCATGATGAGATTATGATGATGATGATGATGATGATGATATCATGATGAGACGATGATGATGATATCATGATGATGAGATTATGATGAGATGATGGTGATTATGATATCATGATGATGATATCATGATGATGATATCATGATGAGATGATCATGATGATGATATCATGATGAGATGATCATGATGATGATATCATGATGATGATATCATGATGATGATATCATGATGAGATGATGATGATGATGATGATGATGATATCATGATGAGACGGTGATGATGATATCATGATGATGAGATTATGATGAGATGATGGTGATTATGATATCATGATGATGATATCATGATGATGATATCATGATGATGATATCATGATGAGATGATGATGATGATGATGATGATGATATCATGATGAGACGATGATGATGATATCATGATGATGAGATTATGATGAGATGATGATGATGATGATATCATGATGATGATATCATGATGATGATATCATGATGAGATGATCATGATGATGATATCATGATGAGATGATCATGATGATGATATCATGATGATGATATCATGATGAGATGATGATGATGATGATATCATGATGAGACGATGATGATGATATCATGATGATGAGATTATGATGAGATGATGGTGATTATGATATCATGATGATGATATCATGATGATGATATCATGATGAGATGATCATGATGATGATATCATGATGAGATGATCATGATGATGATATCATGATGAGATGATGATGATGATGATGATATCATAATGAGATGATGATGATGATATTATGATGAGACGATGATGATGATATCATGATGATGATATCATGATGATGATATCATGATGAGATGATGATGATGATGATGTCATGATGATGATATCATGATGATGATATCATGATGAGATGATGATGATATCATGATGAGATGATGATATCATGAAGAGATGATGATGATATCATGATGAGATGATGATGATGATGATATCATGATGATGATATCATGATGATGATATCATGATATCATGATGAGATGATGATGATGATGATATCATGATGAGATGATGATGATGATGATGATGATGATGATATCATGATGTTGATATCATGATGAGATGATGATGATGATGATGATATCATGATGATGATATCATGATGATGATATCATGATGAGATGATGATGATGATGATATCATGATGTTGATATCATGATGAGATGATGATGATGATGATGATATTATGATGAGATGATGATGATGATGATGATATCATGATGATGATATTATGATGAGATGATGATGATGATGATGATGATATCATGATGATGATATCATGATGAGATGATGATGATGAAATCATGATGAGATGATGATGATATCATGATGATGATATCATGATGAGATGATTATGATGATGATATCATGATAAGATGATGATGATGATGATGATGATGATGATATCATGATGAGACGATGATGATGATATCATGATGATGATATCATGATGAGATGATGATGATGATGATGATGATGATGATATCATGATGAGACGATGATGATGATATCATGATGAGATGATAGTGATGATGATATCATGATGATGATATCATGATAATGATATCATGATGAGATGATCATGATGATGATATCATGATGAGATGATCATGATGATGATATCATGATGAGATGATGATGATGATGATATCATGATGATGATATCATGATGATGATATCATGATGAGATGATGATGATATCATGATGATGAGATGATGATGATATCATGATGATGATATCATGATGATGATATCAAGATGAGATGATGATGATGATATCATGATGAGACGATAATGATGATATCATGATGATGATATCATGATGATGATATCATGATGAGATGATGATGATGATGATGTCATGATGATGATATCATGATGATGATATCATGATGAGATGATGATGATGATATCATGATGAGACGATGATGATGATATCATGATGATGATGATGATGATATCATGATGAGATGATGATGATGATGATGTCATGATGAGATGATGATGATGATATCATGATGAGATGATGATATCATGAAGAGATGATGATGATATCATGATGAGATGATGATGATGATATCATGATGAGACGATGATGATGATATCATGATGATGATATCATGATGAGATGATTATGATGATGATATCATGATGAGATTATGATGATGATGATATCATAATGAGACGATGATGATGATGATGATGATATCATGATGATGATATCATGATGAGATGATGATGATGATATCATGATGAGATGATGATGATGATGATGATGATGATGATGATATCATGATGAGACGATGATGATGATGATGATGATATCATGATGATGATATCATGATGAGATGATGATGATGATGATGATATCATGATGAGACGATGATGATGATATCATGATGATGAGATCATGATGAGATGATGGTGATGATGATATCATGAGGATGATATCATGATAATGATATCATGATGAGATGATCATGATGATGATATCATGATGAGATGAACATGATGATGATATCATGATGAGATGATGATGATATCATGATGAGACGATGATGATGATATCATGATGATGATATCATGATGAGATGATGATGATATCATGATGATGATATCATGATGAGATGATGATGATGATATCATGATGAAACGATGATGATGATATCATGATGATGATATCATGATGAGATGACGATGATGATGATATCATGATGATGATTTCATGATGAGATGATGATGATGATATCATGATGAGACGACGATGATGATATCATGATGATGATATCATGATGATGATATCATGATGAGATGACGATGATGATGATATCATGATGATGATATCATGATAAGATGATTATGATGATGATATCATGATGAGACGATGATGATGATATCATGATGATGATATCATGATGAGATGATGATGATGATGATATCGTGATGAGACGATGATGATGATATCATGATGATGATATCATGATGAGATGATGATGATGATGATGATGATGATGATATCATGATGTTGATATCATGATGAGATGATGATGATAATATCATGATGATGATAGCATGATGATGATATCATGATGAGATGATGATGATGATGATATCATGATGAGACGATGATGATGATATCATGATGAGTGATGATGATATCATGATGAGATGATGATGATGATGATGATGATGATATCATGATGTTGATATCATGATGAGATGATGATGTAAATATCATGATGATGATATCATGATGAGATGATGATGATGATGATATCATGATGAGACGATGATGATGATATCATGATGATGAGATCATGATGAGATGATGGTGATGATGATATCATGATGATGATAGCATGATAATGATATCATGATGAGATGATGATGATGATGATGATATCATGATGAGACGTTGATGATGATATCATGATGATGAGATCATGATGAGATGATGGTGATGATGATATCATGATGATGATATCATGATGATGATATCATGATGAGATGATGATGATATCATGATGAGATGATCATGATGATGATATCATGATGAGATGATGATGATATCATGATGAGATGATGATGATATCATGATGAGACGATGATGATGATATCATGATGATGATATCATGATGAGATGATGATGATATCATGATGATGATATCATGATGATGATATCATGATGAGATGATGATGATGATATCATGATGAGACGATGATGATGATATCATCATGATGATATCATGATGATGATATCATGATGATGATATCATGATGAGATGATGATGATGATATCATGATGATGATATCATGATGAGATGATGATGATGATATCATGATGAGACGATGATGATGAGATGATGATGATGATATCATGATGATGATATCATGATGAGATGACGATGATGATGATATCATGATGATGATATCATGATGAGATGATTATGATTATGATATCATGATGAGATGATGATGATGATGATATCATGATGAGATGATGATGATGATGATATCATGATGATGATATCATGATGATGATATCATGATGAGACGATGATGATGATATAATGATGATGATATCATGATGAGGTGATGATGATGATGATATCATGATGATGATATCATGAGGAAATGATCATGATGATGATATCATGATGAGATGATGATCATGATGATATCATGATGAGACGATGATGATGATATCATGATGATGGTATCAAGATGAGATGATGATGATGAAGATGATGATGATATCATGATGAGATGACGATGATGATGATATCATGATGATGAGATCATGATGAGATGATGGTGATGATGATATCATGATGATGATAGCATGATGATATCATGATGAGATGATGATGATGATGATATCATGATGAGACGATGATGATGATATCATGATGATGAGATCATGATGAGATGATGGTGATGATGATATCATGATGATGATATCATGATGATGATATCATGATGAGATGATCATGATGATGATATCATGATGAGATGATCATGATGATGATATCATGATGAGATGATGATGATATCATGATGAGACGATGATGATGATATCATGATGATGATATCATGATGAGATGATGATGATATCATGATGATGATATCATGATGATGATATCATGATGAGATGATGATGATGATATCATGATGAGACGATGATGATGATATCATGATGATGATATCATGATGATGATATCATGATGATGATATCATGATGAGATGATGATGATATCATGATGATGATATCATGATGAGATGATGATGATGATATCATGATGAGACGATGATGATGAGATGATGATGATGATATCATGATGATGATATCATGATGAGATGACGATGATGATGATATCATGATGATGATATCATGATGAGATGATTATGATTATGATATCATGATGAGATGATGATGATGATGATATCATGATGAGATGATGATGATGATATCATGATGATGATATCATGATGAGATGATGATGATGATATCATGATGAGACGATGATGATGAGATGATGATGATGATATCATGATGATGATATCATGATGAGATGACGATGATGATGATATCATGATGATGATATCATGATGAGATGATTATGATTATGATATCATGATGAGATGATGATGATGATGATATCATGATGAGATGATGATGATGATGATATCATGATGAGGATATCATGATGAGACGATGATGATGATATAATGATGATGATATCATGATGAGGTGATGATGATATCATGATGAGATGATGATGATGATGATATCATGATGATGATATCATGATGATGATATCATGATGAGATGATGATGATGATGATATCATGATGTTGATATCATGATGATGATGATGATGATGATGATATCATGATGATGATATCATGATGATGATATCATGATGAGATGATGATGATGATGATATCATGATGTTGATATCATGATGATGATGATGATGATGATGATATCATGATGAGATGATGATGATGATGATGATGATGATGATATCATGATGTTGATATCATGATGAGATGATGATGATGATGATATCATGATGATGATATCATGATGATGATATCATGATGATGATATCATGATGAGATGATGATGATGATGATGATATCATGATGATGATATCATGATGAGATGATGATGATGATGATGATATCATGATGAGATGATGATGATGATGATGATGATGATATCATGATGATGATATCATGATGAGATGATGATGATGATGATATCATGATGATGATATCATGATGATGATATCATGATGAGATGATGATGATGATGATGATGATGATGATGATATCATGATGATGATGATATCATGATGATGATATCATGATGAGATTATGATGATGATGATGATGATATCATGATGAGACGATGATGATGATGATATCATGATGATGAGATTATGATGAGATGATGGTGATTATGATATCATGATAATGATATCATGATGATGATATCATGATGATGATATCATGATGAGATTATGATGATGATGATGATGATATCATGATGAGACGATGATGATGATATCATGATGATGAGATTATGATGAGATGATGGTGATTATGATATCATGATGATGATATCATGATGATGATATCATGATGAGATGATCATGATGATGATATCATGATGAGATGATCATGATGATGATATCATGATGATGATATCATGATGATGATATCATGATGAGATGATGATGATGATGATGATGATGATATCATGATGAGACGGTGATGATGATATCATGATGATGAGATTATGATGAGATGATGGTGATTATGATATCATGATGATGATATCATGATGATGATATCATGATGATGATATCATGATGAGATGATGATGATGATGATGATGATGATATCATGATGAGACGATGATGATGATATCATGATGATGAGATTATGATGAGATGATGATGATGATGATATCATGATGATGATATCATGATGATGATATCATGATGAGATGATCATGATGATGATATCATGATGAGATGATCATGATGATGATATCATGATGATGATATCATGATGAGATGATGATGATGATGATATCATGATGAGACGATGATGATGATATCATGATGATGAGATTATGATGAGATGATGGTGATTATGATATCATGATGATGATATCATGATGATGATATCATGATGAGATGATCATGATGATGATATCATGATGAGATGATCATGATGATGATATCATGATGAGATGATGATGATGATGATGATATCATAATGAGATGATGATGATGATATTATGATGAGACGATGATGATGATATCATGATGATGATATCATGATGATGATATCATGATGAGATGATGATGATGATGATGTCATGATGATGATATCATGATGATGATATCATGATGAGATGATGATGATATCATGATGAGATGATGATATCATGAAGAGATGATGATGATATCATGATGAGATGATGATGATGATGATATCATGATGATGATATCATGATGATGATATCATGATATCATGATGAGATGATGATGATGATGATATCATGATGAGATGATGATGATGATGATATCATGATGAGATGATGATGATGATGATGATGATGATGATATCATGATGTTGATATCATGATGAGATGATGATGATGATGATGATATCATGATGATGATATCATGATGATGATATCATGATGAGATGATGATGATGATGATATCATGATGTTGATATCATGATGAGATGATGATGATGATGATGATATTATGATGAGATGATGATGATGATGATGATATCATGATGATGATATTATGATGAGATGATGATGATGATGATGATGATATCATGATGATGATATCATGATGAGATGATGATGATGAAATCATGATGAGATGATGATGATATCATGATGATGATATCATGATGAGATGATTATGATGATGATATCATGATAAGATGATGATGATGATGATGATGATGATGATATCATGATGAGACGATGATGATGATATCATGATGATGATATCATGATGAGATGATGATGATGATGATGATGATGATGATATCATGATGAGACGATGATGATGATATCATGATGAGATGATAGTGATGATGATATCATGATGATGATATCATGATAATGATATCATGATGAGATGATCATGATGATGATATCATGATGAGATGATCATGATGATGATATCATGATGAGATGATGATGATGATGATATCATGATGATGATATCATGATGATGATATCATGATGAGATGATGATGATATCATGATGATGAGATGATGATGATATCATGATGATGATATCATGATGATGATATCAAGATGAGATGATGATGATGATATCATGATGAGACGATAATGATGATATCATGATGATGATATCATGATGATGATATCATGATGAGATGATGATGATGATGATGTCATGATGATGATATCATGATGATGATATCATGATGAGATGATGATGATGATATCATGATGAGACGATGATGATGATATCATGATGATGATGATGATGATATCATGATGAGATGATGATGATGATGATGTCATGATGAGATGATGATGATGATATCATGATGAGATGATGATATCATGAAGAGATGATGATGATATCATGATGAGATGATGATGATGATATCATGATGAGACGATGATGATGATATCATGATGATGATATCATGATGAGATGATTATGATGATGATATCATGATGAGATGATGATGATGATGATATCATAATGAGACGATGATGATGATGATGATGATATCATGATGATGATATCATGATGAGATGATGATGATGATATCATGATGAGATGATGATGATGATGATGATGATGATGATGATATCATGATGAGACGATGATGATGATGATGATGATATCATGATGATGATATCATGATGAGATGATGATGATGATGATGATATCATGATGAGACGATGATGATGATATCATGATGATGAGATCATGATGAGATGATGGTGATGATGATATCATGAGGATGATATCATGATAATGATATCATGATGAGATGATCATGATGATGATATCATGATGAGATGAACATGATGATGATATCATGATGAGATGATGATGATATCATGATGAGACGATGATGATGATATCATGATGATGATATCATGATGAGATGATGATGATATCATGATGATGATATCATGATGAGATGATGATGATGATATCATGATGAAACGATGATGATGATATCATGATGATGATATCATGATGAGATGACGATGATGATGATATCATGATGATGATTTCATGATGAGATGATGATGATGATATCATGATGAGACGACGATGATGATATCATGATGATGATATCATGATGATGATATCATGATGAGATGACGATGATGATGATATCATGATGATGATATCATGATAAGATGATTATGATGATGATATCATGATGAGACGATGATGATGATATCATGATGATGATATCATGATGAGATGATGATGATGATGATATCGTGATGAGACGATGATGATGATATCATGATGATGATATCATGATGAGATGATGATGATGATGATGATGATGATGATGATATCATGATGTTGATATCATGATGAGATGATGATGATAATATCATGATGATGATAGCATGATGATGATATCATGATGAGATGATGATGATGATGATATCATGATGAGACGATGATGATGATATCATGATGAGTGATGATGATATCATGATGAGATGATGATGATGATGATGATGATGATATCATGATGTTGATATCATGATGAGATGATGATGTAAATATCATGATGATGATATCATGATGAGATGATGATGATGATGATATCATGATGAGACGATGATGATGATATCATGATGATGAGATCATGATGAGATGATGGTGATGATGATATCATGATGATGATAGCATGATAATGATATCATGATGAGATGATGATGATGATGATGATATCATGATGAGACGTTGATGATGATATCATGATGATGAGATCATGATGAGATGATGGTGATGATGATATCATGATGAGATGATGATGATATCATGATGAGATGATGATGATGATGATGATGATGATGATGATATCATGATGTTGATATCATGATGAGATGATGATGATAATATCATGATGATGATAGCATGATGATGATATCATGATGAGATGATGATGATGATGATGATGATGATATCATGATGAGACGATGATGATGATATCATGATGATGAGATCATGATGAGATGATGGTGATGATGATATCATGATGATGATAGCATGATGATGATATCATGATGAGATGATGATGATGATGATATCATGATGAGACGATGATGATGATATCATGATGATGAGATCATGATGAGATGATGGTGATGATGATATCATGATGATGATATCATGATGATGATATCATGATGAGATGATCATGATGATGATATCATGATGAGATGATCATGATGATGATATCATGATGAGATGATGATGATATCATGATGAGACGATGATGATGATATCATGATGATGATATCATGATGAGATGATGATGATATCATGATGATGATATCATGATGATGATATCATGATGAGATGATGATGATGATATCATGATGAGACGATGATGATGATATCATGATGATGATATCATGATGATGATATCATGATGATGATATCATGATGAGATGATGATGATGATATCATGATGATGATATCATGATGAGATGATGATGATGATATCATGATGAGACGATGATGATGAGATGATGATGATGATATCATGATGATGATATCATGATGAGATGACGATGATGATGATATCATGATGATGATATCATGATGAGATGATTATGATTATGATATCATGATGAGATGATGATGATGATGATATCATGATGAGATGATGATGATGATATCATGATGATGATATCATGATGAGATGATGATGATGATATCATGATGAGACGATGATGATGAGATGATGATGATGATATCATGATGATGATATCATGATGAGATGACGATGATGATGATATCATGATGATGATATCATGATGAGATGATTATGATTATGATATCATGATGAGATGATGATGATGATGATATCATGATGAGATGATGATGATGATGATATCATGATGAGGATATCATGATGAGACGATGATGATGATATAATGATGATGATATCATGATGAGGTGATGATGATATCATGATGAGATGATGATGATGATGATATCATGATGATGATATCATGATGATGATATCATGATGAGATGATGATGATGATGATATCATGATGTTGATATCATGATGATGATGATGATGATGATGATATCATGATGAGATGATGATGATGATGATGATGATGATATCATGATGTTGATATCATGATGAGATGATGATGATGATGATATCATGATGATGATATCATGATGATGATATCATGATGATGATATCATGATGAGATGATGATGATGATGATGATATCATGATGATGATATCATGATGAGATGATGATGATGATGATGATATCATGATGAGATGATGATGATGATGATGATGATGATATCATGATGATGATATCATGATGAGATGATGATGATGATGATATCATGATGATGATATCATGATGATGATATCATGATGATGATATCATGATGAGATGATGATGATGATGATATCATGATGATGATATCATGATGATGATATCATGATGATGATATCATGATGAGATGATGATGATGATGATGATGATGATGATGATATCATGATGATGATGATATCATGATGATGATATCATGATGAGATGATGATGATGATGATGATGATATCATGATGAGACGATGATGATGATGATATCATGATGATGAGATTATGATGAGATGATGGTGATTATGATATCATGATAATGATATCATGATGATGATATCATGATGATGATATCATGATGAGATTATGATGATGATGATGATGATGATGATATCATGATGAGACGATGATGATGATATCATGATGATGAGATTATGATGAGATGATGGTGATTATGATATCATGATGATGATATCATGATGATGATATCATGATGAGATGATCATGATGATGATATCATGATGAGATGATCATGATGATGATATCATGATGATGATATCATGATGATGATATCATGATGAGATGATGATGATGATGATGATGATGATATCATGATGAGACGGTGATGATGATATCATGATGATGAGATTATGATGAGATGATGGTGATTATGATATCATGATGATGATATCATGATGATGATATCATGATGATGATATCATGATGAGATGATGATGATGATGATGATGATGATATCATGATGAGACGATGATGATGATATCATGATGATGAGATTATGATGAGATGATGATGATGATGATATCATGATGATGATATCATGATGATGATATCATGATGAGATGATCATGATGATGATATCATGATGAGATGATCATGATGATGATATCATGATGATGATATCATGATGAGATGATGATGATGATGATATCATGATGAGACGATGATGATGATATCATGATGATGAGATTATGATGAGATGATGGTGATTATGATATCATGATGATGATATCATGATGATGATATCATGATGAGATGATCATGATGATGATATCATGATGAGATGATCATGATGATGATATCATGATGAGATGATGATGATGATGATGATATCATAA
Organism: Pelodytes ibericus; assembly: GCA_036172795.1. Taxonomy (NCBI): domain Eukaryota; kingdom Metazoa; phylum Chordata; class Amphibia; order Anura; family Pelodytidae; genus Pelodytes; species Pelodytes ibericus. Next base: position 37,933,086 of record CM069860.1, read on the forward strand.
TGAGATGATGATGATGATATTATGATGAGACGATGATGATGATATCATGATGATGATATCATGATGATGATATCATGATGAGATGATGATGATGATGATGTCATGATGATGATATCATGATGATGATATCATGATGAGATGATGATGATATCATGATGAGATGATGATATCATGAAGAGATGATGATGATATCATGATGAGATGATGATGATGATGATATCATGATGATGATATCATGATGATGATATCATGATATCATGATGAGATGATGATGATGATGATATCATGATGAGATGATGATGATGATGATGATGATGATGATATCATGATGTTGATATCATGATGAGATGATGATGATGATGATGATATCATGATGATGATATCATGATGATGATATCATGATGAGATGATGATGATGATGATATCATGATGTTGATATCATGATGAGATGATGATGATGATGATGATATTATGATGAGATGATGATGATGATGATGATATCATGATGATGATATTATGATGAGATGATGATGATGATGATGATGATATCATGATGATGATATCATGATGAGATGATGATGATGAAATCATGATGAGATGATGATGATATCATGATGATGATATCATGATGAGATGATTATGATGATGATATCATGATAAGATGATGATGATGATGATGATGATGATGATATCATGATGAGACGATGATGATGATATCATGATGATGATATCATGATGAGATGATGATGATGATGATGATGATGATGATATCATGATGAGACGATGATGATGATATCATGATGAGATGATAGTGATGATGATATCATGATGATGATATCATGATAATGATATCATGATGAGATGATCATGATGATGATATCATGATGAGATGATCATGATGATGATATCATGATGAGATGATGATGATGATGATATCATGATGATGATATCATGATGATGATATCATGATGAGATGATGATGATATCATGATGATGAGATGATGATGATATCATGATGATGATATCATGATGATGATATCAAGATGAGATGATGATGATGATATCATGATGAGACGATAATGATGATATCATGATGATGATATCATGATGATGATATCATGATGAGATGATGATGATGATGATGTCATGATGATGATATCATGATGATGATATCATGATGAGATGATGATGATGATATCATGATGAGACGATGATGATGATATCATGATGATGATGATGATGATATCATGATGAGATGATGATGATGATGATGTCATGATGAGATGATGATGATGATATCATGATGAGATGATGATATCATGAAGAGATGATGATGATATCATGATGAGATGATGATGATGATATCATGATGAGACGATGATGATGATATCATGATGATGATATCATGATGAGATGATTATGATGATGATATCATGATGAGATTATGATGATGATGATATCATAATGAGACGATGATGATGATGATATCATGATGATGATATCATGATGAGATGATGATGATGATATCATGATGAGATGATGATGATGATGATGATGATGATGATGATATCATGATGAGACGATGATGATGATGATGATGATATCATGATGATGATATCATGATGAGATGATGATGATGATGATGATATCATGATGAGACGATGATGATGATATCATGATGATGAGATCATGATGAGATGATGGTGATGATGATATCATGAGGATGATATCATGATAATGATATCATGATGAGATGATCATGATGATGATATCATGATGAGATGAACATGATGATGATATCATGATGAGATGATGATGATATCATGATGAGACGATGATGATGATATCATGATGATGATATCATGATGAGATGATGATGATATCATGATGATGATATCATGATGAGATGATGATGATGATATCATGATGAAACGATGATGATGATATCATGATGATGATATCATGATGAGATGACGATGATGATGATATCATGATGATGATTTCATGATGAGATGATGATGATGATATCATGATGAGACGACGATGATGATATCATGATGATGATATCATGATGATGATATCATGATGAGATGACGATGATGATGATATCATGATGATGATATCATGATAAGATGATTATGATGATGATATCATGATGAGACGATGATGATGATATCATGATGATGATATCATGATGAGATGATGATGATGATGATATCGTGATGAGACGATGATGATGATATCATGATGATGATATCATGATGAGATGATGATGATGATGATGATGATGATGATATCATGATGTTGATATCATGATGAGATGATGATGATAATATCATGATGATGATAGCATGATGATGATATCATGATGAGATGATGATGATGATGATATCATGATGAGACGATGATGATGATATCATGATGAGTGATGATGATATCATGATGAGATGATGATGATGATGATGATGATGATATCATGATGTTGATATCATGATGAGATGATGATGTAAATATCATGATGATGATATCATGATGAGATGATGATGATGATGATATCATGATGAGACGATGATGATGATATCATGATGATGAGATCATGATGAGATGATGGTGATGATGATATCATGATGATGATAGCATGATAATGATATCATGATGAGATGATGATGATGATGATGATATCATGATGAGACGTTGATGATGATATCATGATGATGAGATCATGATGAGATGATGGTGATGATGATATCATGATGATGATATCATGATGATGATATCATGATGAGATGATGATGATATCATGATGAGATGATCATGATGATGATATCATGATGAGATGATGATGATATCATGATGAGATGATGATGATATCATGATGAGACGATGATGATGATATCATGATGATGATATCATGATGAGATGATGATGATATCATGATGATGATATCATGATGATGATATCATGATGAGATGATGATGATGATATCATGATGAGACGATGATGATGATATCATCATGATGATATCATGATGATGATATCATGATGATGATATCATGATGAGATGATGATGATGATATCATGATGATGATATCATGATGAGATGATGATGATGATATCATGATGAGACGATGATGATGAGATGATGATGATGATATCATGATGATGATATCATGATGAGATGACGATGATGATGATATCATGATGATGATATCATGATGAGATGATTATGATTATGATATCATGATGAGATGATGATGATGATGATATCATGATGAGATGATGATGATGATGATATCATGATGATGATATCATGATGATGATATCATGATGAGACGATGATGATGATATAATGATGATGATATCATGATGAGGTGATGATGATGATGATATCATGATGATGATATCATGAGGAAATGATCATGATGATGATATCATGATGAGATGATGATCATGATGATATCATGATGAGACGATGATGATGATATCATGATGATGGTATCAAGATGAGATGATGATGATGAAGATGATGATGATATCATGATGAGATGATGATGATGATGATATCATGATGATGATATGATGATGATGATATCATGATGAGATGATGATGATGAAATCATGATGAGATGATGATGATATCATGATGATGATATCATGATGAGATGATTATGATGATGATATCATGATAAGATGATGATGATGATGATGATGATGATGATATCATGATGAGACGATGATGATGATATCATGATAAGATGATGATGATGATGATGATGATGATGATATCATGATGAGACGATGATGATGATATCATGATGATGATATCATGATGAGATGATGATGATGATGATGATGATGATGATATCATGATGAGACGATGATGATGATATCATGATGAGATGATAGTGATGATGATATCATGATGATGATATCATGATAATGATATCATGATGAGATGATCATGATGATGATATCATGATGAGATGATCATGATGATGATATCATGATGAGATGATGATGATGATGATATCATGATGATGATATCATGATGATGATATCATGATGAGATGATGATGATATCATGATGATGAGATGATGATGATATCATGATGATGATATCATGATGATGATATCAAGATGAGATGATGATGATGATATCATGATGAGACGATAATGATGATATCATGATGATGATATCATGATGATGATATCATGATGAGATGATGATGATGATGATGTCATGATGATGATATCATGATGATGATATCATGATGAGATGATGATGATGATATCATGATGAGACGATGATGATGATATCATGATGATGATGATGATGATATCATGATGAGATGATGATGATGATGATGTCATGATGAGATGATGATGATGATATCATGATGAGATGATGATATCATGAAGAGATGATGATGATATCATGATGAGATGATGATGATGATATCATGATGAGACGATGATGATGATATCATGATGATGATATCATGATGAGATGATTATGATGATGATATCATGATGAGATGATGATGATGATGATATCATAATGAGACGATGATGATGATGATGATGATATCATGATGATGATATCATGATGAGATGATGATGATGATATCATGATGAGATGATGATGATGATGATGATGATGATGATGATATCATGATGAGACGATGATGATGATGATGATGATATCATGATGATGATATCATGATGAGATGATGATGATGATGATGATATCATGATGAGACGATGATGATGATATCATGATGATGAGATCATGATGAGATGATGGTGATGATGATATCATGAGGATGATATCATGATAATGATATCATGATGAGATGATCATGATGATGATATCATGATGAGATGAACATGATGATGATATCATGATGAGATGATGATGATATCATGATGAGACGATGATGATGATATCATGATGATGATATCATGATGAGATGATGATGATATCATGATGATGATATCATGATGAGATGATGATGATGATATCATGATGAAACGATGATGATGATATCATGATGATGATATCATGATGAGATGACGATGATGATGATATCATGATGATGATTTCATGATGAGATGATGATGATGATATCATGATGAGACGACGATGATGATATCATGATGATGATATCATGATGATGATATCATGATGAGATGACGATGATGATGATATCATGATGATGATATCATGATAAGATGATTATGATGATGATATCATGATGAGACGATGATGATGATATCATGATGATGATATCATGATGAGATGATGATGATGATGATATCGTGATGAGACGATGATGATGATATCATGATGATGATATCATGATGAGATGATGATGATGATGATGATGATGATGATGATATCATGATGTTGATATCATGATGAGATGATGATGATAATATCATGATGATGATAGCATGATGATGATATCATGATGAGATGATGATGATGATGATATCATGATGAGACGATGATGATGATATCATGATGAGTGATGATGATATCATGATGAGATGATGATGATGATGATGATGATGATATCATGATGTTGATATCATGATGAGATGATGATGTAAATATCATGATGATGATATCATGATGAGATGATGATGATGATGATATCATGATGAGACGATGATGATGATATCATGATGAGTGATGATGATATCATGATGAGATGATGATGATGATGATGATGATGATATCATGATGTTGATATCATGATGAGATGATGATGTAAATATCATGATGATGATATCATGATGAGATGATGATGATGATGATATCATGATGAGACGATGATGATGATATCATGATGATGAGATCATGATGAGATGATGGTGATGATGATATCATGATGATGATAGCATGATAATGATATCATGATGAGATGATGATGATGATGATGATATCATGATGAGACGTTGATGATGATATCATGATGATGAGATCATGATGAGATGATGGTGATGATGATATCATGATGAGATGATGATGATATCATGATGAGATGATGATGATGATGATGATGATGATGATGATATCATGATGTTGATATCATGATGAGATGATGATGATAATATCATGATGATGATAGCATGATGATGATATCATGATGAGATGATGATGATGATGATGATGATGATATCATGATGAGACGATGATGATGATATCATGATGATGAGATCATGATGAGATGATGGTGATGATGATATCATGATGATGATAGCATGATGATGATATCATGATGAGATGATGATGATGATGATATCATGATGAGACGATGATGATGATATCATGATGATGAGATCATGATGAGATGATGGTGATGATGATATCATGATGATGATATCATGATGATGATATCATGATGAGATGATCATGATGATGATATCATGATGAGATGATCATGATGATGATATCATGATGAGATGATGATGATATCATGATGAGACGATGATGATGATATCATGATGATGATATCATGATGAGATGATGATGATATCATGATGATGATATCATGATGATGATATCATGATGAGATGATGATGATGATATCATGATGAGACGATGATGATGATATCATGATGATGATATCATGATGATGATATCATGATGATGATATCATGATGAGATGATGATGATGATATCATGATGATGATATCATGATGAGATGATGATGATGATATCATGATGAGACGATGATGATGAGATGATGATGATGATATCATGATGATGATATCATGATGAGATGACGATGATGATGATATCATGATGATGATATCATGATGAGATGATTATGATTATGATATCATGATGAGATGATGATGATGATGATATCATGATGAGATGATGATGATGATATCATGATGATGATATCATGATGAGATGATGATGATGATATCATGATGAGACGATGATGATGAGATGATGATGATGATATCATGATGATGATATCATGATGAGATGACGATGATGATGATATCATGATGATGATATCATGATGAGATGATTATGATTATGATATCATGATGAGATGATGATGATGATGATATCATGATGAGATGATGATGATGATGATATCATGATGAGGATATCATGATGAGACGATGATGATGATATAATGATGATGATATCATGATGAGGTGATGATGATATCATGATGAGATGATGATGATGATGATATCATGATGATGATATCATGATGATGATATCATGATGAGATGATGATGATGATGATATCATGATGTTGATATCATGATGATGATGATGATGATGATGATATCATGATGAGATGATGATGATGATGATGATGATGATATCATGATGTTGATATCATGATGAGATGATGATGATGATGATATCATGATGATGATATCATGATGATGATATCATGATGATGATATCATGATGAGATGATGATGATGATGATGATATCATGATGATGATATCATGATGAGATGATGATGATGATGATGATATCATGATGAGATGATGATGATGATGATGATGATGATATCATGATGATGATATCATGATGAGATGATGATGATGATGATATCATGATGATGATATCATGATGATGATATCATGATGATGATATCATGATGAGATGATGATGATGATGATATCATGATGATGATATCATGATGATGATATCATGATGATGATATCATGATGAGATGATGATGATGATGATGATGATGATGATGATATCATGATGATGATGATATCATGATGATGATATCATGATGAGATGATGATGATGATGATGATGATATCATGATGAGACGATGATGATGATGATATCATGATGATGAGATTATGATGAGATGATGGTGATTATGATATCATGATAATGATATCATGATGAGATTATGATGATGATGATGATGATGATGATATCATGATGAGACGATGATGATGATATCATGATGATGAGATTATGATGAGATGATGGTGATTATGATATCATGATGATGATATCATGATGATGATATCATGATGAGATGATCATGATGATGATATCATGATGAGATGATCATGATGATGATATCATGATGATGATATCATGATGATGATATCATGATGAGATGATGATGATGATGATGATGATGATATCATGATGAGACGGTGATGATGATATCATGATGATGAGATTATGATGAGATGATGGTGATTATGATATCATGATGATGATATCATGATGATGATATCATGATGATGATATCATGATGAGATGATGATGATGATGATGATGATGATATCATGATGAGACGATGATGATGATATCATGATGATGAGATTATGATGAGATGATGATGATGATGATATCATGATGATGATATCATGATGATGATATCATGATGATGATATCATGATGAGATGATCATGATGATGATATCATGATGAGATGATCATGATGATGATATCATGATGATGATATCATGATGAGATGATGATGATGATGATATCATGATGAGACGATGATGATGATATCATGATGATGAGATTATGATGAGATGATGGTGATTATGATATCATGATGATGATATCATGATGATGATATCATGATGAGATGATCATGATGATGATATCATGATGAGATGATCATGATGATGATATCATGATGAGATGATGATGATGATGATGATATCATAATGAGATGATGATGATGATATTATGATGAGACGATGATGATGATATCATGATGATGATATCATGATGATGATATCATGATGAGATGATGATGATGATGATGTCATGATGATGATATCATGATGATGATATCATGATGAGATGATGATGATATCATGATGAGATGATGATATCATGAAGAGATGATGATGATATCATGATGAGATGATGATGATGATGATATCATGATGATGATATCATGATGATGATATCATGATATCATGATGAGATGATGATGATGATGATATCATGATGAGATGATGATGATGATGATGATGATGATGATATCATGATGTTGATATCATGATGAGATGATGATGATGATGATGATATCATGATGATGATATCATGATGATGATATCATGATGAGATGATGATGATGATGATATCATGATGTTGATATCATGATGAGATGATGATGATGATGATGATATTATGATGAGATGATGATGATGATGATGATATCATGATGATGATATTATGATGAGATGATGATGATGATGATGATGATATCATGATGATGATATCATGATGAGATGATGATGATGAAATCATGATGAGATGATGATGATATCATGATGATGATATCATGATGAGATGATTATGATGATGATATCATGATAAGATGATGATGATGATGATGATGATGATGATATCATGATGAGACGATGATGATGATATCATGATGATGATATCATGATGAGATGATGATGATGATGATGATGATGATGATATCATGATGAGACGATGATGATGATATCATGATGAGATGATAGTGATGATGATATCATGATGATGATATCATGATAATGATATCATGATGAGATGATCATGATGATGATATCATGATGAGATGATCATGATGATGATATCATGATGAGATGATGATGATGATGATATCATGATGATGATATCATGATGATGATATCATGATGAGATGATGATGATATCATGATGATGAGATGATGATGATATCATGATGATGATATCATGATGATGATATCAAGATGAGATGATGATGATGATATCATGATGAGACGATAATGATGATATCATGATGATGATATCATGATGATGATATCATGATGAGATGATGATGATGATGATGTCATGATGATGATATCATGATGATGATATCATGATGAGATGATGATGATGATATCATGATGAGACGATGATGATGATATCATGATGATGATGATGATGATATCATGATGAGATGATGATGATGATGATGTCATGATGAGATGATGATGATGATATCATGATGAGATGATGATATCATGAAGAGATGATGATGATATCATGATGAGATGATGATGATGATATCATGATGAGACGATGATGATGATATCATGATGATGATATCATGATGAGATGATTATGATGATGATATCATGATGAGATTATGATGATGATGATATCATAATGAGACGATGATGATGATGATGATGATATCATGATGATGATATCATGATGAGATGATGATGATGATATCATGATGAGATGATGATGATGATGATGATGATGATGATGATATCATGATGAGACGATGATGATGATGATGATGATATCATGATGATGATATCATGATGAGATGATGATGATGATGATGATATCATGATGAGACGATGATGATGATATCATGATGATGAGATCATGATGAGATGATGGTGATGATGATATCATGAGGATGATATCATGATAATGATATCATGATGAGATGATCATGATGATGATATCATGATGAGATGAACATGATGATGATATCATGATGAGATGATGATGATATCATGATGAGACGATGATGATGATATCATGATGATGATATCATGATGAGATGATGATGATATCATGATGATGATATCATGATGAGATGATGATGATGATATCATGATGAAACGATGATGATGATATCATGATGATGATATCATGATGAGATGACGATGATGATGATATCATGATGATGATTTCATGATGAGATGATGATGATGATATCATGATGAGACGACGATGATGATATCATGATGATGATATCATGATGATGATATCATGATGAGATGACGATGATGATGATATCATGATGATGATATCATGATAAGATGATTATGATGATGATATCATGATGAGACGATGATGATGATATCATGATGATGATATCATGATGAGATGATGATGATGATGATATCGTGATGAGACGATGATGATGATATCATGATGATGATATCATGATGAGATGATGATGATGATGATGATGATGATGATATCATGATGTTGATATCATGATGAGATGATGATGATAATATCATGATGATGATAGCATGATGATGATATCATGATGAGATGATGATGATGATGATATCATGATGAGACGATGATGATGATATCATGATGAGTGATGATGATATCATGATGAGATGATGATGATGATGATGATGATGATATCATGATGTTGATATCATGATGAGATGATGATGTAAATATCATGATGATGATATCATGATGAGATGATGATGATGATGATATCATGATGAGACGATGATGATGATATCATGATGATGAGATCATGATGAGATGATGGTGATGATGATATCATGATGATGATAGCATGATAATGATATCATGATGAGATGATGATGATGATGATGATATCATGATGAGACGTTGATGATGATATCATGATGATGAGATCATGATGAGATGATGGTGATGATGATATCATGATGATGATATCATGATGATGATATCATGATGAGATGATGATGATATCATGATGAGATGATCATGATGATGATATCATGATGAGATGATGATGATATCATGATGAGATGATGATGATATCATGATGAGACGATGATGATGATATCATGATGATGATATCATGATGAGATGATGATGATATCATGATGATGATATCATGATGATGATATCATGATGAGATGATGATGATGATATCATGATGAGACGATGATGATGATATCATCATGATGATATCATGATGATGATATCATGATGATGATATCATGATGAGATGATGATGATGATATCATGATGATGATATCATGATGAGATGATGATGATGATATCATGATGAGACGATGATGATGAGATGATGATGATGATATCATGATGATGATATCATGATGAGATGACGATGATGATGATATCATGATGATGATATCATGATGAGATGATTATGATTATGATATCATGATGAGATGATGATGATGATGATATCATGATGAGATGATGATGATGATGATATCATGATGATGATATCATGATGATGATATCATGATGAGACGATGATGATGATATAATGATGATGATATCATGATGAGGTGATGATGATGATGATATCATGATGATGATATCATGAGGAAATGATCATGATGATGATATCATGATGAGATGATGATCATGATGATATCATGATGAGACGATGATGATGATATCATGATGATGGTATCAAGATGAGATGATGATGATGAAGATGATGATGATATCATGATGAGATGACGATGATGATGATATCATGATGATGAGATCATGATGAGATGATGGTGATGATGATATCATGATGATGATAGCATGATGATATCATGATGAGATGATGATGATGATGATATCATGATGAGACGATGATGATGATATCATGATGATGAGATCATGATGAGATGATGGTGATGATGATATCATGATGATGATATCATGATGATGATATCATGATGAGATGATCATGATGATGATATCATGATGAGATGATCATGATGATGATATCATGATGAGATGATGATGATATCATGATGAGACGATGATGATGATATCATGATGATGATATCATGATGAGATGATGATGATATCATGATGATGATATCATGATGATGATATCATGATGAGATGATGATGATGATATCATGATGAGACGATGATGATGATATCATGATGATGATATCATGATGATGATATCATGATGATGATATCATGATGAGATGATGATGATATCATGATGATGATATCATGATGAGATGATGATGATGATATCATGATGAGACGATGATGATGAGATGATGATGATGATATCATGATGATGATATCATGATGAGATGACGATGATGATGATATCATGATGATGATATCATGATGAGATGATTATGATTATGATATCATGATGAGATGATGATGATGATGATATCATGATGAGATGATGATGATGATATCATGATGATGATATCATGATGAGATGATGATGATGATATCATGATGAGACGATGATGATGAGATGATGATGATGATATCATGATGATGATATCATGATGAGATGACGATGATGATGATATCATGATGATGATATCATGATGAGATGATTATGATTATGATATCATGATGAGATGATGATGATGATGATATCATGATGAGATGATGATGATGATGATATCATGATGAGGATATCATGATGAGACGATGATGATGATATAATGATGATGATATCATGATGAGGTGATGATGATATCATGATGAGATGATGATGATGATGATATCATGATGATGATATCATGATGATGATATCATGATGAGATGATGATGATGATGATATCATGATGTTGATATCATGATGATGATGATGATGATGATGATATCATGATGATGATATCATGATGATGATATCATGATGAGATGATGATGATGATGATATCATGATGTTGATATCATGATGATGATGATGATGATGATGATATCATGATGAGATGATGATGATGATGATGATGATGATGATATCATGATGTTGATATCATGATGAGATGATGATGATGATGATATCATGATGATGATATCATGATGATGATATCATGATGATGATATCATGATGAGATGATGATGATGATGATGATATCATGATGATGATATCATGATGAGATGATGATGATGATGATGATATCATGATGAGATGATGATGATGATGATGATGATGATATCATGATGATGATATCATGATGAGATGATGATGATGATGATATCATGATGATGATATCATGATGATGATATCATGATGAGATGATGATGATGATGATGATGATGATGATGATATCATGATGATGATGATATCATGATGATGATATCATGATGAGATTATGATGATGATGATGATGATATCATGATGAGACGATGATGATGATGATATCATGATGATGAGATTATGATGAGATGATGGTGATTATGATATCATGATAATGATATCATGATGATGATATCATGATGATGATATCATGATGAGATTATGATGATGATGATGATGATATCATGATGAGACGATGATGATGATATCATGATGATGAGATTATGATGAGATGATGGTGATTATGATATCATGATGATGATATCATGATGATGATATCATGATGAGATGATCATGATGATGATATCATGATGAGATGATCATGATGATGATATCATGATGATGATATCATGATGATGATATCATGATGAGATGATGATGATGATGATGATGATGATATCATGATGAGACGGTGATGATGATATCATGATGATGAGATTATGATGAGATGATGGTGATTATGATATCATGATGATGATATCATGATGATGATATCATGATGATGATATCATGATGAGATGATGATGATGATGATGATGATGATATCATGATGAGACGATGATGATGATATCATGATGATGAGATTATGATGAGATGATGATGATGATGATATCATGATGATGATATCATGATGATGATATCATGATGAGATGATCATGATGATGATATCATGATGAGATGATCATGATGATGATATCATGATGATGATATCATGATGAGATGATGATGATGATGATATCATGATGAGACGATGATGATGATATCATGATGATGAGATTATGATGAGATGATGGTGATTATGATATCATGATGATGATATCATGATGATGATATCATGATGAGATGATCATGATGATGATATCATGATGAGATGATCATGATGATGATATCATGATGAGATGATGATGATGATGATGATATCATAATGAGATGATGATGATGATATTATGATGAGACGATGATGATGATATCATGATGATGATATCATGATGATGATATCATGATGAGATGATGATGATGATGATGTCATGATGATGATATCATGATGATGATATCATGATGAGATGATGATGATATCATGATGAGATGATGATATCATGAAGAGATGATGATGATATCATGATGAGATGATGATGATGATGATATCATGATGATGATATCATGATGATGATATCATGATATCATGATGAGATGATGATGATGATGATATCATGATGAGATGATGATGATGATGATATCATGATGAGATGATGATGATGATGATGATGATGATGATATCATGATGTTGATATCATGATGAGATGATGATGATGATGATGATATCATGATGATGATATCATGATGATGATATCATGATGAGATGATGATGATGATGATATCATGATGTTGATATCATGATGAGATGATGATGATGATGATGATATTATGATGAGATGATGATGATGATGATGATATCATGATGATGATATTATGATGAGATGATGATGATGATGATGATGATATCATGATGATGATATCATGATGAGATGATGATGATGAAATCATGATGAGATGATGATGATATCATGATGATGATATCATGATGAGATGATTATGATGATGATATCATGATAAGATGATGATGATGATGATGATGATGATGATATCATGATGAGACGATGATGATGATATCATGATGATGATATCATGATGAGATGATGATGATGATGATGATGATGATGATATCATGATGAGACGATGATGATGATATCATGATGAGATGATAGTGATGATGATATCATGATGATGATATCATGATAATGATATCATGATGAGATGATCATGATGATGATATCATGATGAGATGATCATGATGATGATATCATGATGAGATGATGATGATGATGATATCATGATGATGATATCATGATGATGATATCATGATGAGATGATGATGATATCATGATGATGAGATGATGATGATATCATGATGATGATATCATGATGATGATATCAAGATGAGATGATGATGATGATATCATGATGAGACGATAATGATGATATCATGATGATGATATCATGATGATGATATCATGATGAGATGATGATGATGATGATGTCATGATGATGATATCATGATGATGATATCATGATGAGATGATGATGATGATATCATGATGAGACGATGATGATGATATCATGATGATGATGATGATGATATCATGATGAGATGATGATGATGATGATGTCATGATGAGATGATGATGATGATATCATGATGAGATGATGATATCATGAAGAGATGATGATGATATCATGATGAGATGATGATGATGATATCATGATGAGACGATGATGATGATATCATGATGATGATATCATGATGAGATGATTATGATGATGATATCATGATGAGATGATGATGATGATGATATCATAATGAGACGATGATGATGATGATGATGATATCATGATGATGATATCATGATGAGATGATGATGATGATATCATGATGAGATGATGATGATGATGATGATGATGATGATGATATCATGATGAGACGATGATGATGATGATGATGATATCATGATGATGATATCATGATGAGATGATGATGATGATGATGATATCATGATGAGACGATGATGATGATATCATGATGATGAGATCATGATGAGATGATGGTGATGATGATATCATGAGGATGATATCATGATAATGATATCATGATGAGATGATCATGATGATGATATCATGATGAGATGAACATGATGATGATATCATGATGAGATGATGATGATATCATGATGAGACGATGATGATGATATCATGATGATGATATCATGATGAGATGATGATGATATCATGATGATGATATCATGATGAGATGATGATGATGATATCATGATGAAACGATGATGATGATATCATGATGATGATATCATGATGAGATGACGATGATGATGATATCATGATGATGATTTCATGATGAGATGATGATGATGATATCATGATGAGACGACGATGATGATATCATGATGATGATATCATGATGATGATATCATGATGAGATGACGATGATGATGATATCATGATGATGATATCATGATAAGATGATTATGATGATGATATCATGATGAGACGATGATGATGATATCATGATGATGATATCATGATGAGATGATGATGATGATGATATCGTGATGAGACGATGATGATGATATCATGATGATGATATCATGATGAGATGATGATGATGATGATGATGATGATGATGATATCATGATGTTGATATCATGATGAGATGATGATGATAATATCATGATGATGATAGCATGATGATGATATCATGATGAGATGATGATGATGATGATATCATGATGAGACGATGATGATGATATCATGATGAGTGATGATGATATCATGATGAGATGATGATGATGATGATGATGATGATATCATGATGTTGATATCATGATGAGATGATGATGTAAATATCATGATGATGATATCATGATGAGATGATGATGATGATGATATCATGATGAGACGATGATGATGATATCATGATGATGAGATCATGATGAGATGATGGTGATGATGATATCATGATGATGATAGCATGATAATGATATCATGATGAGATGATGATGATGATGATGATATCATGATGAGACGTTGATGATGATATCATGATGATGAGATCATGATGAGATGATGGTGATGATGATATCATGATGAGATGATGATGATATCATGATGAGATGATGATGATGATGATGATGATGATGATGATATCATGATGTTGATATCATGATGAGATGATGATGATAATATCATGATGATGATAGCATGATGATGATATCATGATGAGATGATGATGATGATGATGATGATGATATCATGATGAGACGATGATGATGATATCATGATGATGAGATCATGATGAGATGATGGTGATGATGATATCATGATGATGATAGCATGATGATGATATCATGATGAGATGATGATGATGATGATATCATGATGAGACGATGATGATGATATCATGATGATGAGATCATGATGAGATGATGGTGATGATGATATCATGATGATGATATCATGATGATGATATCATGATGAGATGATCATGATGATGATATCATGATGAGATGATCATGATGATGATATCATGATGAGATGATGATGATATCATGATGAGACGATGATGATGATATCATGATGATGATATCATGATGAGATGATGATGATATCATGATGATGATATCATGATGATGATATCATGATGAGATGATGATGATGATATCATGATGAGACGATGATGATGATATCATGATGATGATATCATGATGATGATATCATGATGATGATATCATGATGAGATGATGATGATGATATCATGATGATGATATCATGATGAGATGATGATGATGATATCATGATGAGACGATGATGATGAGATGATGATGATGATATCATGATGATGATATCATGATGAGATGACGATGATGATGATATCATGATGATGATATCATGATGAGATGATTATGATTATGATATCATGATGAGATGATGATGATGATGATATCATGATGAGATGATGATGATGATATCATGATGATGATATCATGATGAGATGATGATGATGATATCATGATGAGACGATGATGATGAGATGATGATGATGATATCATGATGATGATATCATGATGAGATGACGATGATGATGATATCATGATGATGATATCATGATGAGATGATTATGATTATGATATCATGATGAGATGATGATGATGATGATATCATGATGAGATGATGATGATGATGATATCATGATGAGGATATCATGATGAGACGATGATGATGATATAATGATGATGATATCATGATGAGGTGATGATGATATCATGATGAGATGATGATGATGATGATATCATGATGATGATATCATGATGATGATATCATGATGAGATGATGATGATGATGATATCATGATGTTGATATCATGATGATGATGATGATGATGATGATATCATGATGAGATGATGATGATGATGATGATGATGATATCATGATGTTGATATCATGATGAGATGATGATGATGATGATGATGATATCATGATGATGATATCATGATGATGATATCATGATGATGATATCATGATGAGATGATGATGATGATGATGATATCATGATGATGATATCATGATGAGATGATGATGATGATGATGATATCATGATGAGATGATGATGATGATGATGATGATGATATCATGATGATGATATCATGATGAGATGATGATGATGATGATATCATGATGATGATATCATGATGATGATATCATGATGATGATATCATGATGAGATGATGATGATGATGATATCATGATGATGATATCATGATGATGATATCATGATGATGATATCATGATGAGATGATGATGATGATGATGATGATGATGATGATATCATGATGATGATGATATCATGATGATGATATCATGATGAGATGATGATGATGATGATGATGATATCATGATGAGACGATGATGATGATGATATCATGATGATGAGATTATGATGAGATGATGGTGATTATGATATCATGATAATGATATCATGATGATGATATCATGATGATGATATCATGATGAGATTATGATGATGATGATGATGATGATGATATCATGATGAGACGATGATGATGATATCATGATGATGAGATTATGATGAGATGATGGTGATTATGATATCATGATGATGATATCATGATGATGATATCATGATGAGATGATCATGATGATGATATCATGATGAGATGATCATGATGATGATATCATGATGATGATATCATGATGATGATATCATGATGAGATGATGATGATGATGATGATGATGATATCATGATGAGACGGTGATGATGATATCATGATGATGAGATTATGATGAGATGATGGTGATTATGATATCATGATGATGATATCATGATGATGATATCATGATGATGATATCATGATGAGATGATGATGATGATGATGATGATGATATCATGATGAGACGATGATGATGATATCATGATGATGAGATTATGATGAGATGATGATGATGATGATATCATGATGATGATATCATGATGATGATATCATGATGAGATGATCATGATGATGATATCATGATGAGATGATCATGATGATGATATCATGATGATGATATCATGATGAGATGATGATGATGATGATATCATGATGAGACGATGATGATGATATCATGATGATGAGATTATGATGAGATGATGGTGATTATGATATCATGATGATGATATCATGATGATGATATCATGATGAGATGATCATGATGATGATATCATGATGAGATGATCATGATGATGATATCATGATGAGATGATGATGATGATGATGATATCATAATGAGATGATGATGATGATATTATGATGAGACGATGATGATGATATCATGATGATGATATCATGATGATGATATCATGATGAGATGATGATGATGATGATGTCATGATGATGATATCATGATGATGATATCATGATGAGATGATGATGATATCATGATGAGATGATGATATCATGAAGAGATGATGATGATATCATGATGAGATGATGATGATGATGATATCATGATGATGATATCATGATGATGATATCATGATATCATGATGAGATGATGATGATGATGATATCATGATGAGATGATGATGATGATGATGATGATGATGATATCATGATGTTGATATCATGATGAGATGATGATGATGATGATGATATCATGATGATGATATCATGATGATGATATCATGATGAGATGATGATGATGATGATATCATGATGTTGATATCATGATGAGATGATGATGATGATGATGATATTATGATGAGATGATGATGATGATGATGATATCATGATGATGATATTATGATGAGATGATGATGATGATGATGATGATATCATGATGATGATATCATGATGAGATGATGATGATGAAATCATGATGAGATGATGATGATATCATGATGATGATATCATGATGAGATGATTATGATGATGATATCATGATAAGATGATGATGATGATGATGATGATGATGATATCATGATGAGACGATGATGATGATATCATGATGATGATATCATGATGAGATGATGATGATGATGATGATGATGATGATATCATGATGAGACGATGATGATGATATCATGATGAGATGATAGTGATGATGATATCATGATGATGATATCATGATAATGATATCATGATGAGATGATCATGATGATGATATCATGATGAGATGATCATGATGATGATATCATGATGAGATGATGATGATGATGATATCATGATGATGATATCATGATGATGATATCATGATGAGATGATGATGATATCATGATGATGAGATGATGATGATATCATGATGATGATATCATGATGATGATATCAAGATGAGATGATGATGATGATATCATGATGAGACGATAATGATGATATCATGATGATGATATCATGATGATGATATCATGATGAGATGATGATGATGATGATGTCATGATGATGATATCATGATGATGATATCATGATGAGATGATGATGATGATATCATGATGAGACGATGATGATGATATCATGATGATGATGATGATGATATCATGATGAGATGATGATGATGATGATGTCATGATGAGATGATGATGATGATATCATGATGAGATGATGATATCATGAAGAGATGATGATGATATCATGATGAGATGATGATGATGATATCATGATGAGACGATGATGATGATATCATGATGATGATATCATGATGAGATGATTATGATGATGATATCATGATGAGATTATGATGATGATGATATCATAATGAGACGATGATGATGATGATATCATGATGATGATATCATGATGAGATGATGATGATGATATCATGATGAGATGATGATGATGATGATGATGATGATGATGATATCATGATGAGACGATGATGATGATGATGATGATATCATGATGATGATATCATGATGAGATGATGATGATGATGATGATATCATGATGAGACGATGATGATGATATCATGATGATGAGATCATGATGAGATGATGGTGATGATGATATCATGAGGATGATATCATGATAATGATATCATGATGAGATGATCATGATGATGATATCATGATGAGATGAACATGATGATGATATCATGATGAGATGATGATGATATCATGATGAGACGATGATGATGATATCATGATGATGATATCATGATGAGATGATGATGATATCATGATGATGATATCATGATGAGATGATGATGATGATATCATGATGAAACGATGATGATGATATCATGATGATGATATCATGATGAGATGACGATGATGATGATATCATGATGATGATTTCATGATGAGATGATGATGATGATATCATGATGAGACGACGATGATGATATCATGATGATGATATCATGATGATGATATCATGATGAGATGACGATGATGATGATATCATGATGATGATATCATGATAAGATGATTATGATGATGATATCATGATGAGACGATGATGATGATATCATGATGATGATATCATGATGAGATGATGATGATGATGATATCGTGATGAGACGATGATGATGATATCATGATGATGATATCATGATGAGATGATGATGATGATGATGATGATGATGATATCATGATGTTGATATCATGATGAGATGATGATGATAATATCATGATGATGATAGCATGATGATGATATCATGATGAGATGATGATGATGATGATATCATGATGAGACGATGATGATGATATCATGATGAGTGATGATGATATCATGATGAGATGATGATGATGATGATGATGATGATATCATGATGTTGATATCATGATGAGATGATGATGTAAATATCATGATGATGATATCATGATGAGATGATGATGATGATGATATCATGATGAGACGATGATGATGATATCATGATGATGAGATCATGATGAGATGATGGTGATGATGATATCATGATGATGATAGCATGATAATGATATCATGATGAGATGATGATGATGATGATGATATCATGATGAGACGTTGATGATGATATCATGATGATGAGATCATGATGAGATGATGGTGATGATGATATCATGATGATGATATCATGATGATGATATCATGATGAGATGATGATGATATCATGATGAGATGATCATGATGATGATATCATGATGAGATGATGATGATATCATGATGAGATGATGATGATATCATGATGAGACGATGATGATGATATCATGATGATGATATCATGATGAGATGATGATGATATCATGATGATGATATCATGATGATGATATCATGATGAGATGATGATGATGATATCATGATGAGACGATGATGATGATATCATCATGATGATATCATGATGATGATATCATGATGATGATATCATGATGAGATGATGATGATGATATCATGATGATGATATCATGATGAGATGATGATGATGATATCATGATGAGACGATGATGATGAGATGATGATGATGATATCATGATGATGATATCATGATGAGATGACGATGATGATGATATCATGATGATGATATCATGATGAGATGATTATGATTATGATATCATGATGAGATGATGATGATGATGATATCATGATGAGATGATGATGATGATGATATCATGATGATGATATCATGATGATGATATCATGATGAGACGATGATGATGATATAATGATGATGATATCATGATGAGGTGATGATGATGATGATATCATGATGATGATATCATGAGGAAATGATCATGATGATGATATCATGATGAGATGATGATCATGATGATATCATGATGAGACGATGATGATGATATCATGATGATGGTATCAAGATGAGATGATGATGATGAAGATGATGATGATATCATGATGAGATGATGATGATGATGATATCATGATGATGATATGATGATGATGATATCATGATGAGATGATGATGATGATGATATCATGATGTTGATATCATGATGAGATGATGATGATGGTATCATGATGATGATATGATGATGATGATATCATGATGAGATGATGATGATGATGATATCATGATGTTGATATCATGATGAGATGATGATGATGGTATCATGATGATGATATCATGATGATATGATGATGATGATGATGATGATATCATGATGAGATGATGATGATGATATCTTGATGTTGATATCATGATGAGATGATGATGATGATGATGATGATGATATTATGATGAGATGATGATGATGAAATCATGATGATATGATGATGATGATGATGATATCATGATGATGATATCATGATGAGATGATTATGATGATGATATCATGATGAGATGATGATGATGATGATGATATCATGATGAGATGATGATGATATCATGATGATGATATCATGATGAGATGATTATGATGATGATATCATGATGAGATGATGATGATGATGATGATGATATCATGATGAGACGATGATGATGATATCATGATGAGACGATGATGATGAGATGATGATGATGATATCATGATGAGATGATGATGATGATGATGATGATATCATGATGATGATATCATGGTGAGATGATTATGATTATGATATCATGATGAGATGATGATGATGATGATATCATGATGAGATGATGATGATGATGATATCATGATGATGATATCATGATGATGATATCATGATGAGACGATGATGATGATATAATGATGATGATATCATGATGAGGTGATGATGATATCATGATGAGATGATGATGATGATGATGATGATGATGATGATATCATGATATTGATATCATGATGAGATGATGATGATAATATCATGATGATGATGATGATGATGATATCATGATGTTGATATCATGATGAGATGATGATGATAATATCATGATGATGATAGCATGATGATGATATCATGATGAGATGATGATGATGATGATGATATCATGATGAGACGATGATGATGATATCATGATGATGAGATCATGATGAGATGATGGTGATGATGATATCATGATGATGATATCATGATAATGATATCATGATGAGATGATCATGATGATGATATCATGATGAGATGATCATGATGATGATATCATGATGAGATGATGATGATGATGATATCATGATGAGACGATGATGATGATATCATGATGATGATATCATGATGATGATATCATGATGATGATATCATGATGAGATGATGATGATATCATGATGATGATATCATGATGATGATATCATGATGATGATATCATGATGAGATGATGATGATGATATTATGATGAGACGATGATGATGATATCATGATGATGATATCATGATGATGATATCATGATGATGATATCATGATGAGATGATGATGATAATGATGTCATGATGATGATATCATGATGATGATATCATGATGAGATGATGATGATGATATCATGATGAGATGATGATTTCGTGAAGAGATGATGATGATATCATGATGAGATGATGATGATGATGATGATGATGATGATATCATGATGATGATATCATGATGATGATATCATGATGATGATATCATGATGAGATGATGATGATGATGATATCATGATGAGATGATGATGATGATGATGATGATGATGATATCATGATGATGATATCATGATGATGATATCATGATGATGATATCATGATGAGATGATGATGATGATGATATCATGATGAGATGATGATGATGATGATGATGATGATGATGATATCATGATGATGATATCATGATGATGATATCATGATGATGATATCATGATGAGATGATGATGATGATGATATCATGATGAGATGATGATGATGATGATGATGATGATGATGATGATATCATGATGTTGATATCATGATGAGATGATGATGATGATGATATTATGATGATGATATCATGATGATGATATCATGATGAGATGATGATGATGATGATATCATGATGTTGATATCATGATGATGATGATGATGATGATGATGATGATGATATTATGATGAGATGATGATGATGATGATGATATCATGATGATGATATCATGATGAGATGATGATGATGAAATCATGATGAGATGATGATGATATCATGATGATGATATCATGATGAGATGATTATGATGATGATATCATGATGAGATGATGATGATGATGATGATGATGATATCATGATGAGACGATGATGATGATATCATGATGATGATATCATGATGAGATGATGATGATGATGATGATGATGATATCATGATGAGACGATGATGATGATATCATGATGAGATGATAGTGATGATGATATCATGATGATGATATCATGATAATGATATCATGATGAGATGATCATGATGATGATATCATGATGAGATGATGATGATGATGATATCATGATGATGATATCATGATGATGATATCATGATGAGATGATGATGATATCATGATGATGATATCATGATGATGATATCATGATGATGATATCAAGATGAGATGATGATGATGATATCATGATGAGACGATGATGATGATATCATGATGATGATATCATGATGATGATATCATGATGATGATATCATGATGATGATATCATGATGAGATGATGATGATGATATCATGATGATGATATCATGATGAGACGATGATGATGATATCATGATGATGATATCATGATGATGATATCATGATGATGATATCATGATGATTATATCATGATGAGATGATGATGATATCATGATGATGATATCATGATGATGATATCATGATGAGATGATGATGATGATATTATGATGAGACGATGATGATGATATCATGATGATGATATCATGATGATGATATCATGATGAGATGATGATGATGATATAATGATGAGACGATGATGATGATATCATGATGATGATATCATGATGATGATATCATGATGAGATGATGATGATGATGATGTCATGATGATGATATCATGATGATGATATCATGATGAGATGATGATGATGATATCATGATGAGATGATGATTTCGTGAAGAGATGATGATGATGATATCATGATGAGATGATGATGATGATGATGATGATATCATTATGATGATATCATGATGATGATATCATGATGATGATATCATGATGAGATGATGATGATGATGATATCATGATGTTGATATCATGATGAGATGATGATGATGATGATGATGATGATGATGATGATGATGATGATGATGATGATATTATGATGAGATGATGATGATGATGATGATGATATCATGATGATGATATCATGATGATATGATGATGATGAAATCATGATGAGATGATGATGATATCATGATGATGATATCATGATGAGATGATTATGATGATGATATCATGATAAGATGATGATGATGATGATGATGATGATGATATCATGATGAGACGATGATGATGATATCATGATGATGATATCATGATGAGATGATGATGATGATGATGATGATATCATGATGAGACGATGATGATGATATCATGATGAGATGATAGTGATGATGATATCATGATGATGATATCATGATAATGATATCATGATGAGATGATCATGATGATGATATCATGATGATGATAGCATGATGATGATATCATGATGAGATGATGATGATGATGATGATATCATGATGAGACGATGATGATGATATCATGATGATGATATCATGATGAGATGATGGTGATGATGATATCATGATGATGATATCATGATAATGATATCATGATGAGATGATCATGATGATGATATCATGATGAGATGATCATGATGATGGTATCATGATATCATGATGATGATATCATGATGAGATGATGATGATGATATCATGATGAGACGATGATGATGATATCATGATGATGATATCATGATGATGATATCATTATGAGATGATGATGATGATATCATGATGAGACGATGATGATGATATCATGATGATGATATCATGATGATGATATCATGATGAGATGACGATGATGATGATATCATGATGATGATATCATGATGAGATGATGATGATGATATCATGATGAGACGATGATGATGATGATGATATCATGATGATGATATCATGATGAGACGATGATGAAGATGATGATATCATGATGATGATATCATGATGAGATGATAATGATGATGATATCATGATGAGATGATGATGATGATATCATGATGAGACGATGATGATGATGATGATATCATGATGATGATATCATGATGAGATGATGATGATATCATGATGATGATATCATGATGAGATGACGATGATGATGATATCATGATGATGATATCATGATGAGATGATTATGATGATGATATCATGATGATGATATCATGATGAGATGATGATGATGATGATGATATCATGATGAGACGATGATGATGATATCATGATGAGATGATGATGATGATGATGATGATATCATGATGAGACGATGATGATGATATCATGATGATGATATCATGATGAGATGATGATGATGATGATGATGATATCATGATGATGATATCATGATGATGATATCATGATGATGATATCATGATGATGATATCATGATGATGATATTATGATGAGATGATGATGATGATGATATCATGATGAGATGATGATGATGATGATATCATGATGTTGATATCATGATGAGATGATGATGATGATATCATGATGATGATATCATGATGATGATATCATGATGATGATATCATGATGAGATGATGATGATGATGATGATGATATCATGATGTTGATATCATGATGAGATGATGATGATGATATTATGATGAGATGATGATGATGATGATATCATGATGATGATATCATGATGAGATGATGATGATGAAATCATGATGAGATGATGATGATATCATGATGATGATATCATGATGAGATGATTATGATGATGATATCATGATGAGATGATTATGATGATGATATCATGATGAGATGATGATGATGATGATGATATCATGATGAGACGATGATGATGATATCATGATGATGATATCATGATGAGATGATGATGATGATGATATCATGATGAGACGATGATGATGATATCATGATGATGATATCATGATGAGTTGATGATGATATCATGATGAGATGATGATGATGATGATGATATCATGATGTTGATATCATGATGAGATGATGATGATAATATCATGATGATGATAGCATGATGATGATATCATGATGAGATGATGATGATGATGATGATGATATCATGATGAGACGATGATGATGATATCATGATGATGAGATCATGATGAGATGATGGTGATGATGATATCATGATGATGATATCATGATGATGAGATCATGATGATGATATCATGATGAGATGATCATGATGATGATATCATGATAAGATGATCATGATGATGATATCATGATGAGATGATGATGATATCATGTTGAGACGATGATGATGATATCATGATGAGATGATGATGATATCATGATGATGATATCATGATGATGATATCATGATGAGATGATGATGATGATATCATGATGAGACGATGATGATGATATCATGATGATGATATCATGATGATGATATCATGATGAGATGATGATGATGATATCATGATGATGATATCATGATGATGATATCATGATGAGATGATGATGATGATATCATGATGAGACGATGATGATGAGATGATGATGATGATATCATGATGATGATATCATGATGAGATGACGATGATGATGATATCATGATGATGATATCATGATGAGATGATTATGATGATGATATCATGATGAGTTGATGATGATGATGATATCATGATGAGACGATGATGATGATGATGATATCATGATGATGATATCATGATGAGACGATGATGATGATATCATGATGATGATATCATGATGAGGTGATGATGATATCATGATGAGATGATGATGATGATGATGATGATGATGATATCATGATGTTGATATCATGATGAGATGATGATGATAATATCATGATGATGATAGCATGATGATGATATCATGATGAGATGATGATGATATCATGATGAGACGATGATGATGATATCATGATGATGAGATCATGATGAGATGATGGTGATGATGATATCATGATGATGATATCATGATAATGATATCATGATGAGATGATCATGATGATGATATCATGATGAGATGATCATGATGATGATATCATGATGAGATGATGATGATGATTATATCATGATGAGACGATGATGATGATATCATGATGATGATATCATGATGATGATATCATGATGATGATATCATGATGATGATATCATGATGATGATATCATGATGAGATGATGATGATATCATGATGATGATATCATGATGATGATATCATGATGAGATGATGATGATGATATTATGATGAGACGATGATGATGATATCATGATGATGATATCATGATGATGATATCATGATGAGATGATGATGATGATATCATGATGAGATGATGATTTCGTGAAGAGATGATGATGATATCATGATGAGATGATGATGATGATGATGATGATATCATGATGATGATATCATGATGATGATATCATGATGATGATATCATGATGAGATGATGATGATATCATGATGAGATGATGATGATGATGATGATGATGATGATGATGATATCATGATGTTGATATCATGATGAGATGATGATGATGATGATATCATGATGATGATATCATGATGATGATATCATGATGATGATATCATGATGAGATGATGATGATGATGATGATATCATGATGTTGATATCATAATGAGATGATGATGATGATGATGATGATGATGATGATGAAGATGATGATGATGATATTATGATGAGATGATGATGATGATGATAATATCATGATGATGATATCATGATGAGATGATTATGATTATGATATCATGATGAGATGATGATGATGATGATATCATGATGAGATGATGATGATGATGATATCATGATGATGATATCATGATGAGATGATGATATCATGATGAGATGATGATATCATGATGAGATGATGATGATGATGATGTCATGATGAGATGATGATGATGATATCATGATGAGATGATGATATCATGAAGAGATGATGATGATATCATGATGAGATGATGATGATGATATCATGATGAGACGATGATGATGATATCATGATGATGATATCATGATGAGATGATTATGATGATGATATCATGATGAGATGATGATGATGATGATATCATAATGAGACGATGATGATGATGATGATATCATGATGATGATATCATGATGAGATGATGATGATGATATCATGATGAGATGATGATGATGATCATGATGATGATGATATCATGATGAGACGATGATGATGATGATGATATCATGATGATGATATCATGATGAGATGATGATGATGATGATGATATCATGATGAGACGATGATAATGATATCATGATGATGAGATCATGATGAGATGATGGTGATGATGATATCATGAGGATGATATCATGATAATGATATCATGATGAGATGATCATGATGATGATATCATGATGAGATGAACATGATGATGATATCATGATGAGATGATGATGATATCATGATGAGACGATGATGATGATATCATGATGATGATATCATGATGAGATGATGATGATATCATGATGATGATATCATGATGAGATGATGATGATGATATCATGATGAAACGATGATGATGATATCATGATGATGATATCATGATGATGATATCATGATGAGATGACGATGATGATGATATCATGATGATGATATCATGATGAGATGATGATGATGATATCATGATGAGACGATGATGATGATATCATGATGATGATATCATGATGAGATGACGATGATGATGATATCATGATGATGATATCATGATGAGATGATGATGATGATATCATGATGAGACGATGATGATGATATCATGATGATGATATCATGATGAGATGACGATGATGATGATATCATGATGATGATATCATGATGAGATGATTATGATGATGATATCATGATGAGACGATGATGATGATATCATGATGATGATATCATGATGAGATGATGATGATGATGATATCGTGATGAGACGATGATGATGATATCATGATGATGATATCATGATGAGATGATGATGATGATGATGATGATGATATCATGATGTTGATATCATGATGAGATGATGATGATAATATCATGATGATGATAGCATGATGATGATATCATGATGAGATGATGATGATGATGATATCATGGTGAGACGATGATGATGATATCATGATGAGATGATGATGATATCATGATGAGATGATGATGATGATGATGATGATGATGATGATGATGATGATGATATCATGATGTTGATATCATGATGAGATGATGATGATAATATCATGATGATGATAGCATGATGATGATATCATGATGAGATGATGATGATGATGATGATGATGATGATATCATGATGAGACGATGATGATGATATCATGATGATGAGATCATGATGAGATGATGGTGATGATGATATCATGATGATGATAGCATGATGATGATATCATGATGAGATGATGATGATGATGATGATATCATGATGAGACGATGATGATGATATCATGATGATGAGATCATGATGAGATGATGGTGATGATGATATCATGATGATGATATCATGATGATGATATCATGATGAGATGATCATGATGATGATATCATGATGAGATGATCATGATGATGATATCATGATGAGATGATGATGATATCATGATGAGACGATGATGATGATATCATGATGATGATATCATGATGAGATGATGATGATATCATGATGATGATATCATGATGATGATATCATGATGAGATGATGATGATGATATCATGATGAGACGATGATGATGATATCATGATGATGATATCATGATGATGATATCATGATGATGATATCATGATGAGATGATGATGATGATATCATGATGATGATATCATGATGAGATGATGATGATGATATCATGATGAGACGATGATGATGAGATGATGATGATGATATCATGATGATGATATCATGATGAGATGACGATGATGATGATATCATGATGATGATATCATGATGAGATGATTATGATTATGATATCATGATGAGATGATGATGATGATGATATCATGATGAGATGATGATGATGATATCATGATGATGATATCATGATGAGATGATGATGATGATATCATGATGAGACGATGATGATGAGATGATGATGATGATATCATGATGATGATATCATGATGAGATGACGATGATGATGATATCATGATGATGATATCATGATGAGATGATTATGATTATGATATCATGATGAGATGATGATGATGATGATGATATCATGATGAGATGATGATGATGATGATATCATGATGAGGATATCATGCTGAGACGCCGATGATGATATAATGATGATGATATCATGATGAGGTGATGATGATATCATGATGAGATGATGATGATGATGATATCATGATGATGATATCATGATGATGATATCATGATGAGATGATGATGATGATGATATCATGATGTTGATATCATGATGATGATGATGATGATGATGATATCATGATGAGATGATGATGATGATGATGATGATGATGATATCATGATGTTGATATCATGATGAGATGATGATGATGATGATATCATGATGATGATATCATGATGATGATATCATGATGATGATATCATGATGAGATGATGATGATGATGATGATGATATCATGATGATGATATCATGATGAGATGATGATGATGATGATGATATCATGATGAGATGATGATGATGATGATGATGATGATGATATCATGATGATGATATCATGATGAGATGATGATGATGATGATGATATCATGATGATGATATCATGATGATGATATCATGATGAGATGATGATGATGATGATGATGATGATGATGATATCATGATGATGATGATATCATGATGATGATATCATGATGAGATGATGATGATGATGATGATGATGATATCATGATGAGACGATGATGATGATGATATCATGATGATGAGATTATGATGAGATGATGGTGATTATGATATCATGATAATGATATCATGATGATGATATCATGATGATGATATCATGATGAGATTATGATGATGATGATGATGATGATGATATCATGATGAGACGATGATGATGATATCATGATGATGAGATTATGATGAGATGATGGTGATTATGATATCATGATGATGATATCATGATGATGATATCATGATGAGATGATCATGATGATGATATCATGATGAGATGATCATGATGATGATATCATGATGATGATATCATGATGATGATATCATGATGAGATGATGATGATGATGATGATGATGATATCATGATGAGACGGTGATGATGATATCATGATGATGAGATTATGATGAGATGATGGTGATTATGATATCATGATGATGATATCATGATGATGATATCATGATGATGATATCATGATGAGATGATGATGATGATGATGATGATGATATCATGATGAGACGATGATGATGATATCATGATGATGAGATTATGATGAGATGATGGTGATTATGATATCATGATGATGATATCATGATGATGATATCATGATGATATGATCATGATGATGATATCATGATGAGATGATCATGATGATGATATCATGATGATGATATCATGATGAGATGATGATGATGATGATATCATGATGAGACGATGATGATGATATCATGATGATGAGATTATGATGAGATGATGGTGATTATGATATCATGATGATGATATCATGATGATGATATCATGATGAGATGATCATGATGATGATATCATGATGAGATGATCATGATGATGATATCATGATGAGATGATGATGATGATGATGATATCATAATGAGATGATGATGATGATATTATGATGAGACGATGATGATGATATCATGATGATGATATCATGATGATGATATCATGATGAGATGATGATGATGATGATGTCATGATGATGATATCATGATGATGATATCATGATGAGATGATGATGATATCATGATGAGATGATGATATCATGAAGAGATGATGATGATATCATGATGAGATGATGATGATGATGATATCATGATGATGATATCATGATGATATCATGATGATGATATCATGATGATGATATCATGATATCATGATGAGATGATGATGATGATGATATCATGATGAGATGATGATGATGATGATGATGATGATGATATCATGATGTTGATATCATGATGAGATGATGATGATGATGATGATATCATGATGATGATATCATGATGATGATATCATGATGAGATGATGATGATGATGATATCATGATGTTGATATCATGATGAGATGATGATGATGATGATATTATGATGAGATGATGATGATGATGATGATATCATGATGATGATATTATGATGAGATGATGATGATGATGATGATGATATCATGATGATGATATCATGATGAGATGATGATGATGAAATCATGATGAGATGATGATGATATCATGATGATGATATCATGATGAGATGATTATGATGATGATATCATGATAAGATGATGATGATGATGATGATGATGATATCATGATGAGACGATGATGATGATATCATGATGATGATATCATGATGAGATGATGATGATGATGATGATGATATCATGATGAGACGATGATGATGATATCATGATGAGATGATAGTGATGATGATATCATGATGATGATATCATGATAATGATATCATGATGAGATGATCATGATGATGATATCATGATGAGATGATCATGATGATGATATCATGATGAGATGATGATGATGATGATATCATGATGATGATATCATGATGATGATATCATGATGAGATGATGATGATATCATGATGATGAGATGATGATGATATCATGATGATGATATCATGATGATGATATCAAGATGAGATGATGATGATGATATCATGATGAGACGATAATGATGATATCATGATGATGATATCATGATGATGATATCATGATGAGATGATGATGATGATGATGTCATGATGATGATATCATGATGATGATATCATGATGAGATGATGATGATGATATCATGATGAGACGATGATGATGATATGATGATGATGATGATGATATCATGATGAGATGATGATGATGATGATGTCATGATGAGATGATGATGATGATATCATGATGAGATGATGATATCATGAAGAGATGATGATGATATCATTATGAGATGATGATGATGATATCATGATGAGACGATGATGATGATATCATGATGATGATATCATGATGAGATGATTATGATGATGATATCATGATGAGATGATGATGATGATGATATCATAATGAGACGATGATGATGATGATGATATCATGATGATGATATCATGATGAGATGATGATGATGATATCATGATGAGATGATGATGATGATGATGATGATGATGATGATATCATGATGAGACGATGATGATGATGATGATGATGATATCATGATGATGATATCATGATGAGATGATGATGATGATATCATGATGAGACGATGATGATGATATCATGATGATGAGATCATGATGAGATGATGGTGATGATGATATCATGAGGATGATATCATGATAATGATATCATGATGAGATGATCATGATGATGATATCATGATGAGATGAACATGATGATGATATCATGATGAGATGATGATGATATCATGATGAGACGATGATGATGATATCATGATGATGATATCATGATGAGATGATGATGATATCATGATGATGATATCATGATGATGAGATGATGATGATATCATGATGATGATATCATGATGATGATATCAAGATGAGATGATGATGATGATATCATGATGAGACGATAATGATGATATCATGATGATGATATCATGATGATGATATCATGATGAGATGATGATGATGATGATGTCATGATGATGATATCATGATGATGATATCATGATGAGATGATGATGATGATATCATGATGAGACGATGATGATGATATGATGATGATGATGATGATATCATGATGAGATGATGATGATGATGATGTCATGATGAGATGATGATGATGATATCATGATGAGATGATGATATCATGAAGAGATGATGATGATATCATTATGAGATGATGATGATGATATCATGATGAGACGATGATTATGATATCATGATGATGATATCATGATGAGATGATTATGATGATGATATCATGATGAGATGATGATGATGATGATATCATAATGAGACGATGATGATGATGATGATATCATGATGATGATATCATGATGAGATGATGATGATGATATCATGATGAGATGATGATGATGATGATGATGATGATGATGATATCATGATGAGACGATGATGATGATGATGATGATATCATGATGATGATATCATGATGAGATGATGATGATGATATCATGATGAGACGATGATGATGATATCATGATGATGAGATCATGATGAGATGATGGTGATGATGATATCATGAGGATGATATCATGATAATGATATCATGATGAGATGATCATGATGATGATATCATGATGAGATGAACATGATGATGATATCATGATGAGATGATGATGATATCATGATGAGACGATGATGATGATATCATGATGATGATATCATGATGAGATGATGATGATATCATGATGATGATATCATGATGAGATGATGATGATGATATCATGATGAAACGATGATGATGATATCATGATGATGATATCATGATGAGATGACGATGATGATGATATCATGATGATGATTTCATGATGAGATGATGATGATGATATCATGATGAGACGACGATGATGATATCATGATGATGATATCATGATGATGATATCATGATGATGATATCATGATGATGATATCATGATGAGATGACGATGATGATGATATCATGATGATGATATCATGATAAGATGATTATGATGATGATATCATGATGAGACGATGATGATGATATCATGATGATGATATCATGATGAGATGATGATGATGATGATATCGTGATGAGACGATGATGATGATATCATGATGATGATATCATGATGAGATGATGATGATGATGATGATGATGATGATATCATGATGTTGATATCATGATGAGATGATGATGATAATATCATGATGATGATAGCATGATGATGATATCATGATGAGATGATGATGATGATGATATCATGATGAGACGATGATGATGATATCATGATGAGTGATGATGATATCATGATGAGATGATGATGATGATGATGATGATGATATCATGATGTTGATATCATGATGAGATGATGATGATAATATCATGATGATGATATCATGATGAGATGATGATGATGATGATATCATGATGAGACGATGATGATGATATCATGATGATGAGATCATGATGAGATGATGGTGAAGATGATATCATGATGATGATAGCATGATAATGATATCATGATGAGATGATGATGATGATGATGATGATATCATGATGAGACGTTGATGATGATATCATGATGATGAGATCATGATGAGATGATGGTGATGATGATATCATGATGATGATATCATGATGATGATATCATGATGATGATATCATGATGAGATGATCATGATGATGATATCATGATGAGATGATCATGATGATGATATCATGATGAGATGATGATGATATCATGATGAGATGATGATGATATCATGATGAGACGATGATGATGATATCATGATGATGATATCATGATGAGATGATGATGA
Organism: Pelodytes ibericus; assembly: GCA_036172795.1. NCBI lineage: Eukaryota > Metazoa > Chordata > Amphibia > Anura > Pelodytidae > Pelodytes > Pelodytes ibericus. Next base: position 37,971,830 of record CM069860.1, read on the forward strand.
TATCATGATGATGATATCATGATGATGATATCATGATGAGATGATGATGATGATATCATGATGAGACGATGATGATGATATCATCATGATGATATCATGATGATGATATCATGATGATGATATCATGATGAGATGATGATGATGATATCATGATGATGATATCATGATGAGATGATGATGATGATATCATGATGAGACGATGATGATGAGATGATGATGATGATATCATGATGATGATATCATGATGAGATGACGATGATGATGATATCATGATGATGATATCATGATGAGATGATTATGATTATGATATCATGATGAGATGATGATGATGATGATATCATGATGAGATGATGATGATGATGATATCATGATGATGATATCATGATGATGATATCATGATGATGATATCATGATGAGACGATGATGATGATATAATGATGATGATATCATGATGAGGTGATGATGATGATGATATCATGATGATGATATCATGAGGAAATGATCATGATGATGATATCATGATGAGATGATGATCATGATGATATCATGATGAGACGATGATGATGATATCATGATGATGGTATCAAGATGAGATGATGATGATGAAGATGATGATGATATCATGATGAGATGATGATGATGATGATATCATGATGATGATATGATGATGATGATATCATGATGAGATGATGATGATGATGATATCATGATGTTGATATCATGATGAGATGATGATGATGGTATCATGATGATGATATGATGATGATGATATCATGATGAGATGATGATGATGATGATATCATGATGTTGATATCATGATGAGATGATGATGATGGTATCATGATGATGATATCATGATGATATGATGATGATGATGATGATGATATCATGATGAGATGATGATGATGATATCTTGATGTTGATATCATGATGAGATGATGATGATGATGATGATGATGATATTATGATGAGATGATGATGATGAAATCATGATGATATGATGATGATGATGATGATATCATGATGATGATATCATGATGAGATGATTATGATGATGATATTATGATGAGATGATGATGATGATATCATGATGAGATGATGATGATATCATGATGATGATATCATGATGAGATGATTATGATGATGATATCATGATGAGATGATGATGATGATGATGATATCATGATGAGACGATGATGATGATATCATGATGAGACGATGATGATGAGATGATGATGATGATATCATGATGAGATGATGATGATGATGATGATGATATCATGATGATGATATCATGGTGAGATGATTATGATTATGATATCATGATGAGATGATGATGATGATGATATCATGATGAGATGATGATGATGATGATATCATGATGATGATATCATGATGATGATATCATGATGAGACGATGATGATGATATAATGATGATGATATCATGATGAGGTGATGATGATATCATGATGAGATGATGATGATGATGATGATGATGATGATATCATGATGTTGATATCATGATGAGATGATGATGATAATATCATGATGATGATGATGATGATGATATCATGATGTTGATATCATGATGAGATGATGATGATAATATCATGATGATGATAGCATGATGATGATATCATGATGAGATGATGATGATGATGATGATATCATGATGAGACGATGATGATGATATCATGATGATGAGATCATGATGAGATGATGGTGATGATGATATCATGATGATGATATCATGATAATGATATCATGATGAGATGATCATGATGATGATATCATGATGAGATGATCATGATGATGATATCATGATGAGATGATGATGATGATGATATCATGATGAGACGATGATGATGATATCATGATGATGATATCATGATGATGATATCATGATGATGATATCATGATGATGATATCATGATGAGATGATGATGATATCATGATGATGATATCATGATGATGATATCATGATGAGATGATGATGATGATATTATGATGAGACGATGATGATGATATCATGATGATGATATCATGATGATGATATCATGATGATGATATCATGATGAGATGATGATGATAATGATGTCATGATGATGATATCATGATGATGATATCATGATGAGATGATGATGATGATATCATGATGAGATGATGATTTCGTGAAGAGATGATGATGATATCATGATGAGATGATGATGATGATGATGATGATGATGATATCATGATGATGATATCATGATGATGATATCATGATGATGATATCATGATGAGATGATGATGATGATGATATCATGATGAGATGATGATGATGATGATGATGATGATGATGATATCATGATGTTGATATCATGATGAGATGATGATGATGATGATATCATGATGATGATATCATGATGATGATATCATGATGAGATGATGATGATGATGATATCATGATGTTGATATCATGATGATGATGATGATGATGATGATGATGATGATGATGATGATGATGATGATATTATGATGAGATGATGATGATGATGATGATATCATGATGATGATATCATGATGAGATGATGATGATGAAATCATGATGAGATGATGATGATATCATGATGATGATATCATGATGAGATGATTATGATGATGATATCATGATGAGATGATGATGATGATGATGATGATATCATGATGAGACGATGATGATGATATCATGATGATGATATCATGATGAGATGATGATGATGATGATGATGATGATATCATGATGAGACGATGATGATGATATCATGATGAGATGATAGTGATGATGATATCATGATGATGATATCATGATAATGATATCATGATGAGATGATCATGATGATGATATCATGATGAGATGATGATGATGATGATATCATGATGATGATATCATGATGATGATATCATGATGATGATATCATGATGAGATGATGATGATATCATGATGATGATATCATGATGATGATATCAAGATGAGATGATGATGATGATATCATGATGAGACGATGATGATGATATCATGATGATGATATCATGATGATGATATCATGATGATGATATCATGATGATGATATCATGATGAGATGATGATGATGATGATATCATGATGATGATATCATGATGAGACGATGATGATGATATCATGATGATGATATCATGATGATGATATCATGATGATGATATCATGATGATTATATCATGATGAGATGATGATGATATCATGATGATGATATCATGATGATGATATCATGATGAGATGATGATGATGATATTATGATGAGACGATGATGATGATATCATGATGATGATATCATGATGATGATATCATGATGAGATGATGATGATGATATTATGATGAGACGATGATGATGATATCATGATGATGATATCATGATGATGATATCATGATGAGATGATGATGATGATGATGTCATGATGATGATATCATGATGATGATATCATGATGAGATGATGATGATGATATCATGATGAGATGATGATTTCGTGAAGAGATGATGATGATGATATCATGATGAGATGATGATGATGATGATGATATCATGATGATGATATCATGATGATGATATCATGATGATGATATCATGATGAGATGATGATGATGATGATATCATGATGTTGATATCATGATGAGATGATGATGATGATGATGATGATGATGATGATGATGATGATGATGATATTATGATGAGATGATGATGATGATGATGATGATATCATGATGATGATATCATGATGATATGATGATGATGAAATCATGATGAGATGATGATGATATCATGATGATGATATCATGATGAGATGATTATGATGATGATATCATGATAAGATGATGATGATGATGATGATGATGATGATATCATGATGAGACGATGATGATGAAATCATGATGAGATGATGATGATATCATGATGATGATATCATGATGAGATGATTATGATGATGATATCATGATAAGATGATGATGATGATGATGATGATGATGATATCATGATGAGACGATGATGATGATATCATGATGATGATATCATGATGAGATGATGATGATGATGATGATGATATCATGATGAGACGATGATGATGATATCATGATGAGATGATAGTGATGATGATATCATGATGATGATATCATGATAATGATATCATGATGAGATGATCATGATGATGATATCATGATGATGATAGCATGATGATGATATCATGATGAGATGATGATGATGATGATGATATCATGATGAGACGATGATGATGATATCATGATGATGATATCATGATGAGATGATGGTGATGATGATATCATGATGATGATATCATGATAATGATATCATGATGAGATGATCATGATGATGATATCATGATGAGATGATCATGATGATGATATCATGATATCATGATGACGATATCATGATGAGATGATGATGATGATATCATGATGAGACGATGATGATGATATCATGATGATGATATCATGATGATGATATCATTATGAGATGATGATGATGATATCATGATGAGACGATGATGATGATATCATGATGATGATATCATGATGATGATATCATGATGAGATGACGATGATGATGATATCATGATGATGATATCATGATGAGATGATGATGATGATATCATGATGAGACGATGATGATGATGATGATATCATGATGATGATATCATGATGAGACGATGATGATGATGATGATATCATGATGATGATATCATGATGAGATGATAATGATGATGATATCATGATGAGATGATGATGATGATATCATGATGAGACGATGATGATGATGATGATGATATCATGATCATGATATCATGATGAGATGATGATGATATCATGATGATGATATCATGATGAGATGACGATGATGATGATATCATGATGATGATATCATGATGAGATGATTATGATGATGATATCATGATGAGATGATGATGATGATGATGATATCATGATGAGACGATGATGATGATATCATGATGAGATGATGATGATGATGATGATGATATCATGATGAGACGATGATGATGATATCATGATGATGATATCATGATGAGATGATGATGATGATGATGATGATATCATGATGATGATATCATGATGATGATATCATGATGATGATATCATGATGATGATATTATGATGAGATGATGATGATGATGATATCATGATGAGATGATGATGATGATGATATCATGATGTTGATATCATGATGAGATGATGATGATGATATCATGATGATGATATCATGATGATGATATCATGATGATGATATCATGATGAGATGATGATGATGATGATATCATGATGTTGATATCATGATGAGATGATGATGATGATATTATGATGAGATGATGATGATGATGATATCATGATGATGATATCATGATGAGATGATGATGATGAAATCATGATGAGATGATGATGATATCATGATGATGATATCATGATGAGATGATTATGATGATGATATCATGATGAGATGATTATGATGATGATATCATGATGAGATGATGATGATGATGATGATATCATGATGAGACGATGATGATGATATCATGATGATGATATCATGATGAGATGATGATGATGATGATATCATGATGAGACGATGATGATGATATCATGATGATGATATCATGATGAGTTGATGATGATATCATGATGAGATGATGATGATGATGATGATATCATGATGTTGATATCATGATGAGATGATGATGATAATATCATGATGATGATAGCATGATGATGATATCATGATGAGATGATGATGATGATGATGATGATATCATGATGAGACGATGATGATGATATCATGATGATGAGATCATGATGAGATGATGGTGATGATGATATCATGATGATGATATCAAGATGATGATATCATGATGATGATATCATGATGAGATGATCATGATGATGATATCATGATAAGATGATCATGATGATGATATCATGATGAGATGATGATGATATCATGATGAGACGATGATGATGATATCATGATGAGATGATGATGATATCATGATGATGATATCATGATGAGATGATGATGATGATATCATGATGATGATATCATGATGATGATATCATGATGAGATGATGATGATGATATCATGATGAGACGATGATGATGAGATGATGATGATGATATCATGATGATGATATCATGATGAGATGATGATGATGATGATATCATGATGATGATATCATGATGAGATGATTATGATGATGATATCATGATGAGTTGATGATGATGATGATATCATGATGAGACGATGATGATGATGATGATATCATGATGATGATATCATGATGAGACGATGATGATGATATCATGATGATGATATCATGATGAGGTGATGATGATATCATGATGAGATGATGATGATGATGATGATGATGATATCATGATGTTGATATCATGATGAGATGATGATGATAATATCATGATGATGATAGCATGATGATGATATCATGATGAGATGATGATGATATCATGATGAGACGATGATGATGATATCATGATGATGAGATCATGATGAGATGATGGTGATGATGATATCATGATGATGATATCATGATAATGATATCATGATGAGATGATCATGATGATGATATCATGATGAGATGATCATGATGATGATATCATGATGAGATGATGATGATGATTATATCATGATGAGACGATGATGATGATATCATTGAATGATATCATGATGATGATATCATGATGATGATATCATGATGATGATATCATGATGAGATGATGATGATATCATGATGATGATATCATGATGATGATATCATGATGATGATATCATGATGAGATGATGATGATGATATTATGATGAGACGATGATGATGATATCATGATGATGATATCATGATGATGATATCATGATGAGATGATGATGATGATGATGTCATGATGATGATATCATGATGATGATATCATGATGAGATGATGATGATGATATCATGATGAGATGATGATTTCGTGAAGAGATGATGATGATATCATGATGAGATGATGATGATGATGATGATGATATCATGATGATGATATCATGATGATGATATCATGATGATGATATCATGATGAGATGATGATGATATCATGATGAGATGATGATGATGATGATGATGATGATGATGATGATATCATGATGTTGATATCATGATGAGATGATGATGATGATGATATCATGATGATGATATCATGATGATGATATCATGATGATGATATCATGATGAGATGATGATGATGATGATGATATCATGATGTTGATATCATAATGAGATGATGATGATGATGATGATGATGATGATGATGATGATGATGAAGATGATGATGATGATATTATGATGAGATGATGATGATGATGATGATGATGATATCATGATGATGATATCATGATGAGATGATTATGATTATGATATCATGATGAGATGATGATGATGATGATATCATGATGAGATGATGATGATGATGATATCATGATGATGATATCATGATGAGATGATGATATCATGATGAGATGATGATGATGATGATGTCATGATGAGATGATGATGATGATATCATGATGAGATGATGATATCATGAAGAGATGATGATGATATCATGATGAGATGATGATGATGATATCATGATGAGACGATGATGATGATATCATGATGATGATATCATGATGAGATGATTATGATGATGATATCATGATGAGATGATGATGATGATGATATCATAATGAGACGATGATGATGATGATGATGATATCATGATGATGATATCATGATGAGATGATGATGATGATATCATGATGAGATGATGATGATGATCATGATGATGATGATATCATGATGAGACGATGATGATGATGATGATATCATGATGATGATATCATGATGAGATGATGATGATGATGATGATATTATGATGAGACGATGATAATGATATCATGATGATGAGATCATGATGAGATGATGGTGATGATGATATCATGAGGATGATATCATGATAATGATATCATGATGAGATGATCATGATGATGATATCATGATGAGATGAACATGATGATGATATCATGATGAGATGATGATGATATCATGATGAGACGATGATGATGATATCATGATGATGATATCATGATGAGATGATGATGATATCATGATGATGATATCATGATGAGATGATGATGATGATATCATGATGAAACGATGATGATGATATCATGATGATGATATCATGATGATGATATCATGATGAGATGACGATGATGATGATATCATGATGATGATATCATGATGAGATGATGATGATGATATCATGATGAGATGATGATGATGATATCATGATGATGATATCATGATGAGATGACGATGATGATGATATCATGATGATGATATCATGATGAGATGATGATGATGATATCATGATGAGACGATGATGATGATATCATGATGATGATATCATGATGAGATGACGATGATGATGATATCATGATGATGATATCATGATGAGATGATTATGATGATGATATCATGATGAGACGATGATGATGATATCATGATGATGATATCATGATGAGATGATGATGATGATGATATCGTGATGAGACGATGATGATGATATCATGATGATGATATCATGATGAGATGATGATGATGATGATGATGATGATATCATGATGTTGATATCATGATGAGATGATGATGATAATATCATGATGATGATAGCATGATGATGATATCATGATGAGATGATGATGATGATGATATCATGGTGAGACGATGATGATGATATCATGATGAGATGATGATGATATCATGATGAGATGATGATGATGATGATGATGATGATGATATCATGATGTTGATATCATGATGAGATGATGATGATAATATCATGATGATGATAGCATGATGATGATATCATGATGAGATGATGATGATGATGATGATGATGATGATATCATGATGAGACGATGATGATGATATCATGATGATGAGATCATGATGAGATGATGGTGATGATGATATCATGATGATGATAGCATGATGATGATATCATGATGAGATGATGATGATGATGATGATATCATGATGAGACGATGATGATAATATCATGATGATGAGATCATGATGAGATGATGGTGATGATGATATCATGATGATGATATCATGATGATGATATCATGATGAGATGATCATGATGATGATATCATGATGAGATGATCATGATGATGATATCATGATGAGATGATGATGATATCATGATGAGACGATGATGATGATATCATGATGATGATATCATGATGAGATGATGATGATATCATGATGATGATATCATGATGATGATATCATGATGAGATGATGATGATGATATCATGATGAGACGATGATGATGATATCATGATGATGATATCATGATGATGATATCATGATGATGATATCATGATGAGATGATGATGATGATATCATGATGATGATATCATGATGAGATGATGATGATGATATCATGATGAGACGATGATGATGAGATGATGATGATGATATCATGATGATGATATCATGATGAGATGACGATGATGATGATATCATGATGATGATATCATGATGAGATGATTATGATTATGATATCATGATGAGATGATGATGATGATGATATCATGATGAGATGATGATGATGATATCATGATGATGATATCATGATGAGATGATGATGATGATATCATGATGAGACGATGATGATGAGATGATGATGATGATATCATGATGATGATATCATGATGAGATGACGATGATGATGATATCATGATGATGATATCATGATGAGATGATTATGATTATGATATCATGATGAGATGATGATGATGATGATATCATGATGAGATGATGATGATGATGATATCATGATGAGGATATCATGATGAGACGATGATGATGATATAATGATGATGATATCATGATGAGGTGATGATGATATCATGATGAGATGATGATGATGATGATATCATGATGATGATATCATGATGAGATGATGATGATGATGATATCATGATGTTGATATCATGATGATGATGATGATGATATCATGATGAGATGATGATGATGATGATGATGATGATGATATCATGATGTTGATATCATGATGAGATGATGATGATGATGATATCATGATGATGATATCATGATGATGATATCATGATGATGATATCATGATGAGATGATGATGATGATGATGATATCATGATGATGATATCATGATGAGATGATGATGATGATGATGATATCATGATGAGATGATGATGATGATGATGATGATATCATGATGATGATATCATGATGAGATGATGATGATGATGATATCATGATGATGATATCATGATGATGATATCATGATGAGATGATGATGATGATGATGATGATGATGATGATGATATCATGATGATGATGATATCATGATGATGATATCATGATGAGATGATGATGATGATGATGATGATATCATGATGAGACGATGATGATGATGATATCATGATGATGAGATTATGATGAGATGATGGTGATTATGATATCATGATAATGATATCATGATGATGATATCATGATGATGATATCATGATGAGATTATGATGATGATGATGATGATGATGATATCATGATGAGACGATGATGATGATATCATGATGATGAGATTATGATGAGATGATGGTGATTATGATATCATGATGATGATATCATGATGATGATATCATGATGAGATGATCATGATGATGATATCATGATGAGATGATCATGATGATGATATCATGATGATGATATCATGATGATGATATCATGATGAGATGATGATGATGATGATGATGATGATATCATGATGAGGCGGTGATGATGATATCATGATGATGAGATTATGATGAGATGATGGTGATTATGATATCATGATGATGATATCATGATGATGATATCATGATGATGATATCATGATGAGATGATGATGATGATGATGATGATGATATCATGATGAGACGATGATGATGATATCATGATGATGAGATTATGATGAGATGATGATGATGATGATATCATGATGATGATATCATGATGATGATATCATGATGAGATGATCATGATGATGATATCATGATGAGATGATCATGATGATGATATCATGATGATGATATCATGATGAGATGATGATGATGATGATATCATGATGAGACGATGATGATGATATCATGATGATGAGATTATGATGAGATGATGGTGATTATGATATCATGATGATGATATCATGATGATGATATCATGATGAGATGATCATGATGATGATATCATGATGAGATGATCATGATGATGATATCATGATGAGATGATGATGATGATGATGATATCATAATGAGATGATGATGATGATATTATGATGAGACGATGATGATGATATCATGATGATGATATCATGATGATGATATCATGATGAGATGATGATGATGATGATGTCATGATGATGATATCATGATGATGATATCATGATGAGATGATGATGATATCATGATGAGATGATGATATCATGAAGAGATGATGATGATATCATGATGAGATGATGATGATGATGATATCATGATGATGATATCATGATGATGATATCATGATATCATGATGAGATGATGATGATGATGATATCATGATGAGATGATGATGATGATGATGATGATGATGATATCATGATGTTGATATCATGATGAGATGATGATGATGATGATGATATCATGATGATGATATCATGATGATGATATCATGATGATGATATCATGATGAGATGATGATGATGATGATATCATGATGTTGATATCATGATGATATGATGATGATGATGATGATATTATGATGAGATGATGATGATGATGATGATATCATGATGATGATATTATGATGAGATGATGATGATGATGATGATGATATCATGATGATGATATCATGATGAGATGATGATGATGAAATCATGATGAGATGATGATGATATCATGATGATGATATCATGATGAGATGATTATGATGATGATATCATGATAAGATGATGATGATGATGATGATGATGATATCATGATGAGACGATGATGATGATATCATGATGATGATATCATGATGAGATGATGATGATGATGATGATGATGATGATATCATGATGAGACGATGATGATGATATCATGATGAGATGATAGTGATGATGATATCATGATGATGATATCATGATGATGATATCATGATAATGATATCATGATGAGATGATCATGATGATGATATCATGATGAGATGATCATGATGATGATATCATGATGAGATGATGATGATGATGATATCATGATGATGATATCATGATGAGATGATCATGATGATGATATCATGATGAGATGATCATGATGATGATATCATGATGAGATGATGATGATGATGATATCATGATGATGATATCATGATGATGATATCATGATGAGATGATGATGATATCATGATGATGAGATGATGATGATATCATGATGATGATATCATGATGATGATATCAAGATGAGATGATGATGATGATATCATGATGAGACGATAATGATGATATCATGATGATGATATCATGATGATGATATCATGATGAGATGATGATGATGATGATGTCATGATGATGATATCATGATGATGATATCATGATGAGATGATGATGATGATATCATGATGAGACGATGATGATGATATCATGATGATGATGATGATGATATCATGATGAGATGATGATGATGATGATGTCATGATGAGATGATGATGATGATATCATGATGAGATGATGATATCATGAAGAGATGATGATGATATCATGATGAGATGATGATGATGATATCATGATGAGACGATGATGATGATATCATGATGATGATATCATGATGAGATGATTATGATGATGATATCATGATGAGATGATGATGATGATGATATCATAATGAGACGATGATGATGATGATGATATCATGATGATGATATCATGATGAGATGATGATGATGATATCATGATGAGATGATGATGATGATGATGATGATGATGATGATATCATGATGAGACGATGATGATGATGATGATGATGATATCATGATGATGATATCATGATGAGATGATGATGATGATGATGATATCATGATGAGACGATGATGATGATATCATGATGATGAGATCATGATGAGATGATGGTGATGATGATATCATGAGGATGATATCATGATAATGATATCATGATGAGATGATCATGATGATGATATCATGATGAGATGAACATGATGATGATATCATGATGAGATGATGATGATATCATGATGAGACGATGATGATGATATCATGATGATGATATCATGATGAGATGATGATGATATCATGATGATGATATCATGATGAGATGATGATGATGATATCATGATGAAACGATGATGATGATATCATGATGATGATATCATGATGAGATGACGATGATGATGATATCATGATGATGATTTCATGATGAGATGATGATGATGATATCATGATGAGACGACGATGATGATATCATGATGATGATATCATGATGATGATATCATGATGAGATGACGATGATGATGATATCATGATGATGATATCATGATAAGATGATTATGATGATGATATCATGATGAGACGATGATGATGATATCATGATGATGATATCATGATGAGATGATGATGATGATGATATCGTGATGAGACGATGATGATGATATCATGATGATGATATCATGATGAGATGATGATGATGATGATGATGATGATATCATGATGTTGATATCATGATGAGATGATGATGATAATATCATGATGATGATAGCATGATGATGATATCATGATGAGATGATGATGATGATGATATCATGATGAGACGATGATGATGATATCATGATGAGTGATGATGATATCATGATGAGATGATGATGATGATGATGATGATATCATGATGTTGATATCATGATGAGATGATGATGATAATATCATGATGATGATATCATGATGAGATGATGATGATGATGATATCATGATGAGACGATGATGATGATATCATGATGATGAGATCATGATGAGATGATGGTGATGATGATATCATGATGATGATAGCATGATAATGATATCATGATGAGATGATGATGATGATGATGATATCATGATGAGACGTTGATGATGATATCATGATGATGAGATCATGATGAGATGATGGTGATGATGATATCATGATGATGATATCATGATGATGATATCATGATGAGATGATCATGATGATGATATCATGATGAGATGATCATGATGATGATATCATGATGAGATGATGATGATATCATGATGAGATGATGATGATATCATGATGAGACGATGATGATGATATCATGATGATGATATCATGATGAGATGATGATGATATCATGATGATGATATCATGATGATGATATCATGATGAGATGATGATGATGATATCATGATGAGACGATGATGATGAGATGATGATGATGATATCATGATGATGATATCATGATGAGATGACGATGATGATGATATCATGATGATGATATCATGATGAGATGATTATGATTATGATATCATGATGAGATGATGATGATGATGATATCATGATGAGATGATGATGATGATATCATGATGATGATATCATGATGAGATGATGATGATGATATCATGATGAGACGATGATGATGAGATGATGATGATGATGATATCATGATGATGATATCATGATGAGATGACGATGATGATGATATCATGATGATGATATCATGATGAGATGATTATGATTATGATATCATGATGAGATGATGATGATGATGATATCATGATGAGATGATGATGATGATGATATCATGATGAGGATATCATGATGAGACGATGATGATGATATAATGATGATGATATCATGATGAGGTGATGATGATATCATGATGAGATGATGATGATGATGATATCATGATGATGATATCATGATGAGATGATGATGATGATGATATCATGATGTTGATATCATGATGATGATGATGATGATATCATGATGAGATGATGATGATGATGATGATGATGATGATATCATGATGTTGATATCATGATGAGATGATGATGATGATGATATCATGATGATGATATCATGATGATGATATCATGATGATGATATCATGATGAGATGATGATGATGATGATGATATCATGATGATGATATCATGATGAGATGATGATGATGATGATGATATCATGATGAGATGATGATGATGATGATGATGATATCATGATGATGATATCATGATGAGATGATGATGATGATGATATCATGATGATGATATCATGATGATGATATCATGATGAGATGATGATGATGATGATGATGATGATGATGATGATGATATCATGATGATGATGATATCATGATGATGATATCATGATGAGATGATGATGATGATGATGATGATATCATGATGAGACGATGATGATGATGATATCATGATGATGAGATTATGATGAGATGATGGTGATTATGATATCATGATAATGATATCATGATGATGATATCATGATGATGATATCATGATGAGATTATGATGATGATGATGATGATGATGATATCATGATGAGACGATGATGATGATATCATGATGATGAGATTATGATGAGATGATGGTGATTATGATATCATGATGATGAGATTATGATGATGATGATGATGATGATGATATCATGATGAGACGATGATGATGATATCATGATGATGAGATTATGATGAGATGATGGTGATTATGATATCATGATGATGATATCATGATGATGATATCATGATGAGATGATCATGATGATGATATCATGATGAGATGATCATGATGATGATATCATGATGATGATATCATGATGATGATATCATGATGAGATGATGATGATGATGATGATGATGATATCATGATGAGGCGGTGATGATGATATCATGATGATGAGATTATGATGAGATGATGGTGATTATGATATCATGATGATGATATCATGATGATGATATCATGATGATGATATCATGATGAGATGATGATGATGATGATGATATCATGATGAGACGATGATGATGATATCATGATGATGAGATTATGATGAGATGATGATGATGATGATATCATGATGATGATATCATGATGATGATATCATGATGAGATGATCATGATGATGATATCATGATGAGATGATCATGATGATGATATCATGATGATGATATCATGATGAGATGATGATGATGATGATATCATGATGAGACGATGATGATGATATCATGATGATGAGATTATGATGAGATGATGGTGATTATGATATCATGATGATGATATCATGATGATGATATCATGATGAGATGATCATGATGATGATATCATGATGAGATGATCATGATGATGATATCATGATGAGATGATGATGATGATGATGATATCATAATGAGATGATGATGATGATATTATGATGAGACGATGATGATGATATCATGATGATGATATCATGATGATGATATCATGATGAGATGATGATGATGATGATGTCATGATGATGATATCATGATGATGATATCATGATGAGATGATGATGATATCATGATGAGATGATGATATCATGAAGAGATGATGATGATATCATGATGAGATGATGATGATGATGATATCATGATGATGATATCATGATATCATGATGAGATGATGATGATGATGATATCATGATGAGATGATGATGATGATGATGATGATGATGATATCATGATGTTGATATCATGATGAGATGATGATGATGATGATGATATCATGATGATGATATCATGATGATGATATCATGATGATGATATCATGATGAGATGATGATGATGATGATATCATGATGTTGATATCATGATGAGATGATGATGATGATGATGATATTATGATGAGATGATGATGATGATGATGATATCATGATGATGATATTATGATGAGATGATGATGATGATGATGATGATATCATGATGATGATATCATGATGAGATGATGATGATGAAATCATGATGAGATGATGATGATATCATGATGATGATATCATGATGAGATGATTATGATGATGATATCATGATAAGATGATGATGATGATGATGATGATGATATCATGATGAGACGATGATGATGATATCATGATGATGATATCATGATGAGATGATGATGATGATGATGATGATGATGATATCATGATGAGACGATGATGATGATATCATGATGAGATGATAGTGATGATGATATCATGATGATGATATCATGATAATGATATCATGATGAGATGATCATGATGATGATATCATGATGAGATGATCATGATGATGATATCATGATGAGATGATGATGATGATGATATCATGATGATGATATCATGATGATGATATCATGATGAGATGATGATGATATCATGATGATGAGATGATGATGATATCATGATGATGATATCATGATGATGATATCAAGATGAGATGATGATGATGATATCATGATGAGACGATAATGATGATATCATGATGATGATATCATGATGATGATATCATGATGAGATGATGATGATGATGATGTCATGATGATGATATCATGATGATGATATCATGATGAGATGATGATGATGATATCATGATGAGACGATGATGATGATATCATGATGATGATGATGATGATATCATGATGAGATGATGATGATGATGATGTCATGATGAGATGATGATGATGATATCATGATGAGATGATGATATCATGAAGAGATGATGATGATATCATGATGAGATGATGATGATGATATCATGATGAGACGATGATGATGATATCATGATGATGATATCATGATGAGATGATTATGATGATGATATCATGATGAGATGATGATGATGATGATATCATAATGAGACGATGATGATGATGATGATATCATGATGATGATATCATGATGAGATGATGATGATGATATCATGATGAGATGATGATGATGATGATGATGATGATGATGATATCATGATGAGACGATGATGATGATGATGATGATATCATGATGATGATATCATGATGAGATGATGATGATGATGATGATATCATGATGAGACGATGATGATGATATCATGATGATGAGATCATGATGAGATGATGGTGATGATGATATCATGAGGATGATATCATGATAATGATATCATGATGAGATGATCATGATGATGATATCATGATGAGATGAACATGATGATGATATCATGATGAGATGATGATGATATCATGATGAGACGATGATGATGATATCATGATGATGATATCATGATGAGATGATGATGATATCATGATGATGATATCATGATGAGATGATGATGATGATATCATGATGAAACGATGATGATGATATCATGATGATGATATCATGATGAGATGACGATGATGATGATATCATGATGATGATTTCATGATGAGATGATGATGATGATATCATGATGAGACGACGATGATGATATCATGATGATGATATCATGATGATGATATCATGATGAGATGACGATGATGATGATATCATGATGATGATATCATGATAAGATGATTATGATGATGATATCATGATGAGACGATGATGATGATATCATGATGATGATATCATGATGAGATGATGATGATGATGATATCGTGATGAGACGATGATGATGATATCATGATGATGATATCATGATGAGATGATGATGATGATGATGATGATGATGATATCATGATGTTGATATCATGATGAGATGATGATGATAATATCATGATGATGATAGCATGATGATGATATCATGATGAGATGATGATGATGATGATATCATGATGAGACGATGATGATGATATCATGATGAGTGATGATGATATCATGATGAGATGATGATGATGATGATGATGATGATGATATCATGATGTTGATATCATGATGAGATGATGATGATAATATCATGATGATGATATCATGATGAGATGATGATGATGATGATATCATGATGAGACGATGATGATGATATCATGATGATGAGATCATGATGAGATGATGGTGATGATGATATCATGATGATGATAGCATGATAATGATATCATGATGAGATGATGATGATGATGATGATATCATGATGAGACGTTGATGATGATATCATGATGATGAGATCATGATGAGATGATGGTGATGATGATATCATGATGATGATATCATGATGATGATATCATGATGAGATGATCATGATGATGATATCATGATGAGATGATCATGATGATGATATCATGATGAGATGATGATGATATCATGATGAGATGATGATGATATCATGATGAGACGATGATGATGATATCATGATGATGATATCATGATGAGATGATGATGATATCATGATGATGATATCATGATGATGATATCATGATGAGATGATGATGATGATATCATGATGAGACGATGATGATGATATCATCATGATGATATCATGATGATGATATCATGATGATGATATCATGATGATGATATCATGATGAGATGATGATGATGATATCATGATGATGATATCATGATGAGATGATGATGATGATATCATGATGAGACGATGATGATGAGATGATGATGATGATATCATGATGATGATATCATGATGAGATGACGATGATGATGATATCATGATGATGATATCATGATGAGATGATTATGATTATGATATCATGATGAGATGATGATGATGATGATATCATGATGAGATGATGATGATGATGATATCATGATGATGATATCATGATGATGATATCATGATGATGATATCATGATGAGACGATGATGATGATATAATGATGATGATATCATGATGAGGTGATGATGATGATGATATCATGATGATGATATCATGAGGAAATGATCATGATGATGATATCATGATGAGATGATGATCATGATGATATCATGATGAGACGATGATGATGATATCATGATGATGGTATCAAGATGAGATGATGATGATGAAGATGATGATGATATCATGATGAGATGATGATGATGATGATATCATGATGATGATATGATGATGATGATATCATGATGAGATGATGATGATGATGATATCATGATGTTGATATCATGATGAGATGATGATGATGGTATCATGATGATGATATGATGATGATGATATCATGATGAGATGATGATGATGATGATATCATGATGTTGATATCATGATGAGATGATGATGATGGTATCATGATGATGATATCATGATGATATGATGATGATGATGATGATGATGATATCATGATGAGATGATGATGATGATATCTTGATGTTGATATCATGATGAGATGATGATGATGATGATGATGATGATATTATGATGAGATGATGATGATGAAATCATGATGATATGATGATGATGATGATGATATCATGATGATGATATCATGATGAGATGATTATGATGATGATATCATGATGAGATGATGATGATGATGATGATATCATGATGAGATGATGATGATATCATGATGATGATATCATGATGAGATGATTATGATGATGATATCATGATGAGATGATGATGATGATGATGATGATATCATGATGAGACGATGATGATGATATCATGATGAGACGATGATGATGAGATGATGATGATGATATCATGATGAGATGATGATGATGATGATGATGATATCATGATGATGATATCATGGTGAGATGATTATGATTATGATATCATGATGAGATGATGATGATGATGATATCATGATGAGATGATGATGATGATGATATCATGATGATGATATCATGATGATGATATCATGATGAGACGATGATGATGATATAATGATGATGATATCATGATGAGGTGATGATGATATCATGATGAGATGATGATGATGATGATGATGATGATGATGATGATATCATGATGTTGATATCATGATGAGATGATGATGATAATATCATGATGATGATGATGATGATGATATCATGATGTTGATATCATGATGAGATGATGATGATGATGATGATATCATGATGAGATGATGATGATATCATGATGATGATATCATGATGAGATGATTATGATGATGATATCATGATGAGATGATGATGATGATGATGATGATATCATGATGAGACGATGATGATGATATCATGATGAGACGATGATGATGAGATGATGATGATGATATCATGATGAGATGATGATGATGATGATGATGATATCATGATGATGAGATCATGATGAGATGATGGTGATGATGATATCATGATGATGATATCATGATAATGATATCATGATGAGATGATCATGATGATGATATCATGATGAGATGATCATGATGATGATATCATGATGAGATGATGATGATGATGATATCATGATGAGACGATGATGATGATATCATGATGATGATATCATGATGATGATATCATGATGATGATATCATGATGATGATATCATGATGAGATGATGATGATATCATGATGATGATATCATGATGATGATATCATGATGAGATGATGATGATGATATTATGATGAGACGATGATGATGATATCATGATGATGATATCATGATGATGATATCATGATGATGATATCATGATGAGATGATGATGATAATGATGTCATGATGATGATATCATGATGATGATATCATGATGAGATGATGATGATGATATCATGATGAGATGATGATTTCGTGAAGAGATGATGATGATATCATGATGAGATGATGATGATGATGATGATGATGATGATATCATGATGATGATATCATGATGATGATATCATGATGATGATATCATGATGAGATGGTGATGATGATGATATCATGATGAGATGATGATGATGATGATGATGATGATGATGATGATGATATCATGATGTTGATATCATGATGAGATGATGATGATGATGATATCATGATGATGATATCATGATGATGATATCATGATGAGATGATGATGATGATGATATCATGATGTTGATATCATGATGATGATGATGATGATGATGATGATGATGATGATGATATTATGATGAGATGATGATGATGATGATGATATCATGATGATGATATCATGATGAGATGATGATGATGAAATCATGATGAGATGATGATGATATCATGATGATGATATCATGATGAGATGATTATGATGATGATATCATGATGAGATGATGATGATGATGATGATGATGATGATATCATGATGAGACGATGATGATGATATCATGATGATGATATCATGATGAGATGATGATGATGATGATGATGATGATATCATGATGAGACGATGATGATGATATCATGATGAGATGATAGTGATGATGATATCATGATGATGATATCATGATAATGATATCATGATGAGATGATCATGATGATGATATCATGATGAGATGATGATGATGATGATATCATGATGATGATATCATGATGATGATATCATGATGAGATGATGATGATATCATGATATCATCATCATCATCATCATCATCATCTCATCATGATATCATCATCATCTCATCATGATATCATCATCATCGTCTCACCATGATATCATCATCATCATCATCTCATCATGATATCATCATCATGCTATCATCATCATGATATTATCATCATCATCTCATCATGATATCAACATCATGATATCATCATCATCATCATCATCATCATCATCTCATCATGATATCATCATCATGATATCATCATCATCGTCTCATCACGATATCATCATCATCATCATCTCATCATGATATCATCATCATGATATCATCATCATCGTCTCATCATGATATCATCATCATAATCATCTCATCATGATATCATCATCATGATATCATCATCATCGTCATCTCATCATGATATCATCATCATCGTCTCATCATGATATCATCATCATCATCTCATCATGATATCATCATCATGATATCATCATCATCGTCATCTCATCATGATATCATCATCATCGTCTCATCATGATATCATCATCATCATCTCATCATGATATCATCATCATGATATCATCATCATCGTCATCTCATCATGATATCATCATCATGATATCATCATCATGATATCATCATCATCGTTTCATCATGATATCATCATCATCATCTCATCATGATATCATCATCATGATATCATCATCATCTCATCATGATATCATCATCATGATATCATCATCATCGTCTCATCATGATATCATCATCATCTCATCATGATATCATCATCATGTTCATCTCATCATGATATCATCATCATGATCATCTCATCATGATATCATTATCATGATATCATCCTCATGATATCATCATCACCATCATCTCATCATGATCTCATCATCATGATATCATTATCATCGTCTCATCATGATATCATCATCATCATCATCATCTCATCATGATATCATCATCATGATATCATCATCATCATCATCGTCTCATCATGATATCATCATCATCATGATCATCATCATCATCTCATCATGATATCATCATCATCATCTCATCATGATATCATCATCATGATATCATCATCATCATCATCGTCTCATTATGATATCATCATCATCATCATCTCATCATGATATCATCATCATAATCATCTCATCATGATATCATCATCATGATATCATCATCATCGTCTCATCATGATATCATCATCATCATCTCATCATGATATCATCATCATCTCTTCATGATATCATCATCTCATCATGATATCATCATCATCATCTCATCATGACATCATCATCATCATCATCTCATCATGATATCATCATCTCATCATGATATCATCATCATCATCTCATCATGATATCATCATCATCATCATCTCATCATGATATCATAATCATAATCATCTCATCATGATATCATCATCATCATCTCATCATGACATCATCATCATCATCATCTCATCATGATATCATCATCTCATCATGATATCATCATCATCATCTCATCATGATATCATCATCATCATCATCTCATCATGATATCATAATCATAATCATCTCATCATGATATCATCATCATGATATCATCATCATCATCATCATCTCATCAAAATATCATCATCATCATCTTCATCATCATCATCATCATCATCATCATCATCATCTCATTATGATATCAACATCATGATATCATCATCATCATCATCATCTCATCATGATATCATCATCATGATATCATCATCATGATATCATCATCATGATATCATCATCATCATCATCTCATCATGATATCAACATCATGATATCATCATCATCATCATCATCATCATCATCATCTCATCATGATATCATCATCATCTCATCATGATATCATCATCATGATATCATCATCATGATATCATCATCATGATATCATCATCATCATCATCATCATCATCTCATCATGATATCATCATCATCTCTTCACGAAATCATCATCTCATCATGATATCATCATCATCATCTCATCATGATATCATCATCATGATATCATCATCATGACATCATCATCATCATCATCTCATCATGATATCATCATCATGATATCATCATCATGATATCATCATCATCGTCTCATCATAATATCATCATCATCATCTCATCATGATATCATCATCATGATATCATCATCATGATATCATCATCATCTCATCATGATATCATCATCATGATATCATCATCATGATATCATCATCATGATATCATCATCATGATATCATCATCATCGTCTCATCATGATATAATCATCATCATCATCTCATCATGATATCATCATCATGATCATCTCATCATGATATCATCATCATGATCATCTCATCATGATATCATTATCATGATATCATCATCATGATATCATCATCACCATCATCTCATCATGATCTCATCATCATGATATCATCATCATCGTCTCATCATGATATCATCATCATCTCATCATGATATCATCATCATGCTATCATCATCATGATATTATCATCATCATCTCATCATGATATCAACATCATGATATCATCATCATCATCATCATCATCATCTCATCATGATATCATCATCAAATCATCATGATATCATCATCATGATATCATCATCATCGTCTCATCATGATATCATCATCATGATATCATCATCATCATCATCGTCTCATCATGATATCATCATCATCATCAACTCATCATGATATCATCATCATAATCATCTCATCATGATATCATCATCATGATATCATCATCATCGTCATCTCATCATGATATCATCATCATGATATCATCATCATCATCTCATCATCATCGTCTCATCATGATATCATCATCATCATCTCATCATGATATCATCATCATGATATCATCATCATGATATCATCATCATCATCTCATCATGATATCATCATCATGATATCATCATCATGATATCATCATCATCGTCTCATCATGATATCATCATCATCATCTCATCATGATATCATCATCATGATATCATCATCATGATATCATCATCATCTCATCATGATATCATCATCATCGTCTCATCATGATATCATCATCATCTCATCATGATATCATCATCATGATCATCTTATCATGATATCATCATCATGATCATCTCATCATGATATCATCATCATGATATCATCATCTTGATATCATCATCATGATATCATCATCACCATCATCTCATCATGATCTCATCATCATGATATCATCATCATCGTCTCATCATGATATCATCATCATCATCATCATCATCTCATCATGATATCATCATCATGCT
Source organism: Pelodytes ibericus (assembly GCA_036172795.1). Lineage (NCBI taxonomy): Eukaryota > Metazoa > Chordata > Amphibia > Anura > Pelodytidae > Pelodytes > Pelodytes ibericus. The sequence goes on from CM069860.1 coordinate 37,997,722, forward strand.
ATCATCATCATGATATTATCATCATCATCTCATCATGATATCAACATCATGATATCATCATCATCATCATCATCATCTCATCATGATATCATCATCAACTCATCATGATATCATCATCATGATATCATCATCATCGTCTCATCATGATATCATCATCATCATCATCTCATCATGATATCATCATCATGATATCATCATCATCGTCTCATCATGATATCATCATCATCATCATCATCTCATCATGATATCATCATCATAATCATCTCATCATGATATCATCATCATAATCATCTCATCATGATATCATCATCATGATATCATCATCATCTCATCATGATTTCATCATCATCATCTCATCATGATATCATCATCATGATATCATCATCATCATCATCTCATCATAATATCATCATCATCATCTCATCATGATATCAACATCATGATATCATCATCATCATCATCATCATCTCATCATGATATCATCATCATGATATCATCATCATGATATCATCATCATGATATCATCATCATCATCTCATCATGATATCAACATCATGATATCATCATCATCATCATCTCATCATGATATCATCATCATCATCATCTCATCATAATATCATCATCATGATATCATCATCATGATATCATCATCATGATATCATCATCATGATATCATCATCATCATCATCATCATCTCATCATGATATCATCATCATCGTCTCATCATGATATCATCATCATCATCATCATCTCATCATGATATCATCATCATAATCATCTCATCATGATATCATCATCATGATATCATCATCATCGTCATCTCATCATGATATCATCATCATGATATCATCATCATCTCATCATGATATCATCATCATGATATCATCATCATCATCATCGTCTCATCATGATATCATCATCATCATCTCATCATGATATCATCATCATTATCATCTCATCATGATATCATCATCATGATATCATCATCATCATCATCGTCTCATCATGATATCATCATCATGATATCATCATCATCATCATCGTCTCATCATGATATCATCATCATCATCTCATCATGATATCATCATCATGATATCATCATCATCGTCATCTCATCATGATATCATCATCATGATATCATCATCATGATATCATCATCATGATATCATCATCATCATCATCTCATCATAATATCATCATCATCATCTCATCATGATATCAACATCATGATATCATCATCATCATCATCATCATCTCATCATGATATCATCATCATGATATCATCATCATGATATCATCATCATGATATCATCATCATGATATCATCATCATCATCTCATCATGATATCAACATCATGATATCATCATCATCATCATCTCATCATGATATCATCATCATCATCATCTCATCATAATATCATCATCATGATATCATCATCATGATATCATCATCATGATATCATCATCATCATCATCTCATCATGATATCATCATCATGATATCATCATCATCGTCTCATCATGATATCATCATCATCATCATCATCATCTCATCATGATATCATCATCATCGTCTCATCATGATATCATCATCATCATCATCATCTCATCATGATATCATCATCATAATCATCTCATCATGATATCATCATCATGATATCATCATCATCGTCATCTCATCATGATATCATCATCATGATATCATCATCATCTCATCATGATATCATCATCATGATATCATCATCATCATCATCATCGTCTCATCATGATATCATCATCATCATCTCATCATGATATCATCATCATTATCATCTCATCATGATATCATCATCATGATATCATCATCATCATCATCGTCTCATCATGATATCATCATCATGATATCATCATCATCATCATCGTCTCATCATGATATCATCATCATCATCTCATCATTATATCATCATCATGATATCATCATCATCGTCATCTCATCATGATATCATCATCATGATATCATCATCATGATATCATCATCATCGTCTCATCATGATATCATCATCATCATCTCATAATGATATCATCATCATGATATCATCATCATGATATCATCATCATCGTCTCATCATGATATCATCATCATCATCTCATCATGATATCATCATCATGATATCATGATATCATCATCATGATCATCTCATCATGATATCATCATCATGATCATCTCATCATGATATCATTATCATGATATCATCATCATGATATCATCATCACCATCATCTCATCATGATATCATCATCATGATATCATCATCATCGTCTCATCATGATATCATCATCATCATCATCATCTCATCATGATATCATCATCATGCTATCATCATCATGATATCATCATCATGATCATCTCATCATGATATCATTATCATGATATCATCATCATGATATCATCATCACTATCATCTCATCATGATATCATCATCATCGTCTCATCATGATATCATCATCATCATCATCATCATCTCATCATGATATCATCATCATGATATCATCATCATCGTCTCATCATGATATCATCATCATCATCATCATCATCATCATCTTATCATGATATCATCATCACTATCATCTCATCATGATATCATCATCATCGTCTCATCATGATATCATCATCATCATCATCATCATCTCATCATGATATCATCATCATGATATCATCATCATCGTCTCATCATGATATCATCATCATCATCATCATCATCATCATCTTATCATGATATCATCATCATAATCATCTCATCATGATATCATCATCATGATATCATCATCATCTCATCATGATTTCATCATCATCATATCATCATGATATCATCATCATGATATCATCATCATCATCATCATCATCTCATCATAATATCATCATCATCATCATCATCATCATCATCATCATCATCATCATCTCATCATGATATCAACATCATGATATCATCATCATCATCATCTCATCATGATATCATCATCATGATATCATCATCATGATATCATCATCATGATATCATCATCATCATCATCATCATCTCATCATGATATCATCATCATCATCTCTTCACGAAATCATCATCTCATCATGATATCATCATCATCATCTCATCATGATATCATCATCATGATATCATCATCATGACATCATCATCATCATCATCTCATCATGATATCATCATCATGATATCATCATCATGATATCATCATCATCGTCTCATCATAATATCATCATCATCATCTCATCATGATATCATCATCATGATATCATCATCATGATATCATCATCATCGTCTCATCATAATATCATCATCATCATCATCTCATCATGATATCATCATCATGATATCATCATCATGATATCATCATCATCTCATCATGATATAATCATCATGATATCATCATCATGATATCATCATCATGATATCATCATCATGATATCATCATCATGATATCATCATCATGATGATGATATCATGATGATGATATCAAGATGAGATGATGATGATGATATCATGATGAGACGATGATGATGATATCATGATGATGATATCATGATGATGATATCATGATGATGATATCATGATGATGATATCATGATGAGATGATGATGATGATGATATCATGATGATGATATCATGATGAGACGATGATGATGATATCATGATGATGATATCATGATGATGATATCATGATGATGATATCATGATGATTATATCATGATGAGATGATGATGATATCATGATGATGATATCATGATGATGATATCATGATGAGATGATGATGATGATGATATTATGATGAGACGATGATGATGATATCATGATGATGATATCATGATGATGATATCATGATGAGATGATGATGATGATATTATGATGAGACGATGATGATGATATCATGATGATGATATCATGATGATGATATCATGATGAGATGATGATGATGATGATGTCATGATGATGATATCATGATGATGATATCATGATGAGATGATGATGATGATATCATGATGAGATGATGATTTCGTGAAGAGATGATGATGATGATATCATGATGAGATGATGATGATGATGATGATGATATCATGATGATGATATCATGATGATGATATCATGATGATGATATCATGATGAGATGATGATGATGATGATATCATGATGTTGATATCATGATGAGATGATGATGATGATGATGATGATGATGATGATATTATGATGAGATGATGATGATGATGATGATGATATCATGATGATGATATCATGATGATATGATGATGATGAAATCATGATGAGATGATGATGATATCATGATGATGATATCATGATGAGATGATTATGATGATGATATCATGATAAGATGATGATGATGATGATGATGATGATGATATCATGATGAGACGATGATGATGATATCATGATGATGATATCATGATGAGATGATGATGATGATGATGATGATATCATGATGAGACGATGATGATGATATCATGATGAGATGATAGTGATGATGATATCATGATAAGATGATGATGATGATGATGATGATGATGATATCATGATGAGACGATGATGATGATATCATGATGATGATATCATGATGAGATGATGATGATGATGATGATGATATCATGATGAGACGATGATGATGATATCATGATGAGATGATAGTGATGATGATATCATGATGATGATATCATGATAATGATATCATGATGAGATGATCATGATGATGATATCATGATGATGATAGCATGATGATGATATCATGATGAGATGATGATGATGATGATGATATCATGATGAGACGATGATGATGATATCATGATGATGATATCATGATGAGATGATGGTGATGATGATATCATGATGATGATATCATGATAATGATATCATGATGAGATGATCATGATGATGATATCATGATGAGATGATCATGATGATGATATCATGATATCATGATGATGATATCATGATGAGATGATGATGATGATATCATGATGAGACGATGATGATGATATCATGATGATGATATCATGATGATGATATCATTATGAGATGATGATGATGATATCATGATGAGACGATGATGATGATATCATGATGATGATATCATGATGATGATATCATGATGAGATGACGATGATGATGATATCATGATGATGATATAATGATGAGATGATGATGATGATATCATGATGAGACGATGATGATGATGATGATATCATGATGATGATATCATGATGAGACGATGATGATGATGATGATATCATGATGATGATATCATGATGAGATGATAATGATGATGATATCATGATGAGATGATGATGATGATATCATGATGAGACGATGATGATGATGATGATGATATCATGATGATGATATCATGATGAGATGATGATGATATCATGATGATGATATCATGATGAGATGACGATGATGATGATATCATGATGATGATATCATGATGAGATGATTATGATGATGATATCATGATGAGATGATGATGATGATGATGATATCATGATGAGACGATGATGATGATATCATGATGAGATGATGATGATGATGATGATGATATCATGATGAGACGATGATGATGATATCATGATGATGATATCATGATGAGATGATGATGATGATGATGATGATATCATGATGATGATATCATGATGATGATATCATGATGATGATATTATGATGAGATGATGATGATGATGATATCATGATGAGATGATGATGATGATGATATCATGATGTTGATATCATGATGAGATGATGATGATGATATCATGATGATGATATCATGATGATGATATCATGATGATGATATCATGATGATGATATCATGATGAGATGATGATGATGATGATGATGATATCATGATGTTGATATCATGATGAGATGATGATGATGATATTATGATGAGATGATGATGATGATGATATCATGATGATGATATCATGATGATGATATCATGATGATGATATCATGATGAGATGACGATGATGATGATATCATGATGATGATATCATGATGAGATGATGATGATGATATCATGATGAGACGATGATGATGATGATGATATCATGATGATGATATCATGATGAGACGATGATGATGATGATGATATCATGATGATGATATCATGATGAGATGATAATGATGATGATATCATGATGAGATGATGATGATGATATCATGATGAGACGATGATGATGATGATGATATCATGATGATGATATCATGATGAGATGATGATGATATCATGATGATGATATCATGATGAGATGACGATGATGATGATATCATGATGATGATATCATGATGAGATGATTATGATGATGATATCATGATGAGATGATGATGATGATGATGATATCATGATGAGACGATGATGATGATATCATGATGAGATGATGATGATGATGATGATGATATCATGATGATGATATCATGATGATGATATCATGATGATGATATCATGATGATGATATTATGATGAGATGATGATGATGATGATATCATGATGAGATGATGATGATGATGATATCATGATGTTGATATCATGATGAGATGATGATGATGATATCATGATGATGATATCATGATGATGATATCATGATGATGATATCATGATGAGATGATGATGATGATGATGACGATATCATGATGTTGATATCATGATGAGATGATGATGATGATATTATGATGAGATGATGATGATGATGATATCATGATGATGATATCATGATGAGATGATGATGATGAAATCATGATGAGATGATGATGATATCATGATGATGATATCATGATGAGATGATTATGATGATGATATCATGATGAGATGATTATGATGATGATATCATGATGAGATGATGATGATGATGATGATATCATGATGAGACGATGATGATGATATCATGATGATGATATCATGATGAGATGATGATGATGATGATATCATGATGAGACGATGATGATGATATCATGATGATGATATCATGATGAGTTGATGATGATATCATGATGAGATGATGATGATGATGATGATATCATGATGTTGATATCATGATGAGATGATGATGATAATATCATGATGATGATAGCATGATGATGATATCATGATGAGATGATGATGATGATGATGATGATATCATGATGAGACGATGATGATGATATCATGATGATGAGATCATGATGAGATGATGGTGATGATGATATCATGATGATGATATCAAGATGATGATATCATGATGATGATATCATGATGAGATGATCATGATGATGATATCATGATAAGATGATCATGATGATGATATCATGATGAGATGATGATGATATCATGATGAGACGATGATGATGATATCATGATGAGATGATGATGATATCATGATGATGATATCATGATGATGATATCATGATGAGATGATGATGATGATATCATGATGAGACGATGATGATGATATCATGATGATGATATCATGATGATGATATCATGATGAGATGATGATGATGATATCATGATGATGATATCATGATGATGATATCATGATGAGATGATGATGATGATATCATGATGAGACGATGATGATGAGATGATGATGATGATATCATGATGATGATATCATGATGAGATGACGATGATGATGATATCATGATGATGATATCATGATGAGATGATTATGATGATGATATCATGATGAGTTGATGATGATGATGATATCATGATGAGACGATGATGATGATGATGATATCATGATGATGATATCATGATGAGACGATGATGATGATATCATGATGATGATATCATGATGATTTGATGATGATATCATGATGAGATGATGATGATGATGATGATGATGATATCATGATGTTGATATCATGATGAGATGATGATGATAATATCATGATGATGATAGCATGATGATGATATCATGATGAGATGATGATGATATCATGATGAGACGATGATGATGATATCATGATGATGAGATCATGATGAGATGATGGTGATGATGATATCATGATGATGATATCATGATAATGATATCATGATGAGATGATCATGATGATGATATCATGATGAGATGATCATGATGATGATATCATGATGAGATGATGATGATGATTATATCATGATGAGACGATGATGATGATATCATGATGATGATATCATGATGATGATATCATGATGATGATATCATGATGATGATATCATGATGAGATGATGATGATATCATGATGATGATATCATGATGATGATATCATGATGAGATGATGATGATGATATTATGATGAGACGATGATGATGATATCATGATGATGATATCATGATGATGATATCATGATGAGATGATGATGATGATGATGTCATGATGATGATATCGTGATGATGATATCATGATGAGATGATGATGATGATATCATGATGAGATGATGATTTCGTGAAGAGATGATGATGATATCATGATGAGATGATGATGATGATGATGATGATGATATCATGATGATGATATCATGATGATGATATCATGATGATGATATCATGATGAGATGATGATGATATCATGATGAGATGATGATGATGATGATGATGATGATGATGATATCATGATGTTGATATCATGATGAGATGATGATGATGATGATATCATGATGATGATATCATGATGATGATATCATGATGATGATATCATGATGAGATGATGATGATGATGATGATATCATGATGTTGATATCATAATGAGATGATGATGATGATGATGATGATGATGATGATGAAGATGATGATGATGATATTTTGATGAGATGATGATGATGATGATGATATCATGATGATGATATCATGATGAGATGATTATGATTATGATATCATGATGAGATGATGATGATGATGATATCATGATGAGATGATGATGATGATATCATGATGAGATGATGATATCATGATGAGATGATGATGATGATGATGTCATGATGAGATGATGATGATGATATCATGATGAGATGATTATGATTATGATATCATGATGAGATGATGATGATGATGATATCATGATGAGATGATGATGATGATATCATGATGAGATGATGATATCATGATGAGATGATGATGATGATGATGTCATGATGAGATGATGATGATGATATCATGATGAGATGATGATATCATGAAGAGATGATGATGATATCATGATGAGATGATGATGATGATATCATGATGAGACGATGATGATGATATCATGATGATGATATCATGATGAGATGATTATGATGATGATATCATGATGAGATGATGATGATGATGATATCATAATGAGACGATGATGATGATGATGATATCATGATGATGATATCATGATGAGATGATGATGATGATATCATGATGAGATGATGATGATGATCATGATGATGATGATATCATGATGAGACGATGATGATGATGATGATATCATGATGATGATATCATGATGAGATGATGATGATGATGATGATATCATGATGAGACGATGATAATGATATCATGATGATGAGATCATGATGAGATGATGGTGATGATGATATCATGAGGATGATATCATGATAATGATATCATGATGAGATGATCATGATGATGATATCATGATGAGATGAACATGATGATGATATCATGATGAGATGATGATGATATCATGATGAGACGATGATGATGATATCATGATGATGATATCATGATGAGATGATGATGATATCATGATGATGATATCATGATGAGATGATGATGATGATATCATGATGAAACGATGATGATGATATCATGATGATGATATCATGATGATGATATCATGATGAGATGACGATGATGATGATATCATGATGATGATATCATGATGAGATGATGATGATGATATCATGATGAGACGATGATGATGATATCATGATGAGATGACGATGATGATGATATCATGATGATGATATCATGATGAGATGATGATGATGATATCATGATGAGACGATGATGATGATATCATGATGATGATATCATGATGAGATGACGATGATGATGATATCATGATGATGATATCATGATGAGATGATTATGATGATGATATCATGATGAGACGATGATGATGATATCATGATGATGATATCATGATGAGATGATGATGATGATGATATCGTGATGAGACGATGATGATGATATCATGATGATGATATCATGATGAGATGATGATGATGATGATGATGATGATGATATCATGATGTTGATATCATGATGAGATGATGATGATAATATCATGATGATGATAGCATGATGATGATATCATGATGAGATGATGATGATGATGATATCATGGTGAGACGATGATGATGATATCATGATGAGATGATGATGATATCATGATGAGATGATGATGATGATGATGATGATGATATCATGATGTTGATATCATGATGAGATGATGATGATAATATCATGATGATGATAGCATGATGATGATATCATGATGAGATGATGATGATGATGATGATGATGATATCATGATGAGACGATGATGATGATATCATGATGATGAGATCATGATGAGATGATGGTGATGATGATATCATGATGATGATAGCATGATGATGATATCATGATGAGATGATGATGATGATGATGATATCATGATGAGACGATGATGATGATATCATGATGATGAGATCATGATGAGATGATGGTGATGATGATATCATGATGATGATATCATGATGATGATATCATGATGAGATGATCATGATGATGATATCATGATGAGATGATCATGATGATGATATCATGATGAGATGATGATGATATCATGATGAGACGATGATGATGATATCATGATGATGATATCATGATGAGATGATGATGATATCATGATGATGATATCATGATGATGATATCATGATGAGATGATGATGATGATATCATGATGAGACGATGATGATGATATCATGATGATGATATCATGATGATGATATCATGATGATGATATCATGATGAGATGATGATGATGATATCATGATGATGATATCATGATGAGATGATGATGATGATATCATGATGAGACGATGATGATGAGATGATGATGATGATATCATGATGATGATATCATGATGAGATGACGATGATGATGATATCATGATGATGATATCATGATGAGATGATTATGATTATGATATCATGATGAGATGATGATGATGATGATATCATGATGAGATGATGATGATGATATCATGATGATGATATCATGATGAGATGATGATGATGATATCATGATGAGACGATGATGATGAGATGATGATGATGATATCATGATGATGATATCATGATGAGATGACGATGATGATGATATCATGATGATGATATCATGATGAGATGATTATGATTATGATATCATGATGAGATGATGATGATGATGATATCATGATGAGATGATGATGATGATGATATCATGATGAGGATATCATGATGAGACGATGATGATGATATAATGATGATGATATCATGATGAGGTGATGATGATATCATGATGAGATGATGATGATGATGATATCATGATGATGATATCATGATGATGATATCATGATGAGATGATGATGATGATGATATCATGATGTTGATATCATGATGATGATGATGATGATGATGATATCATGATGAGATGATGATGATGATGATGATGATGATGATATCATGATGTTGATATCATGATGAGATGATGATGATGATGATATCATGATGATGATATCATGATGATGATATCATGATGATGATATCATGATGAGATGATGATGATGATGATGATATCATGATGATGATATCATGATGAGATGATGATGATGATGATGATATCATGATGAGATGATGATGATGATGATGATGATATCATGATGATGATATCATGATGAGATGATGATGATGATGATATCATGATGATGATATCATGATGATGATATCATGATGAGATGATGATGATGATGATGATGATGATGATGATATCATGATGATGATGATATCATGATGATGATATCATGATGAGATGATGATGATGATGATATCATGATGAGACGATGATGATGATGATATCATGATGATGAGATTATGATGAGATGATGGTGATTATGATATCATGATAATGATATCATGATGATGATATCATGATGATGATATCATGATGATGATATCATGATGAGATTATGATGATGATGATGATGATGATGATATCATGATGAGACGATGATGATGATATCATGATGATGAGATTATGATGAGATGATGGTGATTATGATATCATGATGATGATATCATGATGATGATATCATGATGAGATGATCATGATGATGATATCATGATGAGATGATCATGATGATGATATCATGATGATGATATCATGATGATGATATCATGATGAGATGATGATGATGATGATGATGATGATGATGATATCATGATGAGACGGTGATGATGATATCATGATGATGAGATTATGATGAGATGATGGTGATTATGATATCATGATGATGATATCATGATGATGATATCATGATGATGATATCATGATGAGATGATGATGATGATGATGATGATGATATCATGATGAGACGATGATGATGATATCATGATGATGAGATTATGATGAGATGATGGTGATTATGATATCATGATGATGATATCATGATGATGATATCATGATGATATGATCATGATGATGATATCATGATGAGATGATCATGATGATGATATCATGATGATGATATCATGATGAGATGATCATGATGATGATATCATGATGAGACGATGATGATGATATCATGATGATGAGATTATGATGAGATGATGGTGATTATGATATCATGATGATGATATCATGATGATGATATCATGATGAGATGATCATGATGATGATATCATGATGAGATGATCATGATGATGATATCATGATGAGATGATGATGATGATGATGATGATATCATAATGAGATGATGATGATGATATTATGATGAGACGATGATGATGATATCATGATGATGATATCATGATGATGATATCATGATGAGATGATGATGATGATGATGTCATGATGATGATATCATGATGATGATATCATGATGAGATGATGATGATATCATGATGAGATGATGATATCATGAAGAGATGATGATGATATCATGATGAGATGATGATGATGATGATATCATGATGATGATATCATGATGATGATATCATGATATCATGATGAGATGATGATGATGATGATATCATGATGAGATGATGATGATGATGATGATGATGATGATATCATGATGTTGATATCATGATGAGATGATGATGATGATGATGATATCATGATGATGATATCATGATGATGATATCATGATGAGATGATGATGATGATGATATCATGATGTTGATATCATGATGAGATGATGATGATGATGATGATATTATGATGAGATGATGATGATGATGATGATATCATGATGATGATATTATGATGAGATGATGATGATGATGATGATGATATCATGATGATGATATCATGATGAGATGATGATGATGAAATCATGATGAGATGATGATGATATCATGATGATGATATCATGATGAGATGATTATGATGATGATATCATGATAAGATGATGATGATGATGATGATGATGATATCATGATGAGACGATGATGATGATATCATGATGATGATATCATGATGATGATATCATGATGAGATGATGATGATGATGATGATGATGATGATATCATGATGAGACGATGATGATGATATCATGATGAGATGATAGTGATGATGATATCATGATGATGATATCATGATAATGATATCATGATGAGATGATCATGATGATGATATCATGATGAGATGATCATGATGATGATATCATGATGAGATGATGATGATGATGATATCATGATGATGATATCATGATGATGATATCATGATGAGATGATGATGATATCATGATGATGAGATGATGATGATATCATGATGATGATATCATGATGATGATATCAAGATGAGATGATGATGATGATATCATGATGAGACGATAATGATGATATCATGATGATGATATCATGATGATGATATCATGATGAGATGATGATGATGATGATGTCATGATGATGATATCATGATGATGATATCATGATGAGATGATGATGATGATATCATGATGAGACGATGATGATGATATCATGATGATGATGATGATGATATCATGATGAGATGATGATGATGATGATGTCATGATGAGATGATGATGATGATATCATGATGAGATGATGATATCATGAAGAGATGATGATGATATCATGATGAGATGATGATGATGATATCATGATGAGACGATGATGATGATATCATGATGATGATATCATGATGAGATGATTATGATGATGATATCATGATGAGATGATGATGATGATGATATCATAATGAGACGATGATGATGATGATGATATCATGATGATGATATCATGATGAGATGATGATGATGATATCATGATGAGATGATGATGATGATGATATCATGATGAGACGATGATGATGAGATGATGATGATGATATCATGATGATGATATCATGATGAGATGACGATGATGATGATATCATGATGATGATATCATGATGAGATGATTATGATTATGATATCATGATGAGATGATGATGATGATGATATCATGATGAGATGATGATGATGATGATATCATGATGAGGATATCATGATGAGACGATGATGATGATATAATGATGATGATATCATGATGAGGTGATGATGATATCATGATGAGATGATGATGATGATGATATCATGATGATGATATCATGATGATGATATCATGATGAGATGATGATGATGATGATATCATGATGTTGATATCATGATGATGATGATGATGATATCATGATGAGATGATGATGATGATGATGATGATGATGATATCATGATGTTGATATCATGATGAGATGATGATGATGATGATATCATGATGATGATATCATGATGATGATATCATGATGATGATATCATGATGAGATGATGATGATGATGATGATATCATGATGATGATATCATGATGAGATGATGATGATGATGATATCATGATGAGATGATGATGATGATGATGATATCATGATGATGATATCATGATGAGATGATGATGATAATGATATCATGATGAGATGATCATGATGATGATATCATGATGAGATGATCATGATGATGATATCATGATGAGATGATGATGATGATGATATCATGATGATGATATCATGATGATGATATCATGATGAGATGATGATGATATCATGATGATGAGATGATGATGATATCATGATGATGATATCATGATGATGATATCAAGATGAGATGATGATGATGATATCATGATGAGACGATAATGATGATATCATGATGATGATATCATGATGATGATATCATGATGAGATGATGATGATGATGATGTCATGATGATGATATCATGATGATGATATCATGATGAGATGATGATGATGATATCATGATGAGACGATGATGATGATATCATGATGATGATGATGATGATATCATGATGAGATGATGATGATGATGATGTCATGATGAGATGATGATGATGATATCATGATGAGATGATGATATCATGAAGAGATGATGATGATATCATGATGAGATGATGATGATGATATCATGATGAGACGATGATGATGATATCATGATGATGATATCATGATGAGATGATTATGATGATGATATCATGATGAGATGATGATGATGATGATATCATAATGAGACGATGATGATGATGATGATATCATGATGATGATATCATGATGAGATGATGATGATGATATCATGATGAGATGATGATGATGATGATATCATGATGAGACGATGATGATGAGATGATGATGATGATATCATGATGATGATATCATGATGAGATGACGATGATGATGATATCATGATGATGATATCATGATGAGATGATTATGATTATGATATCATGATGAGATGATGATGATGATGATATCATGATGAGATGATGATGATGATGATATCATGATGAGGATATCATGATGAGACGATGATGATGATATAATGATGATGATATCATGATGAGGTGATGATGATATCATGATGAGATGATGATGATGATGATATCATGATGATGATATCATGATGATGATATCATGATGAGATGATGATGATGATGATATCATGATGTTGATATCATGATGATGATGATGATGATATCATGATGAGATGATGATGATGATGATGATGATGATGATGATATCATGATGTTGATATCATGATGAGATGATGATGATGATGATATCATGATGATGATATCATGATGATGATATCATGATGATGATATCATGATGAGATGATGATGATGATGATGATATCATGATGATGATATCATGATGAGATGATGATGATGATGATATCATGATGAGATGATGATGATGATGATGATGATGATATCATGATGATGATATCATGATGAGATGATGATGATGATGATATCATGATGATGATATCATGATGATGATATCATGATGAGATGATGATGATGATGATGATGATGATGATGATATCATGATGATGATGATATCATGATGATGATATCATGATGAGATGATGATGATGATGATGATGATATCATGATGAGACGATGATGATGATGATATCATGATGATGAGATTATGATGAGATGATGGTGATTATGATATCATGATAATGATATCATGATGATGATATCATGATGATGATATCATGATGAGATTATGATGATGATGATGATGATGATGATATCATGATGAGACGATGATGATGATATCATGATGATGAGATTATGATGAGATGATGGTGATTATGATATCATGATGATGATATCATGATGATGATATCATGATGAGATGATCATGATGATGATATCATGATGAGATGATCATGATGATGATATCATGATGATGATATCATGATGATGATATCATGATGAGATGATGATGATGATGATGATATCATGATGAGACGGTGATGATGATATCATGATGATGAGATTATGATGAGATGATGGTGATTATGATATCATGATGATGATATCATGATGATGATATCATGATGATGATATCATGATGAGATGATGATGATGATGATGATGATGATATCATGATGAGACGATGATGATGATATCATGATGATGAGATTATGATGAGATGATGGTGATTATGATATCATGATGATGATATCATGATGATGATATCATGATGATATGATCATGATGATGATATCATGATGAGATGATCATGATGATGATATCATGATGATGATATCATGATGATGATATCATGATGAGATGATGATGATGATGATATCATGATGAGACGATGATGATGATATCATGATGATGAGATTATGATGAGATGATGGTGATTATGATATCATGATGATGATATCATGATGATGATATCATGATGAGATGATCATGATGATGATATCATGATGAGATGATGATGATGATGATGATATCATAATGAGATGATGATGATGATATTATGATGAGACGATGATGATGATATCATGATGATGATATCATGATGATGATATCATGATGAGATGATGATGATGATGATGTCATGATGATGATATCATGATGATGATATCATGATGAGATGATGATGATATCATGATGAGATGATGATATCATGAAGAGATGATGATGATATCATGATGAGATGATGATGATGATGATATCATGATGATGATATCATGATGATGATATCATGATATCATGATGAGATGATGATGATGATGATATCATGATGAGATGATGATGATGATGATGATGATGATGATATCATGATGTTGATATCATGATGAGATGATGATGATGATGATGATATCATGATGATGATATCATGATGATGATATCATGATGAGATGATGATGATGATGATATCATGATGTTGATATCATGATGAGATGATGATGATGATGATGATATTATGATGAGATGATGATGATGATGATGATGATATCATGATGATGATATTATGATGAGATGATGATGATGATGATGATGATATCATGATGATGATATCATGATGAGATGATGATGATGATGAAATCATGATGAGATGATGATGATATCATGATGATAATATCATGATGAGATGATTATGATGATGATATCATGATAAGATGATGATGATGATGATGATGATGATATCATGATGAGACGATGATGATGATATCATGATGATGATATCATGATGAGATGATGATGATGATGATGATGATATCATGATGAGACGATGATGATGATATCATGATGAGATGATAGTGATGATGATATCATGATGATGATATCATGATAATGATATCATGATGAGATGATCATGATGATGATATCATGATGAGATGATCATGATGATGATATCATGATGAGATGATGATGATGATGATATCATGATGATGATATCATGATGATGATATCATGATGAGATGATGATGATATCATGATGATGAGATGATGATGATATCATGATGATGATATCATGATGATGATATCAAGATGAGATGATGATGATGATATCATGATGAGACGATAATGATGATATCATGATGATGATATCATGATGATGATATCATGATGAGATGATGATGATGATGATGTCATGATGATGATATCATGATGATGATATCATGATGAGATGATGATGATGATATCATGATGAGACGATGATGATGATATCATGATGATGATGATGATGATATCATGATGAGATGATGATGATGATGATGTCATGATGAGATGATGATGATGATATCATGATGAGATGATGATATCATGAAGAGATGATGATGATATCATGATGAGATGATGATGATGATATCATGATGAGACGATGATGATGATATCATGATGATGATATCATGATGAGATGATTATGATGATGATATCATGATGAGATGATGATGATGATGATATCATAATGAGACGATGATGATGATGATGATATCATGATGATGATATCATGATGAGATGATGATGATGATATCATGATGAGATGATGATGATGATGATGATGATGATGATATCATGATGAGACGATGATGATGATGATGATGATATCATGATGATGATATCATGATGAGATGATGATGATGATGATGATATCATGATGAGACGATGATGATGATATCATGATGATGAGATCATGATGAGATGATGGTGATGATGATATCATGAGGATGATATCATGATAATGATATCATGATGAGATGATCATGATGATGATATCATGATGAGATGAACATGATGATGATATCATGATGAGATGATGATGATATCATGATGAGACGATGATGATGATATCATGATGATGATATCATGATGAGATGATGATGATATCATGATGATGATATCATGATGAGATGATGATGATGATATCATGATGAAACGATGATGATGATATCATGATGATGATATCATGATGAGATGACGATGATGATGATATCATGATGATGATTTCATGATGAGATGATGATGATGATATCATGATGAGACGACGATGATGATATCATGATGATGATATCATGATGATGATATCATGATGAGATGACGATGATGATGATATCATGATGATGATATCATGATAAGATGATTATGATGATGATATCATGATGAGACGATGATGATGATATCATGATGATGATATCATGATGAGATGATGATGATGATGATATCGTGATGAGACGATGATGATGATATCATGATGATGATATCATGATGAGATGATGATGATGATGATGATGATGATGATGATGATATCATGATGTTGATATCATGATGAGATGATGATGATAATATCATGATGATGATAGCATGATGATGATATCATGATGAGATGATGATGATGATGATATCATGATGAGACGATGATGATGATATCATGATGAGTGATGATGATATCATGATGAGATGATGATGATGATGATGATGATGATGATATCATGATGTTGATATCATGATGAGATGATGATGATAATATCATGATGATGATATCATGATGAGATGATGATGATGATGATATCATGATGAGACGATGATGATGATATCATGATGATGAGATCATGATGAGATGATGGTGATGATGATATCATGATGATGATAGCATGATAATGATATCATGATGAGATGATGATGATGATATCATGATGAGACGTTGATGATGATATCATGATGATGAGATCATGATGAGATGATGGTGATGATGATATCATGATGATGATATCATGATGATGATATCATGATGAGATGATCATGATGATGATATCATGATGAGATGATGATGATATCATGATGAGATGATGATGATATCATGATGAGACGATGATGATGATATCATGATGATGATATCATGATGAGATGATGATGATATCATGATGATGATATCATGATGATGATATCATGATGAGATGATGATGATGATATCATGATGAGACGATGATGATGATATCATGATGATGATATCATGATGATGATATCATGATGATGATATCATGATGAGATGATGATGATGATATCATGATGATGATATCATGATGAGATGATGATGATGATATCATGATGAGACGATGATGATGAGATGATGATGATGATATCATGATGATGATATCATGATGAGATGACGATGATGATGATATCATGATGATGATATCATGATGAGATGATTATGATTATGATATCATGATGAGATGATGATGATGATGATATCATGATGAGATGATGATGATGATGATATCATGATGATGATATCATGATGATGATATCATGATGATGATATCATGATGAGACGATGATGATGATATAATGATGATGATATCATGATGAGGTGATGATGATGATGATATCATGATGATGATATCATGAGGAAATGATCATGATGATGATATCATGATGAGATGATGATCATGATGATATCATGATGAGACGATGATGATGATATCATGATGATGGTATCAAGATGAGATGATGATGATGAAGATGATGATGATATCATGATGAGATGATGATGATGATGATATCATGATGATGATATGATGATGATGATATCATGATGAGATGATGATGATGATGATGATATCATGATGTTGATATCATGATGAGATGATGATGATGGTATCATGATGATGATATGATGATGATGATATCATGATGAGATGATGATGATGATGATATCATGATGTTGATATCATGATGAGATGATGATGATGGTATCATGATGATGATATCATGATGATATGATGATGATGATGATGATGATATCATGATGAGATGATGATGATGATATCTTGATGTTGATATCATGATGAGATGATGATGATGATGATGATGATGATATTATGATGAGATGATGATGATGAAATCATGATGATATGATGATGATGATGATGATATCATGATGATGATATCATGATGAGATGATTATGATGATGATATCATGATGAGATGATGATGATGATGATGATATCATGATGAGATGATGATGATATCATGATGATGATATCATGATGATGATATCATGATGAGATGATTATGATGATGATATCATGATGAGATGATGATGATGATGATGATGATATCATGATGAGACGATGATGATGATATCATGATGAGACGATGATGATGAGATGATGATGATGATATCATGATGAGATGATGATGATGATGATGATGATGATATCATGATGATGATATCATGGTGAGATGATTATGATTATGATATCATGATGAGATGATGATGATGATGATATCATGATGAGATGATGATGATGATGATGATATCATGATGATGATATCATGATGATGATATCATGATGAGACGATGATGATGATATAATGATGATGATATCATGATGAGGTGATGATGATATCATGATGAGATGATGATGATGATGATGATGATGATGATGATATCATGATGTTGATATCATGATGAGATGATGATGATAATATCATGATGATGATGATGATGATATCATGATGTTGATATCATGATGAGATGATGATGATAATATCATGATGATGATAGCATGATGATGATATCATGATGAGATGATGATGATGATGATGATGATATCATGATGAGACGATGATGATGATATCATGATGATGAGATCATGATGAGATGATGGTGATGATGATATCATGATGATGATATCATGATAATGATATCATGATGAGATGATCATGATGATGATATCATGATGAGATGATCATGATGATGATATCATGATGAGATGATGATGATGATGATATCATGATGAGACGATGATGATGATATCATGATGATGATATCATGATGATGATATCATGATGATGATATCATGATGATGATATCATGATGAGATGATGATGATATCATGATGATGATATCATGATGATGATATCATGATGAGATGATGATGATGATATTATGATGAGACGATGATGATGATATCATGATGATGATATCATGATGATGATATCATGATGATGATATCATGATGAGATGATGATGATAATGATGTCATGATGATGATATCATGATGATGATATCATGATGATGATATCATGATGAGATGATGATGATGATATCATGATGAGATGATGATTTCGTGAAGAGATGATGATGATATCATGATGAGATGATGATGATGATGATGATGATGATGATATCATGATGAGATGATTATGATGATGATATCATGATGAGATGATGATGATGATGATGATATCATGATGAGATGATGATGATATCATGATGATGATATCATGATGATGATATCATGATGAGATGATTATGATGATGATATCATGATGAGATGATGATGATGATGATGATGATATCATGATGAGACGATGATGATGATATCATGATGAGACGATGATGATGAGATGATGATGATGATATCATGATGAGATGATGATGATGATGATGATGATATCATGATGATGATATCATGGTGAGATGATTATGATTATGATATCATGATGAGATGATGATGATGATGATATCATGATGAGATGATGATGATGATGATATCATGATGATGATATCATGATGATGATATCATGATGAGACGATGATGATGATATAATGATGATGATATCATGATGAGGTGATGATGATATCATGATGAGATGATGATGATGATGATGATGATGATGATGATGATGATATCATGATGTTGATATCATGATGAGATGATGATGATAATATCATGATGATGATGATGATGATGATATCATGATGTTGATATCATGATGAGATGATGATGATAATATCATGATGATGATAGCATGATGATGATATCATGATGAGATGATGATGATGATGATGATATCATGATGAGACGATGATGATGATATCATGATGATGAGATCATGATGAGATGATGGTGATGATGATATCATGATGATGATATCATGATAATGATATCATGATGAGATGATCATGATGATGATATCATGATGAGATGATCATGATGATGATATCATGATGAGATGATGATGATGATGATATCATGATGAGACGATGATGATGATATCATGATGATGATATCATGATGATGATATCATGATGATGATATCATGATGATGATATCATGATGAGATGATGATGATATCATGATGATGATATCATGATGATGATATCATGATGAGATGATGATGATGATATTATGATGAGACGATGATGATGATATCATGATGATGATATCATGATGATGATATCATGATGATGATATCATGATGAGATGATGATGATAATGATGTCATGATGATGATATCATGATGATGATATCATGATGAGATGATGATGATGATATCATGATGAGATGATGATTTCGTGAAGAGATGATGATGATATCATGATGAGATGATGATGATGATGATGATGATGATGATGATATCATGATGATGATATCATGATGATGATATCATGATGATGATATCATGATGAGATGATGATGATGATGATATCATGATGAGATGATGATGATGATGATGATGATGATATCATGATGTTGATATCATGATGAGATGATGATGATGATGATATCATGATGATGATATCATGATGATGATATCATGATGAGATGATGATGATGATGATGATATCATGATGTTGATATCATGATGATGATGATGATGATGATGATGATATTATGATGAGATGATGATGATGATATCATGATGATGATATCATGATGAGATGATGATGATGAAATCATGATGAGATGATGATGATATCATGATGATGATATCATGATGAGATGATTATGATGATGATATCATGATGAGATGATGATGATGATGATGATGATATCATGATGAGACGATGATGATGATATCATGATGATGATATCATGATGAGATGATGATGATGATGATGATGATGATATCATGATGAGACGATGATGATGATATCATGATGAGATGATAGTGATGATGATATCATGATGATGATATCATGATAATGATATCATGATGAGATGATCATGATGATGATATCATGATGAGATGATGATGATGATGATATCATGATGATGATATCATGATGATGATATCATGATGAGATGATGATGATATCATGATGATGATATCATGATGATGATATCATGATGATGATATCAAGATGAGATGATGATGATGATATCATGATGAGACGATGATGATGATATCATGATGATGATATCATGATGATGATATCATGATGATGATATCATGATGATGATATCATGATGAGATGATGATGATGATGATGTCATGATGATGATATCATGATGAGACGATGATGATGATATCATGATGATGATATCATGATGATGATATCATGATGATGATATCATGATGATGATATCATGATGATTATATCATGATGAGATGATGATGATATCATGATGATGATATCATGATGATGATATCATGATGAGATGATGATGATGATATTATGATGAGACGATGATGATGATATCATGATGATGATATCATGATGATGATATCATGATGAGATGATGATGATGATATTATGATGAGACGATGATGATGATATCATGATGATGATATCATGATGATGATATCATGATGAGATGATGATGATGATGATGTCATGATGATGATATCATGATGATGATATCATGATGAGATGATGATGATGATATCATGATGAGATGATGATTTCGTGAAGAGATGATGATGATGATATCATGATGAGATGATGATGATGATGATGATGATATCATGATGATGATATCATGATGATGATATCATGATGATGATATCATGATGAGATGATGATGATGATGATATCATGATGTTGATATCATGATGAGATGATGATGATGATGATGATGATGATGATGATGATGATGATGATGATGATGATGATATTATGATGAGATGATGATGATGATGATGATGATGATATCATGATGATGATATCATGATGATATGATGATGATGAAATCATGATGAGATGATGATGATATCATGATGATGATATCATGATGAGATGATTATGATGATGATATCATGATAAGATGATGATGATGATGATGATGATGATGATGATGATATCATGATGAGACGATGATGATGATATCATGATGATGATATCATGATGAGATGATGATGATGATGATGATGATATCATGATGAGACGATGATGATGATATCATGATGAGATGATAGTGATGATGATATCATGATGAGATGATCATGATGATGATATCATGATGATGATAGCATGATGATGATATCATGATGAGATGATGATGATGATGATGATATCATGATGAGACGATGATGATGATATCATGATGATGATATCATGATGAGATGATGGTGATGATGATATCATGATGATGATATCATGATAATGATATCATGATGAGATGATCATGATGATGATATCATGATGAGATGATCATGATGATGATATCATGATATCATGATGATGATATCATGATGAGATGATGATGATGATATCATGATGAGACGATGATGATGATATCATGATGATGATATCATGATGATGATATCATTATGAGATGATGATGATGATATCATGATGAGACGATGATGATGATATCATGATGATGATATCATGATGATGATATCATGATGAGATGACGATGATGATGATATCATGATGATGATATCATGATGAGATGATGATGATGATATCATGATGAGACGATGATGATGATGATGATATCATGATGATGATATCATGATGAGACGATGATGATGATGATGATATCATGATGATGATATCATGATGAGATGATAATGATGATGATATCATGATGAGATGATGATGATGATATCATGATGAGACGATGATGATGATGATGATATCATGATGATGATATCATGATGAGATGATGATGATATCATGATGATGATATCATGATGAGATGACGATGATGATGATATCATGATGATGATATCATGATGAGATGATTATGATGATGATATCATGATGAGATGATGATGATGATGATGATATCATGATGAGACGATGATGATGATATCATGATGAGATGATGATGATGATGATGATGATGATATCATGATGAGACGATGATGATGATATCATGATGATGATATCATGATGAGATGATGATGATGATGATGATGATATCATGATGATGATATCATGATGATGATATCATGATGATGATATCATGATGATGATATTATGATGAGATGATGATGATGATGATATCATGATGAGATGATGATGATGATGATATCATGATGTTGATATCATGATGAGATGATGATGATGATATCATGATGATGATATCATGATGATGATATCATGATGATGATATCATGATGAGATGATGATGATGATGATATCATGATGTTGATATCATGATGAGATGATGATGATGATGATATTATGATGAGATGATGATGATGATGATATCATGATGATGATATCATGATGAGATGATGATGATGAAATCATGATGAGATGATGATGATATCATGATGATGATATCATGATGAGATGATTATGATGATGATATCATGATGAGATGATTATGATGATGATATCATGATGAGATGATGATGATGATGATGATATCATGATGAGACGATGATGATGATATCATGATGATGATATCATGATGAGATGATGATGATGATGATATCATGATGAGACGATGATGATGATATCATGATGATGATATCATGATGAGTTGACGATGATATCATGATGAGATGATGATGATGATGATGATATCATGATGTTGATATCATGATGAGATGATGATGATAATATCATGATGATGATAGCATGATGATGATATCATGATGAGATGATGATGATGATGATGATATCATGATGAGACGATGATGATGATATCATGATGATGAGATCATGATGAGATGATGGTGATGATGATATCATGATGATGATATCAAGATGATGATATCATGATGATGATATCATGATGAGATGATCATGATGATGATATCATGATAAGATGATCATGATGATGATATCATGATGAGATGATGATGATATCATGATGAGACGATGATGATGATATCATGATGAGATGATGATGATATCATGATGATGATATCATGATGAGATGATGATGATGATATCATGATGAGACGATGATGATGATATCATGATGATGATATCATGATGATGATATCATGATGAGATGATGATGATGATATCATGATGATGATATCATGATGAGATGATGATGATGATATCATGATGAGACGATGATGATGAGATGATGATGATGATATCATGATGATGATATCATGATGAGATGACGATGATGATGATATCATGATGATGATATCATGATGAGATGATTATGATGATGATATCATGATGAGTTGATGATGATGATGATATCATGATGAGACGATGATGATGATGATGATATCATGATGATGATATCATGATGAGACGATGATGATGATATCATGATGATGATATCATGATGAGGTGATGATGATATCATGATGAGATGATGATGATGATGATGATGATGATGATGATATCATGATGTTGATATCATGATGAGATGATGATGATAATATCATGATGATGATAGCATGATGATGATATCATGATGAGATGATGATGATATCATGATGAGACGATGATGATGATATCATGATGATGAGATCATGATGAGATGATGGTGATGATGATATCATGATGATGATATCATGATAATGATATCATGATGAGATGATCATGATGATGATATCATGATGAGATGATCATGATGATGATATCATGATGAGATGATGATGATGATTATATCATGATGAGACGATGATGATGATATCATGATGATGATATCATGATGATGATATCATGATGATGATATCATGATGATGATATCATGATGATGATATCATGATGATGATATCATGATGAGATGATGATGATATCATGATGATGATATCATGATGATGATATCATGATGAGATGATGATGATGATATTATGATGAGACGATGATGATGATATCATGATGATGATATCATGATGATGATATCATGATGAGATGATGATGATGATGATGTCATGATGATGATATCATGATGATGATATCATGATGAGATGATGATGATGATATCATGATGAGATGATGATTTCGTGAAGAGATGATGATGATATCATGATGAGATGATGATGATGATGATGATATCATGATGATGATATCATGATGATGATATCATGATGATGATATCATGATGAGATGATGATGATATCATGATGAGATGATGATGATGATGATGATGATGATGATGATGATGATGATGATATCATGATGTTGATATCATGATGAGATGATGATGATGATGATATCATGATGATGATATCATGATGATGATATCATGATGATGATATCATGATGATGATATCATGATGATGATATCATGATGAGATGATGATGATGATGATGATATCATGATGTTGATATCATAATGAGATGATGATGATGATGATGATGATGATGATGATGATGATGATGAAGATGATGATGATGATATTATGATGAGATGATGATGATGATGATGATATCATGATGATGATATCATGATGAGATGATGATGATGAAATCATGATGAGATGATGATGATATCATGATGATGATATCATGATGAGATGATTATGATGATGATATCATGATGAGATGATTATGATGATGATATCATGATGAGATGATGATGATGATGATATCATGATGAGACGATGATGATGATGATGATATCATGATGATGATATCATGATGAGATGATGATGATGATATCATGATGATAATATCATGATGATGATATCATGATGAGATGATGATGATGATGATATCATGATGAGATGATGATGATGATGATATCATGATGAGATGATGATGATGATGATATCATGATGAGACGATGATGATGATATGATGATGATGGTATCAAGATGAGATGATAATGATAATATCATGATGATGATAGCATGATGATGATATCATGATGAGATGATGATGATGATGATGATATCATGATGAGACGATGATGATGATATCATGATGAGACGATGATGATGATATCATGATGAGATGATGATGATGATGATGATATCATGATGTTGATATCATGATGAGATGATGATGATAATATCATGATGATGATAGCATGATGATGATATCATGATGAGATGATGATGATGATGATGATGATATCATGATGAGACGATGATGATGATATCATGATGAGATGATGATGATATCATGATGAGATGATGATGATGATGATGATGATGATATCATGATGTTGATATCATGATGAGATGATGATGATAATATCATGATGATGATAGCATGATGATGATATCATGATGAGATGATGATGATGATGATATCATGATGAGATGATGATGATGATATCATGATGATGACATCATGATGAGATGATGGTGATGATGATATCATGATGATGATATCATGATGAGATGATGATGATGGTATCATGATGATGATATGATGATGATGATATCATGATGAGATGATGATGATGATGATATCATGATGTTGATATCATGATGAGATGATGATGATGGTATCATGATGATGATATCATGATGATGATATCATGATGAGATGATCATGATGATGATATCATGATGAGATGATCATGATGATGATATCATGATGAGATGATGATGATATCATGATGATGATATCATGATGATGATATCATGATGATGATATCATGATGATGATATCATGATGATGATATCATGATGAGATGATGATGATGATATCATGATGAGACGATGATGATGATATCATGATGATGATATCATGATGATATCATGATGATGATATCATGATGATGATATCATGATGAGATGATGATGATGATATCATGATGAGACGATGATGATGATATCATGATGATGATATCATGATAATGATATCATGATGAGATGACGATGATGATGATATCATGATGAGATGATGATGATGATATCATGATGAGATGACGATGATGATGATATCATGATGATGATATCATGATGATGATATCATGATGAGATGACGATGATGATGATATCATGATGATGATATCATGATGAGATGATTATGATGATGATATCATGATGAGATGATGATGATGATGATATCATGATGAGACGATGATGATGATGATGATATCATGATGATGATATCATGATGAGATGATGATGATATCATGATGATGATATCATGATGAGATGACGATGATGATGATATCATGATGATGATATCATGATGAGATGATTATGATGATGATATCATGATGAGATGATGATGATGATATCATGATGAGACGATGATGATGATGATGATGAGATCATGATGATGATATCATGATGAGATGATGATGATGATATCATGATGATAATATCATGATGATGATATCATGATGAGATGATGATGATGATGATATCATGATGAGATGATGATGATGATATCATGATGATAATATCATGATGATGATATCATGATGAGATGATGATGATGATGATATCATGATGAGATGATCATGATGATGATATCATGATGAGATGATGATGATGATGATATCATGATGAGATGATGATGATGATATCATGATGAGACGATGATGATGATATGATGATGATGGTATCAAGATGAGATGATGATGATGAAGATGATGATGATATAATGATGAGATGATGATGATGATGATATCATGATGATGATATGATGATGATGATGTCATGATGAGATGATGATGATGATGATATCATGATGATGATATCATGAGGAAATGATCATGATGATGATATCATGATGAGATGATGATCATGATGATATCATGATGAGATGATGATGATGATATCATGATGATGGTATCAAGATGAGATGATGATGATGAAGATGATGATGATATCATGATGATGATGATGATATCATGATGATGATATGATGATGATGATATCATGATGAGATGATGATGATGATGATATCATGATGTTGATATCATGATGAGATGATGATGATGGTATCATGATGATGATATGATGATGATGATATCATGATGAGATGATGATGATGATGATATCATGATGTTGATATCATGATGAGATGATGATGATGGTATCATGATGATGATATCATGATGAGATGATGATGATGATGATGATATCATGATGTTATGATGATGATGATATCTTGATGTTGATATCATGATGAGATGATGATGATGATGATGATGATATTATGATGAGATGATGATGATGAAATCATGATGAGATGATGATGATGATGATGATATCATGATGATGATATCATGATGAGATGATTATGATGATGATATCATGATGAGATGATGATGATGATGATGATATCATGATGAGATGATGATGATATCATGATGATGATATCATGATGAGATGATCATGATGATGATATCATGATGAGATGATGATGATGATGATGATGATATCATGATGAGACGATGATGATGATATCATGATGATGATATCATGATGAGATGATGATGATGATGATGATATCATGATGAGACGATGATGATGATATCATGTTGAGATGATAGTGATGATGATATCATGATGATGATATCATGATAATGATATCATGATGAGATGATCATGATGATGATATCATGATGAGATGATGATGATGATGATATCATGATGAGATGATGATGATGATGATATCATGATGATGATATCATGATGAGATGATTATGATGATGATATCATGATGAGATGATTATGATGATGATATCATGATGAGATGATGATGATGATGATATCATGATGAGACGATGATGATGATGATGATATCATGATGATGATATCATGATGAGATGATGATGATGATATCATGATGATAATATCATGATGATGATATCATGATGAGATGATGATGATGATGATATCATGATGAGATGATGATGATGATGATATCATGATGAGATGATGATGATGATGATATCATGATGAGACGATGATGATGATATGATGATGATGGTATCAAGATGAGATGATAATGATAATATCATGATGATGATAGCATGATGATGATATCATGATGAGATGATGATGATGATGATGATATCATGATGAGACGATGATGATGATATCATGATGAGACGATGATGATGATATCATGATGAGATGATGATGATGATGATGATGATGATGATATCATGATGAAATGATGATGATAATATCATGATGATGATAGCATGATGATGATATCATGATGAGATGATGATGATGATGATGATATCATGATGAGACGATGATGATGATATCATGATGAGATGATGATGATATCATGATGAGATGATGATGATGATGATGATGATGATGATATCATGATGTTGATATCATGATGAGATGATGATGATAATATCATGATGATGATAGCATGATGATGATATCATGATGAGATGATGATGATATCATGATGAGATGATGATGATGATGATGATGATGATGATATCATGATGTTGATATCATGATGAGATGATGATGATAATATCATGATGATGATAGCATGATGATGATATCATGATGAGATGATGATATCATGATGAGATGATGATGATGATATCATGATGATGACATCATGATGAGATGATGGTGATGATGATATCATGATGATGATATCATGATGAGATGATGATGATGGTATCATGATGATGATATGATGATGATGATATCATGATGAGATGATGATGATGATGATGATATCATGATGTTGATATCATGATGAGATGATGATGATGGTATCATGATGATGATATCATGATGAGATGATCATGATGATGATATCATGATGAGATGATCATGATGATGATATCATGATGAGATGATGATGATATCATGATGATGATATCATGATGATGATATCATGATGATGATATCATGATGATGATATCATGATGAGATGATGATGATGATATCATGATGAGACGATGATGATGATATCATGATGATGATATCATGATGATGATATCATGATGATGATATCATGATGATGATATCATGATGAGATGATGATGATGATATCATGATGAGACGATGATGATGATATCATGATGATGATATCATGATGATGATATCATGATCAGATGACGATGATGATGATATCATGATGAGATGATGATGATGATATCATGATGAGATGACGATGATGATGATATCATGATGATGATATCATGATGATGATATCATGATGAGATGACGATGATGATGATATCATGATGATGATATCATGATGAGATGATTATGATGATGATATCATGATGAGATGATGATGATGATGATATCATGATGAGACGATGATGATGATGATGATATCATGATGATGATATCATGATGAGATGATGATGATATCATGATGATGATATCATGATGAGATGACGATGATGATGATATCATGATGATGATATCATGATGAGATGATTATGATGATGATATCATGATGAGATGATGATGATGATATCATGATGAGACGATGATGATGATGATGATGATATCATGATGATGATATCATGATGAGATGATGATGATGATATCATGATGATAATATCATGATGATGATATCATGATGAGATGATGATGATGATGATATCATGATGAGATGATGATGATGATATCATGATGATAATATCATGATGATGATATCATGATGAGATGATGATGATGATGATATCATGATGAGATGATCATGATGATGATATCATGATGAGATGATGATGATGATGATATCATGATGAGATGATGATGATGATGATGATATCATGATGAGACGATGATGATGATATGATGATGATGGTATCAAGATGAGATGATGATGATGAAGATGATGATGATATAATGATGAGATGATGATGATGATGATATCATGATGATGATATGATGATGATGATGTCATGATGAGATGATGATGATGATGATATCATGATGATGATATCATGAGGAAATGATCATGATGATGATATCATGATGAGATGATGATCATGATGATATCATGATGAGATGATGATGATGATATCATGATGATGGTATCAAGATGAGATGATGATGATGAAGATGATGATGATATCATGATGAGATGATGATGATGATGATATCATGATGATGATATGATGATGATGATATCATGATGAGATGATGATGATGATGATATCATGATGTTGATATCATGATGAGATGATGATGATGGTATCATGATGATGATATGATGATGATGATATCATGATGAGATGATGATGATGATGATATCATGATGTTGATATCATGATGAGATGATGATGATGGTATCATGATGATGATATCATGATGAGATGATGATGATGATGATGATATCATGATGTTATGATGATGATGATATCTTGATGTTGATATCATGATGAGATGATGATGATGATGATGATGATATAATGATGAGATGATGATGATGAAATCATGATGAGATGATGATGATGATGATGATATCATGATGATGATATCATGATGAGATGATTATGATGATGATATCATGATGAGATGATGATGATGATGATGATATCATGATGAGATGATGATGATATCATGATGATGATATCATGATGAGATGATCATGATGATGATATCATGATGAGATGATGATGATGATGATGATGATATCATGATGAGACGATGATGATGATATCATGATGATGATATCATGATGAGATGATGATGATGATGATGATATCATGATGAGACGATGATGATGATATCATGTTGAGATGATAGTGATGATGATATCATGATGATGATATCATGATAATGATATCATGATGAGATGATCATGATGATGATATCATGATGAGATGATGATGATGATGATATCATGATGAGATGATGATGATGATGATATCATGATGATGATATCATGATGATGATATCATGATGATGATATCATGATGAGATGATGATGATATCATGATGATGAGATGATGATGATATCATGATGATGATATCATGATGATGATATCAAGATGAGATGATGATGATGATATCATGATGAGACGATGATGATGATATCATGATGATGATATCATGATGAGATGATGATGATG
The DNA here is from genome assembly GCA_036172795.1 of Pelodytes ibericus. Lineage (NCBI taxonomy): Eukaryota > Metazoa > Chordata > Amphibia > Anura > Pelodytidae > Pelodytes > Pelodytes ibericus. The sequence goes on from CM069860.1 coordinate 38,033,455, forward strand.
ATGATGTCATGATGATGATATCATGATGATGATATCATGATGAGATGATGATGATGATATCATGATGAGACGATGATGATGATATCATGATGATGATATCATGATGATGATATCATGATGATGATATCATGATGAGATGATGATGATGATATCATGATGAGATGATGATGATGATGATGATGATGATGATGATGATGATGATATCATGATGAGACGATGATGATGATGATGATGATATCATGATGAGACGATGATTATGATATCATGATGATGAGATCATGATGAGATGATGGTGATGATGATATCATGATGATGATATCATGATATTGATATCATGATGAGATGATCATGATGATGATATCATGATGAGATGATCATGATGATGATATCATGATGAGATGATGATGATATCATGATGAGACGATGATGATGATATCATGATGATGATATCATGATGAGATGATGATGATATCATGATGATGATATCATGATGATGATATCATGATGAGATGATGATGATGATATCATGATGAGACGATGATGATGATATCATGATGAGATGATGATGATGATATCATGATGAGACGATGATGATGATATCATGATGATGATATCATGATGAGATGATGATGATGATATCATGATGAGACGATGATGATGATATCATGATGATGATATCATGATGAGATGACGATGATGATGATATCATGATGATGATATCATGATGAGATGATTATGATGATGATATCATGATGATGATATCATGATGAGATGATTATGATGATGATATCATGATGAGACGATGATGATGATATCATGATGTTGATATCATGATGAGATGATGATGATAATATCATGATGATGATAGCATGATGATGATATCATGATGAGATGATGATGATGATGATGATATCATGATGAGACGATGATGATGATATGATGATGATGGTATCAAGATGAGATGATAATGATAATATCATGATGATGATAGCATGATGATGATATCATGATGAGATGATGATGATGATGATGATATCATGATGAGACGATGATGATGATATCATGATGAGACGATGATGATGATATCATGATGAGATGATGATGATGATGATGATGATATCATGATGAAATGATGATGATAATATCATGATGATGATAGCATGATGATGATATCATGATGAGATGATGATGATGATGATGATATCATGATGAGACGATGATGATGATATCATGATGAGATGATGATGATATCATGATGAGATGATGATGATGATGATGATGATGATGATATCATGATGTTGATATCATGATGAGATGATGATGATAATATCATGATGATGATAGCATGATGATGATATCATGATGAGATGATGATGATATCATGATGAGATGATGATGATGATGATGATGATGATGATGATGATGATATCATGATGTTGATATCATGATGAGATGATGATGATAATATCATGATGATGATAGCATGATGATGATATCATGATGAGATGATGATATCATGATGAGATGATGATGATGATATCATGATGATGACATCATGATGAGATGATGGTGATGATGATATCATGATGATGATATCATGATGAGATGATGATGATGGTATCATGATGATGATATGATGATGATGATATCATGATGAGATGATGATGATGATGATGATATCATGATGTTGATATCATGATGAGATGATGATGATGGTATCATGATGATGATATCATGATGAGATGATCATGATGATGATATCATGATGAGATGATCATGATGATGATATCATGATGAGATGATGATGATATCATGATGATGATATCATGATGATGATATCATGATGATGATATCATGATGATGATATCATGATGAGATGATGATGATGATATCATGATGAGACGATGATGATGATATCATGATGATGATATCATGATGATGATATCATGATGATGATATCATGATGATGATATCATGATGAGATGATGATGATGATATCATGATGAGACGATGATGATGATATCATGATGATGATATCATGATGATGATATCATGATCAGATGACGATGATGATGATATCATGATGAGATGATGATGATGATATCATGATGAGATGACGATGATGATGATATCATGATGATGATATCATGATGATGATATCATGATGAGATGACGATGATGATGATATCATGATGATGATATCATGATGACGATGATGATGATATCATGATGAGATGATGATGATGATGATATCATGATGAGACGATGATGATGATGATGATATCATGATGATGATATCATGATGAGATGATGATGATATCATGATGATGATATCATGATGAGATGACGATGATGATGATATCATGATGATGATATCATGATGAGATGATTATGATGATGATATCATGATGAGATGATGATGATGATATCATGATGAGACGATGATGATGATGATGATGATATCATGATGATGATATCATGATGAGATGATGATGATGATATCATGATGATAATATCATGATGATGATATCATGATGAGATGATGATGATGATGATATCATGATGAGATGATGATGATGATATCATGATGATAATATCATGATGATGATATCATGATGAGATGATGATGATGATGATATCATGATGAGATGATCATGATGATGATATCATGATGAGATGATGATGATGATGATATCATGATGAGATGATGATGATGATGATGATATCATGATGAGACGATGATGATGATATGATGATGATGGTATCAAGATGAGATGATGATGATGAAGATGATGATGATATAATGATGAGATGATGATGATGATGATATCATGATGATGATATGATGATGATGATGTCATGATGAGATGATGATGATGATGATATCATGATGATGATATCATGAGGAAATGATCATGATGATGATATCATGATGAGATGATGATCATGATGATATCATGATGAGATGATGATGATGATATCATGATGATGGTATCAAGATGAGATGATGATGATGAAGATGATGATGATATCATGATGAGATGATGATGATGATGATATCATGATGATGATATGATGATGATGATATCATGATGAGATGATGATGATGATGATATCATGATGTTGATATCATGATGAGATGATGATGATGGTATCATGATGATGATATGATGATGATGATATCATGATGAGATGATGATGATGATGATATCATGATGTTGATATCATGATGAGATGATGATGATGGTATCATGATGATGATATCATGATGAGATGATGATGATGATGATGATATCATGATGTTATGATGATGATGATATCTTGATGTTGATATCATGATGAGATGATGATGATGATGATGATGATGATATAATGATGAGATGATGATGATGAAATCATGATGAGATGATGATGATGATGATGATATCATGATGATGATATCATGATGAGATGATTATGATGATGATATCATGATGAGATGATGATGATGATGATGATATCATGATGAGATGATGATGATATCATGATGATGATATCATGATGAGATGATCATGATGATGATATCATGATGAGATGATGATGATGATGATGATGATATCATGATGAGACGATTATGATGATATCATGATGATGATATCATGATGAGATGATGATGATGATGATGATATCATGATGAGACGATGATGATGATATCATGTTGAGATGATAGTGATGATGATATCATGATGATGATATCATGATAATGATATCATGATGAGATGATCATGATGATGATATCATGATGAGATGATGATGATATCATGATGAGATGATGATGATGATGATATCATGATGATGATATCATGATGATGATATCATGATGATGATATCATGATGAGATGATGATGATATCATGATGATGAGATGATGATGATATCATGATGATGATATCATGATGATGATATCAAGATGAGATGATGATGATGATATCATGATGAGACGATGATGATGATATCATGATGATGATATCATGATGATGATATCATGATGAGATGATGATGATGATATCATGATGAGACGATGATGATGATATCATGATGATGATATCATGATGATGATATCATGATGAGATGATGATGATGATATCATGATGAGATGATGATGATGATGATGATGATGATGATGATGATGATGATGATATCATGATGAGACGATGATGATGATGATGATGATATCATGATGAGACGATGATTATGATATCATGATGATGAGATCATGATGAGATGATGGTGATGATGATATCATGATGATGATATCATGATAATGATATCATGATGAGATGATCATGATGATGATATCATGATGAGATGATCATGATGATGATATCATGATGAGATGATGATGATGATATCATGATGAGACGATGATGATGATATCATGATGATGATATCATGATGATGATATCATGATGAGATGATGATGATGATATCATGATGAGATGATGATGATGATGATGATGATGATGATGATGATGATGATGATGATGATATCATGATGAGACGATGATGATGATGATGATGATATCATGATGAGACGATGATTATGATATCATGATGATGAGATCATGATGAGATGATGGTGATGATGATATCATGATGATGATATCATGATAATGATATCATGATGAGATGATCATGATGATGATATCATGATGAGATGATCATGATGATGATATCATGATGAGATGATGATGATATCATGATGAGACGATGATGATGATATCATGATGATGATATCATGATGATGATATCATGATGAGATGATGATGATATCATGATGATGATATCATGATGATGATATCATGATGAGATGATGATGATGATATCATGATGAGACGATGATGATGATATCATGATGAGATGATGATGATGATATCATGATGAGACGATGATGATGATATCATGATGATGATATCATGATGATGATATCATGATGAGATGATGATGATGATATCATGATGAGACGATGATGATGATATCATGATGATGATATCATGATGAGATGACGATGATGATGATATCATGATGATGATATCATGATGAGATGATTATGATGATGATATCATGATGATGATATCATGATGAGATGATTATGATGATGATATCATGATGAGACGATGATGATGATATCATGATGTTGATATCATGATGAGATGATGATGATAATATCATGATGATGATAGCATGATGATGATATCATGATGAGATGATGATGATGATATCATGATGAGACGATGATGATGATATCATGATGAGATGATGATGATATCATGATGAGATGATGATGATGATGATGATGATATCATGATGTTGATATCATGATGATGATGATGATGATGATATCATGATGAGACGATGATGATGATATCATGATGAGATGATGATGATGATGATATCATGATGAGACGATGATGATGATATCATGATGATGAGATCATGATGAGATGATGGTGATGATGATATCATGATGATGATATCATGATGATGATATCATGATGAGATGATCATGATGATGATATCATGATAAGATGATCATGATGATGATATCATGATGAGACGATGATGATGATATCATGATGATGATATCATGATGAGATGATGATGATATCATGATGATGATATCATGATGATGATATCATGATGAGATGATGATGATGATATCATGATGAGACGATGATGATGATATCATGATGATGATATCATGATGATGATATCATGATGAGATGACGATGATGATGATATCATGATGATGATATCATGATGAGATGATGATGATGATATCATGATGAGACGATGATGATGAGATGATGATGATGATATCATGATGATGATATCATGATGAGATGACGATGATGATGATATCATGATGATGATATCATGATGAGATGATTATGATGATGATATCATGATGAGATGATGATGATGATGATATCATGATGAGACGATGATGATGATGATGATATCATGATGATGATATCATGATGAGACGATGATGATGATGATGATATCATGATGATGATATCATGATGAGGTGATGATGATATCATGATGAGATGATGATGATGATGATGATGATGATATCATGATGTTGATATCATGATGAGATGATGATGATAATATCATGATGATGATAGCATGATGATGATATTATGATGAGATGATGATGATGATGATGATATCATGATGAGACGATGATGATGATATCATGATGATGAGATCATGATGAGATGATGGTGATGATGATATCATGATGATGATATCATGATAATGATATCATGATGAGATGATCATGATGATGATATCATGATGAGATGATCATGATGATGATATCATGATGAGATGATGATGATGATGATATCATGATGAGACGATGATGATATCCTGATGATGATATCATGATGATGATATCATGATGATGATATCATGATGATGATATCATGATGATGATATCATGATGAGATGATGATGATATCATGATGATGATATCATGATGATGATATCATGATGAGATGATGATGATGATATTATGATGAGACGATGATGATGATATCATGATGATGATATCATGATGATGATATCATGATGAGATGAGGATGATGATGATGTCATGATGATGATATCATGATGATGATATCATGATGAGATGATGATGATGATGATATCATGATGATGATATCATGATGAGATGATGATGATGATGATGTCATGATGATGATATCATGATGATGATATCATGATGAGATGATGATGATGATGATATCATGATGAGATGATGATTTCGTGAAGAGATGATGATGAAATCATGATGAGATGATGATGATGATGATGATATCATGATGATGATATCATGATGATGATATCATGATGATGATATCATGATGAGATGATGATGATATCATGATGAGATGATGATGATGATGATGATGATGATGATGATATCATGATGTTGATATCATGATGAGATGATGATGATGATGATATCATGATGATGATATCATGATGATGATATCATGATGAGATGATGATGATGATGATGATATCATGATGTTGATATCATGATGAGATGATGATGATGATGATGATGATGATGATGATATTATGATGAGATGATGATGATGATGATGATATCATGATGATGATATCATGATGAGATGATGATGATGAAATCATGATGAGATGATGATGATATCATGATGATGATATCATGATGAGATGATTATGATGATGATATCATGATGAGATGATGATGATGATGATATCATGATGAGACGATGATGATGATATCATGATGATGATATCATGATGAGATGATGATGATGATGATGATGATATCATGATGAGACGATGATGATGATATCATGATGAGATGATAGTGATGATGATATCATGATGATGATATCATGATAATGATATCATGATGAGATGATCATGATGATGATATCATGATGAGATGATGATGATGATGATATCATGATGATGATATCATGATGATGATATCATGATGAGATGATGATGATATCATGATGATGATATCATGATGATGATATCATGATGATGATATCAAGATGAGATGATGATGATGATATCATGATGAGACGATGATGATGATGATGATATCATGATGATGATATCATGATGATGATATCATGATGAGATGATGATGATGATGATGATGTCATGATGATGATATCATGATGAGACGATGATGATGATATCATGATGATGATATCATGATGATGATATCATGATGATGATATCATGATGATGATATCATGATGAGATGATGATGATATCATGATGATGATATCATGATGATGATATCATGATGAGATGATGATGATGATATTATGATGAGACGATGATGATGATATCATGATGATGATATCATGATGATGATATCATGATGATGATATCATGATGAGATGATGATGATGATGATGTCATGATGATGATATCATGATGATGATATCATGATGAGATGATGATGATGATATCATGATGAGATGATGATTTCGTGAAGAGATGATGATGATATCATGATGAGATGATGATGATGATGATGATGATGATATCATGATGATGATATCATGATGATGATATCATGATGATGATATCATGATGATGATATCATGATGAGATGATGATGATGATGATATCATGATGAGATGATGATGATGATGATATCATGATGTTGATATCATGATGAGATGATGATGATGATGATATCATGATGATGATATCATGATGATGATATCATGATGATGATATCATGATGAGATGATGATGATGATTATATCATGATGTTGATATCATGATGAGATGATGATGATGATGATGATGATGATGATGATGATGATATTATGATGAGATGATGATGATGATGATATCATGATGATGATATCATGATGAGATGATGATGATGAAATCATGATGAGATGATGATGATATCATGATGATGATATCATGATGAGATGATTATGATGATGATATCATGATGAGATGATGATGATGATGATATCATGATGAGACGATGATGATGATATCATGATGATGATATCATGATGAGATGATGATGATGATGATGATGATGATATCATGATGAGACGATGATGATGATATCATGATGAGATGATAGTGATGATGATATCATGATGATGATATCATGATAATGATATCATGATGAGATGATCATGATGATGATATCATGATGATGATAGCATGATAATGATATCATGATGAGATGATGATGATGATATCATGATGAGATGATGATGATGATATCATGATGATGATATCATGATGAGATGATGGTGATGATGATATCATGATGATGATATCATGATAATGATATCATGATGAGATGATCATGATGATGATATCATGATGAGACGATGATGATGATATCATGATGATGATATCATGATGAGATGATGGTGATGATGATATCATGATGATGATATCATGATAATGATATCATGATGAGATGATCATGATGATGATATCATGATGAGATGATCATGATGATGATATCATGATGAGATGATGATGATATCATGATGAGACGATGATGATGATATCATGATGAGATGATGATGATATCATGATGATGATATCATGATGATGATATCATGATGAGATGATGATGATGATATCATGATGAGACGATGATGATGATATCATGATGATGATATCATGATGATGATATCATGATGAGATGACGATGATGATGATATCATGATGATGATATCATGATGAGATGATGATGATGATATCATGATGAGACGATGATGATGATGATGATATCATGATGATGATATCATGATGAGATGACGATGATGATGATATCATGATGATGATATCATGATGAGATGATTATGATGATGATATCATGATGAGATGATGATGATGATGATGATATCATGATGAGACGATGATGATGATGATGATATCATGATGATGATATCATGATGAGATGATGATGATATCATGATGAGATGACGATGATGATGATATCATGATGATGATATCATGATGATGGTATCATGATGAGATGATGATGATGATGATAATGATGATGATGATATCATGATGATATCATGATGATGATATCATGATGATGATATCATGATGATAATATCATGATGAGATGATGATGATGATGATGATGATATCATGATGTTGATATCATGATGAGATGATGATGATGATGATATCATCATAATGATATCATGATGAGATGATGATGATGATGATATCATGATGTTGATATCATGATGAGATGATGATGATGATGATGATGATGATGATGATATCATGATGATGATATCATGATGAGATGATGATGATGAAATCATGATGAGATGATGATGATATCATGATGATGATATCATGATGAGATGATTATGATGATGATATCATGATGAGATGATGATGATGATGATGATGATGATGATATCATGATGAGACGATGATGATGATATCATGATGAGATGATGATGATGATATCATGATGAGACGATGATGATGATGATGATATCATGATGATGATATCATGATGAGATGACGATGATGATGATATCATGATGATGATATCATGATGAGATGATTATGATGATGATATCATGATGAGATGACGATGATGATGATATCATGATGATGATATCATGATGAGATGATGATGATGATATCATGATGAGACGATGATGATGATGATGATATCATGATGATGATATCATGATGAGATGACGATGATGATGATATCATGATGATGATATCATGATGAGATGATTATGATGATGATATCATGATGAGATGATGATGATGATGATATCATGATGAGACGATGATGATGATGATGATATCATGATGATGATATCATGATGAGATGATGATGATATCATGATGATGATATCATGATGAGATGACGATGATGATGATATCATGATGATGATATCATGATGAGATGATTATGATGATGATATCATGATGAGATGATGATGATGCTGATGATATCATGATGAGACGATGATGATGATATCATGATGAGATGATGATGATGATGATGATGATATCATGATGAGACGATGATGATGATATCATGATGATGATATCATGATGAGATGATGATGATGATGATGATGATATCATGATGAGATGATGATGATGATGATGATGATATCATGATGAGACGATGATGATGATATCATGATGAGATGATAGTGATGATGATATCATGATGATGATATCATGATAATGATATCATGATGAGATGATCATGATGATGATATCATGATGAGATGATGATGATGATGATATCATGATGATGATATCATGATGATGATATCATGATGAGATGATGATGATATCATGATGATGATATCATGATGATGATATCATGATGATGATATCATGATGATGATATCATGATGATGATATCAAGATGAGATGATGATGATGATATCATGATGAGACGATGATGATGATGATGATATCATGATGATGATATCATGATGATGATATCATGATGAGATGATGATGATGATGATGATGTCATGATGATGATATCATGATGAGACGATGATGATGATATCATGATGATGATATCATGATGATGATATCATGATGAGATGATGATGATATCATGATGATGATATCATGATGAGATGATGATGATATCATGATGATGATATCATGATGATGATATCATGATGAGATGATGATGATGATATTATGATGAGACGATGATGATGATATCATGATGATGATATCATGATGATGATATCATGATGATGATATCATGATGAGATGATGATGATGATGATGTCATGATGATGATATCATGATGATGATATCATGATGAGATGATGATGATGATATCATGATGAGATGATGATTTCGTGAAGAGATGATGATGATATCATGATGAGATGATGATGATGATGATGATGATATCATGATGATGATATCATGATGATGATATCATGATGATGATATCATGATGATGATATCATGATGAGATGATGATGATGATGATATCATGATGAGATGATGATGATGATGATATCATGATGTTGATATCATGATGAGATGATGATGATATCATGATGATGATATCATGATGATGATATCATGATGAGATGATGATGATGATTATATCATGATGTTGATATCATGATGAGATGATGATGATGATGATGATGATGATATTATGATGAGATGATGATGATGATGATATCATGATGATGATATCATGATGAGATGATGATGATGAAATCATGATGAGATGATGATGATATCATGATGATGATATCATGATGAGATGATTATGATGATGATATCATGATGAGATGATGATGATGATGATATCATGATGAGACGATGATGATGATATCATGATGATGATATCATGATGAGATGATGATGATGATGATGATGATGATATCATGATGAGACGATGATGATGATATCATGATGAGATGATAGTGATGATGATATCATGATGATGATATCATGATAATGATATCATGATGAGATGATCATGATGATGATATCATGATGATGATAGCATGATGATGATATCATGATGAGATGATGATGATGATATCATGATGAGATGATGACGATGATATCATGATGATGATATCATGATGAGATGATGGTGATGATGATATCATGATGATGATATCATGATAATGATATCATGATGAGATGATCATGATGATGATATCATGATGAGAAGATGATGATGATATCATGATGATGATATCATGATGAGATGATGGTGATGATGATATCATGATGATGATATCATGATAATGATATCATGATGAGATGATCATGATGATGATATCATGATGAGATGATCATGATGATGATATCATGATGAGATGATGATGATATCATGATGAGACGATGATGATGATATCATGATGAGATGATGATGATATCATGATGATGATATCATGATGATGATATCATGATGAGATGATGATGATGATATCATGATGAGACGATGATGATGATATCATGATGATGATATCATGATGATGATATCATGATGAGATGACGATGATGATGATATCATGATGATGATATCATAATGAGATGATGATGATGATATCATGATGAGACGATGATGATGATGATGATATCATGATGATGATATCATGATGAGATGACGATGATGATGATATCATGATGATGATATCATGATGAAATGATTATGATGATGATATCATGATGAGATGATGATGATGATGATATCATGATGAGACGATGATGATGATGATGATATCATGATGATGATATCATGATGAGATGATGATGATATCATGATGAGATGACGATGATGATGATATCATGATGATGATATCATGATGATGGTATCATGATGAGATGATGATGATGATGATAATGATGATGATGATATCATGATGATATCATGATGATGATATCATGATGATGATATCATGATGATAATATCATGATGAGATGATGATGATGATGATGATGATGATATCATGATGTTGATATCATGATGAGATGATGATGATGATGATATCATCATAATGATATCATGATGAGATGATGATGATGATGATATCATGATGTTGATATCATGATGAGATGATGATGATGATGATGATGATGATGATGATGATGATGATGATATCATGATGATGATATCATGATGAGATGATGATGATGAAATCATGATGAGATGATGATGATATCATGATGATGATATCATGATGAGATGATTATGATGATGATATCATGATGAGATGATGATGATGATGATGATGATGATATCATGATGAGACGATGATGATGATATCATGATGAGATGATGATGATGATATCATGATGAGACGATGATGATGATGATGATATCATGATGATGATATCATGATGAGATGACGATGATGATGATATCATGATGATGATATCATGATGAGATGATTATGATGATGATATCATGATGAGATGACGATGATGATGATATCATGATGATGATATCATGATGAGATGATGATGATGATATCATGATGAGACGATGATGATGATGATGATATCATGATGATGATTTCATGATGAGATGACGATGATGATGATATCATGATGATGATATCATGATGAGATGATTATGATGATGATATCATGATGAGATGATGATGATGATGATATCATGATGAGACGATGATGATGATGATGATATCATGATGATGATATCATGATGAGATGATGATGATATCATGATGATGATATCATGATGATGATATCATGATGAGATGACGATGATGATGATATCATGATGATGATATCATGATGAGATGATTATGATGATGATATCATGATGAGATGATGATGATGCTGATGATATCATGATGAGACGATGATGATGATATCATGATGAGATGATGATGATGATGATGATGATATCATGATGAGACGATGATGATGATATCATGATGATGATATCATGATGAGATGATGATGATGATGATGATGATATCATGATGATGATATCATGATGAGATGATGATGATGAAATCATGATGAGATGATGATGATATCATGATGATGATATCATGATGAGATGATTATGATGATGATATCATGATGAGATGATTATGATGATGATATCATGATGAGATGATGATGATGATGATGATATCATGATGAGACGATGATGATGATACCATGATGATGATATCATGATGAGATGATGATGATGATGATATCATGATGAGACGATGATGATGATATCATGATGATGATATCATGATGAGATGATGATGATATCATGATGAGATGATGATGATAATATCATGATGATGATAGCATGATGATGATATCATGATGAGATGATGATGATGATGATGATATCATGATGAGACGATGATGATGAGATCATGATGAGATGATGATGATATCATGATGAGATGATGATGATGATGATGATGATGATATCATGATGTTGATATCATGATGAGATGATGATGATAATATCATGATGATGATAGCATGATGATGATATCATGATGAGATGATGATGATGATGATGATATCATGATGAGACGATGATGATGATATCATGATGAGATGATGATGATATCATGATGATGATATCATGATGATGATATCATGATGAGATGATGATGATGATATCATGATGAGACGATGATGATGATATCATGATGATGATATCATGATGATGATATCATGATGAGATGACGATGATGATGATATCATGATGATGATATCATGATGAGATGATGATGATGATATCATGATGAGACGATGATGATGATGATGATGATATTGTGATGATGATATCATGATGAGAAGACGATGATGATGATATCATGATGATGATATCATGATGAGATGATTATGATGATGATATCATGATGAGATGATGATGATGATGATATCATGATGAGACGATGATGATGATGATGATGATATCATGATGATGATATCATGATGAGATGATGATGATATCATGATGATGATATCATGATGAGATGACGATGATGATGATATCATGATGATGATATCATGATGAGATGATTATGATGATGATATCATGATGAGATGATGATGATGATGATGATATCATGATGAGATGATGATGATGATATCATGATGATATCATGATGAGACGATGATGATGATATCATGATGATGATATCATGATGATGATATCATGATGAGATGATGATGATGATGATGATGATGATATCATGATGATGATATCATGATGATGATATCATGATGATGATATCATGATGATGATATCATGATGATGATATTATGATGAGATGATGATGATGATATCATGATGAGACGATGATGATGATATCATGATGAGATGATTATGATGATGATATCATGATGAGATGACGATGATGATGATATCATGATGATGATATCATGATGAGATGATGATGATGATATCATGATGAGACGATGATGATGATGATGATATCATGATGATGATATCATGATGATGATATCATGATGAGATGACGATGATGATGATATCATGATGATGATATCATGATGAGGTGATTATGATGATGATATCATGATGAGATGATGATGATGATATCATGATGAGACGATGATGATGATGATGATATCATGATGATGATATCATGATGAGATGATGATGATGATGATGATGATATCATGATGAGACGATGATGATGATATCATGATGATGATATCATGATTAGATGATGATGATGATGATGATGATATCATGATGATATCATGATGATGATATTATGATGAGATGATGATGATGATGATATCATGATGAGATGATGATGATGATGATATCATGATGTTGATATCATGATGAGATGATGATGATGATATCATGATGATGATATCATGATGAGATGATGATGATGATGATGATGATGATATCATGATGTTGATATCATGATGAGATGATGATGATGATATTATGATGAGATGTTGATGATGATGATATCATGATGATGATATCATGATGAGATGATGATGATGAAATCATGATGAGATGATGATGATATCATGATGATGATATCATGATGAGATGATTATGATGATGATATCATGATGAGATGATGATGATATCATGATGATGATATCATGATGAGATGATTATGATGATGATATCATGATGAGATGATGATGATGATATCATGATGAGACGATGATGATGATACCATGATGATGATATCATGATGAGATGATGATGATGATGATATCATGATGAGACGATGATGATGATATCATGATGATGATATCATGATGAGATGATGATGATAATATCATGATGATGATAGCATGATGATGATATCATGATGAGATGATGATGATGATGATGATATCATGATGAGACGATGATGATGAGATCATGATGAGATGATGATGATATCATGATGAGATGATGATGATGATGATGATGATGATGATGATGATATCATGATGTTGATATCATGATGAGATGATGATGATAATATCATGATGATGATAGCATGATGATGATATCATGATGAGATGATGATGATGATGATGATATCATGATGAGACGATGATGATGATATCATGATGAGATGATGATGATATCATGATGATGATATCATGATGATGATATCATGATGAGATGATGATGATGATATCATGATGAGACGATGATGATGATATCATGATGATGATATCATGATGAGACGATGATGATGATGATGATGATATCATGATGATGATATCATGATGAGATGATGATGATATCATGATGATGATATCATGATGAGATGACGATGATGATGATATCATGATGATGATATCATGATGAGATGATTATGATGATGATATCATGATGAGATGATGATGATGATGATGATATCATGATGAGATGATGATGATGATGATATCATGATGATATCATGATGAGACGATGATGATGATATCATGATGATGATATCATGATGATGATATCATGATGAGATGATGATGATGATGATGATGATGATTATGATATCATGATGATGATATCATGATGATGATATCATGATGATGATATCATGATGATGATATCATGATGATGATATTATGATGAGATGATGATGATGATATCATGATGAGACGATGATGATGATATCATGATGAGATGATTATGATGATGATATCATGATGAGATGACGATGATGATGATATCATGATGATGATATCATGATGAGATGATGATGATGATATCATGATGAGACGATGATGATGATGATGATATCATGATGATATCATGATGAGACGATGATGATGATATCATGATGATGATATCATGATGATGATATCATGATGAGATGATGATGATGATGATGATGATGATATCATGATGATGATATCATGATGATGATATCATGATGATGATATCATGATGATGATATCATGATGATGATATTATGATGAGATGATGATGATGATGATATCATGATGAGATGATGATGATGATGATGATATCATGATGTTGATATCATGATGAGATGATGATGATGATATCATGATGATGATATCATGATGATGATATCATGATGATGATATCATGATGAGATGATGATGATGATGATGATATCATGATGTTGATATCATGATGAGATGATGATGATGATATTATGATGAGATGATGATGATGATGATATCATGATGATGATATCATGATGAGATGATGATGATGAAATCATGATGAGATGATGATGATATCATGATGATGATATCATGATGAGATGATTATGATGATGATATCATGATGAGATGATGATGATGATGATATCATGATGAGATGATGATGATGATGATGATGATGATGATGATATCATGATGAGACGATGATGATGATATCATGATGATGATATCATGATGAGATGATGATGATGATGATATCATGATGAGACGATGATGATGATATCATGATGAGATGATCATGATGATGATATCATGATGAGATGATCATGATGATATCATGATGAGATGATGATGATGATATCATGATGATGATATCATGATGATGATATCATGATGAGATGATGATGATATCATGATGATGATATCATGATGATGATATCATGATGAGATGATGATGATGATATCATGATGAGACGATGATGATGATATCATGATGATGATATCATGATGATGATATCATGATGAGATGACGATGATGATGATATCATGATGATGATATCATGATGAGATGATGATGATGATATCATGATGAGACGATGATGATGATATCATGATGATGATATCATGATGATGATATCATGATGAGACGATGATGATGATATCATGATGATGATATCATGATGATGATATCATGATGAGATGACGATGATGATGATATCATGATGATGATATCATGATGAGATGATGATGATGATATCATGATGAGACGATGATGATGATATCATGATGATGATATCATGATGATGATATCATGATGAGATGACGATGATGATGATATCATGATGTTGATATCATGATGAGATGATTATGATGATGATATCATGATGAGATGATGATGATGATGATATCATGATGAGACGATGATGATGATGATGATATCATGATGATGATATCATGATGAGATGATGATGATATCATGATGATGATATCATGATGAGATGATGATGATATCATGATGATGATATCATGATGAGATGACGATGATGATGATATCATGATGATGATATCATGATGAGATGATTATGATGATGATATCATGATGAGATGATGATGATGATGATATCATGATGAGACGATGATGATGATGATGATGATATCATGATGATGATATCATGATGAGATGATGATGATGATATCATGATGATAATATCATGATGATGATATCATGATGAGATGAAGATGATGATGATATAATGATGAGATGATGATGATGATGATGATATCATGATGATGATATGATGATGATGATATCATGATGAGATGATGATGATGATGATATCATGATGATGATATCATGAGGAAATGATCATGATGATGATATCATGATGAGATGATGATCATGATGATATCATGATGAGACGATGATGATGATATCATGATGATGGTATCAAGATGAGATGATGATGATGAAGATGATGATGATATCATGATGAGATGATGATGATGATGATATCATGATGAGACGATGATGATGATATCATGATGATGGTATCAAGATGAGATGATGATGATGAAGATGATGATGATATCATGATGAGATGATGATGATGATGATGATGATGATATCATGATGATGATATGATAATGATGATATCATGATGAGATGATGATGATGATGATATCATGATGTTGATATCATGATGAGATGATGATGATGGTATCATGATGATGATATCATGATGAGATGATGATGATGATGATATCATGATGTTGATATCATGATGATATGATGATGATGATGATGATGATGATGATATCATGAAGAGATGATGATGATGATATCTTGATGTTGATATCATGATGAGATGATGATGATGATGATGATGATGATATTATGATGAGATGATGATGATGAAATCATGATGAGATGATGATGATGATGATGATATCATGATGATGATATCATGATGAGATGATTATGATGATGATATCATGATGAGATGATGATGATGATGATATCATGATGAGACGATGATGATGATATCATGATGAGATGATGATGATGATGATGATGATGATGATGATGATATCATGATGATGATATCATGATGATGATATCATGATGAGATGATGATGATGATATCATGATGAGATGATGATGATGATGATATCATGATGTTGATATCATGATGAGATGATGATGATGATATCATGATGATGATATCATGATGATGATGATATCATGATGAGATGATGATGATGAAATCATGCTGAGATGATGATGATATCATGATGATGATATCATGATGAGATGATGATGATGATGATATCATGATGAGATGATGATGATGATGATGATGATGATATCATGATGATGATATCATGATGAGATGATGATGATGATGATGATGATATCATGATGAGACGATGATGATGATATCATGATGATGATATCATGATGAGGTGATGATGATATCATGATGAGATGATGATGATGATGATGATGATATTATGATGTTGATATCATGATAAGATGATGATGATAATATCATGATGATGATAGCATGATGAT
The DNA here is from genome assembly GCA_036172795.1 of Pelodytes ibericus. Classification (NCBI taxonomy): domain Eukaryota; kingdom Metazoa; phylum Chordata; class Amphibia; order Anura; family Pelodytidae; genus Pelodytes; species Pelodytes ibericus. Next base: position 38,053,741 of record CM069860.1, read on the forward strand.
GATATCATGATGAGATGATGATGATGATGATGATGATATCATGATGAGACGATGATGATGATGATATCATGATGATATCATGATGTTGATATCATGATAAGATGATGATGATAATATCATGATGATGATAGCATGATGATGATATCATGATGAGATGATGATGATGATGATGATGATGATATCATGATGAGACGATGATGATGATATCATGATGATGAGATCATGATGAGATGATGATGATGATGATATCATGATGAGATGATGATGATGATGATGATATCATGATGATGATATCATGATGATGATATCATGATGAGATGATGATGATGATGATGATATCATGATGATTATATCATGATGAGATGATGATGATGATGATATCATGATGAGATGATGATGATGATGATATCATGATACTGATATCATGATGATGATATCATGATGAGATGATGATGGTGATATCATGATGAGATGATGATATCATGATGAGATGGTATCATGATGAGATGATGATGATAATGATGATAATGATGATGATGATGATATCATGATGAGATGATGATGATGATATCATGATGATGATATCATGATGATGATATCATGATGAGATGATGATGATGATGATATCATGATGATGATATCATGATGATGATATCATGATGAGATGATGATCATGATGATATCATGATGAGACGATGATGATGATATCATGATGATGGTATCAAGATGAGATGATGATGATGAAGATGATGATGATATCATGATGAGATGATGATGATGATGATGATATCATGATGATGATATGATGATGATGATATCATGATGAGATGATGATGATGATGATGATATCATGATGTTGATATCATGATGAGATGATGATGATGGTATCATGATGATGATATCATGATGAGATGATGATGATGATGATATCATGATGTTGATATCATGATGATATGATGATGATGATGATGATGATGATGATGATATCTTGATGTTGATATCATGATGAGATGATGATGATGATGATATCATGATGAGACGATGATGATGATATCATGATGAGATGATCATGATGATGATATCATGATGAGATGATCATGATGATGATATCATGATGAGATGATGATGATGATATCATGATGATGATATCATGATGATGATATCATGATGAGATGATGATGATATCATGATGATGATATCATGATGATGATATCATGATGAGATGATGATGATGATATCATGATGAGACGATGATGATGATATCATGATGATGATATCATGATGATGATATCATGATGAGATGACGATGATGATGATATCATGATGATGATATCATGATGAGATGATGATGATGATATCATGATGAGACGATGATGATGATATCATGATGATGATATCATGATGATGATATCATGATGAGACGATGATGATGATATCATGATGATGATATCATGATGATGATATCATGATGAGATGACGATGATGATGATATCATGATGATGATATCATGATGAGATGATGATGATGATATCATGATGAGACGATGATGATGATATCATGATGATGATATCATGATGATGATATCATGATGAGATGACGATGATGATGATATCATGATGTTGATATCATGATGAGATGATTATGATGATGATATCATGATGAGATGATGATGATGATGATATCATGATGAGACGATGATGATGATGATGATATCATGATGATGATATCATGATGAGATGATGATGATATCATGATGATGATATCATGATGAGATGATGATGATATCATGATGATGATATCATGATGAGATGACGATGATGATGATATCATGATGATGATATCATGATGAGATGATTATGATGATGATATCATGATGAGATGATGATGATGATGATATCATGATGAGACGATGATGATGATGATGATGATATCATGATGATGATATCATGATGAGATGATGATGATGATATCATGATGATAATATCATGATGATGATATCATGATGAGATGAAGATGATGATGATATAATGATGAGATGATGATGATGATGATATCATGATGATGATATGATGATGATGATATCATGATGAGATGATAATGATGATGATATCATGATGATGATATCATGAGGAAATGATCATGATGATGATATCATGATGAGATGATGATCATGATGATATCATGATGAGACGATGATGATGATATCATGATGATGGTATCAAGATGAGATGATGATGATGAAGATGATGATGATATCATGATGAGATGATGATGATGATGGTATCATGATGAGACGATGATGATGATATATGATGATGATGGTATCAAGATGAGATGATGATGATGAAGATGATGATGATATCATGATGAGATGATGATGATGATGATGATGATGATGATATCATGATGATGATATGATAATGATGATATCATGATGAGATGATGATGATGATGATATCATGATGTTGATATCATGATGAGATGATGATGATGGTATCATGATGATGATATCATGATGAGATGATGATGATGATGATATCATGATGTTGATATCATGATGATATGATGATGATGATGATGATGATATCATGAAGAGATGATGATGATGATATCTTGATGTTGATATCATGATGAGATGATGATGATGATGATGATGATGATGATGATGATATTATGATGAGATGATGATGATGAAATCATGATGAGATGATGATGATGATGATATCATGATGATGATATCATGATGAGATGATTATGATGATGATATCATGATGAGATGATGATGATGATGATATCATGATGAGACGATGATGATGATATCATGATGAGATGATGATGATGATGATGATGATATCATGATGATGATATCATGATGATGATATCATGATGATGATATCATGATGAGATGATGATGATGATATCATGATGAGATGATGATGATGATGATATCATGATGTTGATATCATGATGAGATGATGATGATGATATCATGATGATGATATCATGATGATGATGATATCATGATGAGATGATGATGATGAAATCATGCTGAGATGATGATGATATCATGATGATGATATCATGATGAGATGATGATGATGATGATGATGATATCATGATGAGATGATGATGATGATGATGATGATATCATGATGAGACGATGATGATGATATCATGATGATGATATCATGATGAGATGATGATGATGATGATGATGATATCATGATGAGACGATGATGATGATATCATGATGATGATATCATGATGAGGTGATGATGATATCATGATGAGATGATGATGATGATGATATTATGATGTTGATATCATGATAAGATGATGATGATAATATCATGATGATGATAGCATGATGATGATATCATGATGAGATGATGATGATGATGATGATATCATGATGAGATGATGATGATGATGATGATGATATTATGATGTTGATATCATGATAAGATGATGATGATAATATCATGATGATGATAGCATGATGATGATATCATGATGAGATGATGATGATGATGATGATATCATGATGAGACGATGATGATGATGATGATGATGATGATATCATGATGTTGATATCATGATAAGATGATGATGATAATATCATGATGATGATAGCATGATGATGATATCATGATGAGATGATGATGATGATGATGATATCATGATGAGACGACGATGATGATATCATGATGATGAGATCATGATGAGATGATGATGATGATGATATCATGATGAGATGATGATGATGATGATGATATCATGATGATGATATCATGATGATGATATCATGATGAGATGATGATGATGATGATGATATCATGATGATGATATCATGATGATGATATCATGATGAGATGATGATGATGATGATGATATCATGGTGAGATGATGATGATGATGATATCATGATACTGATATCATGATGATGATATCATGATGAGATGATGATGATGATATCATGATGAGATGATGATATCATGATGAGATAATGATGATGATCTCATGATGATGGTATCATGATGAGATGATGATGATGATGATGATAATGATGATGATATCATGATGAGATGATGATGATGATATCATGATGATGATATCATGATGATGATATCATGATGAGATGATGATGATGATGATATCATGATGATGATATCATGATGAGATGATGATGATGATGATGATATCATGATGAGACGATGATGATGATATCATGATGATGGTATCAAGATGAGATGATGATGATGAAGATGATGATGATATCATGATGAGATGATGATGATGATGATATCATGATGATGATATGATGATGATGATATCATGATGAGATGATGATGATGGTATCATGATGATGATATCATGATGAGATGATGATGATGATGATATCATGATGTTGATATCATGATGATATGATGATGATGATGATGATGATGATGATATCATGAAGAGATGATGATGTTGATATCTTGATGTTGATATCATGATGAGATGATGATGATGATGATGATGATGATGATGATGATGATGATGATGATATTATGATGAGATGATGATGATGAAATCATGATGAGATGATGATGATGATGATATCATGATGATGATATCATGATGAGATGATTATGATGATGATATCATGATGAGATGATGATGATGATGATGATATCATGATGAGACGATGATGATGATATCATGATGAGATGATGATGATGATGATGATGATATCATGATGATGATATCATGATGATGATATCATGATGATGATATCATGATGATGATATCATGATGAGATGATGATGATGATATCATGATGAGATGATGATGATGATGATGATGATATCATGATGTTGATATCATGATGAGATGATGATGATGATATCATGATGATGATATCATGATGATGATATCATGATGAGATGATGATGATGAAATCATGATGAGATGATGATGATATCATGATGATGATATCATGATGAGATGATGATGATGATGATATCATGATGAGATGATGATGATGATGATGATGATATCATGATGAGACGATGATGATGATATCATGATGATGATATCATGATGAGGTGATGATGATATCATGATGAGATGATGATGATGATGATGATGATATCATGATGTTGATATCATGATGAGATGATGATGATATCATGATGAGATGATGATGATGATGATGATGATATCATGATGTTGATATCATGATGAGATGATGATGATAATATCATGATGATGATAGCATAATGATGATATCATGATGAGATGATGATGATGATGATGATATCATGATGAGACGATGATGATGATATCATGATGATGATATCATGATGAGACGATGATGATGATATCATGATGAGATGATTATGATGATGATATCATGATGAGATGACGATGATGATGATATCATGATGATGATATCATGATGAGATGATGATGATGATATCATGATGAGACGATGATGATGATGATGATATCATGATGATATCATGATGAGACGATGATGATGATATCATGATGATGATATCATGATGATGATATCATGATGAGATGATGATGATGATGATGATGATGATATCATGATGATGATATCATGATGATGATATCATGATGATGATATCATGATGATGATATCATGATGATGATATTATGATGAGATGATGATGATGATGATATCATGATGAGATGATGATGATGATGATGATATCATGATGTTGATATCATGATGAGATGATGATGATGATATCATGATGATGATATCATGATGATGATATCATGATGATGATATCATGATGAGATGATGATGATGATGATGATATCATGATGTTGATATCATGATGAGATGATGATGATGATATTATGATGAGATGATGATGATGATGATATCATGATGATGATATCATGATGAGATGATGATGATGAAATCATGATGAGATGATGATGATATCATGATGATGATATCATGATGAGATGATTATGATGATGATATCATGATGAGATGATGATGATGATGATATCATGATGAGATGATGATGATGATGATGATGATGATGATATCATGATGAGACGATGATGATGATATCATGATGATGATATCATGATGAGATGATGATGATGATGATATCATGATGAGACGATGATGATGATATCATGATGAGATGATCATGATGATGATATCATGATGAGATGATCATGATGATATCATGATGAGATGATGATGATGATATCATGATGATGATATCATGATGATGATATCATGATGAGATGATGATGATATCATGATGATGATATCATGATGATGATATCATGATGAGATGATGATGATGATATCATGATGAGACGATGATGATGATATCATGATGATGATATCATGATGATGATATCATGATGAGATGACGATGATGATGATATCATGATGATGATATCATGATGAGATGATGATGATGATATCATGATGAGACGATGATGATGATATCATGATGATGATATCATGATGATGATATCATGATGAGACGATGATGATGATATCATGATGATGATATCATGATGATGATATCATGATGAGATGACGATGATGATGATATCATGATGATGATATCATGATGAGATGATGATGATGATATCATGATGAGACGATGATGATGATATCATGATGATGATATCATGATGATGATATCATGATGAGATGACGATGATGATGATATCATGATGTTGATATCATGATGAGATGATTATGATGATGATATCATGATGAGATGATGATGATGATGATATCATGATGAGACGATGATGATGATGATGATATCATGATGATGATATCATGATGAGATGATGATGATATCATGATGATGATATCATGATGAGATGATGATGATATCATGATGATGATATCATGATGAGATGACGATGATGATGATATCATGATGATGATATCATGATGAGATGATTATGATGATGATATCATGATGAGATGATGATGATGATGATATCATGATGAGACGATGATGATGATGATGATGATATCATGATGATGATATCATGATGAGATGATGATGATGATATCATGATGATAATATCATGATGATGATATCATGATGAGATGAAGATGATGATGATATAATGATGAGATGATGATGATGATGATGATATCATGATGATGATATGATGATGATGATATCATGATGAGATGATGATGATGATGATATCATGATGATGATATCATGAGGAAATGATCATGATGATGATATCATGATGAGATGATGATCATGATGATATCATGATGAGACGATGATGATGATATCATGATGATGGTATCAAGATGAGATGATGATGATGAAGATGATGATGATATCATGATGAGATGATGATGATGATGATATCATGATGAGACGATGATGATGATATCATGATGATGGTATCAAGATGAGATGATGATGATGAAGATGATGATGATATCATGATGAGATGATGATGATGATGATGATGATGATATCATGATGATGATATGATAATGATGATATCATGATGAGATGATGATGATGATGATATCATGATGTTGATATCATGATGAGATGATGATGATGGTATCATGATGATGATATCATGATGAGATGATGATGATGATGATATCATGATGTTGATATCATGATGATATGATGATGATGATGATGATGATATCATGAAGAGATGATGATGATGATATCTTGATGTTGATATCATGATGAGATGATGATGATGATGATGATGATGATATTATGATGAGATGATGATGATGAAATCATGATGAGATGATGATGATGATGATGATATCATGATGATGATATCATGATGAGATGATTATGATGATGATATCATGATGAGATGATGATGATGATGATATCATGATGAGACGATGATGATGATATCATGATGAGATGATGATGATGATGATGATGATGATGATGATATCATGATGATGATATCATGATGATGATATCATGATGAGATGATGATGATGATATCATGATGAGATGATGATGATGATGATATCATGATGTTGATATCATGATGAGATGATGATGATGATATCATGATGATGATATCATGATGATGATGATATCATGATGAGATGATGATGATGAAATCATGCTGAGATGATGATGATATCATGATGATGATATCATGATGAGATGATGATGATGATGATATCATGATGAGATGATGATGATGATGATGATGATGATATCATGATGATGATATCATGATGAGATGATGATGATGATGATGATGATATCATGATGAGACGATGATGATGATATCATGATGATGATATCATGATGAGGTGATGATGATATCATGATGAGATGATGATGATGATGATGATGATATTATGATGTTGATATCATGATAAGATGATGATGATAATATCATGATGATGATAGCATGATGATGATATCATGATGAGATGATGATGATGATGATGATGATATCATGATGAGACGATGATGATGATGATGATGATGATATCATGATGTTGATATCATGATAAGATGATGATGATAATATCATGATGATGATAGCATGATGATGATATCATGATGAGATGATGATGATGATGATGATGATGATATCATGATGAGACGATGATGATGATATCATGATGATGAGATCATGATGAGATGATGATGATGATGATATCATGATGAGATGATGATGATGATGATGATATCATGATGATGATATCATGATGATGATATCATGATGAGATGATGATGATGATGATGATATCATGATGATTATATCATGATGAGATGATGATGATGATGATATCATGATGAGATGATGATGATGATGATATCATGATACTGATATCATGATGATGATATCATGATGAGATGATGATGATAGCATGATGATGATATCATGATGAGATGATGATGATGATGATGATATCATGATGAGACGATGATGATGATGATGATGATGATGATATCATGATGTTGATATCATGATAAGATGATGATGATAATATCATGATGATGATAGCATGATGATGATATCATGATGAGATGATGATGATGATGATGATATCATGATGAGACGACGATGATGATATCATGATGATGAGATCATGATGAGATGATGATGATGATGATATCATGATGAGATGATGATGATGATGATGATATCATGATGATGATATCATGATGATGATATCATGATGAGATGATGATGATGATGATGATATCATGATGATGATATCATGATGATGATATCATGATGAGATGATGATGATGATGATGATATCATGGTGAGATGATGATGATGATGATATCATGATACTGATATCATGATGATGATATCATGATGAGATGATGATGATGATATCATGATGAGATGATGATATCATGATGAGATAATGATGATGATCTCATGATGATGGTATCATGATGAGATGATGATGATGATGATGATAATGATGATGATATCATGATGAGATGATGATGATGATATCATGATGATGATATCATGATGATGATATCATGATGAGATGATGATGATGATGATATCATGATGATGATATCATGATGAGATGATGATGATGATGATGATATCATGATGAGACGATGATGATGATATCATGATGATGGTATCAAGATGAGATGATGATGATGAAGATGATGATGATATCATGATGAGATGATGATGATGATGATATCATGATGATGATATGATGATGATGATATCATGATGAGATGATGATGATGGTATCATGATGATGATATCATGATGAGATGATGATGATGATGATATCATGATGTTGATATCATGATGATATGATGATGATGATGATGATGATGATGATATCATGAAGAGATGATGATGTTGATATCTTGATGTTGATATCATGATGAGATGATGATGATGATGATGATGATGATGATGATGATGATGATGATATTATGATGAGATGATGATGATGAAATCATGATGAGATGATGATGATGATGATATCATGATGATGATATCATGATGAGATGATTATGATGATGATATCATGATGAGATGATGATGATGATGATGATATCATGATGAGACGATGATGATGATATCATGATGAGATGATGATGATGATGATGATGATATCATGATGATGATATCATGATGATGATATCATGATGATGATATCATGATGATGATATCATGATGAGATGATGATGATGATATCATGATGAGATGATGATGATGATGATGATGATATCATGATGTTGATATCATGATGAGATGATGATGATGATATCATGATGATGATATCATGATGATGATATCATGATGAGATGATGATGATGAAATCATGATGAGATGATGATGATATCATGATGATGATATCATGATGAGATGATGATGATGATGATATCATGATGAGATGATGATGATGATGATGATGATATCATGATGAGACGATGATGATGATATCATGATGATGATATCATGATGAGATGATGATGATGATGATGATGATATCATGATGAGACGATGATGATGATATCATGATGATGATATCATGATGAGGTGATGATGATATCATGATGAGATGATGATGATGATGATGATGATATCATGATGTTGATATCATGATGAGACGATGATGATGATGATGATATCATGATGATATCATGATGAGACGATGATGATGATATCATGATGATGATATCATGATGATGATATCATGATGAGATGATGATGATGATGATGATGATGATATCATGATGATGATATCATGATGATGATATCATGATGATGATATCATGATGATGATATCATGATGATGATATTATGATGAGATGATGATGATGATGATATCATGATGAGATGATGATGATGATGATGATATCATGATGTTGATATCATGATGAGATGATGATGATGATATCATGATGATGATATCATGATGATGATATCATGATGATGATATCATGATGAGATGATGATGATGATGATGATATCATGATGTTGATATCATGATGAGATGATGATGATGATATTATGATGAGATGATGATGATGATGATATCATGATGATGATATCATGATGAGATGATGATGATGAAATCATGATGAGATGATGATGATATCATGATGATGATATCATGATGAGATGATTATGATGATGATATCATGATGAGATGATGATGATGATGATATCATGATGAGATGATGATGATGATGATGATGATGATGATATCATGATGAGACGATGATGATGATATCATGATGATGATATCATGATGAGATGATGATGATGATGATATCATGATGAGACGATGATGATGATATCATGATGAGATGATCATGATGATGATATCATGATGAGATGATCATGATGATATCATGATGAGATGATGATGATGATATCATGATGATGATATCATGATGATGATATCATGATGAGATGATGATGATATCATGATGATGATATCATGATGATGATATCATGATGAGATGATGATGATGATATCATGATGAGACGATGATGATGATATCATGATGATGATATCATGATGATGATATCATGATGAGATGACGATGATGATGATATCATGATGATGATATCATGATGAGATGATGATGATGATATCATGATGAGACGATGATGATGATATCATGATGATGATATCATGATGATGATATCATGATGAGACGATGATGATGATATCATGATGATGATATCATGATGATGATATCATGATGAGATGACGATGATGATGATATCATGATGATGATATCATGATGAGATGATGATGATGATATCATGATGAGACGATGATGATGATATCATGATGATGATATCATGATGATGATATCATGATGAGATGACGATGATGATGATATCATGATGTTGATATCATGATGAGATGATTATGATGATGATATCATGATGAGATGATGATGATGATGATATCATGATGAGACGATGATGATGATGATGATATCATGATGATGATATCATGATGAGATGATGATGATATCATGATGATGATATCATGATGAGATGATGATGATATCATGATGATGATATCATGATGAGATGACGATGATGATGATATCATGATGATGATATCATGATGAGATGATTATGATGATGATATCATGATGAGATGATGATGATGATGATATCATGATGAGACGATGATGATGATGATGATGATATCATGATGATGATATCATGATGAGATGATGATGATGATATCATGATGATAATATCATGATGATGATATCATGATGAGATGAAGATGATGATGATATAATGATGAGATGATGATGATGATGATGATATCATGATGATGATATGATGATGATGATATCATGATGAGATGATGATGATGATGATATCATGATGATGATATCATGAGGAAATGATCATGATGATGATATCATGATGAGATGATGATCATGATGATATCATGATGAGACGATGATGATGATATCATGATGATGGTATCAAGATGAGATGATGATGATGAAGATGATGATGATATCATGATGAGATGATGATGATGATGATATCATGATGAGACGATGATGATGATATCATGATGATGGTATCAAGATGAGATGATGATGATGAAGATGATGATGATATCATGATGAGATGATGATGATGATGATGATGATGATATCATGATGATGATATGATAATGATGATATCATGATGAGATGATGATGATGATGATATCATGATGTTGATATCATGATGAGATGATGATGATGGTATCATGATGATGATATCATGATGAGATGATGATGATGATGATATCATGATGTTGATATCATGATGATATGATGATGATGATGATGATGATGATGATATCATGAAGAGATGATGATGATGATATCTTGATGTTGATATCATGATGAGATGATGATGATGATGATGATGATGATATTATGATGAGATGATGATGATGAAATCATGATGAGATGATGATGATGATGATGATATCATGATGATGATATCATGATGAGATGATTATGATGATGATATCATGATGAGATGATGATGATGATGATATCATGATGAGACGATGATGATGATATCATGATGAGATGATGATGATGATGATGATGATGATGATGATATCATGATGATGATATCATGATGATGATATCATGATGAGATGATGATGATGATATCATGATGAGATGATGATGATGATGATATCATGATGTTGATATCATGATGAGATGATGATGATGATATCATGATGATGATATCATGATGATGATGATATCATGATGAGATGATGATGATGAAATCATGCTGAGATGATGATGATATCATGATGATGATATCATGATGAGATGATGATGATGATGATATCATGATGAGATGATGATGATGATGATGATGATGATATCATGATGATGATATCATGATGAGATGATGATGATGATGATGATGATATCATGATGAGACGATGATGATGATATCATGATGATGATATCATGATGAGGTGATGATGATATCATGATGAGATGATGATGATGATGATGATGATATTATGATGTTGATATCATGATAAGATGATGATGATAATATCATGATGATGATAGCATGATGATGATATCATGATGAGATGATGATGATGATGATGATGATATCATGATGAGACGATGATGATGATGATGATGATGATATCATGATGTTGATATCATGATAAGATGATGATGATAATATCATGATGATGATAGCATGATGATGATATCATGATGAGATGATGATGATGATGATGATGATGATATCATGATGAGACGATGATGATGATATCATGATGATGAGATCATGATGAGATGATGATGATGATGATATCATGATGAGATGATGATGATGATGATGATATCATGATGATGATATCATGATGATGATATCATGATGAGATGATGATGATGATGATGATATCATGATGATTATATCATGATGAGATGATGATGATGATGATATCATGATGAGATGATGATGATGATGATATCATGATACTGATATCATGATGATGATATCATGATGAGATGATGATGGTGATATCATGATGAGATGATGATATCATGATGAGATGGTATCATGATGAGATGATGATGATAATGATGATAATGATGATGATGATGATATCATGATGAGATGATGATGATGATATCATGATGATGATATCATGATGATGATATCATGATGAGATGATGATGATGATGATATCATGATGATGATATCATGATGATGATATCATGATGAGATGATGATCATGATGATATCATGATGAGACGATGATGATGATATCATGATGATGGTATCAAGATGAGATGATGATGATGAAGATGATGATGATATCATGATGAGATGATGATGATGATGATGATATCATGATGATGATATGATGATGATGATATCATGATGAGATGATGATGATGATGATGATATCATGATGTTGATATCATGATGAGATGATGATGATGGTATCATGATGATGATATCATGATGAGATGATGATGATGATGATATCATGATGTTGATATCATGATGATATGATGATGATGATGATGATGATGATGATGATGATATCATGAAGAGATGATGATGATGATATCTTGATGTTGATATCATGATGAGATGATGATGATGATGATATCATGATGAGACGATGATGATGATATCATGATGAGATGATCATGATGATGATATCATGATGAGATGATCATGATGATGATATCATGATGAGATGATGATGATGATATCATGATGATGATATCATGATGATGATATCATGATGAGATGATGATGATATCATGATGATGATATCATGATGATGATATCATGATGAGATGATGATGATGATATCATGATGAGACGATGATGATGATATCATGATGATGATATCATGATGATGATATCATGATGAGATGACGATGATGATGATATCATGATGATGATATCATGATGAGATGATGATGATGATATCATGATGAGACGATGATGATGATATCATGATGATGATATCATGATGATGATATCATGATGAGACGATGATGATGATATCATGATGATGATATCATGATGATGATATCATGATGAGATGACGATGATGATGATATCATGATGATGATATCATGATGAGATGATGATGATGATATCATGATGAGACGATGATGATGATATCATGATGATGATATCATGATGATGATATCATGATGAGATGACGATGATGATGATATCATGATGTTGATATCATGATGAGATGATTATGATGATGATATCATGATGAGATGATGATGATGATGATATCATGATGAGACGATGATGATGATGATGATATCATGATGATGATATCATGATGAGATGATGATGATATCATGATGATGATATCATGATGAGATGATGATGATATCATGATGATGATATCATGATGAGATGACGATGATGATGATATCATGATGATGATATCATGATGAGATGATTATGATGATGATATCATGATGAGATGATGATGATGATGATATCATGATGAGACGATGATGATGATGATGATGATATCATGATGATGATATCATGATGAGATGATGATGATGATATCATGATGATAATATCATGATGATGATATCATGATGAGATGAAGATGATGATGATATAATGATGAGATGATGATGATGATGATATCATGATGATGATATGATGATGATGATATCATGATGAGATGATAATGATGATGATATCATGATGATGATATCATGAGGAAATGATCATGATGATGATATCATGATGAGATGATGATCATGATGATATCATGATGAGACGATGATGATGATATCATGATGATGGTATCAAGATGAGATGATGATGATGAAGATGATGATGATATCATGATGAGATGATGATGATGATGGTATCATGATGAGACGATGATGATGATATATGATGATGATGGTATCAAGATGAGATGATGATGATGAAGATGATGATGATATCATGATGAGATGATGATGATGATGATGATGATGATGATATCATGATGATGATATGATAATGATGATATCATGATGAGATGATGATGATGATGATATCATGATGTTGATATCATGATGAGATGATGATGATGGTATCATGATGATGATATCATGATGAGATGATGATGATGATGATATCATGATGTTGATATCATGATGATATGATGATGATGATGATGATGATATCATGAAGAGATGATGATGATGATATCTTGATGTTGATATCATGATGAGATGATGATGATGATGATGATGATGATGATGATATTATGATGAGATGATGATGATGAAATCATGATGAGATGATGATGATGATGATATCATGATGATGATATCATGATGAGATGATTATGATGATGATATCATGATGAGATGATGATGATGATGATATCATGATGAGACGATGATGATGATATCATGATGAGATGATGATGATGATGATGATGATGATATCATGATGATGATATCATGATGATGATATCATGATGATGATATCATGATGAGATGATGATGATGATATCATGATGAGATGATGATGATGATGATATCATGATGTTGATATCATGATGAGATGATGATGATGATATCATGATGATGATATCATGATGATGATGATATCATGATGAGATGATGATGTTGAAATCATGCTGAGATGATGATGATATCATGATGATGATATCATGATGAGATGATGATGATGATGATGATGATATCATGATGAGATGATGATGATGATGATGATGATATCATGATGAGACGATGATGATGATATCATGATGATGATATCATGATGAGATGATGATGATGATGATGATGATATCATGATGAGACGATGATGATGATATCATGATGATGATATCATGATGAGGTGATGATGATATCATGATGAGATGATGATGATGATGATGATGATATTATGATGTTGATATCATGATAAGATGATGATGATAATATCATGATGATGATAGCATGATGATGATATCATGATGAGATGATGATGATGATGATGATATCATGATGAGATGATGATGATGATGATGATGATATTATGATGTTGATATCATGATAAGATGATGATGATAATATCATGATGATGATAGCATGATGATGATATCATGATGAGATGATGATGATGATGATGATATCATGATGAGACGATGATGATGATGATGATGATGATGATATCATGATGTTGATATCATGATAAGATGATGATGATAATATCATGATGATGATAGCATGATGATGATATCATGATGAGATGATGATGATGATGATGATATCATGATGAGACGACGATGATGATATCATGATGATGAGATCATGATGAGATGATGATGATGATGATATCATGATGAGATGATGATGATGATGATGATATCATGATGATGATATCATGATGATGATATCATGATGAGATGATGATGATGATGATGATATCATGATGATGATATCATGATGAGATGATTATGATGATGATATCATGATGAGATGATGATGATGCTGATGATATCATGATGAGACGATGATGATGATATCATGATGAGATGATGATGATGATGATGATGATATCATGATGAGACGATGATGATGATATCATGATGATGATATCATGATGAGATGATGATGATGATGATGATGATATCATGATGATGATATCATGATGAGATGATGATGATGAAATCATGATGAGATGATGATGATATCATGATGATGATATCATGATGAGATGATTATGATGATGATATCATGATGAGATGATTATGATGATGATATCATGATGAGATGATGATGATGATGATGATATCATGATGAGACGATGATGATGATACCATGATGATGATATCATGATGAGATGATGATGATGATGATATCATGATGAGACGATGATGATGATATCATGATGATGATATCATGATGAGATGATGATGATATCATGATGAGATGATGATGATAATATCATGATGATGATAGCATGATGATGATATCATGATGAGATGATGATGATGATGATGATATCATGATGAGACGATGATGATGAGATCATGATGAGATGATGATGATATCATGATGAGATGATGATGATGATGATGATGATATCATGATGTTGATATCATGATGAGATGATGATGATAATATCATGATGATGATAGCATGATGATGATATCATGATGAGATGATGATGATGATGATGATATCATGATGAGACGATGATGATGATATCATGATGAGATGATGATGATATCATGATGATGATATCATGATGATGATATCATGATGAGATGATGATGATGATATCATGATGAGACGATGATGATGATATCATGATGATGATATCATGATGATGATATCATGATGAGATGACGATGATGATGATATCATGATGATGATATCATGATGAGATGATGATGATGATATCATGATGAGACGATGATGATGATGATGATGATATTGTGATGATGATATCATGATGAGAAGACGATGATGATGATATCATGATGATGATATCATGATGAGATGATTATGATGATGATATCATGATGAGATGATGATGATGATGATATCATGATGAGACGATGATGATGATGATGATGATATCATGATGATGATATCATGATGAGATGATGATGATATCATGATGATGATATCATGATGAGATGACGATGATGATGATATCATGATGATGATATCATGATGAGATGATTATGATGATGATATCATGATGAGATGATGATGATGATGATGATATCATGATGAGATGATGATGATGATATCATGATGATATCATGATGAGACGATGATGATGATATCATGATGATGATATCATGATGATGATATCATGATGAGATGATGATGATGATGATGATGATGATATCATGATGATGATATCATGATGATGATATCATGATGATGATATCATGATGATGATATCATGATGATGATATTATGATGAGATGATGATGATGATATCATGATGAGACGATGATGATGATATCATGATGAGATGATTATGATGATGATATCATGATGAGATGACGATGATGATGATATCATGATGATGATATCATGATGAGATGATGATGATGATATCATGATGAGACGATGATGATGATGATGATATCATGATGATGATATCATGATGATGATATCATGATGAGATGACGATGATGATGATATCATGATGATGATATCATGATGAGGTGATTATGATGATGATATCATGATGAGATGATGATGATGATATCATGATGAGACGATGATGATGATGATGATATCATGATGATGATATCATGATGAGATGATGATGATGATGATGATGATATCATGATGAGACGATGATGATGATATCATGATGATGATATCATGATTAGATGATGATGATGATGATGATGATATCATGATGATATCATGATGATGATATTATGATGAGATGATGATGATGATGATATCATGATGAGATGATGATGATGATGATATCATGATGTTGATATCATGATGAGATGATGATGATGATATCATGATGATGATATCATGATGAGATGATGATGATGATGATGATGATGATATCATGATGTTGATATCATGATGAGATGATGATGATGATATTATGATGAGATGTTGATGATGATGATATCATGATGATGATATCATGATGAGATGATGATGATGAAATCATGATGAGATGATGATGATATCATGATGATGATATCATGATGAGATGATTATGATGATGATATCATGATGAGATGATGATGATATCATGATGATGATATCATGATGAGATGATTATGATGATGATATCATGATGAGATGATGATGATGATATCATGATGAGACGATGATGATGATACCATGATGATGATATCATGATGAGATGATGATGATGATGATATCATGATGAGACGATGATGATGATATCATGATGATGATATCATGATGAGATGATGATGATAATATCATGATGATGATAGCATGATGATGATATCATGATGAGATGATGATGATGATGATGATATCATGATGAGACGATGATGATGAGATCATGATGAGATGATGATGATATCATGATGAGATGATGATGATGATGATGATGATGATGATGATATCATGATGTTGATATCATGATGAGATGATGATGATAATATCATGATGATGATAGCATGATGATGATATCATGATGAGATGATGATGATGATGATGATATCATGATGAGACGATGATGATGATATCATGATGAGATGATGATGATATCATGATGATGATATCATGATGATGATATCATGATGAGATGATGATGATGATATCATGATGAGACGATGATGATGATATCATGATGATGATATCATGATGAGACGATGATGATGATGATGATGATATCATGATGATGATATCATGATGAGATGATGATGATATCATGATGATGATATCATGATGAGATGACGATGATGATGATATCATGATGATGATATCATGATGAGATGATTATGATGATGATATCATGATGAGATGATGATGATGATGATGATATCATGATGAGATGATGATGATGATGATATCATGATGATATCATGATGAGACGATGATGATGATATCATGATGATGATATCATGATGATGATATCATGATGAGATGATGATGATGATGATGATGATGATTATGATATCATGATGATGATATCATGATGATGATATCATGATGATGATATCATGATGATGATATCATGATGATGATATTATGATGAGATGATGATGATGATATCATGATGAGACGATGATGATGATATCATGATGAGATGATTATGATGATGATATCATGATGAGATGACGATGATGATGATATCATGATGATGATATCATGATGAGATGATGATGATGATATCATGATGAGACGATGATGATGATGATGATATCATGATGATATCATGATGAGACGATGATGATGATATCATGATGATGATATCATGATGATGATATCATGATGAGATGATGATGATGATGATGATGATGATATCATGATGATGATATCATGATGATGATATCATGATGATGATATCATGATGATGATATCATGATGATGATATTATGATGAGATGATGATGATGATGATATCATGATGAGATGATGATGATGATGATGATATCATGATGTTGATATCATGATGAGATGATGATGATGATATCATGATGATGATATCATGATGATGATATCATGATGATGATATCATGATGAGATGATGATGATGATGATGATATCATGATGTTGATATCATGATGAGATGATGATGATGATATTATGATGAGATGATGATGATGATGATATCATGATGATGATATCATGATGAGATGATGATGATGAAATCATGATGAGATGATGATGATATCATGATGATGATATCATGATGAGATGATTATGATGATGATATCATGATGAGATGATGATGATGATGATATCATGATGAGATGATGATGATGATGATGATGATGATGATGATATCATGATGAGACGATGATGATGATATCATGATGATGATATCATGATGAGATGATGATGATGATGATATCATGATGAGACGATGATGATGATATCATGATGAGATGATCATGATGATGATATCATGATGAGATGATCATGATGATATCATGATGAGATGATGATGATGATATCATGATGATGATATCATGATGATGATATCATGATGAGATGATGATGATATCATGATGATGATATCATGATGATGATATCATGATGAGATGATGATGATGATATCATGATGAGACGATGATGATGATATCATGATGATGATATCATGATGATGATATCATGATGAGATGACGATGATGATGATATCATGATGATGATATCATGATGAGATGATGATGATGATATCATGATGAGACGATGATGATGATATCATGATGATGATATCATGATGATGATATCATGATGAGACGATGATGATGATATCATGATGATGATATCATGATGATGATATCATGATGAGATGACGATGATGATGATATCATGATGATGATATCATGATGAGATGATGATGATGATATCATGATGAGACGATGATGATGATATCATGATGATGATATCATGATGATGATATCATGATGAGATGACGATGATGATGATATCATGATGTTGATATCATGATGAGATGATTATGATGATGATATCATGATGAGATGATGATGATGATGATATCATGATGAGACGATGATGATGATGATGATATCATGATGATGATATCATGATGAGATGATGATGATATCATGATGATGATATCATGATGAGATGATGATGATATCATGATGATGATATCATGATGAGATGACGATGATGATGATATCATGATGATGATATCATGATGAGATGATTATGATGATGATATCATGATGAGATGATGATGATGATGATATCATGATGAGACGATGATGATGATGATGATGATATCATGATGATGATATCATGATGAGATGATGATGATGATATCATGATGATAATATCATGATGATGATATCATGATGAGATGAAGATGATGATGATATAATGATGAGATGATGATGATGATGATGATATCATGATGATGATATGATGATGATGATATCATGATGAGATGATGATGATGATGATATCATGATGATGATATCATGAGGAAATGATCATGATGATGATATCATGATGAGATGATGATCATGATGATATCATGATGAGACGATGATGATGATATCATGATGATGGTATCAAGATGAGATGATGATGATGAAGATGATGATGATATCATGATGAGATGATGATGATGATGATATCATGATGAGACGATGATGATGATATCATGATGATGGTATCAAGATGAGATGATGATGATGAAGATGATGATGATATCATGATGAGATGATGATGATGATGATGATGATGATATCATGATGATGATATGATAATGATGATATCATGATGAGATGATGATGATGATGATATCATGATGTTGATATCATGATGAGATGATGATGATGGTATCATGATGATGATATCATGATGAGATGATGATGATGATGATATCATGATGTTGATATCATGATGATATGATGATGATGATGATGATGATGATGATATCATGAAGAGATGATGATGATGATATCTTGATGTTGATATCATGATGAGATGATGATGATGATGATGATGATGATATTATGATGAGATGATGATGATGAAATCATGATGAGATGATGATGATGATGATGATATCATGATGATGATATCATGATGAGATGATTATGATGATGATATCATGATGAGATGATGATGATGATGATATCATGATGAGACGATGATGATGATATCATGATGAGATGATGATGATGATGATGATGATGATGATATCATGATGATGATATCATGATGATGATATCATGATGAGATGATGATGATGATATCATGATGAGATGATGATGATGATGATATCATGATGTTGATATCATGATGAGATGATGATGATGATATCATGATGATGATATCATGATGATGATGATATCATGATGAGATGATGATGATGAAATCATGCTGAGATGATGATGATATCATGATGATGATATCATGATGAGATGATGATGATGATGATATCATGATGAGATGATGATGATGATGATGATGATGATATCATGATGATGATATCATGATGAGATGATGATGATGATGATGATGATATCATGATGAGACGATGATGATGATATCATGATGATGATATCATGATGAGGTGATGATGATATCATGATGAGATGATGATGATGATGATGATGATATTATGATGTTGATATCATGATAAGATGATGATGATAATATCATGATGATGATAGCATGATGATGATATCATGATGAGATGATGATGATGATGATGATGATATCATGATGAGACGATGATGATGATGATGATGATGATATCATGATGTTGATATCATGATAAGATGATGATGATAATATCATGATGATGATAGCATGATGATGATATCATGATGAGATGATGATGATGATGATGATGATGATATCATGATGAGACGATGATGATGATATCATGATGATGAGATCATGATGAGATGATGATGATGATGATATCATGATGAGATGATGATGATGATGATGATATCATGATGATGATATCATGATGATGATATCATGATGAGATGATGATGATGATGATGATATCATGATGATTATATCATGATGAGATGATGATGATGATGATATCATGATGAGATGATGATGATGATGATATCATGATACTGATATCATGATGATGATATCATGATGAGATGATGATGGTGATATCATGATGAGATGATGATATCATGATGAGATGGTATCATGATGAGATGATGATGATAATGATGATAATGATGATGATGATGATATCATGATGAGATGATGATGATGATATCATGATGATGATATCATGATGATGATATCATGATGAGATGATGATGATGATGATATCATGATGATGATATCATGATGATGATATCATGATGAGATGATGATCATGATGATATCATGATGAGACGATGATGATGATATCATGATGATGGTATCAAGATGAGATGATGATGATGAAGATGATGATGATATCATGATGAGATGATGATGATGATGATGATATCATGATGATGATATGATGATGATGATATCATGATGAGATGATGATGATGATGATGATATCATGATGTTGATATCATGATGAGATGATGATGATGGTATCATGATGATGATATCATGATGAGATGATGATGATGATGATATCATGATGTTGATATCATGATGATATGATGATGATGATGATGATGATGATGATGATATCTTGATGTTGATATCATGATGAGATGATGATGATGATGATATCATGATGAGACGATGATGATGATATCATGATGAGATGATCATGATGATGATATCATGATGAGATGATCATGATGATGATATCATGATGAGATGATGATGATGATATCATGATGATGATATCATGATGATGATATCATGATGAGATGATGATGATATCATGATGATGATATCATGATGATGATATCATGATGAGATGATGATGATGATATCATGATGAGACGATGATGATGATATCATGATGATGATATCATGATGATGATATCATGATGAGATGACGATGATGATGATATCATGATGATGATATCATGATGAGATGATGATGATGATATCATGATGAGACGATGATGATGATATCATGATGATGATATCATGATGATGATATCATGATGAGACGATGATGATGATATCATGATGATGATATCATGATGATGATATCATGATGAGATGACGATGATGATGATATCATGATGATGATATCATGATGAGATGATGATGATGATATCATGATGAGACGATGATGATGATATCATGATGATGATATCATGATGATGATATCATGATGAGATGACGATGATGATGATATCATGATGTTGATATCATGATGAGATGATTATGATGATGATATCATGATGAGATGATGATGATGATGATATCATGATGAGACGATGATGATGATGATGATATCATGATGATGATATCATGATGAGATGATGATGATATCATGATGATGATATCATGATGAGATGATGATGATATCATGATGATGATATCATGATGAGATGACGATGATGATGATATCATGATGATGATATCATGATGAGATGATTATGATGATGATATCATGATGAGATGATGATGATGATGATATCATGATGAGACGATGATGATGATGATATCATGATGATGATATCATGATGAGATGATGATGATGATATCATGATGATAATATCATGATGATGATATCATGATGAGATGAAGATGATGATGATATAATGATGAGATGATGATGATGATGATATCATGATGATGATATGATGATGATGATGATATCATGATGAGATGATAATGATGATGATATCATGATGATGATATCATGAGGAAATGATCATGATGATGATATCATGATGAGATGATGATCATGATGATATCATGATGAGACGATGATGATGATATCATGATGATGGTATCAAGATGAGATGATGATGATGAAGATGATGATGATATCATGATGAGATGATGATGATGATGGTATCATGATGAGACGATGATGATGATATATGATGATGATGGTATCAAGATGAGATGATGATGATGAAGATGATGATGATATCATGATGAGATGATGATGATGATGATGATGATGATGATATCATGATGATGATATGATAATGATGATATCATGATGAGATGATGATGATGATGATATCATGATGTTGATATCATGATGAGATGATGATGATGGTATCATGATGATGATATCATGATGAGATGATGATGATGATGATATCATGATGTTGATATCATGATGATATGATGATGATGATGATGATGATTTCATGAAGAGATGATGATGATGATATCTTGATGTTGATATCATGATGAGATGATGATGATGATGATGATGATGATGATGATATTATGATGAGATGATGATGATGAAATCATGATGAGATGATGATGATGATGATATCATGATGATAATATCATGATGAGATGATTATGATGATGATATCATGATGAGATGATGATGATGATGATATCATGATGAGACGATGATGATGATATCATGATGAGATGATGATGATGATGATGATGATGATATCATGATGATGATATCATGATGATGATATCATGATGATGATATCATGATGAGATGATGATGATGATATCATGATGAGATGATGATGATGATGATATCATGATGTTGATATCATGATGAGATGATGATGATGATATCATGATGATGATATCATGATGATGATGATATCATGATGAGATGATGATGATGAAATCATGCTGAGATGATGATGATATCATGATGATGATATCATGATGAGATGATGATGATGATGATGATGATATCATGATGAGATGATGATGATGATGATGATGATATCATGATGAGACGATGATGATGATATCATGATGATGATATCATGATGAGATGATGATGATGATGATGATGATATTATGATGTTGATATCATGATAAGATGATGATGATAATATCATGATGATGATAGCATGATGATGATATCATGATGAGATGATGATGATGATGATGATATCATGATGAGATGATGATGATGATGATGATGATATTATGATGTTGATATCATGATAAGATGATGATGATAATATCATGATGATGATAGCATGATGATGATATCATGATGAGATGATGATGATGATGATGATATCATGATGAGACGATGATGATGATGATGATGATGATGATATCATGATGTTGATATCATGATAAGATGATGATGATAATATCATGATGATGATAGCATGATGATGATATCATGATGAGATGATGATGATGATGATGATATCATGATGAGACGACGATGATGATATCATGATGATGAGATCATGATGAGATGATGATGATGATGATATCATGATGAGATGATGATGATGATGATGATATCATGATGATGATATCATGATGATGATATCATGATGAGATGATGATGATGATGATGATATCATGATGATGATATCATGATGATGATATCATGATGAGATGATGATGATGATGATGATATCATGGTGAGATGATGATGATGATGATATCATGATACTGATATCATGATGATGATATCATGATGAGATGATGATGATGATATCATGATGAGATGATGATATCATGATGAGATAATGATGATGATCTCATGATGATGGTATCATGATGAGATGATGATGATGATGATGATAATGATGATGATATCATGATGAGATGATGATGATGATATCATGATGATGATATCATGATGATGATATCATGATGAGATGATGATGATGATGATATCATGATGATGATATCATGATGAGATGATGATGATGATGATATCATGATGAGACGATGATGATGATATCATGATGATGGTATCAAGATGAGATGATGATGATGAAGATGATGATGATATCATGATGAGATGATGATGATGATGATATCATGATGATGATATGATGATGATGATATCATGATGAGATGATGATGATGGTATCATGATGATGATATCATGATGAGATGATGATGATGATGATATCATGATGTTGATATCATGATGATATGATGATGATGATGATGATGATGATGATGATATCATGAAGAGATGATGATGTTGATATCTTGATGTTGATATCATGATGAGATGATGATGATGATGATGATGATGATGATGATGATGATGATGATGATATTATGATGAGATGATGATGATGAAATCATGATGAGATGATGATGATGATGATATCATGATGATGATATCATGATGAGATGATTATGATGATGATATCATGATGAGATGATGATGATGATGATGATATCATGATGAGACGATGATGATGATATCATGATGAGATGATGATGATGATGATGATGATATCATGATGATGATATCATGATGATGATATCATGATGATGATATCATGATGATGATATCATGATGAGATGATGATGATGATGATATCATGATGAGATGATGATGATGATGATGATGATATCATGATGTTGATATCATGATGAGATGATGATGATGATATCATGATGATGATATCATGATGATGATATCATGATGAGATGATGATGATGAAATCATGATGAGATGATGATGATATCATGATGATGATATCATGATGAGATGATGATGATGATGATATCATGATGAGATGATGATGATGATGATGATGATATCATGATGAGACGATGATGATGATATCATGATGATGATATCATGATGAGATGATGATGATGATGATGATGATATCATGATGAGACGATGATGATGATATCATGATGATGATATCATGATGAGGTGATGATGATATCATGATGAGATGATGATGATGATGATGATGATATCATGATGTTGATATCATGATGAGATGATGATGATAATATCATGATGATGATAGCATAATGATGATATCATGATGAGATGATGATGATGATGATGATGATATCATGATGAGACGATGATGATGATATCATGATGATGATATCATGATGAGACGATGATGATGATATCATGATGAGATGATTATGATGATGATATCATGATGAGATGACGATGATGATGATATCATGATGATGATATCATGATGAGATGATGATGATGATATCATGATGAGACGATGATGATGATGATGATATCATGATGATATCATGATGAGACGATGATGATGATATCATGATGATGATATCATGATGATGATATCATGATGAGATGATGATGATGATGATGATGATGATATCATGATGATGATATCATGATGATGATATCATGATGATGATATCATGATGATGATATCATGATGATGATATTATGATGAGATGATGATGATGATGATATCATGATGAGATGATGATGATGATGATGATATCATGATGTTGATATCATGATGAGATGATGATGATGATATCATGATGATGATATCATGATGATGATATCATGATGATGATATCATGATGAGATGATGATGATGATGATGATATCATGATGTTGATATCATGATGAGATGATGATGATGATATTATGATGAGATGATGATGATGATGATATCATGATGATGATATCATGATGAGATGATGATGATGAAATCATGATGAGATGATGATGATATCATGATGATGATATCATGATGAGATGATTATGATGATGATATCATGATGAGATGATGATGATGATGATATCATGATGAGATGATGATGATGATGATGATGATGATGATATCATGATGAGACGATGATGATGATATCATGATGATGATATCATGATGAGATGATGATGATGATGATATCATGATGAGACGATGATGATGATATCATGATGAGATGATCATGATGATGATATCATGATGAGATGATCATGATGATATCATGATGAGATGATGATGATGATATCATGATGATGATATCATGATGATGATATCATGATGAGATGATGATGATATCATGATGATGATATCATGATGATGATATCATGATGATGATATCATGATGAGATGATGATGATGATATCATGATGAGACGATGATGATGATATCATGATGATGATATCATGATGATGATATCATGATGAGATGACGATGATGATGATATCATGATGATGATATCATGATGAGATGATGATGATGATATCATGATGAGACGATGATGATGATATCATGATGATGATATCATGATGATGATATCATGATGAGACGATGATGATGATATCATGATGATGATATCATGATGATGATATCATGATGAGATGACGATGATGATGATATCATGATGATGATATCATGATGAGATGATGATGATGATATCATGATGAGACGATGATGATGATATCATGATGATGATATCATGATGATGATATCATGATGAGATGACGATGATGATGATATCATGATGTTGATATCATGATGAGATGATTATGATGATGATATCATGATGAGATGATGATGATGATGATATCATGATGAGACGATGATGATGATGATGATATCATGATGATGATATCATGATGAGATGATGATGATATCATGATGATGATATCATGATGAGATGATGATGATATCATGATGATGATATCATGATGAGATGACGATGATGATGATATCATGATGATGATATCATGATGAGATGATTATGATGATGATATCATGATGAGATGATGATGATGATGATATCATGATGAGACGATGATGATGATGATGATGATATCATGATGATGATATCATGATGAGATGATGATGATGATATCATGATGATAATATCATGATGATGATATCATGATGAGATGAAGATGATGATGATATAATGATGAGATGATGATGATGATGATGATATCATGATGATGATATGATGATGATGATATCATGATGAGATGATGATGATGATGATATCATGATGATGATATCATGAGGAAATGATCATGAT
This sequence comes from Pelodytes ibericus, assembly GCA_036172795.1. Lineage (NCBI taxonomy): Eukaryota > Metazoa > Chordata > Amphibia > Anura > Pelodytidae > Pelodytes > Pelodytes ibericus. The sequence continues at coordinate 38,084,840 of CM069860.1, forward strand.
GATGATATCATGATGAGATGATGATCATGATGATATCATGATGAGACGATGATGATGATATCATGATGATGGTATCAAGATGAGATGATGATGATGAAGATGATGATGATATCATGATGAGATGATGATGATGATGATATCATGATGAGACGATGATGATGATATCATGATGATGGTATCAAGATGAGATGATGATGATGAAGATGATGATGATATCATGATGAGATGATGATGATGATGATGATGATGATATCATGATGATGATATGATAATGATGATATCATGATGAGATGATGATGATGATGATATCATGATGTTGATATCATGATGAGATGATGATGATGGTATCATGATGATGATATCATGATGAGATGATGATGATGATGATATCATGATGTTGATATCATGATGATATGATGATGATGATGATGATGATGATGATATCATGAAGAGATGATGATGATGATATCTTGATGTTGATATCATGATGAGATGATGATGATGATGATGATGATGATATTATGATGAGATGATGATGATGAAATCATGATGAGATGATGATGATGATGATGATATCATGATGATGATATCATGATGAGATGATTATGATGATGATATCATGATGAGATGATGATGATGATGATATCATGATGAGACGATGATGATGATATCATGATGAGATGATGATGATGATGATGATGATGATGATGATATCATGATGATGATATCATGATGATGATATCATGATGAGATGATGATGATGATATCATGATGAGATGATGATGATGATGATATCATGATGTTGATATCATGATGAGATGATGATGATGATATCATGATGATGATATCATGATGATGATGATATCATGATGAGATGATGATGATGAAATCATGCTGAGATGATGATGATATCATGATGATGATATCATGATGAGATGATGATGATGATGATATCATGATGAGATGATGATGATGATGATGATGATGATATCATGATGATGATATCATGATGAGATGATGATGATGATGATGATGATATCATGATGAGACGATGATGATGATATCATGATGATGATATCATGATGAGGTGATGATGATATCATGATGAGATGATGATGATGATGATGATGATATTATGATGTTGATATCATGATAAGATGATGATGATAATATCATGATGATGATAGCATGATGATGATATCATGATGAGATGATGATGATGATGATGATGATATCATGATGAGACGATGATGATGATGATGATGATGATATCATGATGTTGATATCATGATAAGATGATGATGATAATATCATGATGATGATAGCATGATGATGATATCATGATGAGATGATGATGATGATGATGATGATGATATCATGATGAGACGATGATGATGATATCATGATGATGAGATCATGATGAGATGATGATGATGATGATATCATGATGAGATGATGATGATGATGATGATATCATGATGATGATATCATGATGATGATATCATGATGAGATGATGATGATGATGATGATATCATGATGATTATATCATGATGAGATGATGATGATGATGATATCATGATGAGATGATGATGATGATGATATCATGATACTGATATCATGATGATGATATCATGATGAGATGATGATGGTGATATCATGATGAGATGATGATATCATGATGAGATGGTATCATGATGAGATGATGATGATAATGATGATAATGATGATGATGATGATATCATGATGAGATGATGATGATGATATCATGATGATGATATCATGATGATGATATCATGATGAGATGATGATGATGATGATATCATGATGATGATATCATGATGATGATATCATGATGAGATGATGATCATGATGATATCATGATGAGACGATGATGATGATATCATGATGATGGTATCAAGATGAGATGATGATGATGAAGATGATGATGATATCATGATGAGATGATGATGATGATGATGATATCATGATGATGATATGATGATGATGATATCATGATGAGATGATGATGATGATGATGATATCATGATGTTGATATCATGATGAGATGATGATGATGGTATCATGATGATGATATCATGATGAGATGATGATGATGATGATATCATGATGTTGATATCATGATGATATGATGATGATGATGATGATGATGATGATGATATCATGAAGAGATGATGATGATGATATCTTGATGTTGATATCATGATGAGATGATGATGATGATGATATCATGATGAGACGATGATGATGATATCATGATGAGATGATCATGATGATGATATCATGATGAGATGATCATGATGATGATATCATGATGAGATGATGATGATGATATCATGATGATGATATCATGATGATGATATCATGATGAGATGATGATGATATCATGATGATGATATCATGATGATGATATCATGATGAGATGATGATGATGATATCATGATGAGACGATGATGATGATATCATGATGATGATATCATGATGATGATATCATGATGAGATGACGATGATGATGATATCATGATGATGATATCATGATGAGATGATGATGATGATATCATGATGAGACGATGATGATGATATCATGATGATGATATCATGATGATGATATCATGATGAGACGATGATGATGATATCATGATGATGATATCATGATGATGATATCATGATGAGATGACGATGATGATGATATCATGATGATGATATCATGATGAGATGATGATGATGATATCATGATGAGACGATGATGATGATATCATGATGATGATATCATGATGATGATATCATGATGAGATGACGATGATGATGATATCATGATGTTGATATCATGATGAGATGATTATGATGATGATATCATGATGAGATGATGATGATGATGATATCATGATGAGACGATGATGATGATGATGATATCATGATGATGATATCATGATGAGATGATGATGATATCATGATGATGATATCATGATGAGATGATGATGATATCATGATGATGATATCATGATGAGATGACGATGATGATGATATCATGATGATGATATCATGATGAGATGATTATGATGATGATATCATGATGAGATGATGATGATGATGATATCATGATGAGACGATGATGATGATGATGATGATATCATGATGATGATATCATGATGAGATGATGATGATGATATCATGATGATAATATCATGATGATGATATCATGATGAGATGAAGATGATGATGATATAATGATGAGATGATGATGATGATGATATCATGATGATGATATGATGATGATGATATCATGATGAGATGATAATGATGATGATATCATGATGATGATATCATGAGGAAATGATCATGATGATGATATCATGATGAGATGATGATCATGATGATATCATGATGAGACGATGATGATGATATCATGATGATGGTATCAAGATGAGATGATGATGATGAAGATGATGATGATATCATGATGAGATGATGATGATGATGGTATCATGATGAGACGATGATGATGATATATGATGATGATGGTATCAAGATGAGATGATGATGATGAAGATGATGATGATATCATGATGAGATGATGATGATGATGATGATGATGATGATATCATGATGATGATATGATAATGATGATATCATGATGAGATGATGATGATGATGATATCATGATGTTGATATCATGATGAGATGATGATGATGGTATCATGATGATGATATCATGATGAGATGATGATGATGATGATATCATGATGTTGATATCATGATGATATGATGATGATGATGATGATGATATCATGAAGAGATGATGATGATGATATCTTGATGTTGATATCATGATGAGATGATGATGATGATGATGATGATGATGATGATATTATGATGAGATGATGATGATGAAATCATGATGAGATGATGATGATGATGATATCATGATGATGATATCATGATGAGATGATTATGATGATGATATCATGATGAGATGATGATGATGATGATATCATGATGAGACGATGATGATGATATCATGATGAGATGATGATGATGATGATGATGATGATATCATGATGATGATATCATGATGATGATATCATGATGATGATATCATGATGAGATGATGATGATGATATCATGATGAGATGATGATGATGATGATATCATGATGTTGATATCATGATGAGATGATGATGATGATATCATGATGATGATATCATGATGATGATGATATCATGATGAGATGATGATGATGAAATCATGCTGAGATGATGATGATATCATGATGATGATATCATGATGAGATGATGATGATGATGATGATGATATCATGATGAGATGATGATGATGATGATGATGATATCATGATGAGACGATGATGATGATATCATGATGATGATATCATGATGAGATGATGATGATGATGATGATGATGATATCATGATGAGACGATGATGATGATATCATGATGATGATATCATGATGAGGTGATGATGATATCATGATGAGATGATGATGATGATGATGATGATATTATGATGTTGATATCATGATAAGATGATGATGATAATATCATGATGATGATAGCATGATGATGATATCATGATGAGATGATGATGATGATGATGATATCATGATGAGATGATGATGATGATGATGATGATATTATGATGTTGATATCATGATAAGATGATGATGATAATATCATGATGATGATAGCATGATGATGATATCATGATGAGATGATGATGATGATGATGATATCATGATGAGACGATGATGATGATGATGATGATGATGATATCATGATGTTGATATCATGATAAGATGATGATGATAATATCATGATGATGATAGCATGATGATGATATCATGATGAGATGATGATGATGATGATGATATCATGATGAGACGACGATGATGATATCATGATGATGAGATCATGATGAGATGATGATGATGATGATATCATGATGAGATGATGATGATGATGATGATATCATGATGATGATATCATGATGATGATATCATGATGAGATGATGATGATGATGATGATATCATGATGATGATATCATGATGATGATATCATGATGAGATGATGATGATGATGATGATATCATGGTGAGATGATGATGATGATGATATCATGATACTGATATCATGATGATGATATCATGATGAGATGATGATGATGATATCATGATGAGATGATGATATCATGATGAGATAATGATGATGATCTCATGATGATGGTATCATGATGAGATGATGATGATGATGATGATAATGATGATGATATCATGATGAGATGATGATGATGATATCATGATGATGATATCATGATGATGATATCATGATGAGATGATGATGATGATGATATCATGATGATGATATCATGATGAGATGATGATGATGATGATGATATCATGATGAGACGATGATGATGATATCATGATGATGGTATCAAGATGAGATGATGATGATGAAGATGATGATGATATCATGATGAGATGATGATGATGATGATATCATGATGATGATATGATGATGATGATATCATGATGAGATGATGATGATGGTATCATGATGATGATATCATGATGAGATGATGATGATGATGATATCATGATGTTGATATCATGATGATATGATGATGATGATGATGATGATGATGATATCATGAAGAGATGATGATGTTGATATCTTGATGTTGATATCATGATGAGATGATGATGATGATGATGATGATGATGATGATGATGATATTATGATGAGATGATGATGATGAAATCATGATGAGATGATGATGATGATGATATCATGATGATGATATCATGATGAGATGATTATGATGATGATATCATGATGAGATGATGATGATGATGATGATATCATGATGAGACGATGATGATGATATCATGATGAGATGATGATGATGATGATGATGATATCATGATGATGATATCATGATGATGATATCATGATGATGATATCATGATGATGATATCATGATGAGATGATGATGATGATGATATCATGATGAGATGATGATGATGATGATGATGATATCATGATGTTGATATCATGATGAGATGATGATGATGATATCATGATGATGATATCATGATGATGATATCATGATGAGATGATGATGATGAAATCATGATGAGATGATGATGATATCATGATGATGATATCATGATGAGATGATGATGATGATGATATCATGATGAGATGATGATGATGATGATGATGATATCATGATGAGACGATGATGATGATATCATGATGATGATATCATGATGAGATGATGATGATGATGATGATGATATCATGATGAGACGATGATGATGATATCATGATGATGATATCATGATGAGGTGATGATGATATCATGATGAGATGATGATGATGATGATGATGATATCATGATGTTGATATCATGATGAGATGATGATGATAATATCATGATGATGATAGCATAATGATGATATCATGATGAGATGATGATGATGATGATGATATCATGATGAGACGATGATGATGATATCATGATGATGAGATCATGATGAGATGATGATGATGATGATATCATGATGAGATGATGATGATGATGATATCATGATGATGATATCATGATGATGATATCATGATGAGATGATGATGATGATGATGATGATGATATCATGATGATGATACCATGATGAGATGATGATGATGATATCATGATGAGATGATGATGATGATGATATCATGATACTGATATCATGATGATGATATCATGATGAGATGATGATGATGATATCATGATGAGATGATGATATCATGATGAGATAATGATGATGATCTCATGATGATGGTATCATGATGAGATGATGATGATGATGATAATGATGATGATGATGATGATATCATGATGAGATGATGATGATGATGATATCATGATGATATCATGATGATGATATCATGATGAGATGATGATGATGATGATATCATGATGATGATATCATGATGAGATGATGATGATGATGATATCATGATGATGATATCATGATGAGATGATGATGATGATGCTATCATGATGATGATATCATGATGATGATATCATGATGAGATGATGATGATGATGATGATGATATCATGATGTTGATATCATGATGAGATGATGATGATAATATCATGATGATGATAGCATGATGATGATATCATGATGAGATGATGATGATGATGATGATATCATGATGAGACGATGATGATGAGATCATGATGAGATGATGATGATATCATGATGAGATGATGATGATGATGATGATGATATCATGATGTTGATATCATGATGAGATGATGATGATAATATCATGATGATGATAGCATGATGATGATATCATGATGAGATGATGATGATGATGATGATATCATGATGAGACGATGATGATGATATCATGATGAGATGATGATGATATCATGATGATGATATCATGATGATGATATCATGATGAGATGATGATGATGATATCATGATGAGACGATGATGATGATATCATGATGATGAGAACATGATGAGATGACGATGATGATGATATCATGATGATGATATCATGATGAGATGATGATGATGATATCATGATGAGACGATGATGATGATGATGATATCATGATGATGATATCATGATGAGATGACGATGATGATGATATCATGATGATGATATCATGATGAGATGATTATGATGATGATATCATGATGAGATGATGATGATGATGATATCATGATGAGACGATGATGATGATATCATGATGATGATATCATGATGAGATGATTATGATGATGATATCATGATGAGATGATGATGATGCTGATGATATCATGATGAGACGATGATGATGATATCATGATGAGATGATGATGATGATGATGATGATATCATGATGAGACGATGATGATGATATCATGATGATGATATCATGATGAGATGATGATGATGATGATGATGATATCATGATGATGATATCATGATGATGATATTATGATGAGATGATGATGATGATGATATCATGATGAGATGATGATGATGATGATATCATGATGTTGATATCATGATGAGATGATGATGATGATATCATGATGATGATATCATGATGATGATATCATGATGAGATGATGATGATGATGATGATGATGATGATATCATGATGTTGATATCATGATGAGATGATGATGATGATATTATGATGAGATGATGATGATGATGATATCATGATGATGATATCATGATGAGATGATGATGATGAAATCATGATGAGATGATGATGATATCATGATGATGATATCATGATGAGATGATTATGATGATGATATCATGATGAGATGATGATGATATCATGATGATGATATCATGATGAGATGATTATGATGATGATATCATGATGAGATGATGATGATGATGATGATATCATGATGAGACGATGATGATGATACCATGATGATGATATCATGATGAGATGATGATGATGATGATATCATGATGAGACGATGATGATGATATCATGATGATGATATCATGATGAGATGATGATGATATCATGATGAGATGATGATGATGATGATGATGATATCATGATGATGATATCATGATGATGATATCATGATGATGATATCATGATGATGATATCATGATGAGATGATGATGATGATGATATCATGATGAGATGATGATGATGATGATGATGATATCATGATGTTGATATCATGATGAGATGATGATGATGATATCATGATGATGATATCATGATGATGATATCATGATGAGATGATGATGATGAAATCATGATGAGATGATGATGATATCATGATGATGATATCATGATGAGATGATGATGATGATGATATCATGATGAGATGATGATGATGATGATGATGATATCATGATGAGACGATGATGATGATATCATGATGATGATATCATGATGAGATGATGATGATGATGATGATGATATCATGATGAGACGATGATGATGATATCATGATGATGATATCATGATGAGGTGATGATGATATCATGATGAGATGATGATGATGATGATGATGATATCATGATGTTGATATCATGATGAGATGATGATGATAATATCATGATGATGATAGCATAATGATGATATCATGATGAGATGATGATGATGATGATGATATCATGATGAGACGATGATGATGATATCATGATGATGAGATCATGATGAGATGATGATGATGATGATATCATGATGAGATGATGATGATGATGATATCATGATGATGATATCATGATGATGATATCATGATGAGATGATGATGATGATGATGATGATATCATGATGATGATACCATGATGAGATGATGATGATGATGATATCATGATGAGATGATGATGATGATGATATCATGATACTGATATCATGATGATGATATCATGATGAGATGATGATGATGATATCATGATGAGATGATGATATCATGATGAGATAATGATGATGATCTCATGATGATGGTATCATGATGAGATGATGATGATGATGATAATGATGATGATGATGATGATATCATGATGAGATGATGATGATGATGATATCATGATGATATCATGATGATGATATCATGATGAGATGATGATGATGATGATATCATGATGATGATATCATGATGAGATGATGATGATGATGATATCATGATGATGATATCATGATGAGATGATGATGATGATGCTATCATGATGATGATATCATGATGATGATATCATGATGAGATGATGATGATGATGATGATGATGATATCATGATGTTGATATCATGATGAGATGATGATGATAATATCATGATGATGATAGCATGATGATGATATCATGATGAGATGATGATGATGATGATGATATCATGATGAGACGATGATGATGAGATCATGATGAGATGATGATGATATCATGATGAGATGATGATGATGATGATGATGATATCATGATGTTGATATCATGATGAGATGATGATGATAATATCATGATGATGATAGCATGATGATGATATCATGATGAGATGATGATGATGATGATGATATCATGATGAGACGATGATGATGATATCATGATGAGATGATGATGATATCATGATGATGATATCATGATGATGATATCATGATGAGATGATGATGATGATATCATGATGAGACGATGATGATGATATCATGATGATGATATCATGATGATGAGAACATGATGAGATGACGATGATGATGATATCATGATGATGATATCATGATGAGATGATGATGATGATATCATGATGAGACGATGATGATGATGATGATATCATGATGATGATATCATGATGAGATGACGATGATGATGATATCATGATGATGATATCATGATGAGATGATTATGATGATGATATCATGATGAGATGATGATGATGATGATATCATGATGAGACGATGATGATGATATCATGATGATGATATCATGATGAGATGATTATGATGATGATATCATGATGAGATGATGATGATGCTGATGATATCATGATGAGACGATGATGATGATATCATGATGAGATGATGATGATGATGATGATGATATCATGATGAGACGATGATGATGATATCATGATGATGATATCATGATGAGATGATGATGATGATGATGATGATATCATGATGATGATATCATGATGATGATATTATGATGAGATGATGATGATGATGATATCATGATGAGATGATGATGATGATGATATCATGATGTTGATATCATGATGAGATGATGATGATGATATCATGATGATGATATCATGATGATGATATCATGATGAGATGATGATGATGATGATGATGATGATATCATGATGTTGATATCATGATGAGATGATGATGATGATATTATGATGAGATGATGATGATGATGATATCATGATGATGATATCATGATGAGATGATGATGATGAAATCATGATGAGATGATGATGATATCATGATGATGATATCATGATGAGATGATTATGATGATGATATCATGATGAGATGATGATGATATCATGATGATGATATCATGATGAGATGATTATGATGATGATATCATGATGAGATGATGATGATGATGATGATATCATGATGAGACGATGATGATGATACCATGATGATGATATCATGATGAGATGATGATGATGATGATATCATGATGAGACGATGATGATGATATCATGATGATGATATCATGATGAGATGATGATGATATCATGATGAGATGATGATGATGATGATGATGATATCATGATGTTGATATCATGATGAGATGATGATGATAATAACATGATGATGATAGCATGATGATGATATCATGATGAGATGATGATGATGATGATGATATCATGATGAGACGATGATGATGAGATCATGATGAGATGATGATGATATCATGATGAGATGATGATGATGATGATGATGATATCATGATGTTGATATCATGATGAGATGATGATGATAATATCATGATGATGATAGCATGATGATGATATCATGATGAGATGATGATGATATCATGATGAGACGATGATGATGATATCATGATGAGATGATGATGATATCATGATGATGATATCATGATGAGATGATGATGATGATATCATGATGAGACGATGATGATGATATCATGATGATGATATCATGATGATGATATCATGATGAGATGACGATGATGATGATATCATGATGATGATATCATGATGAGATGATGATGATGATATCATGATGAGACGATGATGATGATGATGATATCATGATGATGATATCATGATGAGATGACGATGATGATGATATCATGATGATGATATCATGATGAGATGATTATGATGATGATATCATGATGAGATGATGATGATGATGATATCATGATGAGACGATGATGATGATGATGATATCATGATGATGATATCATGATGAGATGATGATGATATCATGATGATGATATCATGATGAGATGACGATGATGATGATATCATGATGATGATATCATGATGAGATGATTATGATGATGATATCATGATGAGATGATGATGATGATGATGATATCATGATGAGATGATGATGATGATATCATGATGAGATGATGATGATGATGATGATGATGATATCATGATGAGACGATGATGATGATATCATGATGATGATATCATGATGAGATGATGATGATGATATCATGATGATGATATCATGATGATGATATCATGATGATGATATCATGATGATGATATCATGATGATGATATTATGATGAGATGATGATGATGATGATATCATGATGAGATGATGATGATGATGATGATATCATGATGTTGATATCATGATGAGATGATGATGATGATATCATGATGATGATATCATGATGATGATATCATGATGATGATATCATGATGAGATGATGATGATGATGATGATGATATCATGATGTTGATATCATGATGAGATGATGATGATGATATTATGATGAGATGATGATGATGATGATATCATGATGATGATATCATGATGAGATGATGATGATGAAATCATGATGAGATGATGATGATATCATGATGATGATATCATGATGAGATGATTATGATGATGATATCATGATGAGATGATGATGATGATGATATCATGATGAGATGATGATGATGATGATGATGATGATATCATGATGAGACGATGATGATGATATCATGATGATGATATCATGATGAGATGATGATGATGATGATATCATGATGAGACGATGATGATGATATCATGATGAGATGATCATGATGATGATATCATGATGAGATGATCATGATGATGATATCATGATGAGATGATGATGATGATATCATGATGATGATATCTTGATGATGATATCATGATGAGATGATGATGATATCATGATGATGATATCATGATGATGATATCATGATGATGATATCATGATGATGATATCATGATGAGACGATGATGATGATATCATGATGATGATATCATGATGATGATGATATCATGATGATGATATCATGATGAGATGACGATGATGATGATATCATGATGATGATATCATGATGAGATGATGATGATGATATCATGATGAGACGATGATGATGATATCATGATGATGATATCATGATGATGATATCATGATGAGACGATGATGATGATAGCATGATGATGATATCATGATGATGATATCATGATGAGATGACGATGATGATGATATCATGATGATGATATCATGATGAGATGATGATGATGATATCATGATGAGACGATGATGATGATATCATGATGATGATATCATGATGATGATATCATGATGAGATGACGATGATGATGATATCATGATGTTGATATCATGATGAGATGATGATGATGATATCATGATGAGACGATGATGATGATATCATGATGATGATATGATGATGATATCATGATGAGATGACGATGATGATGATATCATGATGTTGATATCATGATGAGATGATTATGATGATGATATCATGATGAGATGATGATGATGATGATATCATGATGAGACGATGATGATGATGATGATATCATGATGATGATATCATGATGAGATGATGATGATATCATGATGTTGATATCATGATGAGATGATGATGATATCATGATGATGATATCATGATGAGATGACGATGATGATGATATCATGATGATGATATCATGATGAGATGATTATGATGATGATATCATGATGAGATGATGATGATGATGATATCATGATGAGACGATGATGATGATGATGATGATATCATGATGATGATATCATGATGAGATGATGATGATGATATCATGTTGATAATATCATGATGATGATATCATGATGAGATGAAGATGATGATGATATAATGATGAGATGATGATGATGATGATGATATCATGATGATGATATGATGATGATGATATCATGATGAGATGATGATGATATCATGATGATGATATCATGAGGAAATGATCATGATGATGATATCATGATGAGATGATGATCATGATGATATCATGATGAGACGATGATGATGATATCATGATGATGGTATCAAGATGAGATGATGATGATGAAGATGATGATGATATCATGATGAGATGATGATGATGATGATATCATGATGAGACGATGATGATGATATCATGATGATGGTATCAAGATGAGATGATGATGATGAAGATGATGATGATATCATGATGAGATGATGATGATGATGATGATGATATCATGATGATGATATGATAATGATGATATCATGATGAGACGATGATGATGATGATATCATGATGTTGATATCATGATGAGATGATGATGATGGTATCATGATGATGATATCATGATGAGATGATGATGATGATGATATCATGATGTTGATATCATGATGATATGATGATGATGATGATGATGATGATATCATGAAGAGATGATGATGATGATATCTTGATGTTGATATCATGATGAGATGATGATGATGATGATGATGATGATGATATTATGATGAGATGATGATGATGAAATCATGATGAGATGATGATGATGATGATATCATGATGATGATATCATGATGAGATGATTATGATGATGATATCATGATGAGATGATGATGATGATGATATCATGATGAGACGATGATGATGATATCATGATGAGATGATGATGATGATGATGATGATGATGATGATGATGATGATGATATCATGATGATGATATCATGATGATGATATCATGATGATGATATCATGATGAGATGATGATGATGATATCATGATGAGATGATGATGATGATGATATCATGATGTTGATATCATGATGAGATGATGATGATGATATCATGATGATGATATCATGATGATGATGATATCATGATGAGATGATGATGATGAAATCATGCTGAGATGATGATGATATCATGATGATGATATCATGATGAGATGATGATGATGATGATGATATCATGATGAGATGATGATGATGATGATGATGATATCATGATGAGACGATGATATCATGATGATGATATCATGATGAGATGATGATGATGATGATGATGATATCATGATGAGACGATGATGATGATATCATGATGATGATATCATGATGAGGTGATGATGATATCATGATGAGATGATGATGATGATGATGATGATATTATGATGTTGATATCATGATAAGATGATGATGATAATATCATGATGATGATAGCATGATGATGATATCATGATGAGATGCTGATGATGATGATGATGATGATATCATGATGAGACGATGATGATGATGATGATGATGATGATATCATGATGTTGATATCATGATAAGATGATGATGATAATATCATGATGATGATAGCATGATGATGATATCATGATGAGATGATGATGATGATGATGATATCATGATGAGACGATGATGATGATATCATGATGATGAGATCATGATGAGATGATGATGATGATGATATCATGATGAGATGATGATGATGATGATGATATCATGATGATGATATCATGATGATGATATCATGATGAGATGATGATGATGATGATATCATGATGATGATATCATGATGAGATGATGATGATGATGATATCATGATGAGATGATGATGATGATGATATCATGATACTGATATCATGATGATGATATCATGATTAGATGATGATGATGATATCATGATAAGATGATGATATCATGATGAGATAATGATGATGATCTCATGATGATGGTATCATGATGAGATGATGATGATGATGATGATGATAATGATGATGATGATGATATCATGATGAGATGATGATGATGATATCATGATGATGATATCATGATGATGATATCATGATGATGATATCATGATGAGATGATGATAATGATGATATCATGATGATGATATCATGATGAGATGATGATCATGATGATATCATGATGAGACGATGATGATGATATCATGATGATGGTATCAAGATGAGATGATGATGATGAAGATGATGATGATATCATGATGAGATGATGATGATGATGATGATGATATCATGATGATGATATGATGATGATGATATCATGATGAGATGATGATGAAGATGATATCATGATGTTGATATCATGATGAGATGATGATGATGGTATCATGATGATGATATCATGATGAGATGATGATGATGATGATATCATGATGTTGATATCATGATGATATGATGATGATGATGATGATGATGATGATGATGATATCATGAAGAGATGATGATGATGATATCTTGATGTTGATATCATGATGAGATGATGATGATGAGACGATGATGATGATATCATGATGATGATATCATGATGAGATGATGATGATGATGATATCATGATGAGACGATGATGATGATATCATGATGAGATGA